>OY740782.1:6220599-6820599 GCA_963514005.1 Raja brachyura | reverse complement strand
TGCAATGAAGTAGGCTGGGAGATCCGGATTACACCCTAAGCCTATGGCCATTCAGTGGTGTGATAACAGTATGGAAGAACGTGTCCCTGCATCTGGTGGTGTGTGTTTTTAAGTTCCTGTATCTGCTGCCCGACGGGAGAGGGGAGAAGAGGGAATGACGGGGCGGGGGGGGGGGGGAGTGGTCATGCTTATATTAGCTGCTTTCCTGAGGCAGCGCGATGATATCAAACATGCCAACCGGTGCACTAACCATCACTGAAAACTCAACGGCAGTGTTCAAAGGAAATTGGGCTAAAGGGAGAATAAAGAACATGGAGTCAGCGACAACTGACCAGCACTTTCAACTGGGCTAGCATGGGGATGAGGCACAATGTCTTTTTCCAATGAGTGCAGGGTAGGATGACACGGAAGCCTGGAGATTAATGAACTCCACTTGATGAGCTGAACAATAACTAGGGCAAGAAAATACACAAAGAGCTGGAGTAACTCGACAGGTCAGGAAGCATCTCTGGAGAACATGGATAGGTGACGTTTCGGGTCAGAACCCTTCTGAAGGTAGGATCTCGCACTGAAACGTCACCAATCCATGCTCTCCAGAGGTACTGTCTAACACAATGAGTTACTCTAGCACTTTGTCTTTAAAAAATATATAAACCAACATCTGCAGTTCCTTGTATCTGCAGGCAGGTGACGGGTGGATACAGGCAAGGGATGGGGGAGGAGATGTAATTGGCAGAAGGGTGGTCCAAGATTGGAAGATGACAAAAAGCAGAGATAAGGAGGGAACAGGGGAAGGGGATGCTGGTGGAAGGGGACAGGGCAGGAAAGAGGAAGGGAAGCAAGGTGTTCTCACCTCCAGAGGGCAAACATGGTGATGAAGCAAGCCAGGGGGTTGGCCAAGTTGCCAAGCACGACCGCCAAGTGGAAGGTGGTGCTGCCGTAGGGAAGGCAGGAGTACGTCTGGATGGAGGGCAGCACGCCGTTGGTCAAGGCGTTGGAGACGGCCAGCAAGATCAGCAGGTAGACGGTGCGGGGGCTGGAGAACGGCGAGGATGGCTTGGGGGCCGCCTCTGCCTCGGCCGAGAGGTGGCACGACTCCTCGCCCGTGCCCTGCTCCCGTGGCACGCTTCTCCTGGCCGCCCGCCAGGTCAGGGCGATGAAGGAGAGCAAGGAGACACCCATCAGGACGGCCAGGAGCCAGAAGAAGGAGCCGGCCGAGAAGTTCTCCTGCAGGTAGTGCGGCTGGAGAGAGTGGGAGCCATTGTTGTCCGTGACATTGCGGCACTCCAACTTGCTGACTCCTTGCACCAGGGCGGCAAGGCAGGGGATCAGGGCCCCCAGACCCTGGCCCACAAAGAAGGACCTGATGAACCTGGAGGGCAGGTGGAACATGAAGGGCAGGAAGGTGACGTTGGAGGTGCAACAGACGGCAGCCAGGATGAAGGTCAAGGTCAGGAAGGCAACACTATGCTGCACCCGGCCAATCACCACTGTCGCGTCCCAGCTCAGGGCCAGGGCGATCGAGGACATCACGCCCAGTGTCTGGATGGAGTAGATGACGCAACGTTCCTTCAGCAGGGCCGGGGAGAACTTGTTGGCCAGGGTGACAAAGAGGGGGCCGATGTTGGACAAAGCGATCAACACAGTCAGGTAAGCCGGCAAATTCCACCCTGGGGAAGAGACAGAAGCAGAGCAGCATTACAGTCGGAAAACAAGTCCCACACCAAGGAACCGGCCAGTCTCAGGGTCTCGGCTGAACTGCAGAGGACAAAAACACATGGCAAGTTTGTCTTCAGTGGTCAGGGCAATGAGTACAAGAGCAGGAAGCCATGTTGCAGCGTTCAAATGCTTTGGTCCGGCCAAATTTGGTGCAGTGTGTGAAGTTCTGGTCACCCTATCACAAGATGATCAGCCATGATCACATTGAATGGCGGTGCAGGCTCGAAGGGCCGAATGGCCTACTCCTGCATCTATGTTTCTATGTTTCTAAGAAGGTTGTGGTGGCTTTGGCGAGGGTGCAAAAGATGTTTACCAGAATTCTGCCAGATTAGAGGGTATTAGATATGAGAAGTTGGAAAAGGTTGGATTGTTTTCCCTGGACAGAGGTTGAGGTGAGACCTAATAGAAGTGTATAGAATTATGAGAGGTGTAGATATGATAAACAATTAGAACCTTTTTCCCCCAGTTTGTAAATGTGAAAGACTAGAGGACATAACTTTCAGGTTAAAAGGGTGAACGTTAGGAGTTATGCAGGGCAAGTTTTTTTTCCCCCAACAGAGATTGGTGGGTGCCTGGAACGCATTGGAGGAGGCAGATACAACAGTACTTCTAGGATGCTTTTAAATAGGCACATGGATATGCAGCAAATGGGGAGTATGGATCATATGAAGGCAGAGCAGATTTGTTCAACTCGGCCTCATGTTCAGCAAGATTGTTCCCGATGTTGGGGAGTTCCAGGACAAGGGGTCACAGCTTAAGGATAAGGGGGAAATCCTTTAGGACCGAGATGAGAAGGAATTTTTTCACACAGAGAGTGGTGGGTCTCTGGAACTCTCTGCCACAGAGGGTAGTTGAGGCCAGTTCATTAAGAGGGAGTTAGATGTGGCCCTTGTGGCTAAGGGGATCAGAGGGTATGGAGAGAAGGCAGGTACAGGATACTGAGTTGGATGATCAGCCATGATCATATTGAATGGCGGTGCAGGCTCGAAGGGCCGAATGGCCTACTCCTGCACCTAATTTCTATGTTTCTATGACATTGTGGCCAAAGGGCTTGTTCCTGTGCTGTACTGTTCTATATTCTATTGTCTACGCAACGTGGGACTATACACACTTCTCAGAAACTATGGGCTGAGAAAGAGGAACAGTGTTAGGAGTCACAGAATGAGATGCAAGCCACAGCCTGGTTAGTCTAAAGTTTAATCTCGTGTGCTTAATTAGACAGCACAATGGCGGTATTCAGTGGACAATGTCAAAGATAGGATTTTCCATGTGGTATTTATGCAAGATCTGTAGATTTAGGTAAGAGTTTTAGGTCTACTTTTCCACCACAAGCCTAATTGAAAAGAGATGCTAAACAACAGTGGGGATATCATCAGCCTCAGGTGAGGTCATGGATTTGCACAAAGCTCTGAAGATGAATTAGCTGCCCTGGAGCGAGCAGGACTGGGGATGGAGGAGGGGGCATGTGGACATGATGGGCCGTCCCCGACACTCACCTTCGGGAAGGCTCTTTGTCACCACGGGAAGTTCCACCCACAAGGCGTTCACTGCCAGCCAGGATCCCATTCCAAACAAGGCCACCAGCAGGTGGGTGAAGAGGTGGCCCCACACACCCACGGCCATCTTGGTTAGATCTGGGACGAGAAAGCACTTCTCCAGCACGTGATCAACACACTCGCCTCTGCTATGACGGGAGGATTCGGAGGCATCCCCAACACACAGTCTGAGCAAATGGTCAAATTTAAAAGGTTAACATTTCCAAAAAACAGTCACCAAGTCATACAGCGCAGAAACTGGCCCTTCAGCCCACCTTGTTCATGCTGAATTAGTTGTCTCATCCAAGTTAATTCCACTTGCCCAAGCCTATCCCACAACCCCCTGAACCTTTCCCAAGCACGTACCTGTTCAATATTAGGGTCCTTCCGCTACTGGGCATTGAGGGGGGGCCGGCGGGGGAGGGGGGGACCGGCGGGGGAGGGGGGGACGGCGGGGGAGGGGGGTATGAGGGAGGGGACGAATTGTAGTAATACATAGATAGATTGTTGGGAAGCAACAAGATAGAAAATCAGCCTTTATTTTCATAGCATTACAACAAAGGAACGGGCCCTATCAGCCCATAATGTCCATGCCGAACATGACGCCATTAAAGTTAGATTCTCTGCCTAGATTCTAAAAACCTCAGATGCCACTATCGTATCTGCCTCCACCACTACCACTGGCAGCGGGTTCCAGGCACCCACCACTCTCTCACCAGTATGAGAAATACTTTGTGATTACACATCTCCTAGGCCACAATTGTTAAAGTTGGGCTCCACAGACCTCTTGGGTTGAGATTTCCCAACAATCACAACCCCTTTGTATGAAGAAGTTTCCATAACCTGCCTTGAATGGCCCCTGGCACTGGACAGTCCCATCAAATGAAATCCCACCCCTGTATCTGACAGCCAAGCCCCATTGGAATTTTGAACTTTTCTATGAGATCATCCTCTTTCCAACTCTTAGCCCCAGGTCTGCACAATCACCTCGTAGAATAACCCCCGCACAACTTTGCCCACCAAACCTCAACAATGGATCTGCTGAATTTTCTACTGCACTCCCTGCATTTCAGAAGACAAACAGAACTCCACATAGCAACATTATTAGAAACATAGAAAAATAGGTGCAGGAGTAGGCCATTTGGCCCTTCGAGCCAGCACCACCATTCAATATGGTTTCGAGTTTTGTTTTTGTTTCGAGATACCGAGCGGCAACCAGCGACCCCTGCACGTTAACGTCATCCTACACCCACTAGGGACAATTTTTACATTTACCAAGCCAATTAAGCTACAAACATGCACGTCTTTGGAGTGTGGGAGGAAACCGAAGATGTCGGAGAAAACCCACACAGGTTACGGGGAGAACGTACAAACTCCATACAGGCAGCACCCGTAGTCAGAAACAAACCCAGGTGTCCGGCGGTGCATTCGCTGTAAGGCAGCAATTCTACCACTGTGCGGCCGTGACTGCCCGAATCATCTAAATTCAGTACCCTGTTCCTGCTTTTTCCCCCAATATCCCTTGATTCGTTTAGCCCTCTGGGCTAAATCTAACTCTCTCTTGAAAACATTCAGTGACTTGGCCTCCACTGCCTTCTGTGGCAGCAATTGGTTGTTCTCTGTTTTGATTTGTGTACAAGGTCACCAAGGTCCTTTTCAATAGTTCATTCTCCAAGCGAAATATGGAACTAGATACCAAAATTAGATAACATAGAATAAGCGATCAATAGTCGACGTGGAATCGGTGGGCCAAAATGCCCGTTTCCATGTTGTATCTCCAAACTAAACCTCAATTTTTCCCCCACATTGGGATGTCAGGACTTTCATATAAGGAAAGACTGGATAGACTCGGCTTGTACTCGTTGGAATTTAGAAGATTGAGGGGGGACCTTATAGAAACTTACAAAATTCTTAAGGGGTTGGATAAGCTAGATGCTGGAAGATTGTTCCCGATGTTGGGGGAGTCCAGAACAAGGGGTCACAGTCTAAGGATAAGGGGGAATTCCTTTAGGACCGAAATGAGGAAAACATTCTTTACACAGAGAGTGGTGGGTCTCTGGAATTTCATTTCGGAGTCACGTGAGTGACTTCGTGAAGAGCCCGCCGGCGCGCATGCTTGACATATCGTCGTAACGCGTTGCTGCGACGGCTGACGGAGGAGCGTGCTCCTCGCCAGCCCTTCATAAGGGAACCACGCAGGTAAGTATGCTACCTTAAGTTGGTGGTTCTTGTTGTGTTTGCTTCACAGCAAGAACATGGATGGGAGTTTGAGAGGCCGGAGATCGGGAAGAAGTCGCCGGCCAGCAGTTCCGGAGCGAGAGTTGTCGGGGGTACCTGCAACGCAGACCGGAACGAGGGCGGAGATGTCGGTGAGCTCTGTCTTTTCAGGTCCGGACCCGCCCGCACACCACAGCTCGGAGGAGTTTGACGAGGAGGAGTGTGGTGTGCCGCCAGAGCAGGACGACCCTGCCATGGCAGTCCGGTCGTCAGCAGGCTTGCTGACGGCCTCGAGCAGACGGGTCCGTGCGGCTGCACGGCCCGCTTCACGAAGCCCCCTGCGCAGGGGAAGGGCAGGAGCCCAGACGCCTAACCCTGTCGGGGCTAAGGCTCTGCCTGCCGCTAAGGAGCGGTCAGGTTCCAGGACGGGACCCGGGGCAGTTGTGAGGTCCAGCCGTCGCCCCCCAACTTCCGACGCCGGGACGAGTCAGTTGGGGGTCCCGTCACGGTCGCCGAGCCCCCCATGGATGGGTGGGCGAGACCATGCGTCGGCAAGGTCCACGATGTGGGCAGCTGGCAAGCCTGCACGGGCCCAAGGTATCCAGGCTTCGGCTGGTGCCGACACTATGCCGCATCTGTCCTTAGAGGCAACGGCTTTCGCTCCCGCTACACGGAGGCGGTTGAACACGCCCGTGCAGGAATCGCGCAGTTTCGCCTCGGCGGCTGTCGACGACAACTACCGGCACCGGCAGGGCCTCGACGAGGTGCGGGCCGATGACAGGAGCCCTGGCCAATTTTCAGAGCTGGAGGACTCCGACCACCTGAGTGTTCAGGGTGAAGGGCGTATTGACCGTATAGAGCGGCTGCTGGAACGTCTCATCCAACATCAACAGGCATCCAGCAGCGACAGGCACAGGGCTTCATCACCAGCTTCATACACCAGCCTGGAGCAGCAGGACGAGGAGGCCGTGGGCGACCCCATCCCACCCCTGCCTGAATTACCGGCGGAGGACCTCCTCGATGTGGCCACCAAGTTTGCAGCCCCTCATTCCTTGGGGCTTCCTATCAATACAAAGCTGGCAGCCACTGTGGACTTCCTAAATAATCACCAGCTTCAGGAGGAAGTTCTATTACAAGCCATGAGCCGACACAAGGCTCCATCAAACTGCAACTCCCTCAACGTGCCTGTGGTCAATACGCCGATATGGGGCAACATCAGTGCGGCTATCCGTCAGCAGGAGCTGAAGATTCAGCGGATCCTGAAACTCCTCACGGCCGGGATTACTGCCTTTGTGCGGTCGGTCGATGGAGAGGAGCTTAATTTGGACCAGGAGGATGCTCTGGCGCTTCTATGCGCTACTCCAAACGAAATTAACGGCTTTCGGAAAAATAGCATCCGCCCAGCGCTCAACCCCAAATTTGCAGGGTTGTGCAAACCACCGCCGCCGCCCCGTTAGCTCTTTGGCGAAGACCTTTCCAAAAGGGTCAGAGAGCTTGATGAACAAGCCAAAACCGTGGGGCTCATGCGCTCTCAGAGTGCCCCCACGCCATCGAGCTCCAAAGCTCCGCTTGGCCGCTCACGAGGGTCTGCCAGCACGTCTACCAGGAATTACCCTCCAGCTCCAAACCGATATCAACCACCCCAACCACAGGGGTCTTTTTTAGGACAGGCTCGGCAGAAGCCGAGATGGAAAATGAGGACGCCACGACCTCAAACCAACCCAGCACCTCTACGTCCACCCACTCGTGTCAGGGACCGCCGGTAACCACAGAGGTGAGGCGGTCTGGTTCTCTTTTTTCTCTTTGTTTAACCTCACATGTTGGTGGGCGTTTGCGGTTGTTTGCGGGTGCATGGGGTGATATTACCAGTGATGAGTATGTGTTACGGAATATTCAGGGCCATAGCATTGAGTTTATTAATGGGGACATCCCTCCGTCTCAGCATAGACCGGGTCGTATGTTTAAACTAACGGCTGCGGAACAGTTCGTAGGCTATAAGGAAATTTTAAGGTTGGAACAGAAAGGGGTAATAGAGAAAACGGTTCATGAGCCCGTTGAATTTGTTTCCAATATTTTTACCCGACCTAAGAAAGATGGAGGCTGTAGAGTCATTATTGATCTAACCACTCTGAATAACTTTGTAACATATACTCATTTTAAAATGGACACGTTTGAAACGGCCAAATCATTGATCTCACAAGGGTGCTTTATGGCATGTATTGATTTACAGGATGCGTACTATACCGTACCCATGCAAAAATATTACAGAAGGTTCTTAAAATTTATCTGGATGGACCAGCTGTGGCAATATAGGGCGTTGCCTAATGGGCTCACCACAGCCCCTCGATTATTTACTAAATTGGTGAAGCCAATTATGGCTTATTTAAGACAACGACATCATATCGTTATGGCCTATTTAGATGATATTTTAATTATCGGACACACCTTGGAATCAGCTCAACAAGGGGTTGCAGCTGCGGTCAATTTGTTCCAACAGCTTGGGTTCATTGTTCATCCAGAAAAATCTAAGTTCTGCCCCACCCAGGTAATTAATTATCTGGGGTTCCAGGTGAATTCCATTAGCATGAGAGTCACCATACCAATTAACAAAATTGAGGAGGTAACACAGGTGTGTACAGATTTACTCAATACTCGTATACCATCGATTCGTTACACAGCTACTGTCATTGGCAAGATTGTGGCTTTGTTTCCGGCAGCCCGGTATGGACCTCTGCATTATCAAAACTTGCAGAGAGCCAAGATTGCTGCGCTGCGGCGGCATGCTGGTCATTATGATCGATCAATGCAGCTGCCGCCTGCAGCATTGGATGAGTTACGATGGTGGGTTTGCCACATTAGTAACTCGTTTAAAACTATTATTGAGGCGAAACCGATGATATACTTACAAACTGATGCGAGCTCTGATGGCTGGGGAGCTATGAATCAGCATTCTAGTTGTGGGGGCCGATGGGATACCCTTGAGAATACAATGTTGGTATCACAAGGGATCAACTATTTGGAGCTGCTTGCAGCGTTTCACGGACTTCGTGCATATTATTCCAAGATCTTTGGAGCACATGTCCGGCTCCAAATAGACAACACCACAGCGGTGGCGTATTTAAATCACATGGGCGGTACCAGGTCAGTTTCATGTGATAAATTGGCTAATTCAATTTGGCTCTGGTGTGTCAAGAGAGACATTTGGATTTCAGCCACCTATTTGCCAGGTGAGCTTAATTTTGTGGCGGACGCCAGGTCACGCAAGTTCAATGATAATATTGAATGGATGTTACATCCTGAAATGTTTGCAAAAATCACAGCCAAATTTGGGAAACCGGATATTGACCTTTTTGCGTCCCGGTTGAACCATCAGGTACCAACCTACGTCTCATGGGAACCAGATCCTGGGGCTATAGCGTTAGATGCATTCTCGCTAGACTGGGGGAATTGCTTTTTCTATGCATTCCCTCCGTTTTGCCTCATCAGTCGGGTATTATGTAAAATTCAGATGGATGGTGCCAAGGGCATCCTTATCATACCCGACTGGCCTACACAACCGTGGTATCCGATGGTCTTTGACACGCTCAGTGAACCTTGGGTCCGTTTGCAGGGTAGCCCAGAATTAGTTACTCACCCTGTTTCAGGGGAGCCACATCCCTGCCATGGCTATTTAAATTTGTTGGCTTGCAGATTCTGAATCGGCCTTTAGTTGGATACGGCCTTTCTACCCGGACCATGGATACCATTGCAGCGTCGTGCCGAGAGTCTACAAGGCGAAGATACCGCTCTCACATCAGGAAGTGGGAAGCCTTCTGCAGCCGCTCTCGCATCACGTACGATGCCGTGACTATAACCGACGTCCTGGAATTCCTTGCGGGGTTGCACCATGATGAACACTTAAGCTACAGTGCCATCAACAGCGCCAGGAGCGCTCTATCATTCTACCTCAATATTGAGGTGGGATCCAACAGGCTAGTGTCCAGGCTCATGCGGGGTATTTTCAATACGAATCCGCCTACACCACGCTACAATATCACCTGGGATGTCAGGGTAGTTTTAGCTCTGCTCAGGACGTGGTCCCCCATGGAAGGGCTCCAGCTGGACAAACTCACCATGAAGCTGGTGATGTTACTAGCGCTGACTTCAGCACAGAGGGTACAGACACTACATAAACTACGTGTGGACAGAATGATGTCTACCCCCACAGAAGTAGTTTTCTTTGTTGACGAGCTACTAAAGCAGCATTGACCTGGGTGCACAGGGCTGCAGCTAAAGTTCCCGGCATACCCCGCAGATGCTAGGCTATGTTTAGCCTCCCACATTCGTTACTACGTCAAGGTGACGGCAAGCATCAGAGGAAAGGAGAGATACCTGCTTGTCACTCATAAGAGACCTCACCATCGAGTGACAACACAGACGATATCCAGGTGGCTTCGAGTCGTCTTGGGTAAGTCAGGTATCGACACTAATGTGTTCAAATCTCATTCCACCAGGGCTGCATCGACGTCGGCGGCGAGGGTCATGGAGGTGCCCATGGACCATATTCTCGCCACAGCAGGATGGGCTAATGAAGCGGTGTTCCAGCGTTTCTACAACCGGCCCGTCGCTGCGCCTCTACAGTTCGCAGAAGCCATGCTAGATGCGGGGCAAGAACGTGGAGATGTCCCCGAATAAGGGTTTTTTTGATTTGTTGTTAATAAATATGCTTTGTTTTGCAGTATGGACTAGTCAGCACGTTATTCCTCCCATCCATCCCTGGTAGTGGTGTGACAGCATGGACGTGGTCCAGGGCGTGTCATCACAGAAGCTTTGAAGTCTTCACGAAGTCACTCACGTGACTCCGAAATGAAATAGTAAGATTGAACGAGAACTTACCAGTTCGAAGGTTGATCTTTATTTCATGAGGAGTCGAAGTGAGGGATTTCGTGCCCTCCTCGCCCAACCCTCAATCACCTTCATCTGGTAATCTTAGTCGTTTTCATTCTTACTATGTGAAGTCATTTCTTTTCATTGGTTTCTGTGATTCCACGCCGCTACTTTGAAGTATGTCGAGCATGCGCGCCGGCGGGCTCTTCACGAAATCCCTCACTTCGACTCCTCATGAAATAAAGATCAACCTTCGAACTGGTAAGTTCTCGTTCAATCTTACTATTCTCTGCCACAGAAGGTAGATGAGGCCAGTTCATTGGCTTATATTTAAGAGGGCGTTAGATGTGGCACTTGTGGCTAAAGGGATTAGGGGGCATAGAGAGAAGGTAGGTACGGGATACTGAGTTGGATGATCAGCCATGATCACATTGAATGGCGGTGCAGGCTCGAAGGGCCGAATGGCCTACTCCTGCACCTATGTTTCTATTGTATTCCTTTCAGTCCAGTACTCATCTTGCTGCCCATTTTCGCAATCCACACAGCCACCTAAGTTAGTTGATGGTAAAAGCTGGATGTACTACGCTCTGCTCCCCAGTTCAAGTTCATGATACAGATTGTGATCAGCTGGAGTCTCTACGTCACCCATTAGACACAGTCGGTCAGACCAAACAAGTGACAATGATGCCTACATCTACTATCCATGAAGGAATCCTCTATCCACATTCATTTTTGTAATTACATGCCAATATGCCAATTTGGTTTAATTACTTTCGGCACTTAAGCTAAAGTCTTTTGAAAGTACATCTGAAAGACCTCGTCAGATGCACCATAGGAAGCATGATGTCAGGTTGAATCACAGCCTGGTTTCGGTATAACTCTGCACAAAACTGTAAGAAATCGCAGAGAGTTGTGGATGTATGCCAGTCCATCACACAGACCAGACTTCCCACCATTGCTTCCTCGGAGAAGCAGTCATGGTCATCAGTCATGGTCGAGACCCTTCTTCAGTCTCACCCTATACGTCACCCATTTCTTCTATCCGGAAATGCTGCCTGTCCCGCTGAGTTACTCCAGCATTTTGTGTCTATCTTCAGTGTAAAACTGTATCTGCAGTTCCTTCCTACACAAGATAATCAAAGATTTATCCCGCCCATTCAAATGTCTTTTAAATGTTGTTATTGTACCTGCCTCAACTGCTTCTGGCAGCTTGTTCCTTATACCCATGACCCTCTGTAAGAAAACGGTGTCTCTCAGATTCCTGTTAAATCTTTCCCCTCTTACCTTAAACCTCTGCCCTCTGGATTTTGATTCCTGTGAAAAAGACTGCATTCACCCCATCTATTCCCCTCATGATTTTATATATTTCTATACGATCACCATCAGTCTCTTGCACACCAAGGAATGCATTTCCAGACAGCCCAACCATTCCTTGGACGTCAGGCCCTCAAGTCCTGGCAACATCCTCCTAAATTATCTGCACTCTTTCCAGCTTAATGGCATCTTTCCTAAAGTAGGGTGACCATTACTGAACTCAGAACTTCAAATGCAGTCCTGGCAATATCTTGTACAACTGTAACAGACATCGCAACTTCTGTTAATGCCCTTGTAGATGAAGGCAAGATACCAAAAGCAGCTTTCGCCATCATGTTTACCTGTGACACTACTTCTGGGAACAATGTACCTGCACCCCTAGGTCCTTTTGGTCTACAACACTGCCTATGGACAACTGTTCACTAAGAGCGTCCTTCCCTGGTTTGACTTCCAAAAATGCAACAGTTCACTCTTATCTGAATTAAACAGCATTCGCCACTTCTCAGCCCAGCCAGCTGATCAAGATCCCTCTACAGAACTGATTATCTTTGGATCAATGGAAGAGGGAAGTAAACTAACTATAATTCAAGAAGCTTTTCTTAATTATGGTCTAATAACAGCAAAAATACTTATACTCAAAGTTTGGAAAAACGCAACCACGCCAACATTCAAAATGTGGATTTCAAATATGTCTGAAACGCTTCATCTTGAAGAAATGAGATTCCTCCTACTAGGCAAAGTAGACCAATTCTCAAAGACTTGGTCTCCTTTTATCAACTTTTTGCAAACATATGGTGCAACATAACATAATCTCAGAAATTAAATGGTTTAGAACCGGGTGACGGACGGGCAAAAATACGAAATAGGTAGATCTCTCCTAACCTCTCTTTTCTTTACTTTCTCCTTCTATTTCAATCTTTTCAGCTTCTCTTCTATGCCCTTTATTTCTTTTGCTATCTGTTTCTACTCGCTTGTCTATTCCGACACTCTGTATTTATTTTTTCTTCCACTGTTCTTTTATTATTAAATCAAAAGTATGAAGTTGTACAAGAATGGAAATATGTATGTATTTATTAGGTACTCAAGTACCACACTATTGTACTTACTTCTAACAAAAATAAACACAAAAAAAAACTGCCTATGGACAACTGTTCACTAAGAGCGTCCTTCCCTGGTTTGACTTCCAAAAATGCAACAGTTCACTCTTATCTGAATTAAACAGCATTCGCCACTTCTCAGCCCACTTAGCCAGCTGATCAAGATCCCTCTACAGAGGTATATTGTCAGGAAGCATGAGAGCTGTCCCCCATGATGAGACGGTAAATGTAGCCTCACTGATGCTGCTATTGAAGGGGAAAGTATGCAGATAATGGCAAGGCCCTTAGCAGCATTGATGTACAGAGGGGTCTTGAGATGCAAGTCCTTCGCTCCCCGACAGTGACAGCATGTAGATAGAGGTAAAGACGGCGTATGGTATGCTTGCCTTCAGCAGTCCGGACTTTGAGTAAAAGAGGCAGCAAGTCATATTGCAGCTTTATCGGACTTAGAAGATAGACACAAAAAGCTGGAGCAACTCAGCAGGACAGTCAGCATCTACGGACAGAAGGAATGGGTCACATTTCGGGTCGATATCCTTCTTCAGACTGAAGACTTTGGAATATTGTGTGTAGTTTTGGTTGCCCCGTTACATGAATGCATGGAGGCTTTAGGGAGGGTATAGAAGACATTTACCAGAAGGTATTAGCTACAAGGAGAGGTCGGACAAATTTGGATTGTTTTCTCTAGAACGGGAGGTTGAGGGGAGACCTGATGGGTATATAAAATTAAAAGGCAAAGATAGGGTAGACAATCAGAACCATTTTCCCTGGGTGGAAATTTCAAGGTCTCGAGTGCATAACTTGAAGGTGAGAAAGTGAATGTTAAGATGGAGGAACAGCACCTCATATTCCGCTTGGGGAGTCTGCATCCTCTGGGCTTAAACATTGAATTTTCTCAATTCTGTTAACCCAGACTGCCCCCACCCCTCCCCACTTCTCCCTCAGCCCTCGGGCCCTGACATTCCTTCTCCATCTCCCCCCCCCCCCCCAGTCGCACTAGCTTCTCATTTTCACACCACAAACAGCTTACAATGGCCTGTTTCCCTTATCATAAATACTTTTTTGCATATCTTTCATTCATTGTTCTTTAGCTCTCCACATCACTGTTTATATCTCTCGTTTCCCTGATCCCTGACCAGTCTGAAGAAGGGTCTCGACCCGAAACGTTGCCTATCTCCTTCGCCCCTTAGATGCTGCTGCACCCGCTGAGTTTCTCCAGCTTTTTGTGTAACCCCCGTTTAAAGTAGCCATGTGGGCAAGCATTTTTTAAAAAATTACACAGAGCAGTGGGTGCCTGGAACGCACTGTTAGAAATGGTAGTGGAGGCCGATACAATAGCAGCATTTAAGAGACTTTTAGACAGGTACATGGGCATGCAGGGAATGGAGGAGTATGGATCATGTGATGGGAGAGGAGATGATTTCAACTGACATCATGTTCAGCGTGGACATTGTGGATCGAAGGACCTGTTCCTGTACTGTTCTATGTTGGAGCCACAAGGCAGCACTTCCGCCATTAAGAAGCAAATCCAATATTACTGAAGCGAGCCCTTTGGCCCATCACATCCATGCCATCTACACCAATCACATTTGCCCACATCCTTCTACCCACACTCCGTCTCAGAATGTCAAATGTAGTGGCTGTATTCGACTCCTCCACCAACTTTGGCAGCGTGTTCGAAATATCAACCAGTGTTTAAAAAAACCCCTCATATAGACACATGGTGCTGGAGTAAATCAGCGGGTCAGGCAGCACCTCTGGAGAAAAAGGATGGGTGACGTTTTGGGTCGGGACTCCCCTTTAAAAAAACTCCTATTTCTTTTAAAACCCTCTCTCTCGCTCTCATCTCATCTCAATTGCAGCATAATCTCTCTCATCTGCCCCAGTATCTTTTTAAACTCCTGGCTCTCTGTAATAATAGAGTACTTGCTGGTTCTTTTTCCTGGTCCGTGGGTGGAGGGAATGCCCATGTTGCTTCACACTGTTCCAACCTTCGTGACTCATCAACTTACAGTAACCGGAAGCCAGCCGGCTGCCACTATTGCTCAATATTACTTGAGAAACCTGTTGGCTTTCAGCTTCATAAAGAATTTGGGGTGATCATACAACATAAAATAGTACAGTGCAGAAACAGGCTCAATATCCGTGCTGAGCACCATGCGCAGTTAATCTCCTCCGCACATGATCCTATATCCTCAGCCCAACAGCGTTGGAGACTTCTACGTTGTGAAACATCGCTCCGGTCCAGCCTATGCAACCCGTCTCGTCCATCTGAGCTAGTTGCCACTCTCATCCCAACTGAAATAATAGGTGCGGTTCATCCAAATAGATCATGACTAATGTGATCTTGGCCTCAACACCAGTCCCACACTTCTTGCCACCTTGAATATTTTCCAGTTGCTACAGGAAACTGCAGAAGCTGATGCAATTAAGATTTTCAAAAGACAATGACGGACATGGATAGGAATGGTTTAGAGGAATAGGCAATAGACCATAGAATGTAGGCCAAAGGGGCAAATAGGCCTTTCCCAAGATGCAAACTTGGCTGGTATGGGCATTGTAGCAATGTTACAAAATTTTGAGATTTAAAAAATCAATTCTGCAATTTATCCCATCAGATAAAGCATAAAAAGAAGTTTAATTTGACACCTAATTTACTTTCATATCTTCAGTATTAGGAAAGTTATGGCCATTTTCATACTCGGAAATTAGCATCTTGCTCCCCATTGCCTTTCAATTGACTTAACTCAAAAGCTGTGATCTGGAAGTTAAAAGCCAATAACTTTCTTAAAAATTAAGAGAACTCAATGAAATTTTCAGTTATTATAGATTGAAGCATTCTGAAACAAATATTAAACAATCTTACTTGGATGACCTGAAATTAAAGCATATAATTAGTTAGTTATCTAATTGTAGCTAATTACAAAATTCAATGAGTAGATCTAAACATCTATCCATTTCTTAAGAAAATATAAACTTTTTTTAAATTGCCTAAGTGTCCAAATAACATTCACACAATAATCCACAATAAATCTCATTTGCATGAATTTCTGGGCCAAATGGAAGGAATTTAGTGTTTTATGCCTGTAAATTAATGGCCATTTAAATCAACTAGCTAGTGGGTTTTAGTGGAATGCGGTGGATTGGAACGTTGCGGTTAGCGGTGAAGCCGGGGGGAAAAATATTGTTTGTTCATACATTTTTTGGGACCCCATTTCTCAATATAAAAATATTATTAAAGCCTCCCGAAAAACCAACTTTTAATATAAAAATAAACTATTTACCTTTTTTTCTCCCCTACGGAAAATCCTTCCGGTTGTCAGTGCTCACGGCTTTCGAAGGTGATTTTTAAATTACTCTAGTTAACAAATAATTTAGAGTAATTTAAAAATACCTTCATTGATGAAATGTCGGCGCGATTTTTCTTCCGCAACGAAATCGCCCGACATTCATCGATTATCCAGGTCTGTTGAAAAACGGCACTTTAAGCCCGCCCCCCTCTGAAAGGCGCCAAAATCACGCACACGGGGAGCGGCAGAACTGCAGCGCTGCTCAAGGTAAGTTTTGCAACATACCTAGGCATTGTGGGCCAAAGGACCTGTTCTTGTGCCTTAGTGTTCTAGGTTTTGGTTGGAGCCACAGTGTGGCAACTCTACCAACAGCACTGTAACGCTCTATACTTGAATCTACTGAATTTCAAAAAAAAACGCAAGCACCAAATCCAATATCGCCCGAGTTACCTCTTTCATAATCGCAGCATTGTCAAGGACTGGTCTCACCCCAGCCACAGACTGTTTACCCTCCTCCCATCCGGGAGGCGCTACAGGTGCCTCCGTTGCCGGACCAGCAGGTTCAGGAACAGCTTCTTCCTTGCGGCTGTTACAATACTTAACTCTGCACCTCGGTGATTGCCAGTCACCCCCCCCCCCCCCGGACACTCCTCCCCCCTCCCCCCAGTATAATTGCACTACTGATACTGTTTGTACATATATATATTTTACCGTTCATTATTCTAAGTTCGCACTTCTGGGGGGATGCTAACTGCATTTTGTTGTCTCTGTACTGTACACTGCACAATGACAATTAAAGATTGAATTGAATTATCAATTTTGTACACCGATTCTTCTAAACGCTAAAGCAAGTTTAGGTTCAGCTTATCCACCTACAACAACTACTTTATCCCAGTGATCACCCCACTGAACTATCCCTACAAAGTGTCCATCCACATACAGGCAGTTCAGTTATAATTCCTGTTCCCATAACATGAATCGTATATAATGAGAGGAATGAATAAGAAAACACCATGTGTATTTCTCAGGCCTTATTGAATACAATTTCAATCAGGAACTAGAGAAATTACTTTGAAAAATGACAAGCAGAAAAAAGCTGCCTTGGATTTAAACAACATTAGGCAGAAAAACCATTTCCAGGTAAACCTGCCTGCAGTAATCAGAGCAATGGTCTCCCAAGAACAGTCTGTCAGTTTCACCTCAGGAGGCAATTGAAATCACTTCTATTGACACCTATGTGACAAAACCCTGTTAAATAATGTAATTAACAGGCTGTGCTAGTTTGCAGTAACAAAATAAACTTATCTAGAAACTTAAAAGTCTGATTTTGGATGAGTGTGTGTGTTTATTTGTTTGGGGATAATCACATCTTCGCGAAAAACGACGCAGTAACGGTAAAGTTTTTACATATTCCAGTAGAAATTGTTTCCATGGAGTCCGAAATGGCCTCATCTGAAAATTTAATGCTTTATTTCTCAAGTTATTACTGAAAATATTAAAAACTCTGACAAAAGTAAATTTAAAAACAACCGTCTTTCGCTAATGACATCACAATGGGTCTGCGTCACATGCCGTCTTCTTGGCACTGCGAGTCCCAACCACTCATCCTCCCCCCGATTATTCAAAAGCCGCAGAAACAACAAGCAAGTCGGGCCCTCTAGGTCGTAGGAGCCCGCTCCCTCTCTCTCTCCCTCTCTCTCCCCCTCTCTCTCTCCCCCTCTCCCTCTCTACCATGGCCTCCCTCTGCCCTCTCTAGCTGTGCCTGCAAGTTGGGGGCTATGCACGAGTGGATTGGACTGTGGATGGGGTCAAAGGAACAAATGAATAACATTAATATAAGAGTGTGTGTGTGTGTGTGTGTGTGTGTGTGTGTGTGTGTGTGTGTGTGTGTGTGTGTGTGTGTGTGTGTGTGTGTGCACACACGCACAGGCCGCCCACCCCCCCGCGTTGAGGGGATGGTACCCAACAGGTCCCACTTGGTCTAATTGCTATTAAAAAAGGCATCAATGTTTGAAAATCCATCTGGAAAAAATAACTTATTGTTCATGTCATTGGAGCCTTATGATATTCGGCCCATCAAATCCATTCCGCCATTCAATCATGGCTGATCTATCTTTCCTTCTCAACCCCATTCTCATTCTTTCTCCCCATAACCCCTGACACCCATACTAATCAACAATTTATCAATCCCTACGCTAAAAATATCCACCGACTTGGCCTCCACAGCCTTCTGTGGCAATGAATTCCAGATTCACCACCCTCTGACAAAACAAATTCCTCATATTCTTTCTAAATGTACGTCCTTTTATGCTGAATGCAGAATATTCCTATTCTGTATAATTACAAGTCTGAAACTCTCCCGTCCGTAAATTCCTTTTCTCCATTGACACAAATGTTTTTATAAACAGGCTGTTCGACAATGAGGTTTCTGAGCAAACCAGCAGAACTACCTGTATATTCTTCCTGAAACTTGGTGAGCAAAACTGTACCATTTCCCTTTCCATTGACTCTCAGTCTGAAGAAAGGTTTTGACCTGAAACGTCACCTATTCCTTTTATCCAGAGATGCTGTCTGACCTGCTGAGTTACTCCAGCTTTTTGTGTCTATCTATACAGAGTTCTCCAGGTGTTGTCTCACCAGCTGCATCAAGTTGCATCAATAGCTCCTGCTTTCTACACTTTGTCCCCTGCCATTGAAGGGCAATGTTCTTAGTAAAGGGCCTGTCCCACCAGCATGCAACTCTATGCGATGAGCGCGACCTAACGTGGTCGCTTGAGCCATCCGGTGTCGCGGGGCCGGTCCCACTTTGATCGCCGGAGCCGTGCGGAATTCGTCCCGACACCGTGCGGGGCTCCGAAAAACTGACTATGTTCAAAAATTCCACGCGGCAACGGCTTGTCGGCTCGCAGTCGCCTCGACGCATTACACACCGCCCCGACATCGTGCCTCCGTGACCCTCTCTGAAGGTGCCTCCGTGACCCTCTATGTGTGTGGCTCCGTGGCCCTCTATGTGTGTAGCTCCGTGCCCCTCTCTGTCCTGGCGAACTTACCATTAAGACTTCGCTCCAAGTTCGCCTCACTTTGCGCCGCGTTGCGCCACTCACCCGACCTCCGCGCGGCCCTCGCTGCCGGTTTGGTCGCGCTTGCCGCACGCAGGCGTATGCTGGTGGGAACGGCCCTGTACAGGGGATCACCCGACCTCCGTGCGGCCCCCGCTTCTAGTTTGATCGCGCTCATCGCATGGAGTCGGATGCTGGTAGGACAGGCCCTTTACTCATGTAGGAAGGAACTGCAGATGCTGGTTTAAATCGAAGAGAGACTTCTTGGTCACTTAGTTTAATCCAAGTTCTTAGTTACTTGCTATATCTTCATGGCAATGCATTAAATTTAAAAAAAAAACATAGATCTAGGCCACCAGATCCCCAGTACCATACCATTCTGTATTCTTGCCTTTTAAACATGCAAGGAGATACGGTGGAAATAACTGTATTTCCATCAAATCATGCACTAAGAGTACAGCGATGCCATACACAACAGGTAGTACAAATAGAAACATAACCAGAGTGCAGAATGTAATCTTACAGAGCTATAGCATTACAGTTACCTAGAAAGTGCAAGTAAAAAAAATGCAATTAGGTAAATTGGGACTTTTTATTACCAACTTTTTACTTGCTCAGACTGCGAACAATTCATTTTGTACACTACTTCCTAACCCGATGCTCACCTACATGGAATTATCATCAGCAGATGTAGCTTTTGAACACTCAGTTCCTTCATCCAAGTGACAAAATAAATGCTAAAGCTGAAATAAAACAGGAACTACTAGAAACATTAGTTTCTCAAGCGATATCTATTAATTGAAAAAATATTTATAGGTTCAGCCTACTGTCCACATTGACCATCAATCACCCACGCTCTATGCTATCCTACTTTCTCATCTACTCCTACATATTAGAGGCAATTTACAGAGGCCAATTAGCCTACAAACTCGCATTTCGGGACACGGGAGGGAACCTGTACACCCGGAGGAAACCCACGCAGTCACAGGGAGAACATGCAACGGCGTCAGGGAGAGCTGGCTCCCGAACATGCATACAAACAGCAGCTCAGGTCAGCATCAAACCTGGGTCTCTGGCGGCAGCTCTCCCAGCTGCAAAACTGAGCTACCCTATTACATATTAGGCCCTAGAGACATCCTCAACTAACAATTTGGAGTTGAAGTATCAAATCTACTTTTCTTTATAAATAGCTGAGAGAGTGCAGATGCTATAATCTGGAGCAAAAAAAAAGACTGGAGGAACAAAGTTTTTTGCTGTACCTTGGTACACATGCAATAAACTAAACGCAAACTCAGCGGGTCAGGTAGCATCCGTCAACCTTAGACAAGTGACAAGTTTAGAGTGGCAGAGCCAGTGTAAAGGTGAGAGAGATGGGTGAGGCATAGGGGTGGTAAGCATTAGGTAGAACAGGTGAGGTGGGGGATGATTAGCAGATGCAACCGGGTAGCAGGGATGCAAGGGTGAAGGTGGTGATAAGACTGGAAGGTGACAAGATCAGGCAAGAGGCTGCAGATGCAGAATCGGATAAGTAGGGAAGGTGACAAGTGGAACAAGATAAGGGAGGATGGTGGGCTGATGGAACCAATGGGGGAGAGGAAATGGGTTAGGAGGGAACCAGGATAGTCAAGTAGAGAAAGGAATACAGGGGCCCTGACTTGAAACGTCACCTATCCATGTTCTCCAGAGATGCTGCCTGATGATCCCAGATGCAAGCCATTTCAACTCCCCTACCCAAACCCACACTGACCCATTTGCCCTCAGTCTTTTCCACTGCCATGGTGAGACCTAACACAAACTGGAGGAACAGCAGTCCATGTTCCAGTTCAGTAGTCTACAATCAATGGTATTAACACTCAATTTTTCAAAGTTAAGGTAACCCACACCCCTATGTCCCATTCTCCCTCCCTTCTGACTCGCCCAGGTTTTCTCATTCCTTCATTTCCAACTCTCCTCCCCAGCCCCACATTACTACTTCTTTCCCAATTGATTCAATCTGCCCATCACCCCTCCATCTGCTTCCATTCACCACCTTCGTACCTTTTCAGTATCCACAATCACCAACTCTTTATTGTCTCCATACATCCCCATCTACCTGCCCTTCATCTCTCTCCTCAACTGGTTCCACCCTTTACCTGCCGGCCCCATCCACCATCCCTGCCACCCACTTGTACACTGGCTATAACCGAAGATAGACACATCAGGACAGACAGCATCGGCGGAGAGAACAAATGGGTGACGTTTAGGGTAGAGATATTTCTTCAGACTGAGAGTCAGGAGAGGAGGAGATACAGAGATAAGGAAGTGTAAGGTGTGAGGATGAGACATCAAAGGGGGTGGAGATGAAGGAATATGTGGAATAGATCATGGTTAGCTGGGAGAAGGCAACAATAAACAGACAATTGGTGCCGGAGTAGGCCATTCGGCCCTTCCAGCCAGCACCGCCATTCAATGTGATCATGGGTGATCACCCACAATCAGTACCCCGTTCCTGCCTTCTCCCCATATCCCCTGACTCCGCTACTTTAAGAGCCCTATCTAGATCTCTTGAAATTATCCAGAGAACTGGCCTCCACCGCCCTCTGAGGTAGAGAATTCTATAGACTCACAACTCTCTGTGAGAAAAAGTGTTTCCTCCATCTCCGTTCTAAATGGCTTACGCCTTATTCTTAAACTGTGCCCCCTGGTTCTGGACTCCCCCAACATCAGGATCATGTTTCCTGCCTCTAGCGTGTCCAAACCCTTAATAATCTTATATGTTTCAATAAGATCCCCTCTCTTCCTTCTAAACTCCATAGTATACAAGTCCAGCTGCTCCATTCTCTCAGCATGTGACAGTCCAGTCATCCTGGGAATTAACCTTGTAAACCTACGCTGCACTCCCTCAATAGCAATAATGTCCTTCCTCAAATTAGGGGACCAAACTGCACACAATACTCCAGGCGGGGTCTCACTATGGCCCTATACAACTGCAGGAGGACCTCTTTGCTCCTATACTCAACTCCTCTTGTTATGAAGGCCAACATGCCATTCGCTTTCTTCACCGCCTGCTGTACCTGCATGCTTACTTTCATTGACTGATGAACAAGGACCCCCAGATCCCGCTATACTTCCCCTTTTCCCAACTTGACACCATTTAGATAATAATCTGCCTTCCTGTTTTTGCTACCAAAGTGGATAACCTCACATTTACCCACATTAAACTTCATCTGCCATGCATCTGCCCACTCACCCAACTTGTCCTAGTCACCCTGCATTCTCATAGCATCCTCCTCACAGTTCACACTGCCACTCAGTTTTGTATCATCTGCAAATTTTCAAATGCTACTTTGTATCCCTTCATCCAAATCATTGATGTATATTGTAAATAGCTGCGGTCCCAGCACCGAGCCTTGCAGTACCCCACTAGTCACTGCCTGCAATTCTGAAAGGGACCTGTTAATCCCTACTCTTTGTTTCCTGTCTGCAAACCAATTTTTTTAATCCATGTCAACACTCTACCCCCAATACCATGTGCCCCAATTTTGCACATTAATCTACTATGTGGGACTTATCAAATGCTTCCTGAAAGTCCAGGTACACTTCATCCACTGGCTCTGCCTTGTCCATTTTCCTAGTTACATCCTCAAAAAATGCCAGAAGATTTCCCCTTCGTAAATCCATGCTGACTCGGACCGATCCTGTTACTGCTATCCAATTCATGCTGACTCGGACCGACAACAAAGCAAAAAGAGATAAAATGTAATCAGGGACAGTAAGACTTGTCGGAGAACTGGGAAGGGGGAGGGGTGGATGGAGAAGGAAAGCAAGGGTTTCTTGAAGTTAGAGAGGTCAATGTTTATACCGCTGGGGTGTAAGCTGCCCAAGCGAAATATGAGGTGCTGTTCCTCCAATTTTTGCTGGGCCTCACCCTGACAGTGGAGGAGGCCCGGGACAGAAAAGTCAGTGTAGGAATGGGAGGAGGAGTTAAAGTGTTTAGCATCCGGAAGATCAGGTAGGTTTAGGCAGACTGAGTGGTGGTGTTCAGCAAAACGAACATCCACTCAAAGCTGGAGCGGATGTTCGGCAACTGTGGCAGGGTTTGAATACCATCAACTCCTACAAGGCAAAAATCAGGAGGCAGCTCAAGCGACAGCGAAGCATCACTCCCTGATGAGCCCAATGCATTCTACGCACACTTTGATAGGGAGAACACCGATGTGCCTTCCCGAGCCCCCATTCGCCGTGATGGTATTTCAATCAGTTACTGAGGCCGACATCAGAAGGTCCTTCAGGGGGACAAATACTCTCAAAACCTGTGCAGACAAACTGGCTGGAGCTTTTGCAGACATTTTCAACCTCTCATTATTGAGGTCTGAGGTTCCCACCTGCTTTAAGAGTGCCCAAGAAGAGTAAGGTGATGTGCCTCAACGACTAGCGACCAATGGCACTAATGTCCGTGTTGATGAAGTGCTTTGAGAGGTTAGAAACATAGAAACATAGAAAATAGGTGCAGGAGTAGGCCATTCGGCCCTTCGAGCCTGCACCGCCATTCAATGTGATCATGGCTGATCATCCAACTCAGTATCCCGTACCTGCCTTCTCTCCATACCCCCTGATCCCTTTAGCCACAAGTGCCACATCTAACGCCCTCTTAAATATAGCCAATGAACTGGCCTCAACTACCTTCTGTGGCAGAGAATTCCAGAGACTCACCACTCTCTGTGTAAAGAATGTTTTCCTCATTTCGGTCCTAAAGGAATTCCCCCTTATCCTTAGACTGTGACCCCTTGTTCTGGACTCCCCCAACATCGGGAACAATCTTCCAGCATCTAGCTTGTCCAACCCCTTAAGAATTTTGTAGGTTTCTATAAGATCCGCCCTCAATCTTCTAAATTCCATCGAGTACAAACCGAGTCTATCCAATCTTTCCTCATATGAAAGGTTGTTTGTGGTGCATATCAACTCCTACCTCAACAAGAACCTCGACCCATTACAGTTTGCCTACTGTCACAACAGGTCAACGGAGGATGCCATCTTACTGGCTCTCCACTCTGCACTGGACCACTTGGACAATAAAAACACTTATGTCAGGCTGTTGTTTATAGACTACAGCTCGGCGTTCAATATCATCGTCCCCTCCACGCTGGTTACTAAGCTCACAGGACTGGGTCTCTGTGTATCCCTCTGCAATTGGATCCTCGACTTCCTCATCCACAGACCACAGTCTATTTGAATTGGCAGAAACACTTCTTCCGCATTAACAATCAGTATGGGAGCACCTCAAGGCTGCATGCTCAGCCCCCTGCTCTACTCACTCTATACTCATGACTGTGTAGCCGGACATAGTGCGAACTCCATCTCAAATTCACCAACAACACCACCACTGTTGTTGGACAAATTACAGAGGGCGAGGAGTCAAGAGTATAGAAGTGAGATCGACCGATTGACCAAATGGTGCCAGCACAACAACCTGGCTCTCAATATCAGTAAAACCAATGAATTGATTATAGACTTTGGAAGGGGAAGGATGGGGACCCACAATCCTGTTTATATCAACAGGACGATGGTGGAGAGAGTCATAAACTTCAAATTCCTTGGGGTGCATACTTCCAAAGATCTTTCCTGGACACAGCACACTGATGCAACTAGAAACAAAACACATCAATGCCTCTACTTCCTGAGAAGATTACGGAGATTCGGTATGTCAGAGAGGATTCTCTTGAACTTCTACAGGTGTACAGTAGAGAGCATACTGACTGGTTGCATCATGGCCTTGAATGCCCAGGAGTGGAAAGGTTGTGAGCACTGCCCAGTCTATCACCGACTCTGACCTCCCTACCATCGAAGAGATTTATCGGAGTAGCTGCCTCTGAAAGGCAGCCAGCATCATCAGGGACCAACACCATCCTGGCCACACACTCGTTTCATCGGGAAGAAGGTACAGGAGCCTGAAAACTGTTACAGCCAGGTTCAGGAACAGCTTCTTCACTACAGCCATCAGGCTATTGAACACGACACCCTTAAATAAGTTCTGAACTTCAATAGATTATTATTGGACTATTATTGTTTGTGTGTGTGTGTGTGTGTGCGCACTTGTGGGTATGTGTGCATATACACACCCAGAACTTTTTTTTCTCTCTCATTTATTATTGTTTGCAGTGTACTATGTTTACATATTCTACTGCAGCAAGTATAAATTTCATCTGGGACACATGACAATAAAACTCTTGACTCTTAATATAGTTTACATGTAGTCAAGGTGGTCTGCCCCAATCTTTGTGCAACCCCACTAGTTACCGATTGCCAATCTTTCCCAACTTTTTTCTGTTTGTTAGTCAGTTTCCAACCCTGCAAGCCCTCATCGGCATGACTTTATCAACCTTATCAACAGTCAATTTACGGGAGGAACTCATTGTTTAAGAAAGAACTGTAGATGCTGGTAAAATCGAAGGTAGACAAAAAATGTTGGAAGAACTCAGTGGGTGAGGCAGCATCAATGGAGAGAAGGAATTGGCGACGATTTGGGTCAACACCCTTCTTCAGTTTGAAGAAGGGTCTCAACCCAAAACGTCGCCAATTCCTTCTCTCCATTGATGCTGCCTCACCCGTTGAGTTTCTCCAGCATTTTTTGTCTACTGGAGGAACTCAATTCAATATCCTCTGAATCCGCTATCTTTAAGAGGTCTATCTAACTCTCTCTTGAAAGCATCCAGAGAATTGGCCTCCACTGCCTTCTGAGGCAGAGAATTCCACAGATTCACAACCCTCTGTGTGAAAAGGTTTTTCCTCATCTCCGTTCTAAATGGCTTACCCCTTATCTTAAACTGTGGCCCCAGGTTCTGGATTCCCCCAACATCGGGATCATGTTTCCTCTCTCCAGCATATCCAAACCCTTAATAATCTTATATGTTTCAATAAGATTCCCTCTGATCTAAATTCCAGAGTATACAAGCCCAGCCGCTCCATTCTATCAACATATGACTGTCCTGTCACCCCAAGAATTAACCTCGTGAACCTACACTGCACTCCCTCAATAGCAAGAATGTACTTCCTCAAATTTGGAGACCAAAACTGCACACAATACTCCAGGTGTGCTCTCACTAGGGCCCTGTACAACTGCAGGACCTCTTTGCTCCTATACTCAACTCCTCTTGTTATGAAGGCCAACATGCCATTCACTTTCTTCACTGCCTGCTGTACCTGCATGCTTACTTTCAGTGACTGATGAACAAGGACACCCAGATCTCGTTGTACTTCCCCTTTTCCCAACTTGACGCCATTCAGATAATAATCTGCCTTGCTATCTTTGCCACCAAAAACCTCACATTTATCCACATTAAACTGCATCTGCCATGCATCTGCACACTCAACCAACATGTCCAAGTCACCCTGCATCCTCATAGCATCCTCCTCACAATTCACACTACCACCCAGCTTTGTGTCATCTGCAAATTTGCTAATGTTACTTTTAATCCCGTCATCAAAATCATTAATGTATATTGTAAATAGTTGCGGTTCCAGCACCGAGCCTTGCGGCACCCCACTAGTCACTGCCTGCCATTCTGAAAGGGACCCGTTTATCCTTGCTCTTTGTTTCCTGTCTGCCAACCAACTTTGTATCCATGTCAGTACCCTACCCCGATCATTAAGGAGATTGATATTGGTTTATTACTGTCACATGTACCAAGATACAGTGAAAATCTTTGTGTTAGATCTTTGAGATGGTCAGTATAAAGAGGGTTGGGACAAGTGTCGGGAAGCAATGCGCGGTGCTGTTACACACCCATCAGCGAGACCCAATAGAAGTATCCAAAATTGTGATAGGGATATATATATATATATAGGATAGACAATCAGAACCTGCATCCTATCGCATAGATGTCAAAGACATTGGCATAACTTAAGGTCAGAGGGGGAAAGTTGAAGGGAGATGTGTCGGTCCAGTTGGTGGGTGGGGGTGGGTGCCTGGAACACACTGCCAGGGGTGGTGGAGATGTTCAAGAGGCTTCTAGACATGTGGATAGCATCACGTGCAGGCAGGGGAGAGAGATTTAGTTTAACTTGGCACAGACATTGTGGGCCGAAGGGAACAGTCTGTCCATTCCCTCCACAGATGCTGCCCGCCCCGCTGAGATCCTCCAGCACTTTGCTTTATAGCTCGGCATATTCAGCCCCCTTCACTGAAGCCGCGCCCCTTCCACCACCCGTCCCTCTGCCCCCCCTCTCTGTGTCCCTCTCTGCTCCCCCCTCTGTCCCTGTGTGTCCCCCTCTGCCTCTGTGTCTCCCCCTCTTCCCCCCTCTGTCTCCCTCTCCGCCTCCCTCTCTCGTCCCCCCTCTGTCCCTATGTCCCGCTCTGTCTCCCCCTCTCTGTCTCTGTCTCCCTCTCTCGTCCCCCCTCTGCCCCCCCTGTCTTCTCTGTCTCTGTCTCTGTCTCTCTCTCTGTCTCTGTCTCCCCCTCTCGTCCCCCCTCTGTGTCTCTCTGTCCCCCCCCCGTCTTCTCTGTCTCTGTCTCTGTCTCTGTCTCTCTCTCTGTCTGTCTCCCCCTCTCTGTCTCTGTCTCCCCCTCTCGTCCCCCCTCTGTGTCTCTCTGTCCCCCTCTGCCCCCCCCCGTCTTCTCTGTCTCCCTCTCTGTCTCTGTCTCCCCCTCCCTCTATGCCTCCTCCTCCGTCTTTGCCTCCCTCTGTCTCCCCTCTGTCCCTGTGTGTCCCCTTCTGCCCTCTCTGCCCCTCTGTGTATCTCTGCCCCTCTGTCTCTCTCTCTCTCTCTGTGTCCCCTCTCCGTCCCCCTCTCTCTGTCCCTGTGTGCCCCCCTCTGTCCTCTCTCTGCCCCTCTGTGTCTCCCTCTCTCCGTCTCCCTCTCTGCCTCCCCCTCTGTCCCTCGTGCCCCCCCTCCCTGTGCTCCCACCTCCTACCTGCCGGGCGCCGCCACCTCCACAGCAAACCGCCTCCTGTCGCCCCGGCACCGCCGCACTCCGCAACAAGCGGCGCGCCCATTGGGCCCGCTCCGTCCGCAGTCATCCAAGGACGCTCGTGATCTCCTTAAAGGGACCGCTCCCTCCCCCCCTCCCTCCCCTCCTCCCCCCCCTCCCTCCCCTCCTCCCCCCCTCCCTCACTCCCCTCCCCCCCTCCCTCACTCCCCTCCTCCCCCCCTCACTCCCCTCCTCCCCTCCTCCCTCCCTCCCTCCCCTCCTCCCCCCTCCCTCCCCCCTCCCTCACTCCCCTCCTCCCCTCCCCCCCTCCCCCCTCCCTCACTCCCCTCCCCCCCTCCTCCCTCCCCCCTCCCTCACTCCCCCCCTCCCTCCCCCCCTCCCTCCCCCCCTCCCCCCTTCCCTCCCCCCCTCCCTCCCCCCCTCCCCCCCTCCCTCACTCCCCTCCTCCCCCCCTCCCCCCCTCCCTCACTCCCCTCCTCCCCCCCTCCCCCCCTCCCTCCCCCCTCCCTCCCCCCCTCCCCCCCTCCCTCCCCCCCTCCCCCCCTCCCTCCCCCCCTCCCCCCCTCCCTCCCTCACTCCCCCCCTCCCTCCCTCCCCTCCCTCCCTCCCCTCCTCCCTCCCCTCCCTCCCTCCCCTCCTCCCCCCCTCCCTCCCCTCCTCCCCCCCTCCCTCCCCCCCTCCCCCCCTCCCCCCCTCCCCTCCCCCCCTCCCCCCCTCCCCTCCCCCCCTCCCTCCCTCCCCCCTCCCTCCCTCTCCAGGGAGATGCTGCAGGTGATGCGATCCTGAGCCAAAGTCGGGCAGTGGACTCAGTGGGGTCGGGCAGCCTCTGGGTTAGGCAACTTCTGTGGAAGGACTCAGGGGTCCAAGCAGCTTCTGTGGAAGAAGGTGTAGAGCACAACTTCTGATCATGACCAAAATTACTGTTAATAAAAGTAGTGTCATGGAAACATAGACAATAGGTGCAGGAGGACGCCATTCGGCCCTTCGAGCCAGCGCCGCCACTCATTGTGATCATGGCTGATCATCCCCAATCAATAACCCGTGCCTGCCTTCTCCCCATATCCCTTGACTCCACTAGCCCCTAGAGCTCTATCTAACTCTCTCTTAAATCCATCCAGTGACTTGGCCTCCACTGCCCTCTGTGGCAGGGAATTCCATAAATTCACAACTCTCTGGGTGAAAAGGTTTTTTCTCACCTCAGTCCTAAATGACTTCCCCCTTATTCTAATTCTGTGGCCCCTGGTTCTGGACTCGCCCAACATTGGGTGTCTCATGACATTTACCATGTCTTAAGCCATTTACCATGGTAATACAGTGGCTAACAAGCTGTGGGAAGGAACCATGAGAAACTACATGCAATACAATAATTAAGAGTTTTTTAATGTATTAATTTTCAAATCCAGGTGCCACTGGTGTCAGAAGATAGACACAAATTGCTGGTCAAGTTGAAGAAGGGTCTCGACCCGAAATGTCACCCATTCCTTCCATCCAGAGTGCTGCCTGTCCCGCTGTGTTACAACACCATTTTGTGTCTATCTTGGGTTCAAAGCATCTGCAGTTCCTTTCTACACATGTCACTGGTGTCCGTTCACCTCTAGGGTCATTACAACAATCTGATGGTCGTGGTTACTGTTACCAAATGAATCATTCTACATTTAAAAGAGAAAATTACTTAATTAATTTAGTTTCCCTAACTGTTAGATCGCAACTCACATTTCAGGATAAATTGCTAAACTTCTACTGATGCATCATAAAAAGCATACTGTCAGATTGCATGGTACGACACACAATGCTGGAGTAACTCAGTGGGTGAGGATGCATCTCTGGAGAGAAGGAATGGGTGACGTTTCGGGTCGAGACCCTTCTTCAGACAGGCTCGAGGTCTGTCAGGTTGCATCACTGCTTGGATTGTGAATAGTTTTTTCCAAGCTCACAAGCAATTGCAGAGTTGTGGATTACACACACCAGGTGGCCCACCACTGATTCCATCAATGCATCGTGATATCTCAGAAAATAAGCCAACATAATCAATGATGTTTCCCATCCCTGTCATTCCTTTTTCTCCCCACTCCTGTCAGGCAGAAGGTACAGAAACTTGAAAGCAAGCACCATTAGACTCAGGAACAGCGTCTTCCCTTCTGTTATCAGGCTTTTGAATGGTTCTTCCATAAGCTAGGCTACTGTTGGATTCCCCTTTACCCCATTGAGGACATTGGACTTTGCCTAAGGAACAATATACAACAATGATAACTATATCCTGCACTTTTTCCTTTTCTATTGTACTTGACTTTGAACTGATTGTATCTATGTATGGTATATCGGATCTCATAAGTTCACAAGTTCACATCTACTCCACCATTCAATCATGGCTGGTTTATCTTTCCCTCCTAACCCCATTCTCCTGCCTTCTTCCCATAACCCTTGACACCTGCACTAACCAAGAAGCTATCTATCTCTGGATAGAAGGAATTGGTGATGTCAGGTCGAGTCCCTTCTTCAGACATCTGAAGGAGGGTCTCAAACTGAAATGTCACCCATTCCTTCTATCCAGAGATGTTGCCTATTACTCTAGCATTTTGTGTCTATCCTCAGTGTATACAGCATCTGCAGTTCCTTCCTATACTATCTATCTCTGCTCCCTGCCTGCTCTGTCTGGATAGCATACAAAACATAGCTTTTCACTGTATTCAATACATATGACAATAATAAATCTAAAGCTAAGAGAAAAAGAGTTAACAATTATAAAACATTGTGAAAGAGTTATTATTTCAGGTCTGAAACTAGGAAAGAGAAAACACATTAATTCTCAGCGGCAGAGAAGATGGGAGAGGATGGTTAGAATAAAGGGAATGTAACTGATGGGGTGGGACCAAATGCTTTAACATGGTAGTTGGAAATCAGATTATGCTTTATATAAATTATGCATTGTTAGCAACAGCACTATGAGATGTTCCATATTAATGAACGGGGAAAATTAGAGCCAAAAGTATGGCTGGTTGACTAGCAGAAATGACCAGTTCTGATACAGATGAGGAGAAAGAACAAATTACCAAAATGTAGATGGAGTGCTAAGAATATTGGGTGTGGCTAGAGATGATAAATGTAATTATTTTATGAAAAATAAGGTGGGAGGAGATTGACATTACAAGGACCAGCTGAGACAGTCCTTGTTATATAGCCACATGTCCCGAAACGGAACAATGAAATTCTTACTTCAGGCGTGTATTCTTCTGACAGCTATTCAGCGAATGAGTCTCAGGAGAGAGAGATGTGAATTCACTGTGACAAATTTATAACATAGAACAATACACCACAGAAGCAGGTCCATTGGCCCACTATATCCATGCCCAACATGCCTAAGATGAACCATTCCCATTTGCTTATACATTTAGAATAGCTAAGAAAGTAATTTACCAGATCCAAGTATTTTCTAAGTAATTTGAGAGTAATGAAGGCGCTAACCAGGTAAATAGTAAAGTGAAACAATAAATTAAATGACACTTAATAATTAATCCAATGGCTGAAATATCACAAATTCAGTGGCAGTTTATGCAAATGAGAAGCTGCAATAAAACTAAACGTCAGCATTTTGCTTTGTGCCACGCATTTAACGCTAACTCAAAATAACACAGCTTTAAATATAAGTTTAAAAAAATAATTAAATTCTGCCAGTTCAAAAAATAAAAGACGCTTTGGTGGTTGCCCCTCCCCTTTTAAAACGTTGCCTTTAAGATTAGGGTGCGAAGCGGCGGCGCGGGTGTCGACCCAACTTGATCGCGAGCGGCGGCTGATTGACGGGGACGGTGGACCAATCGACGTTGAGGACCTCGATTCCCTCTGGGAGGAGCGGCGGCGACGTGGCCAATCGGCGTGAGGTGTGGGCGGGACTTGGAGCCGGCTAGCAGGTTAGTGTGAGAGGCGGCGAGGGCGGCGGCGGCGAGGAGGCCGAGGGCGCGAGCTGAGTGAGTGACCGGACGAGCGGTCAGCGAATGGCCGGAGGCAGAGAAGGGATAGTAGGAGCGGCTGCATAGGGTTGAAAGTAATGGTATCGCCTGCAATGCATGAGTAAATCCTTGTTGCCATGGTTACTTCCCCTTCGGCCTAGTTGCTCCGTGGCCCCCCTCCCTCTTCATTTGTAGAATGTATAAAGTGTAGAACAATGCATTTAACAGCTTAATGCATTTGCAGTTCCTCTCTACACTATGCATTGGCACATGGGGGGTGCATAAAACGTGTATTTACTTTAATTGGTAAGAAATGACATGGTGTTCTCCCCAGGGATATATGCTGAGGCTCCAGCCTTTCACTGAAGTGAATGGATTAGGAGAAATATTCAAATTTGAAATGGAGAGGAATCTTGGGCTGCAAGTTCGGAGCTCCCTGAAAATGGCAAACCAAGTGCATAGGATAGTGAAGATAGTAGAACTGTAGATGCTGGTTTACAAATAAAGGCACATAATCATGCTGGAGTATGTTTCTATGTTTATGTTTCTATGAGTAACTCAGAGGGTCAGTGTTTTATTCCTGGGCTGGAGAACGTGAATAGATGTTTTGCATCGGGACACTTCTTCACACTGATTGTCCAGTCAGACCCTTCTTCAGTCAAGAGAGTTTATTGTCATATGTCGCAGATAGGATAATGACATTCTTGCTTGCTGCAGCACAACAGAGTATTGTAAACATAAATACAGAACAGTTCAGTTCAATATACACATAAATAAACAGGTAAAGTGCAATAGGCTGTTACAGTTCAGAGTCTGAATGTTGGCGAGTTTAATAGCCTGATGGCTTTGGGGAAGAAACTGTTCCTGAACCTGGATGGAACAGATTTCAGGCTCCTGTATGTTCTACCCAATGGTAGCGGAGAAATGAGTGCGTGGCCAGGATGGTGTGGGTCCTTGATGATGTTGGCAGCCTTTTTGACGCAGCGACTGCGAAAGATCCCTGCGATGGTGGGGATGATGGACTGGGCAGTGGTCACAACTTTTTGCATTATTTTCCGCTCCTGGACACTCAAGTTGCTGAACCAATCCACGATGCAACCAGTCAGCAAGCTCTCTACTGTGCACCTGTAGAAGTTCTAGAGAGTCCTCTTTGACATACCGACTCTCCGTAATCTTCTCAGGAAGTAGAGGCGCTGATGTGCTTTCTTTTATAATTGTATCAGTGTGCTGGGACCAGGAAAGATCTTCAGAAATGTGCACGCCCAGGAATTTGAAGCTCTGGACACTTCCAATCATCGTCCCGTTGATATACGTGGGATTGTGGGTCCCTATCCTACCCCTTCCGAAGTCCACAATCAGTTCCTTGGTTTTGCTGGTGTTGGGAGCCAGGTTATTGTGCTGGCACCATTTGGTCAATCTGTCGATCTTACTTCTACACTCTGACTCGTCCCCATCAGTGAATCGTCCCACAACAGTGGTGTCGTCAGCGAACTTGATGATGGAGTTCGTACCATGTCCGACTGCGCAGTCGTGAGTATAGAGTGAGTAAAGCAGAGGGCTGAGCACACAGCCTTGAGGTGCTCCTGTGCCGATTGTTATCGAGGATGACACATTTCCACCAATATGGACAGTCTGTGATCAGTGGATGAGGAAGTTGAGGATCCAATTGCAGAGGGACAAAGTTATTTGGCATGCCTCCCATTATGGGCCAAGGCATTGAGCATTAAGGTTAGGACATCATGTTATAGTTATACTAAATATTGATCGTGCTGCGCCATGAGTATTGTGTGCAGTTCTAGTGGCTGCACTGCAGGATGTGGTAATAGTAGGAGTGCAGGAGAGATTCACCAAGGGTGTTGCCTGGAATATAGCACTATAGTTCTGACAGGCTGGGTTCATTAACACATGTCAGAAGCTAAGGGGAGATCTTATAAAATAGTTAGAGTCAAGAGTGTTTTATTGTCATCTGTCCCAGATAGAACAATTACATTCTTACTTGTTATAGCATAATGGGAGGTTTTGATAAGATATAGTCTTATACCTAGGCTGGAATAGTCTAAAACTATAGGGCATAATTTAAGGTGAGATGAGAGAAATGTAGAGGTGATCTGAAGGGTACGTTTTTCACACTGCGGTTAGCTTTATTTTGCATGCTATCCAATATAATACTGTACATAAATGCAATCAAGTCAAACATAACACTAGGTAGAGCAAAGGGGAAGATATGAAGTGCAGAATATAGATCTGTGGACATTGGACTGCATTTATGGAACTGTTGTATTCCAAGTGCATTGTAATACAACAGTTCCATAAATGCAGTCCAATGTCTGCAATGTGGGAAGAGGTGAATCAGACTTCTAACGTATGGAAGGGCCATTCGGAGGGGAACAAGCTGTCCCAGAGTCTGATGGTGTGCACTTCCAAGCTTTTGTATCTTCTGCCTAATGGGTGGTGATTTATAGAACAAGCTGTCAGGAAATTGTAGAGGCAGATACCATCAAAAGGCATTTGTACAGGTGCTAGGAAAGGAAATACTCGGAGGGATACGGGCCAAATGTGGGCAAATGGATTCACGTAGTTAGGTGTGAAGGTGAGCATTGATGAGTTGGGCCGAAGAGCTTGTTCCTGTGCTGCACAGCTCTATGACTCTACTTGCTACTAAATTATGGAGCACACCATGGTACACAGAGTGAGGCAAAATATTACAGTGAAATGCAGACAAATTGAGAGGACAAAACTAAAGCAAAAAGTTTAAAGAGAATACAGAAAGGTGACTCTACTTGCTACTGAATGCTGAAGAGAAAATGCTGAATACTTAAAAGGAAAGACTTGTATCTATGCACTATACACATAAGTGCAGCGAGATTTGGTTTGCAACTCCATCCGATATCATAATTTAAACGACTAATAACATTTAGGTTTGGATACCCCGAGAACAAGGTTTGTGAAAAGAACATTAGAACAGTAAAAGAGTTAAAACCAAAACAGACTATCTTGTGTTTTATGATAAATCTCCCTCCTGGGATTAATAAAGTTCTATCGTATCGTAATGGATATTGACAAGGCAGAGATAGATAGATTATTGATTAGTATGGATGTCGGGGGTTATGGGGAGAAGGCAGGAGAATGGGGTTATGAGGGAGAGATAGATCAGTCATGATTGAATGGCAGAGCCTAATTCTGCTCCTATTACCTATGACCTAAATGTGGCCTCGCTAGGGAGGCCAATTAGATACTAGACACAAGGAACCTCAGATGTTGAATCTTGCATGGAACACAAAGTGCTGGAGTAACTCAACGGGTCAGGGGCTGCATCTCTGGTGGACATGGAAAGGCTCTGTTTTGGGTCAGGATCCTTCTTCACTCATTGTAGTAGAGGGAGAGAATGCTGGAAAAGAGGTGGGGGTGGGAGCAAACCAGACATTCGTTTTTGGAGGAGAATTAAGGAACTGCAGATGCTCGTTACACAAAAAAAAGCATAGTGGTATGAACATTGAATTCTCCAATTTTATGTAAACCCCGAACAACTCCGTTCCTATTCCCATTCCATACATCGCTTTTTCTTGAACCCTTACGGAAGTCACATTTTATGCAAGTTGGGATCACGGCGTCTTGCCGTTGGGCACTTTCCGTAGAGTGTGGCCTTCTGAGTGAGCACCTGAGTGTTCGTACAATGTTGTGAAAATTACAAACGGCTTTAATTGCACTAGGGTCTGTTTACGTAATTGTTTACGTTAGTGTGTCGGTTCACGTAAGTCGCCTATTATACAAGTCGCGGAGTGCCGGTATTGTTTTAACGTTGGCAGAGGTGAAGATTCGGTTAACAAATGGCGGCAAGCATGAAATGTGTATTTTCTCTTGATCCAGTGACACTGACGTTCCTCTTTGCGCTTTGCTGTTGGATAAGGACTTGTCCGGCCAAAGAATTTCATGAGGAGGACTGAGAGGGGACGTCGTGATGGAAGGCTCTTCATCTCCCAACACCTCTAGGCAGCCGTCTCGCAAACGAGAAGGGAGTGTGGAAAGCCAGGGGCGGTCGCGTGTCCGGGTGAACTCCAAGCCGGTGAAGAAGGCGCGGCGGGTGGCACATTGGAACACCAAGGACTACACGGTCCACGACACTGACAATGACATGCTCCTGATCATTTCCAACGATAGCGAGGTGCAGAGGAAGACCAGGACCAGAAAACCATGGGCCAAGAAAAACAACCACAAGTCCAACAAGAAGCATAGTCCAAATGGCACCAAGCTATCCCCAGTTGATGCGAGGGAGGCTGGTTCTGACGTGGACTGCTCTGAAGGCCGGCGGAAGCTCATGAACTCTGAACGGAAGGTCATGAAAGAAGAGGACTTGGACCGATGGGGTCAGCAGCTTCCGGTTGAAGTCTTGGTTCATATCTTCCATTACGTGGTGTCGTCAAATGGTGCTGTTCCGTTTCTCTGCAGGTAAGGCCAAGATGAGAGAGAAAAAGAGTTACTGAGGTGAGTGCATTATGACAATCGGCATGCCAGCACACGGCCGATGCAAGTGGGATATCAATTGGTTTTAGGTTTATCATGGTGTCATGTTTCGGCACGGGCATTGAGGGCTGAAGGCCCAATTGCTGTGTTGTACTGTTCTGTGTTCAAAATTTCCAATGAGACAGTTGGATCTTTACCCTAGGGTGCAAATATCAAAGATTAGAAGGCATGGTTTTGTTCAGAGGGCTAAGTTTAATGGGGACAGGCAAGACAAGTTATTGTTTTACACAGAAAGTGGTGGGTGCCCGGAATGTGCTGACGGAGGCGGTGGTGGCGGCAGGTACAATACTGATGTTTAAGGGGCTTTTAGATAGGCACCTGGATATACAGGGAAAAGGGACAATGGGCCAAGTGTATGCAGAGGCGTTTAACTTGCCATCATGTTCGGCACGGAGGTTGTGGGCCTGTGCTATCCTGTTCTTAGTTCTATGGCTTGGGTAATATTGCATGTTATTCAACCAGATCAGTTTATACTGTACATAAATACTATCAAGTCAAACTCAAATATATTAAATAGAGCAAAGAGGAAGATATAGAGTGCAGAATATAGTTTTCAACAGTGTAGTGCATCAGTTCCATTGACAAAGCCCAATGTCTGCAATGGAGGGGGGTGGGGGGGGAAGCTGTTCCTAATTCTGACGTGGTACACTTTCAAACTTCTGTACCTTCTGCACAATGGGTGCGGGCCGAAGGAGGAATGGCGGTGGATGATCAGTGAATATAGGGTAGAAAGTGGTTTGTGGGATTCTTGTCTAGTTGGAGAGGGCAAGAATCCCTCCGATTTACAGACCTGGCTATTGGCCGGCATCACCTGTTGATTTAATCTAATCCCTGCATGGAAGGTGGTTCTTGTGATTGGGGAGCAGATTGTGCTGCAAATAGAATTTAAATGTGGACCCATTGTACAGCAGTGAAAGAGACCCTTTGGCCCATCAAGTCCATGTTGACCATTACACGCTAATTGTCGTCGAGATAAAAGATTAGAAAAAGTTTCCTCAAACTCCCCCTCACCCCCCACATAAAACAAGCTAAAGAACACTAAAAACATACATTTAACACATACTATTTAAGCACAAAACAGGAAGGAACAGACAGACTGTTGGCGAGGCAGCCATTGCTGGCGCCACACGGTGGTCCAATCTTGAACAACGGATGCAGTGGATGAGGTTGGAGGAGGTGCAAGCGAACCTCTACCTAACCTGAAAGGACTGTCAGGGTCCCTGGACAGAGTCGAGGGAGGAGGTATAGCGACAGGTGTTTCATCTTCTGTGGTTGCAGGAGGGGGTGGTTTGGGTGTGGAGGGGGTGGTTTGGGTGGGAAGGGATGAGTTAACCAAGAAGTTGCGGAGGGAACAGTCTCTGCGGAAGGCGGAAAGGGATGGAGATGGGAAAATAGGATCCGGTTGGAGGTGGCAGAAATTTCAGAGGATTATGTGCTCTATGCGACGGCTGATAGGGTGAAAGGGAAGGATAAGGGGAACTGTGTCTATGTTGCAACGAGGGGGAGCAAGGGCGGAGTTGCGGGATACCGAGGAAACGTGTGTGAGGGCCTCATCTATGATGGGAGAGAAGAAATCCCGGTCCCTAAAGAATGAGGACATCTCGGATGTCCTGTTATGGAACACCTCATCTTGGGCGCAGATATGGCGTCGGCAGAGGAATTGGGAGTCTGAGATAGTCTTTGCGGGAAGCAGGATGGGAAGAAGTCTAGTCGAGATAGTTGTGGGAGTCAGTGGGTTTGTAATAGATGTCAGTTGATAGTCTATTTCCTGTGATGGAGACAGTGAGATCAATATTATAAGGGAGGGAGGTGTTGGAGATGGTCCAAGTAAATTTGAGTTCAGGATGGAAATTGGTCGTGAAGTTGATGAAGTCCATGAGTCCATGGTTGCAAGAGATAGCACCGATGCAGTCGTCAATGTAACGGAGATAGAGTTCGGGGATAGGGCCAGTAGACGCTTGGAACAGGGATGGTTCAACATAACCTACAAAGAGGCAGGCATAGCTGGTGCCCATGCAGGTGCCCATAACTATGCCTTGGACTTGGAGGAAGGAGGAGGAGTCAAAGAAGAAGTTGTTGAGGGTGAGGACCAGTGTTAGTAGAGGGAAATTGGATGGTTCTACGGTCGAGGAAGAAACAGAGGGCTCTAAGGCCTTCCTGGTGGGAGATGGAGGTGTAGACTGAATGTCCATAGTAAAGATGAGGAAGTGGGGGCTCAGAAAGCGGAGGTCATTAAAGAGCTGAAGGGCATGTGAGGTATATAGGACATAGGGCGTGAGAGATTGGATCAGGGGCGATAGGATTGAGTCGAGGTACATGGAAATAATTTCAGTGGGACAGGAGCAGGCAGAAACAATGGGTCTGCCAGGGCAGTTATATTTGTGGATTTTTTGGGAGAAGGTAAAACTGGGTTGTGTGGGGCTGGGAAACGAGGTTGGGAGCTGTGGAAGGCAGACAGCCAGAAGTGATGAAATCAGAAATGGTGTGTGAGATTTGGGCTTGGTGCTCATCTGTGGGATCATGGTCCAAGGATAAGTACGAGGAGGGGTCTGAGAGTAGTCACCTGGCCTCGGCCTAGTCAGCGCGCCAGACTACCACGGCACGCCCCTTGCCGGCACGATTGCTATCATTATTCATTGTTCTTTGTCTTTCTACATCATCGTCTATATCTCTTGTTTCCCTTACCCCTAACCTGTCTGAAAAAGGGTCTCGACATGAAACGTCACCCATTCCTTCTCTCCAGAGATGTTGCCTGTCCCGCTGAGTTACTCCAGCTTTTTGTGTCTATCTTCAGTCTAAACCAGCATCTGCAGTTCCTTCCTACACACTCAACATTACATTTCTTTTTTTGTATTTCAATCCTCTTGATATTACTACCGATTCGACTCGCAAGTGAACTTTTTGGGAGTCCTGCACCAGCACTCCCAAGTCCCTTTGCACCTCTGATTTCTGGATCCTATCCCACCAATCGTTCCACCCCCCTCCTCATCCCACCAATCATCTCCTCCCCTATCCCACAAACCACCCCATCCCACTGACTACCTGATCCTAACGACCGTTCTCTTCTTCTCCCACCGACCACCCCCCCCCCCCCCCCCCCCCCCCCCCCCCCCCCGCCCCCATTCCATCAACCATCCCCTCCCCTTCTCCCATGGGGGAATCAGCCAATATCTTTCCGGTTTGCTGGTTGGTTGGTGTTCAGTTCGGAGAAAGTATGGTTGGTAGGATGGGGGGGGGGAATGGTCGATGGGAAAGGGAATGGTCTGTGGGATAGGGAGAGGGGTTGTGATGGTCGATGGGATGGATGGGTGAGGGGATGGTTGGTGGGATGGGGGAAGGGGATGGTTGGCGGGATAGGGGATGAGTGAGGGAATGGTTGGTGCTCATAAGGTCAGAAGGGATAAGAGTAGAATTAGGCCATTTGGCTCATTGTCTACTCCTCCATTCAATTATGGCTGATCCATCTCTCTCTCTCCTAACCCCATTCTCCTGCCGTCTCCCCATAACCTCTGACACCTGTACTAATCAAGAATCTATTTATCTTCCCCTTACAAATATCCATCTATCAATCTCTGCCTTAAATATATTCTCTGACTTGGTCTCTACAGCCTTCTGCGGAAAGAATTCCACAGATCCACCACCCTCTGACTAAAGAGATTCCTCCTCATCTCCTTCCTAAGAGAACGTCCTTTAATTCTGAGGCTGTGACCTCTAGTCCTAGACTTTCCCACTATGGAAACATCCTCTCCACATCTATTCTATCCAAGCCTTTCACTGGGATTGGGGGTGAGGAAGGAATGATTGGTGGAATGGGGGAGGGGAGAGAATTGTCTGTGGGATCGGGTGGTCTGTGGGAAGGGGAGGGGGGCAGTCTGTGGGATGGGGGGGGGGGGGGGCGGTCATTGGGATAGGGCGAGGGGATGATTGGTGGGATAAGGGGAGGGTGGTAGAACGGTTGTTGGGGGCGGGGGGGAGTGATGCTGAGATCGGGGGAGGGGGCAATCGATGAGCTCACTCCGCCAGTCAGTTACAGACCATGCTTTCTGCCTACACGCTGTTGTGATTTGACCTTGTCCCGTATCTTTGAGCAGAATGGCTCGAGTGTGTCGCCTGTGGAACGGAGCTGCTGAGAACAGCAAACTCTGGCGCAGGGTCACCATCTCCCATTGCTGGGTCAATCCTTCAAAGAAACTCCAGCCTCCGGTTCAGAGAAAAATCCAAAACACCTTAAACTGGCTGACGGACAACAGGTTAGTAAGGCGAGGGAGTCTGGCGGTGTCAACAGTGGGGTTGTAGCGTTTGGTGGGGAGTGGGGAGGGGGGGTTGCATGGTAGTTTTACGAGGGGTGGAGGCATAGGTTCCGTTGTACCGCACTCTTGAAGCAAAATTACAGAGAGGTTCGTGACACAAGTAGATTGAGTGGTAAAGAAGGCTTGTGGTATACAGCAAGTCGGTGAACTCGCCTCGCGTCTTCTGGGTGTGGGAGGAAACCGGAGCACATGGAGGAGACCCACATTGTCGCAAGTAGAACATGCAAACTCCACAGCGACAGTACTGGTGGTCGGGATTGAACCCGCGTTGCAGGAACTGTGAGGCAGAAGCTCAGTTAGTTGTGCCTCTGTGCTGCCTTCTTCAGCTAGCAGAGAGGTGTTGGAATCAGAATCAGAATGCCTTTTATTGTCACTATACACATGTACAATGAGATTAACAGCTGCTCCTACTCAGTGCAAAAACAAAACAAAAAAGGGGGGGGGGGATAAGGTGCACAGTTTCTGCGGCGCTATATACATATCTATAAAAAGACAATGGATAAGTAGAATGGATAAATAGGATTACTATATCCAGTATGGGTTATTGCACATATTGGAAATTGCAGTTACAGTACAAATTACAAATTATTGGATGGGCAGACCCGGTTTTAAACCTCCCTGTTCTCCCATCAAACACCCAACTGCTCTGCATATTTAGTCAACTCACCCACCATTTCCTGCCCCGGCCTGCTTCATTTCCCTATGTCGATGTGGGGTCTTTTTGGATTAGAGGTTTGCTATTCATCCCTGAGTTGATAGGAAACCTTTGGTGAAATGACTTTAGGCAGCTATTGGTTCTGAATTCAGGTGTTGCAAGCTCCAGGAGAGAATTGTTGCTCTCCTGCTTGTGCACTTTTAAACTGGAGGTGGGAAGCTGAGGGAGGAAAGGCAGCAGCTGATTTAACCTCCATTCAATGTGTTTCCCCTCACGCAGGTTTTCACAGCTCCAAGAGTTCTCCATCTGTCACTGGAGCAATCTAGTGAGCTACACCATGAAGGTGAGATCGCTACTCAAGGGCTTATCCGTCACTCCGCTGTAATTTAGTTTACATTCTATCCCAAAGTTATTTAAATTACCGCTGTATCAGTCTGGAGCTGCACTCTGGTATTTTTCTCTTTGCATTTCCTGTTATGCGTGTATGACTTGATTGTACTCATGTATAGCAGTGTAATGCACTAGTTTCAAAACTCTTTGTATTTAAGCTACATACAGTGCTCTCCATAATGTTTGGGACAAAGCCCCATCATTTATTTATTTGCCTCTCTACTCCACAGTTTGAGATTTGTAATAGAAAAAAATCACATGTGGTTGAAGTGCACATTGTCAGATTTTATTAAAGGCCATTTTTATACATTTTGGTTTCACCATGTAGAAATTACAGCAGTGTTTATACATAGTCCCCCCCCCCCATTTCAGGGCACCATAATGTTTGGGACACATGGCTTCACAGGCGTTTGTAATTGCTCAGGTGTGTTTAATTGCCTCCTTAATGCAGGTATAAGAGAGCTCTCAGCACCTAGTCTTTCCTCCAGTCTTTCCATCATCTTTAGAAACTTTTATTGCTGTTTATCAACATGAGGACCAAAGTTGTGCCAATGGAAGTCAAAGAAGCCATTATGAGACTGAGAACCAAGAATAAAACTATTAGAGACATCAGCCAAACCTTAGGCTTACCAAAATCAACTGTTTGGAACACCATTAAGAAGAAAGAGAGCACTGGTGAGCTTATTAATCGCAAAGGGACTGGCAGGCCAAGGAAGACCTCCACAGCTGATGACAGAAGAATTCTCTCTATAATAAAGAAAAATCCCCAAACACCTGTCCGACCGATCAGAAACACTCTTCAGGAGCCAGGTGTGGATTTGTCAATGACCACTGTCCGCAGAAGACGTCATGAACAGAAATACAGAGGCTACACTGCAAGAAACAAACCACTTGTTAGCCACAAAAATATGATGGCCAGGTTACAGTTTGCCAAGTACTTAAAAGAGCAACCACAGTTCAGGAAAAAGGTCTTGTGGACAGATGAGACAAAGATTAACTTACATCAGAGTGATGGCAAGAGCAAGGTATGGAGGAGAGGAGGAACTGCCCAAGATCCAAAGCATACCACCCCATCTGTGAAACACGGTGGTGGGGGTGTTATGGCCTGGGCATGTATGGCTGCTGAAGGTACTGGCTCACTTATTTTCGTTGATGATACAACCGCTGATGGAAGTAGCATAATGAATTCAGAAGTGTATAGACACATCCTATCTGCTCAAGTTCAAACAAATGCCTCAAAACTCCTTGGCCAGCGGTTCATTCTACAGTAAGACAATGATCCCAAACATACTGCTAAAGCAACAAAGGAGTTTTTCCAAAGCTAAAAAATGGTTAATTCTTGAGTGGCCAAGTCAATCACCCGATCTGAACCCAATTGAGCATGCCTTTTATATGCTGAAGAGAAAACTGAAGGGAACTAGCCCCCAAAACAAGCAGAAGCTAAAGATGGCTGCAATACGGGCCTGGCAGAGCATCACTAGAGAAGACACCCAGCAACTGGTGATGTCCATGAATCGCAGACTTCAAGCAGTCATTGCATGCAAAGGATATGCAACAAAATACTAAACATGACTACTTTCATTTACATTACATTGCCATGTCCCAAACATTGTACTGCCCTGAAATTGGGGGGGGGGGGGGGGGTCCTATGTATAAACGCTGCTACAAAGTAACCTTTCTACAAGGTAAAACTAAAATGTATAAAAATGGCCTTTATTAAAATCTGACAATGTGCACTTTAACCACATGTGATTTTTTTTTCTATTACAAATTTCAAATTGTGGAGTACAGAGGCAAATAAATAAATGATGGGTCTTTGTCCCAAACATTACGGAGGGCACTGTATGTTATTGTTTATTATTGTCACTGTACTGGGATATAGTGAAAATCTTTGCCTACTATCCAATCAAAGCCGGGAGTGCAGAATATAGTGTTGCAGCGTTACAGTGCATGTGGTGGTTGTAACTCGGGCCCAGAGGATGCTGATGTTGACTGAAATTCATTAGGACACTGCAGCAGAGGTGGGGAAATGATGTAGGGGGAAGCTTTACACTGCAGTACCTCATTTTAGCATGCTTGACACATCAGAAAAGTGAGAGCTTTACCATTGCTCAGTGGATACTGAATTTCATCTGCCTCGTTCTTTACTTGGTCTGCAACAGACATTGCTCGGGTAGTTTACACGTTAACGGCAGACCTCCCTCTCTCTCTCTCTCTCTCTCTCTCTCTCTGACCTTGATATTCTACTTCTCACGCAGTTCATTTAGCATGCAAACAACACGGGAGACCGTTTGGCCTATTAAGTTTATGCTACCTCTCTGTCGAGCAATCTGTTTGGTCCCATCCTCCCTGCTTGAAAAGTATTTTACCTTGAGTATCCCTCTTGATAGTACTGAGCAATGAGTTGTAGATTGTAACTACTCTTAAGTTTAAAGTTAAATGCTCATGTCCCCCTGCATCTTTAGCCCATCACTTTGAATCAATGTCCTTTTTGTTCTTGAATGGGAACAGCACCTCCCTTTGTATCATACTTATAACAACCGTGAACCTGTGCACCATTTAAATTTCCTCCCATTGTCTTGTTCCAAGTAGAGAAAGGACAGTTTAACCCTGCCATTGAAGTCCCTCATCCATTTGAGTGAAACCGTTGCTGCATTTGAGTGATGGCTGATTTTAGGAACAGTGTCGGGTGTTGCTGTATTCCACTGTTTTTACAATGTCAGTGCCACGGTTCATCTCTCTGCAGGTCGTCACAAAGTCCTGTCCTCAATTAGTCTCCTTGCGACTGACCAACTGCAATGGCGTGACATCCGATGTCTTTGAGTCGTTGGCCTTGCATTCCCGGAAGTTGGAGAGTTTAAATCTACAGCATTCAGTGGTAAGAGGACTACTTGTGTGTTGTTGCCACATGAGTTGTGAAAGTAGCCTTCTAATTGTTGCACAATTGTACAGATTTGAACCCAAAGTTAAGTTCAGTCAGTCTATATTGCCCAGGCTGAAAATAGTCCGATCGCCTCTCCCATTGATTTGTAATGAATTATTCCAGTCTCTCTTGGGGCGGCGCAGTTGTCAGAGCTGGGTTTGATCTTTACTTTGGGTGCTGTCTGTAGACTTTGCACATTCTCCCTGTGACTGCGTGGCCTTCCTCCGAATGATTCGGTTTCCTCCAACATCCCAAAGACGTGCGGGTATTTAGGTTAATTGGCCTCTGCAAACTGGCTATAGTGTGCAGGGAGTTGATGAGAAAATGGGATAACAGAGAACTATTGTGAATGGGTGAACAATGGCCGGTGTGGACTTGTTGGGCTGAAGGGCCTATCTCCGTGCTGTATTACTAAGCTGGACTAAATGTCGACACTCTGTCGACAAATCAGGAAATAATGCCCTCTCTGGTGCCTTATGGAATTGAAATTTACACTCTGACTTGCAGCCATCCAGTGTATTCCTTTGTACCTACTTTCTCCCCTTGCCACTCTTTCAGTCTGAAGAATGGTTCCAGTGGTCAACGTTGTTTATCCTTCACAGATGCTGCCTGACCCGCTGAGTTCTTCCAGCAGGTTGCTCTTTGCTCCTGTGTATCCATTGAGGGAAAAGTGAGAGTTTTCAAAACTGCGAGTGATATATTTATCTGAACCAAGAACAGAACATGTCAAAGGAAGCTAATTAAGCCATTGAGTCGTTGCAGCTCTTGGAGCTATTCCACCTGCCCACTACTTCCTTGCATGCCATCTACTCCATCCTGCTTATCTTGTCGCCTTACCTACACCAGGGGTAATTTACAGTGGCCAATTGACCGAGCAACCTGCACATATTGGGAATGTGGGAGTAAACCAGAGCACTCGGGGGAAGCCCACGTGGTTACAGAGAGGATCTGCAAACTCCACACAAACAGCACCTGAGGTTGGGATAGAATATGGCACACGCGTTGGTGGACCTGTGATGCAGAGGAACTCTCTGGTGCACCACTATACAACCTAAAGAGAGAAGAGTTAAAGGCCAGATCTTTTTGATGATACATTGTCAACATCAAGTGTCATTAACTAATAGACAATAGACCATAAATAGGTGCAGGAGTAGGCCATTCAACCCTTCCAGCCAGCACCGCCATTCAATGTGATCATGGTTGATCATCCACAATGAGTACCCCGTTCCTGCCTTCTCCACATACACCCTGACTCCGCTACCTTTAAGAGCCCTATCTAGCTCTCACTTGAAAGTATCCAGAGAACCGGCCTCCACCGCCCTCTGAGGCAGAGAATTCCACAGACTCACAACTCTCTGTGTGAAAAAGTGTTTCTTCCTCTCCATTCTAAGGTGGCTTACCCCTTATCCTTAAACTGTGGCCCCTGGTTCTGGACTCCCCCAACATCTGGAAAATGTTTCCTGCCTCTAGCGTGTCCAAGCCCTTAATAATCTTATATGTTTCAATACGATTCCCTCTCATCCTTCTGCAGTGGAAACAGAGCGATAAAATTCTTACCATTTGCAACTTTACAAGCCCATTAACACAAAAACACCACAAATAAATATACAATAATAGTGAGATTAAACGAGAACTTACCTGTTCGAAGTTTGATCTTTATTTTATGAGGAGTTACGATGAGGGATTACGTGAAGAAGCCCCGCCTGGCGCTGGATCGGCATACTTCAAAGCAGCGGCATGAAAAACACAGAACCAATAGCCGAAGTAAAATAGTAAAGCTCAAAATGGACTAGAACTACCAGATGATCATTTACATTATGAGGGTTGGGGGCGGAGGGCACGTAATCCCTCATCGTAACTCCTCATAAAATAAAGATCAAACTTCGAACAGGTAAGTTCTCGTTTAATCTCACTATTTTACTTCGGAGTCACGTGAGTGACTACGTGAAGATTTTAAAGCTCTGTGTTTTTTTATGTCGTAAATTCATTTCATACGACTCTCTGTTTAGTCAAAACAGTAGTGAGTAAATAGTATTTTAAGACATTGTTACAATTTATGTAATAAGTCCTTTAATCATAAAAAGAACAACTTTTTTAATAATAACCCCTCTATCGCAGGGGAAAATTACAAAATAAATTGATAAATGATGTCAATGGTAACATAAATCGATAATATAAATCGATAATATAAAACAAAGCAAGCATTTAAAGAGAACCCAGTACTGCGTGTCGAAATCCTGGCACCGTGACAACAGGTTTATTGTAGAACTTTGAAAAAATCTCTTCTCTAGACCACCCTGCGGCCTCTAAAATTTGATCGAGTGGTATGTCCTGTACCTTCACCACGGACGTAGCTGCCGCCCTAGTGGAGTGAGATTTAAACACATCAGTCTATTCCTGCTAGACCCAAAACCTGTTTTAACCATCTAGAAATGGTTTGAACTGAAACTTTTGTATGTGGCTTTTTGTGTGTTATCAATAACGCTTTCTCAGAACCTCTGAGATTTTTGGTTACCTCAATGTATTGAGTTAAATGCTTAACTACACACAATGTTTCATCAATAGGATATGCTTTAAACATTACCTTCATTCCAGTTCTTCCTGGTCTGCTTTGTTTGATCAAGTCATAAACATAAAACACAATGTTATCTGTAGTCACATGCATGCAATCCAACCGTAACAATTGCAAAGTTTGTACTCTTTGAGCTGATACCAATGTCATTAACATTACCACCTTGAATGTTAATTTCTGCAAAGACATTGAATTAATTGGAGTCCATTGTTTAAGCAAAGTGAGAACAATGCTAACATCCCAAATTTCTGTATATCTGGGCTTGGGAGGATTTTATTGAAAATTCCTTTCATGAATCGGGATACTAATGGGTGAGACCCAACTGAATCCCGATCCGAAATTTGTCCTAAATAGGATGACAATGCACTACGAGCACAATTAATGGCACTATAACTCAAATGCTCATCAAAGTGTAACCCAGCAAGGAACTCCAATACATTTGAAATGTTTGCAGTATGATAAGATATCTTTGACTGTGTACAAAAAACTTCCCATTTCCTTATATGCGACATATATTGTTTTTTAGTGCTATTCCTCCAAGCTGCATCTATAACATCCATGGTCCTGTCCGACAGTTCAAACTCTTGCAACGGTCTGGTCAGAACCTGTAGATTAACAAATTCATATGATCATGCAATGGATGAATTTCTTTTGTTATTGGTTGTGTCAACAGATTGTCGCAACTGGGAATTGTCATACATGGTTCAATAATCATTTTAGCATCAATGGGAACCATGACTGCGTGGGCCAATTTGGCACCACCAAAATGACTTTGGCAGCGTCTTGCGCTAGTTTCTTGAGACATTGCCCAATGAGACAGAATGGGGGAAAAGCATAAAAGAACGTATTCCCCCAGTGTAGCGAGAAAGCATCCACCGCTACTGCCCCTGGATCGTGTTCCCAAGACACGTATTTGGGCAATTGGTGATTCAATCTAGATGCAAACAGATCAATGTCCGGTACTCCATACCGACTGACAATATTTTTGAAAATTTGTTTATTTAACATCCATTCTGTATTGTCTTTAAATATTCGTGATCTTTTGTCTGCCACAACATTGTCTCTCCCCAAGAGATAAATAGCTGAAAGCCAAATATTTTTTGCCATACACCATTGCCACATCTGGTTTACCAGATGATCACATGATATTGATCTGACACCACCCATGTGATTGATATATGCCACAGCTGTGGTATTATCTATTTGTACTTGGACATGCAAATCTTTTAATGAAGAGCAATAAGCTTTTAATCCATAAAATGCTCCCAGTAGCTCCAAATAATGAATGCCATATGTTTGGAGCAATAAATCCTCTTGGACAGCCCATCTGCCTCCACAGCTGGTCTCATTATCCGTAGCCCCCCATCCGAGAGAACTTGCGTCAGTTTGCAAAAACACTACTGGCTGATGAACTAAAATGTTCTTAGCAGCTTGTGGAACATTCTCAATCCACCAATGTAATTCTGATAAAGCTTCCTTAGTCAATTGCATTGGCCTCTCAAAATGGCCTGCTCGCTGAATAAGCACTTGAGTTTTTGCCCTTTGAAGATTTTGGTAATGTAGACGACCAAACTCTACTGCTGGAAATGCTGCTACCAATTTACCAATAACCTTGGCAACCTCTCGGATGGAGGGATAAGGTTTGTTAATCAGGTTCTGACACACATTTGTCAAATCCAACACCTTATCCATTGGTAAAGTTACCAACATGGTAACTGAGTTAATCACAAACCCCAGATATTCAATGGTTTGGGATGGCGGTAACTTAGATTTGTTGGATGGATCAGGAACCCAACTTCTCAAACAAACTTGTAGTTGCTGAGACTGATTTTCCAGCTGACTCCTGATTAGCATTGACAATTAAAATGTCATCTAGATAAGCCATAACGATGTGTTTTTGTGCCCTTAGCAGTGCAAGTGCTGGCTTAATCCATTAGGCAAAGCTTTGTATTGCCACAGCTGTCCCATCCATAAACTTTAATTACCTGCGAAACTATGGTGAATTGGGACTGAAAATATGCATCCTTCAATCTATTGTAGCCATATAACAACCTGTTGATACCAGCTGCATTTCAGTGTTGAATGTGTCTATTTTAAAAATGTTTATACTGGACAAATGTATTCAATTGTGTGAGATCTAAATTGATTCTACAACCCCCATCTTTCTTAGGTCTGGGGAAAATATTTGATACAATTGTTGTGGATCCTCTCCTGTTTTCTCAATAACTCCTTTCTCACACAAATTCTTAACCTCTTTGTCAATTTGAATTCTTTCAAGACTGAAACATCAAAGAATGATTAGGCTTATTGTGTCCCAATGGATCCATACCTCCCTTTCATTATAACATTCGGAGTCTACCACCAATCTGAGGTTCATCCAAACATCCTTCTTTAATAGGATAAAGTTTTTGTACCTCTCCAACTGGACGAAATGATCTCCTTTCCCAATAAATGGGTGTACATTCGGCTGTGCTGGCTGGTAATTCTTCCTTATCATACTCCTGCCTCGGCTCGTTCCAGCTCCAAAATCAAATCCCCTTCTCATATGACCAGCCTTTCTGGCCAAACTGAAGGGTTTCACAAGGCCAACAGTTTTTGCCTCTTCATCCATTTCTTTAATTTGTTTAGACAGATTTCCTCCGAACAAATAACCAAGAGCTTGAACATTGCTTGCCCTGCACAACCCTGAAAATCTTGGATGTGAAAGAGGCCGAATGGCAATCTTCCATTTTATATAATTTATCTCAAAATGAGTTGCAGAATAAGCCCAACATATGTTTATTCTGAACTTTGGTCATTCCACAACCTTCCAGCTTGTCTTCCAAATGACAGTTGCCAAAATTAGCTTGAGGATTCTTTGAATCGTAATTCCTGCGCCCGCATTATTGCTGACATTGGCGCCCAAAAAGCCGGATTCACCATAGGTACCTTCTTTGAGGTACAATAAATAGGTGTTTAAATCCAAATGTGCTGTCTCAATCATAACAGCTTTTTTGAGGCAGGTGAGAGACCATATAATTAACATTGGCCGCCAGGTTTCCTTCCATGGCCTCACCGCCTCCTCCAGGTATAGTAACTTTGTGCCCCATCAGACACACCTGGATTTGTATTGTGGTGGGTACTTCTGACCACAAATAAATAGGTGTTTAAATCCAAATCTGCTGTCTCAACCATAACAGCTTTTTTGAGGCAGGTGAGAGACCATATAATTAACATTGGCCGCCAGGTTTCCTTCCATGGCCTCACCGCCTCCTCCAGGTATAATAAACTTTGTGCCCCATCAGACACACCTGGATTTGTATTGTGGTGGGTACTTCTGACCACAAACACCACTTTCAGGGTCAGTCTCATACAGCCCTGGTACTCCTGAAACTTGTTCAAGGAGACTTCCTCCAGCCCAATCCCAGGCACTGGAGTTTCAATTCCCAATTCAACTGGCACCATATTCATGATATGGAACCCCCTCAGGGGCTGCCTGGGAATATTCTGGGTACTTAGACCCTTGGTTGATATTGTTTGGAGTATTTCCTCCATTAGATCCATACTTAGCCAAAGGCTTTCCTTTCAGGATCTTTCAGAAACCTCAGGCCTTTCAAGCTTCCTTTTACATTTTAGGCACTGGGTTTTCAAAGTTTTTGTTTGTGGAGCAACCAAAGGCTCACTAACGGGTATTTCAACGGCCACCGGTATCGGAACCGGCTCCGCAATAATCTGCTGTCCCGACTTTTTTACACCCCGGGACGCACGTTTTACCAGCGATGTTTTAAAACATTTTTATTTTTATTTTAACTCCTCCTGGTTTACCTACCAGCCTACGGAGTTTTTAGAAAACGCCCTGGAAGTAAAATAATTTTACTTACCTGCGGGCCGTTTCCTTACCGCTGTGTTGGAACTGTGCTCTGCAGCTCTTCTTCTGCCGATAGCGTCGACGTAATGCCGATCCAGCGCCAGGCGGGGCTTCTTCACGTAGTCACTCACGTGACTCCGAAGTAAAATCAAAATTACCAGACACACAAAAGTGCAGACCTAATTACTTAGTGCAACCAAGCATAGTCCATAATAGTTTGGTGCTGAGATAGGGTTGTGCAGGATGGTTCATGAGACTGCTGTTTGCTGGGAAGAAGCAGTTCTTTAATCTGGAGGTCATAGTTCTCAAATTCCTGTACCAACTTCACAGTGGAGCAGTGAGATAAGAGCATGGCCAGGGTGGTGTGGGTCTTTGATATTAGCTGCCATCTAGAGGCACTTCCTCCTGTAGATCCCTTCTACGTCGGGTAGGTCAGCACTGATGATGAGCCGCATGAACTCTGTTTTATTCTCCCATCAATGCTGCCTGACTTGCTGAATATTTCCAGCACTTTGTTTCTGTTTCAGATTTCCAGCATCTGCGGTTTTCTTTGTTTTCTTTGCTAGGTTGTTGCTATGATTATAGAGTTATCAAAGCAAAATATATTGACTTAGTCATGATCTAAATGGTTGATCAGGTTTTGATGTGGTTGTCTCTGCCCCTACTCTGCAGGTCGATGTAGCAGCTGTTGTTGGTTTCCTTGAGACAGCGGGTTCGAACCTCAAACAGCTTTGTGTGACGTACAACAGCCGGCTGCACAACATCTTCAATGCCATCGTGGTAAGGTACCTCGTGGTGGAGGAGAGGGGGGGAATTGGGCAGAGGTGTAGGCTCTTGTGGTGAGAAGGAAGGGGTGATATTCTAGGCTGGGTGGCTCTTATTTGATCTGCAGTGGCATAAGTAGTTTTTATGATTTTTGTTCTGACATCTCCTGGATCTGCCATATTTACATTAGTTACGTGGTGAATAGTTTGGTTGGTTAGTTAGCTTGATGAACATTTGCGATTTAAAAATATATATATTTTACGCCACTTTATACATCACTTTCTTAACTGCCTTTGGGTCAAAGGAACCCTTGCAGGATCAGAGATGGTTGGATGGACCAATATTGTGAGGATGTCCTTTAGGTTTATGGCGGATGGAACTGGTTTAAACCAAAGATTCACAAACAGCTGTAGTAACTCAGCGGGTCAGACAGCATCTCTGGGGAAGAGGAAGAGGTGATGTTCTGGGTCAAGAGCCTTCAGTTTAGTTTAGATATACAGTGTGGAAACATCCCCTTCAGTCCACCGAGTCCACGCGATCATCGATCACCCATTCACACTAGTTCGATGTTATCCCACTTTCATATCCCCCACAAAAGATAAACACAAAATGCTGGAGTAACTCAGCGGGCCAGGCAGCATCTCTGCAGAGAAGGAATGGGTGATGTTTCGGGTCGAGACTCTTCTTCACGCTCCCTGCACACTAAAAGCAATTTACGGAAGTCAATTGACCTACAAACGTCCATGTCTTTGGAATGTGGGAGGAGACCGGAGCACCTGGAGTGGACCCACGCGGTCACAGGGAGTACTTACAAACTACGTACAGACAGCACCTGTAGTCAGGATCGAACCCGCTTCACTGATACTGTGAGGCAGCAACTCCACCGCTGCACCACTGTCCTGCCCTCTAGTTAGTTAAACAAAACATATTGGATTCATCAATGTACAGTACAAAAACATGTTTATGTTGCAGCGTCCTACAGCACAGAAATGGGCCCAGCCGCCCAACTTGTCCATGACACCCAAACTGCCCATATATGCAAGTCCTATTTGACCCATGGCTTACTAAACCTTTTGTGTCTTTGCACCTGTCCAAATGTCCTTAAATATTATTATTGCACCTACATAAATCATTGGTCATTGAACTTGTATCCAGTTCCTCGTGTGAACGGATGGTCGACATGACTCGGTGGGCAGAAGGCCCTGTTTCCATGCTGTATCTTTCAATCAATCAATGATTAGACTACAGAAGATTTGATTGTTCGCTGTGGGGCAAGGAATGTGCAGAGGAAGCATAGGTGGTAAAAAAAATACAGGGTTGAAGTTAGTTAACAGATGTCCTGATGCCTGTTGTATTTGACGTTTATAAGTAGGTGGTTGATATTTGGTCTGAGAACAGGCGGCAAGACGGCATCAGAGGCAACGTAGACTTTCCTTGTGCAGTCACACACTTTCTCTCTGCCCCTGTCCCTAGGCTGGCTACTGTACTGAACTACGGCTACTGGAGGTCAACACTGAAATCAAGCAGACCAACCCCTACTTCCAGTTCTGTATTGAGATGCTGCAAGCAGGCTGCCCCAAACTGCAGGTAACTGCGGCGTGAGGGGAGGGTGGTGCTAGTTACGGGGGGGCGGGGAGAGGGGGTGATGCGGAGGGAGAGAGGGCGAGGGGAGGATGGACAGGGGTGGGGGGAAGGAGTAGTAGGTGATGGTGAGGTGGGGTAGCAAGCAAGGTGGAGAGGGCGAGGAGGGGAATGGGGAGTGAGAAGAGGGGGCGGGAAGAGAGAGAGAGAGAGAGAGAGAAATTAACAGGGCGGGATGGGAGGGGGAGAGAGGGAGGTGGATGGTGATGGGGTGAGAGTAAGATGAGTTTGTATGGGGAAGGATCCCAGTCTCAGTCATACAGCATAGAAACAGACCATTCAGCCCATCACATTGCTGTGTGGAATGATCTTCCTGCAGAAGTGGTGGAGGCAGGATCGATTTTCACATTTAAAAGTAAAGTGGATAGGTATATGGACGGGAAGGGAATGGAGGGGTATGGTCTGAGTGCAGGTAGATGGGACTAGGGGAAAATAAATGGTCGGCATGGACTGGAAGGGCCGAGAAGGCCTGTTTCCGTGCTGTAATTGTTATATGATTATATGTTATATGGTTATATCTGTGTCGACCGATGGACACCCATCTGTGTTAATCCCATTTTCCAGCACTTAGCTGTGGCATTTTACACTTCGTCTGAAGCCTTTCACCAAGTCTCCTTGCTGTGCTCACCGTCTCAATCAGCTTGTCTCCCTGCCTTGCTCAGCGGCACCCTGTCTCTGTCACTGCCCCAGCCCCTACTAACGGCATCATTTGGTGCAGGTGCTGCGACTGCTGAATCTGACCTGGTTCCCGAAGGCTTGCACCATGATCGTCTCGCCCGAAGTCGGCTTCTCGGAGCTGGAGGAGTTGTGCCTGGCCACTTCCTCCTTCTCACTGGTCACGGACGAAGTTCTGGTGAAACTGCTCCACCTGTCCTCCAGGCTGCGCACCTTGGACCTGAGGGGCTGTTACCGGATCACGTCAGCAGGGTTACAGCTCCTGCCCTGTCAAGGTAGGGGGATCTTTCTCTCCAAATACTATGTTATGTGATTCCTCTGTCCGGGTGTTTGTACGTGATTAGAGAGTTTATAAGATCATAAAAATCATATAAGATCGTTTAAGATATAAAGAAATAGAAGCAGAAACATTGAATTCTCCAAAGTTAGGTAACTAATCAACAACCCTCCCCACCCCACCTTTTTATTATCTATTCTTAAGCCGGAAAGAGTGCGGAGAAGATTTATGGGGATGTTGCCAGGATTTATGGGTCTGAGCTATAGGGAGAGCTTGGGCAGGCTAGAACTGTATTCCTTGGAGCGCAGGAGGATGAAAGGGGTATTACGACCATGAGAGGAATAGATAGGGTAGATGCATACAGGCTCTTACCTATAGTAAGGGAATAAAGAGCCAGAGGACATAGGTTTTGGTGGAGAGGGGAAAGATTTAATAGGAATCTAAGGGGCAACCTCTCCACACGGGGTAGTGAATATATGGAATGAGCTTCCAGGGGAGGTAGTTGAGGCAGAAACTACAACATTAAAAATACATTTGGACTAGTACATCGAGAAAGGTTTAGAGGGATATGGGCCAAACGGGGCTAAATGTAGATGGGGCACCTTGGTCGGCATGGGCAAGCCGGGCCGGAAGGCCTGTTTTGTGATGTATGATTCTCTGACTAAGTGTGAGGCGTTGCGCTTTGTGAGGTCAATTGTAAGGGGGAAGTAAATATTTTAATGGCAGGAATCTTGGGTGCATTAAAGAACAGAGGGATTGTGGATTCAAGTCCATAGCTCTCTGAAAGTGGCAACACAAACAAATACAATAGTAAAGAAGGCTTATGGCATGCTTGCCTTGATAGGTCAGGGCATTCAATATCTGACTTGGATACCTGTGTTGCAGTTTGTAAAATTTTGATGAGGCTGCATTTGGAGTTTAGTGCGCCATTCTGGTCACAATATTGATGGAAAGATCTGGAAGGTTTGGTCAGGGTGTAGAAGGCGTTTTCCAGAATGAAGGCTGGATTAGGGTGTATTAGTTCCAGGGAGAGATTGGACAGACTTGGATTGTTTTCTCTGGAATGGCGGAGGTTGAGAGGAGATCTAATGGAAGTCTATGAAATTTTGAGAGGCATAGGTAAGAGGACCAAAAGGACCAAAAAGGTAACAATCTCAGGATTACTGCCTGTGCCACGTGACACTGAGTAGAAATGGAGCAAGGTGGAGGATAAATGCTTGGCTGAAAGACTGGTGCAGAGGGCAGGGATTCAAGTTTCTGGATCATTGGGACTTCTTTTGGGGTAGGTGGGACCTGTACAGAAAGGATGGGTTGCACTTGAACCCGAGGGGGACCAATATCCTGGCGGGGAAATTTGCGAAGGCCACTGGGGAGACTTTAAACTAGAATGGTTGGGGCGAGGGATGCAAATAGCAAAAGCTAGTAGACAGAATGGGAGGCAGGAAGCAGAAAAGGGAAGCACTCAGACACAAGAGGAGAAAGAAAAAAAAGGAAATAAACAGAGAATAAGAGATGGGGGGTTTCTTAAATGTGCATATTTTAATGCTAGGAGCATTGTGAGAAAGGTGGATGAGCTTAGAGTCTGGATAGACACCTGGAAGTATGATGTTGTGGCGATCAGTGAAACATGGTTGCAGGAGGGCTGTGATTGGAAACTAAATATTCCAGGATTTTGTTGCTTCAGGTGTGATAGAATTGGAGGGGCAAGAGGTGGAGGTGTTGCATTGCTAGTCAGGGAAGATATTACAGCAGTGCTTTGGCAGGATAGATTGGAGGGCTCATCTAGGGAGGCTATTTGGGTGGAACTTAGAAGTGGGAAAGGTGTAGCAACACTTATAGGGGTATATTATAGACCGCCAAATGGCGAACGAGAATTGTAAGAGCAAATATGTAAAGAGATAGCAGATATTAGTAGTAAGCACAAGGTAGTGATTGTGGGAGATTTCAACTTTCCACACATAGACTGGGAAACACATTCTGTAAATGGGCTGGATGGTTTGGAGTTTGTAAAATGTGTGCAGGATAGTTTTTTGCAGCAATACATAGAGGTGCCTACTAGAGGAGGGGCAGTGCTGGACCTCCTGTTAGGAAATGAGACGGGACAGGTGGCGGAGGTATGCATAGGGGAGCACTTCGGGTCCAGTGATCACAATACCATTAGTTTCAATATAATTATGGAGAAGGACAGAACTGGGCCTACGGTTGAGATTTTTGATTGGAGAAAGGCTAACTTTAACGAGATGCGAGATGATTTAAAAGGAGTGAACTGGGACATTTTGTTTGATGGGAAAGATGTAGAGGAGAAATGGAGGACATTTAAAGGGGAAATTTTAAGAGTACAAAATCTTTATGTTCCTGTTCGGTTGAAAGGAACCAGTAAAAATTGGAAAGAGCCCTGGTTTACAAGGGAAATTGGACATCTTGTTCGGAAAAAGAGGGAGATCTACAATAATTATAGGCAGCATGAAGTAAAAGAGGTGCTTGAGGAGTATAAGGAATGTAAAAAGAATCTAAAGAAAGAAATTAGAAAAGCTAAAAGAAGATATGAGGTTGCTTTGGCAAGTAAGGTGAAAGTAAATCCAAAGGGTTTCTACAGCTATGTTAATAGCAAAAGGATAACAAGGGATAAAATTGGTCCATTGGAGAGACCGAGTGGACAGCTATCTGCAGAGCCAAAAGAGATGGGGGAGATATTGAACAATTTCTTTTCTTCGGTATTCACCAAGGAGAAGGATATTGAATTATGTGAGGTAAGGGAAACTAGTAGAGTAGCTATGGATACTATGAGTTTCAAAGTAAAAGAAGTACTAGCACTTTTGAAAAATATAAAAGTGGATAAGTCTCCAGGTCCTGACAGGATATTCCCTAGGACATTGAGGGAAGTTAGTGTAGAAATAGCCGGGGCTATGACAGAAATATTTCAAATGTCATTAGAAACTGGAATAGTCCCCGAGGATTGGCGTACTGCGCATGTTGTTCCATTGTTTAAAAAGGGTTCTAAAAGTAAACCTAGCAATCATAGACCGGTTAGTTTGACTTCAGTGGTGGGCAAATTAATGGAAAAGCTACTTAGAGATAATATATATAAGTATCTGGATAAAGAGGGTCTAATTAGGAACAGTCAACATGGATTTATGCCTGGAAGGTCATGTTTGACTAATCTTCTTGAATTTTTTGAAGAGGTTACTAGGGAAATTGACGAGGGTAAAGCAGTGGATGTTGTCTATATGGACTTCAGTAAGGCCTTTGACAAGGTTCCTCATGGAAGGTTGGTTAAGAAGGTTCAACTGTTGGGTATAAATGCAGGAATAGCAAGATGGATTCAACAGTGGCTGAATGGGAGAAGCCAGAGGGTAATGGTGGATGGCTGTTTGTCGGGTTGGAGGCAGGTGACTAGTGGGGTGCCTCAGGGATCTGTGTTGGGTCCTTTGTTGTTTGTCATGTACATCAATGATCTGGATGAAGGGGTGGTAAATTGGATTAGTAAGTATGCAGATGATACCAAGATAGGGGGTGTTGTGGATAATGAAGAGGATTTCCAAAGTCTACAGAGTGATTTAGGCCAGTTGGAAAAATGGGCTGAAAGATGGCAGATGGAGTTTAATGCTGATAAATGTGAGGTGCTACACCTTGGCAGGACAAATTAAAATAGGACGTACATGGTAAACGGTAGGGAATTGAAGAATACAGTTGAACAGAGGGATCTGGGAATAACCGTGCATAGTTCCTTGAAGGTAGAATCTCATATAGATAGGGTGGTAAAGATTTATATAGATTTATATAATCTCATATAGATAGGGTGGTAAAGGCTAGCATACCAGCTAGCTTTTGGTATGCTAGCCTTTATAAATCAGAGCATTGAGTATAGAAGCTGGGATGTAATGTTAAAATTGTACAAGGCGTTGGTGAGACCAAATCTGGAGTATGGTGTACAATTTTGGTCGCCCAATTATAGGAGGGATGTCAACAAAATAGAGAGGGTACAGAGGAGATTTACTAGAATGTTGCCTGGGTTTCAACAGCTAAGTTACAGAGATAGGTTGAATAAGTTAGGTCTTTATTCTCTGGAGCGCAGAAGGTTAAGGGGGGACTTGATAGAGGTCTTTAAAATGATGAGAGGGATAGACAGAGTTAATGTGGACAAGCTTTTCCCTTTGAGAATAGGGAAGATTCAAACAAGAGGACATGACTTTAGAATTAAGGGACAGAGGTTTAGGGGTAACATGAGGGGGAACCTCTTTACTCAGAGAGTGGTAGCGGTGTGGAATGAGCTTCCAGTGGAAGTGGTGGCGACAGGTTCGTTGGTATCATTTAAAAATAAATTGGATAGGCATATGGATGAGAAGGGTACGGAGGGTTATGGTATGAGTGCAGGCAGGTGGGACTAAGGGAAAAAAGTTGTTCGGCACGGACTTGAAGGGCCGAGATGGCCTGTTTCCGTGCTGTAATTGTTATATGGTTATATGGTTATATGGTTAAACTTGATAATCGGAAGCTTTTCCCCACAGTGAAAATATCAAAGACTAAAGGGCATGGGTTTAATGTGAGAGGGGCAAAGTTTAAAGGAGATGTGCAGGGCTTTTTGTTTTAACATAAAGGGCAGTGACAGCTGCCAATACGCTGCCAGGGGTCGTGGTGGAGGCTGACACAATAGTAGTTTTTGTGTTTTTTGGATAGGCACGAGATGTGCTGGAAGTGTTCGGAGGACGGTCGGGTACAGATCGGCTCATGGCTGCATACAGGTCAGGAAGGGACCAGAAGAGATTGTTTTCCTCTCCACAGTCACAGAGCATGTTGTTTATAGCTGCTATTCTGGTGCTGAGAAAGCAGTAGCAGAATTAAATGCCTCAATTTCCCCTTCTCCCACCTTTGCAATATTTGCGCAAATCTGAAGATCTTTAATCCGTAATTTTAATTGCACAGACTCGAGTAGCCGAATGACGCCCCTCCCCGCCCCGCCCCACCGTTGCTAATTGCTTTCTTATGAAACCTTCTGCTTGTTCCCACACCAGACCTTGTGCGGTTGTTCCTGGGGCTTTACTGCAGCACCACCACGCTGCTGTTGGCCAAGCAGGGCTCTGAGCAGATGGCACTGAAGTGGAAACACTCGTTGGAGGAGCTGGATCTCACTGGTCAGTGCTACAAAGAGAAGGACCTTGAGCTGGCCATGGGAATCCTGGCGGGGCCAGAGGGAAATTACGTCTTGCGCTCTCTCAACCTGGCTGGGACCAAGGTCACCCTGGATGCAATCAGGTATTCATCCTCATCCATGTGGTAGTCACCTCGAGCCCGAGTGTGAAAGACCATACACCACACACCCACACAATATGGGAACAGGCTCTTTGGCTCAACTTGCCCATGTTGACCAATAAACCCCATCTATGCTTGACCCCCACCTGCCTGCATTTGGCCCATATCACTTTAAACTTCTCCTATCCATATACTTGTCCAAATGTCTTTTAAATGTTGTTATAGTACCTGCCTCATCTGTCTCCTCTGGCTGCTCGTTCCATATACCCACCACCCTTGGCTTCCTATTAAATCTTTCTGTTTTCACCTTAAACCTATGTCCTATGTGTCTTGATTCCACTACTTTGGGGGACAAAGTCGTGCATTCACCCTATCTGATCCAATTATGATCATTTATGCCACTGTAAGATCACCCCTCAGCCTCCTGCACTCCAAGGAATAATGTCCTCGCTCGCCCAACCTCTCCCTATAGCTCAGGCCCTTGAGTCTTGACAACATTCTCGTAAATCTTCTCTGCACTCTTTCCAGTTTCACATCCTTCCTATGGCAGGGTGACAAAAAGTAAACACAATTCTCCAAATGTGGCCTAACAAACGTCTTGTACAAGTGTAGATGACATCCCAACTTCTTTGCCTGACTGATGAGGCCAAGGTACCAAAAACCGCCTTGACCACCCTATCTAAATGTGACATCACTTTCAATCAACTATGTACCTCCACTCCAAGATCCCTCTGCTCTCCAACACTCCCTAAGGCCTTTCTGTTCACTGTGAAGATCCTGCCCTGGTTTGACTTCCCAAAGTGCAACGCCTCATGTGGATGATCAGCCATGATCACATTGAACAGCGGTGCTGGCTCGAAGGGCCGAATGGCCTACTCCTGCACCTATTGTCTATATCGTGTTAATGCAGATAAATGCATTCAACATCTGCATTAAACTCCATTAATCCCAATATTTTCACACAATATAAATTGTTCCCTCTCCAACCGTTATCATAATTCTTTTACCTTTATACGGTGGAACAGACTTGACGACAAACAGGGATCTAAATGGTTGAACTTCTTTGCAACCCAGATTTTGTTTTGCTTATTTTAGTTTAGGGAGTTTTGTTTTCCTCTTTTTTCTCTTTTTTCTTTTTCTCTTTGTTTTTACATATACAAGTTCCCTTTTAAACATTTAACTACATTTACATAGAATGCGGGGGTCTATACCCAATGTGTATTTTGACACTGGATTCATACTTAGATTACACTTGTGAATGTAATCCTGATCCCTATGTATCAATATCACTGTTATGTTTATCATTATATATATATTATTTTATTTGAAAATTAATAAAAAGATTTTAAAGAAAGAAACTGCATTAATCATTCCTCGGCCCACTTGCCCAACTGACCAAGATCCTGCTGTAATTTCTGATAACTATCTTCACTATCTGATTTGATTTCAATTATCTGATCTGATTGGATCTTTTCACCTTTTCTCAGTACATATGACAATAATAAACCTAGACTTTGACCCACCTTTCTGTACAGAAGCTGTACAGGTAGAGCCTTCTGTTAGCAGCCGCCCAGTGCCATAATTCCCTCGAGAAAACGGCCAACGTGTTTTTCCCCGGTTGTTGTTGCTTTGGCCGTAGGGATTAACATCTGCTTTCCTTTCTCTGCCCTCCCCTCCTTCCTTCAGGGTGGTAGTAAGCAGCAGTCCTGCCCTCAGCTACCTGAACTTGACGTCCTGCCGCTGCCTGCCCCGCGGGCTGAAGAGGATCTACCGGGGCCGGGATGAAATCTCCCAGTTTGTCAACTGCTTACTGAGCGGCGGAGGACAGCAGCTCGCTGGCGACCGCCGGCCGCAGGGGAAGTGCGTCAAGTAAGAATCCCGCTCGCATCAGACCAACGACGGCTACAGAGTCGACGGGTAGTGTGTCAGCCTCACCTCCACAAACAAATCCCATGTGTCCAACTCGTTCCGTAAAGTTCAGAGCACAATCGATAAATAAAGCAAAAACCGTATCAACTGCACTGCAGGCCAAGCTCCGTGTTCTAGGTTGACCTCAGAGGTACTCTGGGCAGGTCAAAGCTGATTTGGGCTGCAGTCAATGGAATTTAGTGTTCTGGTCACCAATCGTCCTGAGGTTTACCCCATCACCTTCAAAAGAACATGGATCGCCAGCTGACATCTGTGGCAGGCTGGAGCACGGGACTAGCCTGCAGTATAAGATGTCTTGTGCGGAGGCTGGGGACATATTGCAAGGTGGCCGCAGCCATCGGAGGAAGCCCTAGGGCAGGCCATGTGTTAGCATGAACTGGTCTGAGCTGTTGAAGAGCTTTCCTGAGACAACATGAGTGCATTGGCTGGTGGAGTGAAAGTGATAGATGGACTCGTGTTCTTAGACCGGAATTGGCTCTGAATGTAAACAAAGTCCCATCTGCGGAGGTGTGCATTGTTGTGTGTTTTCAAACGGCTTGCTCTGGGCACTAATCTCGAGTTTAGTGCCTTAAGAGTCTTCCACTTTAGTGGTGCACAGTAGTGCAGTCGGGAGAACTGCCGCCTCACTGCGCCGGAGACCCAGGTTTGGTCCTGTGCTCGGGTGACGTTAGTTGTGGAGTCTGCACGTTCTCTCCGGGATTTCCTCCGGGTGCCCCAGTTATCTCCCTCATCCCAGTGACGTGCGGGACTGTGGGTTAATTGGCCCTCTGTAAATTTCCCACGCGTAGGGAGTGGATGCACGAGGGATAATGTGGAACGAGTGTAAAAAGGCTGATGGATGGTTGCCGTGGATTTGGTGGACCAAATGGCCTGTTTCCATACTGTATCATATTCAATTGATTCATTTTCTGTACATGAATGAATAAATAGTTTATTTCGGTCATACATTAAAAAGAACAAAACTTTACAATCTGTGTGAATATGAACCAACACTGTATCCATTTCACACAACGTTCCCAAATCAATGACCGAAAAGGGAATAGGCTGAAGCCACAAAGCTTATTTTTGCCTATCCTATACATCCCCCCTCGCTGTGCACCATACAACATTATCTCCACTGTCCAAGGTGCAGAAAGAGTCTTTTAGTTTTATTTCCTGAACTTTGGGTCATTCTCTCCCTTTTTCTGTTCACGTTCACTGTTGCCTTTTTACGTGGTGTGTGTGGTGTCACAGGTAGTGTGATTTTATATTTCCTGGTGCTCTGGATCATCTGCTTGGACAGTGATTGGGAACCTGGGCAAGAGGGGAATTGCAAGGCAGTGGTTCTAAATCAACCTTATTGCCCTTATTGTTGACTTGATCAACCGATGGAAGGAAAATCATGTGATTTAGAGTGTCGCTGATGGGAGACGTTGGCTCCATTTCTCATGCCACCGAGGCGGCCGGCCTGCTTCCTCCAGCATTTGCTGATTGGATGCTGTGTTGTATCCATGACTAATTTTGCCTGACATCCAGTGGAAAGCAGAGGAATAACGGCATCTGCAGGAATCCTCTGTTTTCAGGAGCTCTTGGTTCAGTCAGTGTTCGGTGGGAGGTTCTCTCAACAGACAGTCAGAGAATGCCAGGCCTGGACAGGTCTCCAAAGCAGGTTTTAAAACCATTGTACCTGGATGTGTACAAGCTAGTAGTTGACATTGTGTACAACAGCCCCCTCCTGATATTCCCATGACATGTTTCAGATTTGATCAGCTGGGTGCATGAAATGTTTCCTTGTACAAGTTGTCAGGGGCCACTTTTTGACGCGGGGCTATTGCTGCCGGTAACAGAGTAAAGATGGTCTTCTACTTGCCTTGCTTTTGACTGTCGGTGTACTCTGAGTGGTTGTAAAGTAATGCCCCTGTCCCACTTAGGAAACCTGAACGGAAACCTCTGGAGACTTTGCGCCCCACCCAAGGTTTAAAAAAAATTTAAAACTGCAACCTATTTTTAGTCGCGGCCGGTTTTGAATTGTTTGAAATAATCGCCGGTACATAGAAGAAGCGGAAACAACTTTTGACCATTAGGGAGACTGACAAAAACCTCCGGGAACCGCACGGAAACCTTGGGTGGGGCGCAAAATCTCCAGAGGTTTCCGTTCAGGTTTCCTAAGTGGGACAGGGGCATAACTGGTGGAGGAGGTAGCAGAGGCAAGACCATAACACCCAGACCGTGCTCGCCGGTCCGTCCACAGGTAGGGGAACAGGCAGCGCTGCAGTCGCTTCACCTCTTCCCTCCCCTGAGGGGGGAAGTCTCAGATCTCGGTACCGTTCAACTTCTATACCCCAGGTTCCAACAACAATGCATTGTATCACTGGTCACATTCGGAGACCACTTTAATTAAAAAACTTGCAAAGTGCTGCAGTAAGTCAACTGGCCCGGCCGCATCTCTGGAAAACATGGATATGTGACATTTCAGGTCGGGATCCTTCTTCAGTTTGAACAAGGGCCCGACCAGAAACATCGTCTGTTGATTCTCTCCAAAAATGCTGCCTGACCCGCTGAGTTCTTGCTACTCAACATTCCAGCACCTGCAGCTCCTTGTCTTAATTAGAAGCTTATTCCTTTCCTATCGGTGGAAAGTGATGACTGCCTTTCCACATTGAGAATGGATAAAACATTGGTGACTTCTGAATATGTAAATCATGGTGCATTATAGAAAATATGGATTTATACTTGTTATGCTGTAAACTATGGGGGCTATTGCCAGCTTTCAATCTCAGGAAAAGGTTGCTTTCTCAGCCGGACCCAGCCCCAACCAAATGAGTAGCCTGGGTGCTGCATTGGATTCTCTGCAGTGATTGCTGAGCTTAGCCAGGTCAGCTAGGTGGACCCTTCCACTGATATAAACGGCCAAACCTTGCATTGAAGGCAGAGTGAGCCCAGCTGGAGATCCTCCTGCTGCTGTACAGCACCCTGACCAGGGACACCCCCTGCAGTTCACTCACTGTTTTATGGTGCGAGTTATCGTCCCAGCAAAGGGTCCTCCATTTGAGGGAATTAGTGGTGGGTGTTTTAGGGTGGAAGAGGGGACGGGCAGGAACATCTGGGACTATGTTGCTGCAGCTGATAAACCAGTAACCGCTGCCTCTGCTAACTGGCAAACGCTTCTATTTTATGAAAATGTTTTTTTTAACTATCGATTGTGATTGTAGAAATAAATAACTGGGATAAAATATTAATAATAATAAAATATTTGGAAAACCTAAAGGTTTCATTCTGTCTTCTGTTACTGAAGTGGATTAAATTTAGCTCACCATTTTAGTTTAGTTTGTCACGTGTCACAGTAGAAAGCTTTTTATGTTATGTGCTATCCAGTCAGCAGAAAGACTATATATGAGTACAATCAAGCTGTCCACAGTGTACAGATACGGGATAATGGGACTAACAATTTTTAGTGTAAGATAAACTTCAGTCAATTCTGATGAAAGATATTCTGAGGGTCTCCAATGAGGTCGATGGGAGCTCAGAACCTCGCCCTAGTTGGTGATAGGATGGTTCAGTTGGGAAGAAACTGTCTTTAAATCTGGAGGTGTGTGTTGTCATACTTCTGTACTTTTTGCCTGATGGGAGAGGGGGAACAGGGAATGTCCAGAGTGAGACTCATCCTTGATTATGCTGGTTGCCTTGACGAGGCAGTGTGAAGTATAGATGGAGTTAATCCCAAACCACGCTCAGATGGATCCTGATAAAATGCTATCTACAGCACATCTGTAGAAGTTGGCGAGAGGTGTTTAGGACATGGGGACCATTCAGACTTCACCACATTTCAGTGGTGTTTATATTCTTAGATGCCACTATCGTATCTACCTTCCCATCTCCACTGGCCGCATGTTCCAGGCACTAGCCACCACCTGTGTATAAACCTTCCTCTCTCACCTTAAAGATATGCCCCATATTTTTTTTAATATACTTCCATCAGGTCTCTCCCCAAGCTCAGGCCTTCCAGAGAAAACAATCTCTGCCCAAACTCTCTTTGTAGCTAATATATACATTAATCCAGGTTCTCCTAAACATCTGCTACACCCTTTCAAAAGCCTCCATATCATTCCTGTGTTGGAGCGACCAGACTGCTGGTGGATACGCCAAATGTGATCTAAACCAAAATCCTATAAAGCTTCATCATGGCTTCCTGACTCTTGTACTCTGTGTCCTGACCAATGAAGGCAGGCATAATATATTCGTCTTTTCCGCTAAGTCTACTTGTATTACCATTTTCAAGGAGTTATGGCATTGGCTCCCCCCCCAGGATCCCTCTGTAAGACAACATTAAGCTAAATAACCACTGAGACTGTCTCCCTTCCTCCCCCAGTGTTTCTGTTTTGATTAGTGACTGAAATGCTTGTACATCACTCATTCAGAGCGATGATTGGGAATGCCAACCCTTCACCAACATCAGGGCTCGTCATCCTCCACCAGTCTGCGATCTTATGGATATTGTGATATATCTCCTGGACACCATGAACAGTACAGGACAAGTCAGAGCAACCAAAGAATAGGCTAGCAGATGCCTTCCTTTTCATTTATTAGTTATGAAATTATAGCTGAGGGAGAGTAAAGACAGATCGCTAGTGCGATAGAATCTTCTGTAATACATTCAAACCGAATTGGCAACTGGAACACCGTTGAAATCAGATTAGAAGAGTCTTGACCCAAATAGTCGTTGGTCTGGGTTTTCTTGCTTGAAGGCATTGAAGTGGAAATGGAAATTGAAGGTACTGGACACAGCAGCATACAAACCACACATTTGGCAATAAATTAATAACTAGCACATTGGCATCCTGAGGAAATGATGTGTGGGAAAAGAACAAGAAAGCACAGGACTTTGCCACCAAGGACCCGACCCACAGCTCTAGATTCCAAACATCCAAAGTCACAGGACTTTACAGCCAAGGAGGAGAGTTTATATTGCGTCTGACCTCCAATAGCTCTGGATTCCAAACATCCAACATTTGAAGTGCACATTCTTCAGAACCATGGTCTAATTTCCAGCACAACAGGCATAAAGGACAACAAATGTCCCTAGTTTGTTCAGATGTTAAATGTCACGATTTGTATTCATAATTTATGCATTTAAAAAATATCCTTCAAAGATAGTTTTGACACATCTTGAAGTTCTTTGGCACTTATTGGAGGTGGGAAATACTGTAAGTCAAAATTCATCAACGGTGTCACGATTCTCAAGATCATCCTCTGATGCCATGGAAATGAAGAGTCTCATTGCGATTGGAAGGTGATCAGTCATTCCAGCCAGCTGGGTAATAAAAGTAAACTCCTCCAGATCCTGTCAAAGGACACACAATTTAACTATATCATTACTCATCATTAATAAACAAGAACAAGTAACCAGCATGGAGACTCAGGAGTCTGTGGATGCAGGAATCTTGAGCAAAACAAAGTGCTGGAGGAACACAGTAGATCAGGCAGTATCTGTGTAAGGGAATGGACAGACGATGTTTCAGGGCTGTTCTTCCGACCATTCATTTTCTCCAGCAATTTATTTATTGCTCAAGAATCCACAAATCTATAGAAAGAAGGAATTGGCGACATTTTGGGTCGAGACCCTTCAGACTGATGTCGGGGGAGGGGCGGGAACAAGAAAGAAAGTAGGACTTGTGGGGGAACTGGGAAGGGGGAGGGGAAGGAGGGAGAAACCAAGGGCTATCTAAAATTAGAGAAGTCAATGTTTATTCCGCTGGGGTGTGAACTACCCAAACAAAATATGAGATGCTGTTCCTCCAATTTGCGTTGGGCCTCACTCTGACAATGGAGGACGCCCAGGACCGAAAGGTCAGATTGGGAATGGGAGGGGGAGTTGAAGTGCTGAGCAACCAGGCGATCAGGTTGGTTAAGACAGACTGAGCGGCGGTGTTCAGCGAAGCGATCGCCGAGCCTGCGATTGGTCTCGTCGACGTAGAGAAGTTAACACCTGGAACAGCGAATGCAGATGCGAAGTTGGAGGAGGTGCAGGTGAACCTCTGCTTCACCTGGAAAGACTGATTGGGTCCTTGGATGGAGTCGAGGGGGGAGGTAAAGGGAGGGGTGTTGCATTTCCCGCAGTTGCAGGGGAAAGTACCCGGGGAGGGGATAGTTTGGGTGGAAAGGGACGGATTATCCAGAGTTACGGATGGAACGGTCTCTGCAGAAAGGGGAGGATTTGGGAAGAGGTGGCCAGTAGTGGGATCCCGTTGGAGGTGGCGAAAATGTCGGAGGATTATATGTTGTATGCGACGGCTTATGGGAAGATGAGGACAAGAGGGACTTTGTCCTTGTTACGAATATGGGGGGGGGGGGGGGGTTGGAGAGTAAGAGCGGAGCTGCGGCATATAGAGACCCTGGTGAGAGCCTCATCTATAATGGAAGAGGGGATCCCGCGTTCCCTAAAGAATCAGGACATCTCCGATGCCCTAGTATGGGCGCACTTGCGGCATAGATGGAGGAGTTGGGATCAGGGGGATAGAGTCTTTACAAGAAGCAGGGTGGGAAGAAGTGTAGTCAAGATAGCTATGGGAGTATATGAGAAGGTCTAGAACAAAGCAGAAACATAGAAAAATAGATGCAGGAGTAGGCCATTTGGCCCTTCGAGCCAGCACCACCATTCATATGATCATGGCTGATCATCTAAAATCAGTACCCAGTTCCTGCTTTTTCCCCCATATCCCTTGATTCCTTTAGCCCTCAGAACTAAATCTAACTCTCTTGAAAACATCCAGTGAATTGGCCGCCATTGCCTTCTGTGGCTAAGAATTCCAGATTCACAACTCTCTGGGTGAAGCCGTTTTTCCTCATCTCAGTCCTAAATAGCCTTCGCCTTATTCTTTAACTGTGACCCCTGGTTCTGGACTCAACTCTTTATTTTATATTATATGTTTCTTTATGTAAAGCCTGCATTGATGACTAAGGAAAGGTGGAGCCCACAATGGTCCATTGTTGGCAGCAGATGAGGTGCTAACGAGAAATACAGACAGTAAAATACAGACATGGTGGGGGAGGGACAGAGAGAGGGGGAATGCAAAGGTTACTTAGTTATAGAAATCAATCTTCATGCCACTGGGTTGTAAGCTGCCCAAGCAAAATACGAGATGCTGTTCCAATTTGCGTGTGGCGTCACTCTGACTGGTGGAGGCCCTGGACAGAAAGGTCAGCATGGGAGTGGGAAAATGTTTGGCAACTGGGACATCGCATGGGCAAGGCGGACTGAGCGCAAGCGTTCAGCGAAATGGTCGCCCAGTCTGCGGTTGGTCTCGCCGATATATAGGAGTCCACAATGAGAATACAGTAGATGAGGTTGGAGGAGGTGTAAGTGAACCTCTGCTTCACCTGAAATGACCATTGAAGTCCCTGGATGCAGTCGAGGGAGGAGATATAGGGACAGGTGTTACATTTCTTGCAAGGGGAAAATCCCTGGGGAGGGATGGTTTTAGCTGAGAAAGGATGAGGGTACCAGGGAGTTGTTCATTGTATTCATTGTTCTTGATTATGTTGGCTGCTTTCCCGAGGCAGCTTTCATACAAGAGCGAAAAATCTAAAATTTGATGTCCTCAAGAGATGGAACAAACATAATTCAGTGCGTACAAGGTTTTGATAGCATGACACTGGTAACCATACTTACAGTTGTCACTTCCTTTGCAACAGTATCTTCCCGATACAGCAAGTAATCAATCCTGCGTCCTCCTCCGACGGTTGAGGCCTCTGGATTGTCGTTGGTGTCAATGACGCAGTTAACCGGGAATGCCAAGTACTGTTTCCTCAACTCATCAATTTCCAAGGCGCTGAAAGAATGAGAGGTAGTTGGATGTTTTGGAGTTGTAATCGTTCAGAAAAAGGCCCTTCAGCCCACCATGTCCATGCTCATGATCAAGTTCCTATCTACAACAATCCCACCGACCAGTACTTGGTATATAGCCGGCGATGCCAAGGAGATCCAAGTGATCGTTCAGATACTTAAATGTGCAGAGTGGATCTGCCTGCATCGCCTCCTCTGGCAATGCATTCCAGATTGCAGCCACCCTCTGGGTTACAAATATATCCTCAGATCCTACCCACACCTACCTGGTTTAAGACATCTCTGTCATGGAGAAAGTTTTCTCACTATTCACCTGTGGCCCTCTTAAGGACTGTGCACCTTTATCTGAACCCCGTTAGGTTCCTCAGAAACCACTCCTATCTTCTCCTCATAACTGAAGTTCTCCATGCCAGGCAAAAAATTGGGAAATCTCCACTGCATTCTCTCCAGAGCAATCACACTATTATTGGTTTGTTATTGTCAGGTGTGCACGATACAACGAAAAACTGTCCAGGCAAATCATGCATATGCAAATCTAGTAGTGCAGTTTGTCCAAGTCGATGGCTCGATGAAAGAAGCCACAAACTAGATGGAATGGTGAGGGCATGTAGCCTACTAGCCTACATTGGTCAGCCTCCCTAGTATAAAAATTGGGAAATTACTTCGCAGTTGTATAACACTTTGGTTCACAAAGGTCATATTTGGAGCATTTTTGGAGCAGTTCTGGTCGCTGCACGAGAGAAAGATTGTGGAGGCTTTGGAGTGTAGAACTAGTTTGAACAGGTGATCAACAATGGTCAACGTGGACTCAGTGGGCCAAACGGCCTATTTCCATGCTGTATCTCTATCTCGAGACTATCTACAGTACTTATATCGCCACTTTCAGGGACCCAAGGATTCCTCTGAACATGAATACTCAGGGGATGTGCTGCATCACAGGTCACACTGAAGGATGAAGCACTAGCCGGGCCCCGATTGCTTTCCCTCCCACTTTTGCCCCTACTCACCGCTGCAAATTCTCAGGGCTGATCACTGCCTCTTCGTACATCGTTCTTTGTTCTAACAGAGTACCTGAGAAACAGACAGCACAAGCCATTTGAGATCTTTATAAAACAATGGCCAACGGTGTGGAAACAGACTTTAAGAAAGTTGTGAAGGAATTGGACTGGGTGCAAGACAGATTACCCAGAATGATTCCCAAGTAATTTTCCTTGAAAAGGGCCTGACAGAAGGATTAAACACACAGGAGGTAGACATTGACCTCTGCTCTGTCCACAGTCCTATTCATTAGTGATTCATGTGCTCATCTGATCACTGTGTTTTATGTCTGTTGGCAGATCAATTTCCCTCCTGGGATAAATAAAGTTCGCTCATATTGTGTTGTATACTTCTTAAATAGTAATTGAGCTATAGCAAGGAAATAGGCTATCCAGTCCAGGCCAAACAAGTTGCCTAATTGAGCTGCTCCCACTTGCCACTCTCAGTCTACATTCCTCCAAACGTTTCCTACTCATGCAGCTGTCCAAGTCACTTTTAACGATTGTAATCGTACCTGCCCCAATCACTTCATCTGGCAGCTCGTTCCACATTCCCACCATCCTGTGTGGAAGAAAGTCGTATCTTTCAAATCTTTCCCCCCTCACTTTAAGCCTATGCCTTCCAGTGTTAATCTCTCCAACACTGGGGATAAAGACTGTGACCATTTACCTTATCAATGCCGCTCGTAATTTTAGAAATCTTTATAAGATCACCCCTCAGCCTCCCATGCTTCAGGGAAAATAGACACTGCCGATGCCGATGCAGCCTCTTCTTACAACTGAAACTCTCTAGAACTGGTAACATCCTCATAAATCTTTTTTACACCCTTTCCAGTTGAATGACATCCTTCATATAGCTGGTTGATCAGAACAATGCACAGTAAACCAAATGCACAGCTCAAATGTGTTCCAACTTCTGTATTCAATACCCTAACCACTGAATATAAGTGTGCCAAATGCCTTCTTTACTAACATGTCTACTGCACTGCTACTTTCATGGAACTACATACAGACACTCGCAGACTTACGCAAGAGTTAGGTTACGTAAACCCTTAAATAGGTCAGATTTTACACGTTGGAATCACCTTAAAACTAGGTAGACGCATGCGCAGAGAGACTCAAGGTGGCGATTACAATAGAAGCTTGTTAATTACTCTCGTGTTTGAGTCTTATTTTAAGTCCATTTCAAGCGTGAATACACAACAATTTGGCGACGATGATGGGATTCCGTTAGCAGGAACAGAACAGCGATCGATTTGAGGTATTCCCAAGATCAAAAAGAAAGTTAAAGTAGAGTTTGTATTTGGCGCAACCAGTTGGAATGGCACCAGGCAAAACGGCAAGAAAAAGTTGGAACGGACCGGTGAATTCCTCGCAGCAAAAGCAGGACTTTGCGAATTTATTGAATTGTTCATTGATAACAATAATTTAAGGAAATATGTGTGCATAGCAGGTATATGGCTTGAAAGACATTAGTATTTTATTATTAGTAGGTTGGTATAAATTGATTGATATATAAGTATATTATTATATTGGTATATTGGTATAAATCGATTAGGATAAGATAATTATTAATTGTGAATTTACTGGATAACTGCTCAGTGTTGTAAAGGAATTAAATCCATTGCAGAGAACACTGTGCAAGAGGGCTGCACATTGTGTACCTGAATAGCAACAGTGTAACCATGGCTAATTCAACTGTGCCCCAGTTAGAATCTGGGCCTTAGAGGCTTGGTTCACTTCAAATTGTATCAATAGAGAATAGACAATAGACAATAGGTGCAATAGTAGGCCATTCGGCCCTTCAAGCCAGCACCGCCATTCAATGTGATCATGGCTGATCATGCCCAAACAGTACCCCGTTCCTGCCTTCTCCCCATATCCCCTGACTCCACTATCTTTAAGAGCCCTATCAAGCTCTCTCTTGAAAGCAACCAGAGAACCTGCCTCCGCCACCCTTTGAGGCAGAGAATTCCAGAGACTCACAACTCTCTGTGAGAAAAAGTGTTTCCTCGTCTCCGTTCTAAATGGCTTACCCCTTATTCTTAAACTGTGGCCCCTGGTTCTGGACTCCCCCAACATCGGGAACACGTTTCCTGCCTTTAGTGTGTCCAAACCCTTAACAATCTTATATGTTTCAATAAGATCCCCTCTCATCCTTCTAAACTCCGGAGTGTACAGGCCCAGCCGCTCCATTCTCTCAGCATATGACAGTCCCGCCATCCTGGGAATTAACCTTGTAAACCTACGCTGCACTCCCTCAATAGCAAGAATGTTCTTCCTCAAATTAGACCAAAACTGCACACAATACTCCAGATGTGGTCTCACTAGGGCTCTGTACAACTGCATAAGGACCTATTTGCTCCTATACTCGACTTCTTTCATCCAAATCATCCTCCCTTCATCCAAATCATGGATGTATATTGTAAATAGCTGCGGTCCCAGCACCGAGCCTTGCGGTACCCCACTAGCCATTGCCTGCCATTCTGAAATGAACCCGTTAATCCCTACTCTTTGTTTCCTGTCTGTCAACCAATTTTCTATCCATGTCAGCACTCTACCCCCAATACCATGTGCCCTAATTTTGCCCACTAATCTCCTATGTGGGACCTTATCAAATGCTTTCTGAAAGTCCAGGTACACTACATCCACAGGCTCTCCCTTGTCCATTTTCCTAGTTACATCTTCAAAAAAATCCAGAAGATTAGTCAAGCATGATTTCCCCTTCGTAAATCCATGCTGACTCGGACCGATCCTGTTACTGCTATCCAAATGTGTAACTATTTCATCTTTTATAATTGACTCCAGCATCTTCCCCAAAACCGATGTCAGGCTAGCTGGTGTATAATTCCGTTTCCTCTCTTAAAAAGTGGGATAACCTTAGCTACCCTCCAATCCACAGGAACTGATCCTGAGTCTATAGAACACTGGAAAATTATCACCAATGCATCCACGATTTCTAGAGCCACATCCTTAAGTATCCTGCGATGCAGACAATCAGGCCCTGGGGATTTATCAGCCTTCAGTCCCATCATTCTACCCAACATCATTTCCTGCCTAATGTGGATTTCCTTCAGTTCCACCGTCACCCCAGATCCTCTGGCCACTACTATATCACTACAGAAGAGAAGCAAAGAGCATTGTTCCTTATAGGTATAGGAAGCAAGGGTTATCACACCCTAAGGGCATTACTGCAGCCAGCTAAGCCCGCTAGTAAAACGTACGAGGAATGTAATGAGGCGTTAATTGCTAATTTCTCGCCAAAACCAACAGAAATAGTGCAAAGATATAGAATTTATACATGCACACAAGCAAATGAACCAATCCCTCAGATCCTAGCAAAGCTTAGACAGTTAAGTGATGGGTATCATTTTAAGGAACTGGAGAATATGTTAAGAGATAGATTAGTGGTAGGATGTGTAGATTTTAACATCCAGCGAAAACTGTTGAGTACACTGAAATTAACCTTCGAGAACGCAGTCAATATTGCGACAGCAATGGAGGTTGCTAAACAAGATGTAGAGCAGATCAAGAAGATCGGAAGGCCTCAATATGATGCTACCTCCGTCCATCAGCTGCAAAGGAAGGCGTCGGGACTAAAGAAGACAAGGAGTCCACCAAGGGCATACAGAGACAAGGTTCAATTCTCCAAGAAGTGCTGGAGATGTGGAGGCAGCCATGAGCCAGCCACGTGTAAATTCCGAGATGGTAGGTGCTTCAGTTGCTCGGGAACCGGTCACACCAAAAGCCAGCGTGATGCTGTTAGAGCCGACCAGCAGAGGAGAAGATTCCAGAAAAAAGCAAACAACTTGGAGGAGACCGATTCAAATTCATCAGAGGATTGTATGAGCCACTTGGAAGATGAATCAATTAACAAGTTGACGAACTCTGAACCGCATACAGCCACTGTGATAGTGAACGGCAGGGAGGTACAACTAGAAGTTGACACTGGAAGTCCATGGACTATCATACCAGAAGAAGTCTTCAGAAAACTCAGTCAGGACCCCAGACTTGATCCCTATAGCCTAAAGCTGAAATCCTACACGGGGGAGAAGGTTGACATCTACGGACAAGCAGCGGTACAGGTACAGCTCGAACCTCACAGGAAGCCAGAAACGCTGACCCTAGTGGTAGTAAAGAAAGGTGCACGCCGATTGGGAAGAGACTGGTTGAGGAAGTACCCTGGATTGTTATCAAATCTAGCCAGCGAGAACACGCCGGGTCCAAGCCTAAGTCCACCGACTAGTATGCACAGTTTGCAAGAGGCCATGAGCTCAGTACTCAACATACTTCTGAAAGAACTTCAGAGGGGGATGAACCTCTAGCCCATAGTGATAACACCAACATCACAACCAGAACCACAACCGAGCCTGATGTCTCAGATAACATGCAAAGTCCAACACAGACAGAGAGATGCATGTCTAATAGGACTAAAAGAACACCTACAAGATTTGAGGATTTTGTTCTTATAAATGAAAACACATAGAGCAATGTGTCATTTATTTGGTTTGCCACACCACGTTTAAGGAAGATGGGTGGAATGTAAAAATCATAAGTGCCAAGTTTACTTTATGCATGATTATTACGGTTGTGATGATCTAATTGTAAGATGACTTTAATAATACGACTTGGAGAACAGTGTATTAGTCAATTATATTTTGGGGTAAAAGATCATATACCGTGAAGGTGAAATTGTGTTACCTGCCTCCAAGTTAAAGGGGGAGGAGTGTTGTGTATGAAAATATGATTAGCATATTGAATGTCTTGCGCAATGGTATGCATGCGCAGAGAGACTCAAGGTGGCGATTACAATAGAAGCTTGTTAATTACTCGTGTCAGAGTCTTATTTTAAGTCCATTTCAAGCGCGAATACACAACAATAAGCAAGGTCTCAGATGTGCTGGAGTCAGATCTGAGTACGAGACACACTCAGTGGCAATTTTAAACTTTTCCAATGTCCAACTTTCCGTTGCCATTGCTACACGGGTAAGTAGGAGTGATCTTACGCAGACCGCTCTGTTCCCCGGGCGGGTCTGGGTCTCTCTGATCATTGTCTAGTTCACCGTATTCTGACCCACAGGCAGAAACTAAAATCTGCTAAGCCTGTGGTCAGAACAACGAAAAGGTGGACAAGAGAGGGCATTGAGAAGCTACAATCCTGCTTTGACTGCATGGATTGGAATGTGTTCAGGGAAGCAACCACAAGCCTCGATGAGTATACAGACACTGTATCATCATATGTCAGCTTTTGTGAGGACAGTTGCATTCCAACTAGGACCCGGACCTGGTTCAACAAAGACAAGCCCTGGTTTACTGCAGAACTCAGACAGCTCCGACAGTCTAAAGAGGAGGCCTACAGGAGCGAGGATGCAGACATCTGCAGGCAGTCAAAGTACAAGCTGAGAAGAGGAATCAGAGCTTCCAAGGAAAGGTACTCTGAGATTTTGAGGAGCAAGTTCTCAGCTAGTGACTCATCTTCAGTTTGGAAGAGCCTGCAATAAATCACCAGCTATAAGAGGACAATCGTCAGCTGACCAACGACCTGAATGAGTTCTACTGCAGGTTTGACAAGCAAAAACGCAACCCTGGTACCCCCTCCACCCTCCCCAACAAACACAGCCAGACCCCAGTCTGCAAAGACTGGACCTTTCTACATCCAGTCCCTGCAAACCTGTACTGTCCCTGCCTGCTTCAAAGTCTCCGCTATTGTCCCTGTACCCAAAAAGGCAAGGACTACTGGTCTTAATGATTACAGGCCTGTCGCACTGACCTCTGTAGTCATGAAGACCCTAGTAAGGCCTGTGCTGGCCAAGCTGAAAAATATAACAAACCCCCTGCTGGATCTTCTGCAGTTTGCATATCGGGCCAATAGATCTGTGGATGACGCAGTCAACCTGGGCTTGCACTTCATCCTCCAACACCTAGACCGCCAGGGGACCTATCCGATGATTTTAGCTCTGCATTCAACACCATTGTGCCAGAGTTACTACACTCCAAACTTTCCAAGTTGACTGTGGCTGAACCCCTCTGTTGGTAGATCACTAGCTTCCTGACAGACAAGCATGTGAGGCTGGGAAAGCACATTTCGGACCCGCAAACCCTCAGCATAGGAGCACCACAAGGCTGCGTACTCTCTCCTCTACTCTCTCTACACCAATGACTGCACCTCCACTGACTCCTCTGTCAAACTTCTCAAGTTTGCAAATGACACAACCCTGATAGGACTGATCCAGGATGGGGAAGAATCTGCCTACAGACAGGAAGTGACACAGCTGGCGTCCTGGTGCCATTGCAACAACCTGGAGCTCAATGCTCTTAAGGCAGTGGAATTGATAGTAGACTTTAGGAGAGCTCCCCCTCCCCTCACGCACCATCAACAACACCACAGTCATATCTGTGGAGTCTTTTAAGTTCCTGTGAACCATCATCTCCAAGGACCATAAATTGGGGGGGGGGGGGGGGGGGGAGAGCTACCATCGACTTCACTGTCAAAAAGGCACAACAGAGGATGTACTTCCTGCGGCAGCATAGGAAGCACAATCTGCCACAGGCACTGATGTTCCAATTCTATATAGCCATCGTAGAGTCTGTCCTCACCTTCTCCATCATGGCCTGGTTTGGCTCAGCCACCAAGCATGACAACGGGAGGCTGCAGTGAATCGTCTGATCAGCTGAGAAGGTTATTGGCTGCAACCTTCCCCCCATTGATGAACTGTGCACTGCAAGGACCAGGAAGCGAGCGGGTAAGATCATCTCTTACACCTCTCACCCTGGCCACAAACTCTTTGAATCACTTCCCTCTGGAAAGCGACGCCGGACTGTCAAAGCTGCCACAGCCAGACATAAAAACAGTAGTAGTTCTACTCAATAACCAAAAAATCTGTAGCCTCCTTTTGCTCTGATATTTTATTTAATTCACATGTTTAATTAATAATGTTTTATTATTAATGTTTAATGTTTTATGTGTCATTCCTAACTGTCACTGTATGTCGTTGTCACTTGCGGGTGGAACACCAAGGCAAATTCCTTGTATGTGAATACTTGGCCAACAAACTTATAAATTCATTCAAATGATAAGAACGGATCTTCCAGTCATTATTTCCAGTTATTTGGTCCTTTATTGAAGTAGTTGTACAGAAAAAAAGATCCTCTTTATTTTTATACAAATTGTAGCTTTCCCTTCTTACTATCTGGTGAGAACTGTGTTCTCTCCAACTCCCGTGGCTCGAATGATGTGGCCACTCTTTCTCCAACTATAATATATGTAACGCCCATCCAGGTATCAAATACCCACCCCCCAAGCGTTCAAAATAATACTGCTGGAAATATTTAGACAAAATATAATATGCCAACAGTAACGAGCCTAAGCATGAAAGGCTCTGACACACCGGCCCCTAATTGTTCTACATATATAACAAAACTATTACCAACAAACATTAAAAGGAGCTATAAAAGCTTTACATATTATCAAAAACAAAAGGTATGCACTCTTCTTTAATGATTCTTCAATCCTCTTCCCAAAGAGTCCAGGTGGTAGTATTGGCTTCATCTTCACTATTATACCCATTAGCCAGGAGCCTCGTGGTGCAGTGGAATCAGCTATCAAAACGAAGTCCTTCCCCTTGACCATCGTTGTCATTCTTGGAATAGAGGCAAGTATTCTTTAGTCCACCGTTTCCAAAAAAGATGTGCCATATATTGTACCTGTCTCCATCTGTGTTTTCTTTAGAGCTCCTGCATAATCAGCTTGGCTGGCAGAGTAAATGGTGCTAGAAATCCTAAATGATCGTATATAGAGCCAACTACGGACAAGATGCCCCGTATTGTGTATGGTCGTTCCTGTGCCGCAATTCTGAACTTGAACACATCGGTTTCAACGCACCACAAGTCCAACTCCCTGGTCTCCTTATGGAATGGTTGCCAATATAGCATGGCTGTAACTGATCCACTTTAACAGTATGAATCCTCCCATTTGGCAGAGGGAAGTTGGGTCTCTTGCCATGCGAACTGCTTCCTGTTCCAAAGGCATGGACTTTAAACAATCATCTACATAGAAGTTGTTATTTACTGTGTTTGTCACCTCTGCTGGGAAATTAGCTTTGTTGTCTTCAGCAGTCTTCTTTAATGCAAAGTTTGAACAACTTGGTGATGACACTGCTCCAAAAATATGTACCTTCATCCGGTATTCAACAAGATCTTGCTGCACATTACCCTCAGGCGTCCACAGGAATCGCAAATAGTCAATATGCTTTTCTGATACCTTGACCCGATGAAACATTGCTTTGATATTAGCCATCAAAGCAACCAGTTCTTGTCTGAATCTGATAAGAACTCCAATGAGTGAGTTGGTAAGTTCTGGACCCTGCAACAGTTGGCAGTTAAGTGATGTTCCTTTGAAGACTGCACCACAGTCAAACACCACCCCCAAGGTCCCTTTCCTTGAGTGATATACCCCATGGTGTGGGATGTACCAGAGCTCTCCATCACTTCGATTCAGCTGGTCTACTGATACCATTTCAGCATAACCTTTTTCAATCATTTCAGTGAGGAAAGATGTAGATTTATCATGAAATTTCTTATTCTTGCCAAACCTGCGTTTCAGGCTCTGGATGCGCTGCTCTGCAATGCAACGGTTATTCGGCAAGCTGACGCTTTCTTGTTTGAAAGGCTAGTCTAGACAATAGTGTCTACCTATCATCTTTACTGAGCGATTTGTAATATCCATGAACTTTACCCCTTCCCTGGACATTTCCTCTGTTTCCTTGCTGGTTCTTTCACTGTTAATTGTATTGCTTGACCAGTATAGCTCCTCTGAGTTTACAATGGATATTCGATTGACAGCTGCAGAAGGGCAGCCATTTTTATCCCTGCTTTCGTTGTCTCTTCTCAGGGGACCATAGATGACCCATCCAAGTCGGGTCCTCACGGCGAATAGTTCATCCCCTTGGCTGTTAACCAGCTCCCAAGGTTCCAATACCTTTGGAGCATTTGTTCCGGTGAGTAGGTCGATGCCAGAGTCTATTTTAGGAATCTTGATATTCCTTCAAGTAAGGCCATTGTATCAGGTCTTCCAGTCTAGGAGTATGTAACTGAGAAACAGGCAAGGTCTTATGTGTGAACACAGCAGATAGTTATATAAAAAAGTCTTTGTCCAGACTAGATATTTCCAAACCTGACATATGATGACTAATCACAGGCATCTCTTGATTCATGGTGCGCAAGAGAATCTTAGTATTTTGTTCTGTAATGTTCAGCCTTCTCATCAAGCTTTCTGTGCAAAAGGGAGTTGAACTTCCAAGATCCAAAAAATGCGTATGTTTGTAACACTGTATCCCCCCCCTTGTGACTCTTTACCTATACTGGTATGATGGAGAGGATGCAGGTTTCATCACCGGCCCCAATATGCCCACACATCTGAGATGAGGAAACAGCATCACTCACAGTTGGCTTCTCATTTTGTTCTGTATGCTCCGGCTTCTTCTCTGTGTTCTTTTGTTCAACATGAAGTATTTCAGGATGATCTTGGTTGCGCATATCACAAATCATGCAGTCTTTGCTCATGTGTCCTTTCTTCAAACATCCAAAGCAGAATCCCTTCTCCCTCTTTCTTTGTGCTTTTTCTTCCTGATCAGTAGACACCACCCTAATGTGTGACCACCTTTATTGCAGAACAAACAAGAACCTTGAGTATCAGTGGTAGATACATTTCTTCTCGTTCCCCCTGTTGTCGGATTTACTTGCACAGCTGTTTTTACCGGTATTACAGTTGTTGCAAAATTTCTTCCCTTTGGTCCTGATCTTTCTCACGCTTTAGCAAAAGTAGAGTTTTTGACAATTGCAATTGGTCCAGCATCCTGAATGTTTCCAAAAAATGGATCTGACAGTATATTTACTTGCCACTCCTTTCTCAAATGGCGTAATGAAAACTTCATACTGCAAAGGATCACCATCATAAACAGGAATGTCTCTTGGTGGTAAAGTAGAAGAGAGATTTTGTTGAGCCAGAAGAGTAGTAATCTCATTTTGCTTCTCCATTAGGTTCCAGATATCACGTTGGTTTTCATCATTCCGTACAGGGGGAATAGTACTAGCATGCCCCTGCAGTCCCCTGCTCATATGAGCTCTAACAGGTGCTCTGAGAGCTGTTTGTTTTGGTCTAACAACCTGTTGCACATGATCAGGCAAATATTTATCTGCCTGTAGATTTAAATTAGCTGATGATTTCCTTTGAGCATTTCCTTTACTCACATAAGAGCTTATCCCATCCGATACTCTAGAGCTGTTTCTTGATCCCTTGGCCTTAAGTATATTGATCCTTGCATCGGTATCTGCCAGCTCCGTCTCTAATTCCAGCTGCTCCTTCTCTCTTTTCAATTGTCCCTCTTGTCTCTTCAATTGCTCCTCTTGTGCCTCAAACTTGTGCTTTTTTACTCATGGCGGCAGACCGTTCCAAGAGAACAGACCTATCTGCCTGAGTGTTAATACTAGCAGAGATCCTTGAAGATGCACATGATGAAGAACTAGATTTGTGGCTTGATCTTCGTTTTGAGACATTTGAAACACTGTCTTCAGCTCCAATTTCTGATTCTGCAACACTCTGTTGTAAGGCACCTTCAACTATGGAGTGTGTAGTTTGCGATCCAACCAGATAACCGCATCTCGACATCTTGTATAAAACTATTAAAAGATTCCATTGTTTCTTGCAACCACTGATTTTTCTTTCAAGCTCATTTTCAGGCATTGGTACTTTGATCATAGACTCTTGGTTTTCTCTGACTTCATTACAGAGCATGGTTAATTGAACCAGGTTAGATTGTATCTCATTCACATTCTCATCTGATTGCATGAGCTCCTTCAGCTTTTTAATTAACTTGTTTGCATGTCGTGTTTCTTGACTTCTGACACTTTTCCATGAACGAATCCCAGTCTTTGTCTGTGTGCCTAATGATTCTTCTTTCTTCTCCAGAATCTTGTTCTACTTATCCCTCTTGTGGCTGAGCTTTAGACATACCAGCTCACTATCACTTTAAGACGTGTTGACGTGAAGCCGTATGCCTACAAGCTGGAATTCAAAGCAACTGACCGGGAAATCAAAACAACAGATATCGTTGTGATTCTAAAGTCACTTCTCAAATCTCCATTGTAACAGCCATTTTCCAATACAGCTTATCTTTTAGCAGCCGTTTTCTAATACAGCTGAATGCAGTACGTTCAGCTGTACTTTTAGCTTCTCCAATAAAGCTTAATACAGTACGTACTTACTGTCTCCCTGCGCTGGGTTCCGAAGTCTTCAATCTTCACTAGTCAGAATAGCGCAGTGGCGACCTTGTCCAGTAATCAGAGTGGCAACGTCACGCTTATGAAATAAATACTATGTTCCCACGTTTCACAAGCTCCAGTTTCACTCATAGAGACTAGTTCTCTCTTTAATGCGATGCCAAATTTCCATTGCCATTACTACACAGGTAAGTGGGAGTGATTATACGCATATAAACATGTATAATAGCTCTGGATCCAGAGTTTATTGTTTATTATAGTAAACACACAGAACTCAAATACAACGGTGTTGTAAGCTCAAGCTCAGCAACAAATCTAACTAGAGGCTGGACTAACAGACTGGATAATATGAGGCACAACCAGATGACTGTTTGAGTAGACCACGCCATGCAGTAAAACATGACATGGATCAGGTTAACTAATACTGACTGATCTACAACACACACGATAAGAACGGATTTTCCAGTCGTTATTTCCAGCTCAATTGTTTTTTATTGAACTAGTTGTACAGACAAAAAGATGAGCATACCAGATCCTCTTTATTCATATACAAATTGCAGCTTTCAGTTCTTACTATCTGGTGAGAACTGTGTTCTCTCCAACTCCCGTGGCTCGTCTGACTTGGCCACTCCCTCTCCAACTATAATATGTAACGCCCATCTATGTATCAAATACCCTCCCCAAGCATTCAAAATAATACTGCTAGTAATATCCAGACAAAATAATATAATATGCCAACAGTAACTAGCCTAAACATGAATGGCTCCTACACCTAGTTACATTGTCATTTCCTTAATAAAGTATTCTATGATTACTTACTCTGTCTACCCATGATTATTTAATACTTTTACCTTTTCCCATCTATGCCTTTCAATTGCACCTGTACTAACATATAGTTATCTCACAGTTGATCTGCATGCGAAGCTATCCACCCTGATTCAATCATCGTTTGTATCCTTGCAAAACAGAAATTTGAATTGCACCAGTCTGCAGGAGAGCATATGGACCTGTCACTAAAGCAATTAACAGTCATGTTTTACTTTCCTAATTGGGTATATTTTTGTACAAATGATTTTTCTTTTTATTGCTTTCCAGAATTTATGTAGTTTACATCTAATTTATGTTTTGTTCATTGCCCACGGGCCTATGACGCTGCTCCAAGCAAGACTTTCAATGTACCTGCACTTCAATGATTCTAAGCTCAACTTGACTGAGTGGGAGGCCAATTACGATGGTCTGGGGGAATTAAAATACAATGAGCTGGTATCAGCTGCAGATATTATTGACACTGTTGACATTATAGAAACCATTATAGAAAGCAGTATGTGGATGTTAATCAGGAAATTTAAGGAAGGGTTAAGATGTTGAATAAAGATGGTGTTATAGCAATAAAATAGCTGGCCAGTGGGAGAGGTTTCAGAGGCACAATCTGTTTTAAAGACTAAAGGGCCTGTCCCACGAGCGTCATTTGCACGTCATTTACGCGACATCATTTACACGTCACGATGCGCATGGTGCGTGGTGATGTAGGCAGTGACGTGTGGTCGCGCGCAATGCCTCAGGATTTTGGGATTCACAAAATCTTCGCCCACCACCTGCAAGACGCGCAAATGACACCCAAGTTGGACAGACCCTTAAGGGAGAGGAGTACTCACCTACGACTCCAGGCTTCTCTTTACCTGGCGCAATGCAGCAAGGATCTTTATACAGTTTGAGGATTTGATGCTGCTGTTCCAAATGATCCTCTAAAATAAAATAATTGGTGGCTGGTTAAACTGTAATTAGACATTCAGTGAGCTATCACAGGATAGCAATCTCTGAGGGCATTCTACTACATTATCAAATTGCACATTGAGACAACACTGGTTTTGAGCAAAACTGTATGTGCCGAAAGTAACTCCTGAAGTAATCATCTCTTTCACATTTCCTTTCCAGAGGTCCTGCAATATACTTTAAAACTATCTAATTCAGTTATTTAATTAATGTACTTCTGTATTTTCTTCGCACTACCTCAGATTGCACTACAATTTTTGCACCAATCTGCTGTTTTTGCATTTGTCGTTATATTTATTGTTGCATCAATCATCATGGAGTGTATTACCGTGTAGTACTCCATGAGCTTCACCCAAACAAGGAATTTCACTGCAATATTATATATGTGTTAATAAAGTAGGGATTAATATAGAAAAGGAATTGATGAGTGATTTTTCAGCTGAAGAGGCTGATATTAGTGGGTTGCCATTGGAACTGGATTTGGGGACACAACTGTTCAATCTGTATCAATTAATGAATCATGGTTGCAGAGATAATAAACAGGTTGTACTGTGTGACATTTCAGTCTCCCGTTCTATGGGTCCTGTTCTAGAATTTATAGAACACTGGAAGATACCAACAAGTGAGATCAGGGTGTAAACAGCAGGGGATGAGAAAACACTGTCATTTGCAGGTGTGGGTAGAGTATGATACTCACCCATTGAGGAGTTATCGAAGTTGAAATCCCCACAAAGAACATCGAACACAACCATCTCATCCTTGCATCCTGTTGCTGTCATGAACTCACTGATCCAATCCACGATGTGGCTGAGCTGATTTTGGCGGATGTGGTTGTCCTCTGAAACGAAGAGGCGCAGACTTGAAATGCAAGACACGCTCACTCAGCCGTTGTCCTACATGACAGTTGTGACCACAAATAGCTAGAAAACCTTGAGCTGTCCTACAAGAGATGCAAATAATGGGCCAGGCACAGGTGGGATCAGCTCAGTTAAGTAAATTGGTTGGTATAGTCAAGCTGGGCCAAAGAGCTTGTTTCAATGTTGTATAGCTAAATGACTCAATAAGTCTTGCTTTCACACTTAGGCAAGTACTCTAAGCTCAGTGCTTAGAGTGTCACGGGCACACAGTGCAGCTGGATGTCTGGCTAAGGGAGGTATGTTACACAACTTACCTTCAGCGGTGCTGCAGTTCTGTCACTGGCCTTGTGCGCGACTTTGGCGTCTTTGAGGGGGGGGGGAGCGGGGTTAAAATGCGGTTTTCTATCGCCTGTCGTGGATATATTTTCTCAGGGAGCTAGCAAATGCTGAAGAATTGTTCCGACGGGCGTTCTGTGAAATTTATTTATTTAAAAACCATTTAAAAAATATATAATTTGCTGGACAATTTCAGCGCTGGAGTAAAATAAAAATCCGCTTCTAATGCCGTCAACGCTGATAACCGGGACTGATTTCAGTTACGGAACAGCTAAAGGAAAGCCGTTTATTTTACATATAAACGTGATTTTTAGGATTACCTTAATCCACATTTTACGTTGCGAAAAGGTGATTTAGGCCCCATGCGAACCGGCAGAATGTTTCCTGCCGATATGGGGTTTAAATTGACCGCAACCACAACGTTCCAAAACGATCGCGTTCCACAAAAACCCACTCGCAAGATGATTTAAATGCCCATTAATTTACAGGAATTAAACACTAAATTCCTTCCATTTGGCCTATAAATTCATGACAATGAGATTTAAAAATCATGTTATATTGTGAATTCTTGTGTGAATGTTATTTGGACACTTGGGCTATTTAAAAATGTTAATCGTTTCTTAAGAAATGGATAGATGTTTAGATCTAGTAATTGAATTTTGTAATTAGCTACAATTGGGTAACTAACTAATTATATGCTTTAATTTCAGGTCATCCAAGTAAGATTGTTTGATATTTGTTTCAGAATGCTTCAATCTATAATAACTGAAAATTTATTTCAGTTCTCTTAATGTTTAAGAAAGTTATGGGCTTTTGACTGTCCTCGATCACAGCTTTTGTGTTAAGTCAATGCAAAAGCAATAGGGAACAAGATGCTAATTTCCGAGTATGAAAATGGCCATAACCTTTTTAATACTGAAGATATGAAAGTTAATTAGATGTCAAATTAAACTTCTTTTCATGGTTTATCTGATGGGGTAAATTGCAGACTTGATTTTTAAAATCTCAACATTTTGTAACATTGGAGCAAGTTTGTAACATTGGAGCAAGGAGCAAGTGCAGAGGGGAGTGTCCAGCTACATTGCTCATCAGCTTTTCTTCCTGGGCAGATTAACCTAAACTGGAAGGGGACTAGTATCCTTGCAGAGAAGTTAGCTTGTTCAACCCCGGAGGGTTTAAACTAATGTAGCTGATGGTGGAAACCAAAGCAGGAAGTCAGCAAGTGGAGGGATTGAGAAGATAGAGGTAGGTCAAATGAACCTGATAGGAAGGACAGGCAGGAACAGATTAATGAACACTGATGGGCTGAAGAATATAATTTCAATGCAAGTAGTGTTTTGGATAAGACAGACAAACCCAGACCCTGAACTAAAGCACGGATCTATTGATATTGTGGCCATTACAAGGATTTTGTTGAGAGAAAGGAAGGATTGGCAACTCAACATTCCAGGATTTAGTACGTTTCCGATGTAATAGAGTAGGATGTAAAAGCGGTGGTCGTGGGAGAACGTCACAACTACCCTCAGAGAAGACATACTTAGAAATAGATTAGAATGCTTTATTGTCACTGCATGTGTCACATACAACGAGATTACTGTGTCTACTGTATTACTGTAGCTACTGCAGGGCTTATCCAGTGAGGCAAGATGGGCAGAGCTCAACAATAAGGTCCAATCAGTCTGATGGAATTATAGTATGGGCCTCCCAATAGCCAGACTGAGATGGAGGAACAGATATATACGCAGATCATCAAAAAATGTGAAAGCAGCAGAATTGTTGGAGAGGGTTACTTTAGGTCCGCCAATATTGTCTGGGACTTCTAGGAGACAGAGGATCTAGTGGGAGGGAGGAACTGAAGGAAATCCACATTAGTGAGGAAATGGTGTTAGGTAAAATGTTGGGACTGAAGGCAGATAAATCCCCAGGGCCTGGTGGTCTGCATCCCAGAGTACTCAAGGAGATGGCCCTAGAAATCGTGGATGCATTGTGATCATTTTCCAATGTTCTAGACTCTGGATGAGTTCCTGTGGACTAGAGGGTAGCTAATGTAGCCCCACTTTTAAAGAAAGGAGGGAGAGGGAAAACAAGGAATTATGGACCAGTTAACCTTGCGTCGGCAGTGGGGAAGATGCTCGAGTCGATTATTAAAGATCTAAAAGCAATGACAGGATCAGTCAATTCAGTATGGATTTATGAAGGGGAAATCATGCTTGACTAATCTGCTGGTACTTTTTGAGGATGTAACAAGTAGAATGGATAAGGGAGAGCCAATGGGTGTGGTGTATCGGGACTTTTAAAAACCCTTTGACAAGGTCCCTCACAAGAGATTAGTGTGCAAAATTACAGCACGTGGCATTGGGGATAAGTTATTGACATAGATAGAGAAATGGTTGGTATACAAGAAACGAAGAGTAGGAATTAATGGGTCCTTTTTCAGAATGGCAGGCAGTGACTAGTGGAGTGCTGCATGGCTCAGTGCTGGGACCCCAGTTATTTACAATATATATTAACGATTTAGACAAAGGAATTAAATGTAACATCTCCATGTTTGTGGATGATACAAGGCTGGGTGGCAGTGTGAGTGGCGAAGAGGATGCTATGAGGCTGACTTGGATAGGTTGGGCAAGTGGGCAGATGCATGGCAGATGCAGTATAATGTGGATAAATATGAGGTTATCCACTTTGGTGGCAAGAACAGGAAGGTGGATTATTATCTGAATGGTGTCATTAGGAAAAGGGGAGGTGCAACGAGACCTAGGTGTCATTGTACATCAGTCACTGAAAGTAAACATGCAGGTACTGCAGGCAGTGAAGAGAGCAAATGGCATGTTGGCCTTCATAGTGAGAGGATTTGAGTATAGGAGCAAGGAGGTCCTACTGCAGTTGTACAGGGCCCTGCCGAGACTACACCCGGAGTATTGTGTGCAGTTTTGGTCTACTAATTTGAGGAACGACATTCTTGGATATGGGCCAAATAGTTCTAGCTTAGATTGGGCATCTTGGTTGACATGGATGTGGTGGGCCGAAGGGCCCATTTCAGTACTGACTCAATAACTCTACAGGTTTTCAGATAGTTATCGATAAGGATAAGATTTGACCTTGGGCAAAAGTGCTAAATTGGGGAAAGGTGCTAAATTGGCAGAGGGCTAATTACAGCAGTATTAGACAGGAGAAAGAAGCAGCCTGTCAGTCTGCAGAAGGGTCCTTGCCCGAAATGTCATCTATCCATGCCTCGCCTACCGTGTTACTCCAGTATTTTGTGACTTTTCTTAGTATTAATCAGGAGCTAGGGAGAACAGATTGAGAGTTGCTGTTATTGGACATCCATGTCTGACATGTGGGTGACATAAGAGACTGCAGATGCTGGAATTTTGAGCAAAAGAAAACAGACTGCTGGAGGAATGCAGTGTCAGGCAGTTGCTGTTAAAGATAGAAAAGCTGAAGGTAAGAGATGCCATAGGACACCCAACCATGGACCTGCTCATCTCCATAGAGTTTGTGCATTTATATGACTAGTCCTGTTGATTAACAGTGACAAACGGGATGCAGGTGGGGGTGTTCTTGATAGCCATTAATTATCAAAATATATTGTTAGACCCTTTCTTATTGAAGAAAGTAATTGTGTGGCACTATTGTGGATGAATGTTACCTGCCATTTATCAGCCCACAACCAAGCGTTGGCTGGGTCATGCTATATACAGGCATGGACTACTCCATTTGTTGAGAAGTTGTGAATGGAATTAGTGTACATCCCCAAAGTCTGTAGCCTCCTTTTGCTCTGGTATGTTATTTAATTCACACGTTTAAACTACAATGTTTTATTCGTAATGGTTTAATGTTTTATTCTTAATTGTTTACTGTATGTCGTGTTGTTACTTGCGAGTGGAGCACCAAGGCAAATTCCTTGTATGCGTACATACTTGGCCAATAAACTTATTAATTCATTTTTATCAGGGGTCCTTGGTGCCACGCTCATTCAAAAACTTATTTTATGTAATTTCACGTCTGGAGTTCAGCTGTTTGGTCTAAAGCTATAAAGGGGTGTGGTCCCAAGTGGTCCTACCAAAACTCAAACCAGGCATTGGTGAATTTGATTGCACAGACCATAACATTTTTGATTGGGAAAAGATTGACTGTGCAATCATAACACGCTGGATAAGATGTTATGCCTTTTGTGGGCACGGTTTACCTTGGAGGCCGAGTGAGATTATATAATTTCCCCACCCTCAAAGTAATAATGTACTTGATTACTTAACATTACATAGTTTAGTGTCAAATGCTACTGTTGAGCTCTACATGAGCAACCTCACATCTTATGTCCTCTAAACCCACCATGAATGCATCACTTCCCACTAGCTTATGAATGGCTATACAGTTAGATAGCACAGAAATAGGCCCACCGTCCACATTGATCATCAATTATTCATGTACACTATTTCCGACTCTATATACACATTACCTGCTGTGGCATGTAGGTGAGTGCAGCTGACATATCCCACAATCCGAAGGTCTTGTTGGGTTAATCCAACTTGGACCTGAGAGAAAGATTTTAATTAATCACATCTGAAAATTTTTCTTCTTTTTAATTACATCCAACTAAATGTTTTGGAAGAGTTATGAATAAAAAAAATATAGGGCCTTTCATGTAAAGTCTATTCTGATATTCACACAAGTTTAGAAAATGGAAACAGTAAGAAGGTTTAAAAATAATTAGAATAGAGATCAGAAAGGGTGCACTCGGAGCAAGACTCCATACAGGGTGGGGGGGATTGGTTAAATGAAGTTGGGTGGGATTGAGGGTGGGCAAGGAATGAGAAGGGCACGTGCATTGTATTGAAATGTCGATAGTGTGACATGCCATAGCTGAACCCAGAGGTAGAGTCCAAGGGGTTCAGTTCAGGATTCAAAAAGTGCAGTGTGGTACACGAGAAAGCTAATTGCTAAGCAGGACCAGGTAAGTACCTTTAATATTACTTGGGTTTGTTATTGTCACCTGTACTGAGATAGAGTGGAAAAAATTATTTTGTGCGCTATCCAAATAGTTTAATTGTAAAGTATACCGGCAACAGAAAATGAAATGATTACTTACTGCAGCTTTACAGGAATATTAATGCAGTAGCACACATATACAATCATCAATAATGCAGTAATACTCAATAACCAGACCATAACAGTGCAAAACCAAAGTACATAATGCAACAAAACCAAAGTACATAGTAGGTCATAGATGTTGAGACATAAACCAACATCGTTCTAATTTAGAAGCAAGCAAGTTTATTTATATTGCACATTTCAGCAGCAAGGCAATTCAAAGTGCTTTACACAGAGCATTAAAAAGCAGCCAAAGGCAATTAAAAACAGTCATTAAAAAGAATAGAAAATAAAAACAAGCTAAAATAGAATACAAGTATAAAATATAAGAATAAAAGTTACAGTGCAGTGGAAATTAATAATTATTTAATTTAACTTAGAGATTATATTAAATCAAATACACAAGACTATAGAACTAGAGATCCAGAAACTCTTGGTGAATGTTTGAATAAACATCCTAATACAGATAAATTAATATATTTATAATATCCTATTAGATAGTGAAGTACCACCGACGGAATTATATAGGCAAACATTGGAAGATGAACTAGGCCAACCAATAATGAATGATATTTGGGACGATTGATTACAACATATACATCAATGCTCGTTAAGTGCCAGACACTCTTTAATATAATTTAAAGTATTACATAGATTACATTATTCCAAAACAAAACTAAATAGAATCTTCCCACATATCTCTCCTCTCTGTGATAAATGTCAGCATTAAGAGGCTAACTTAACTCATACATACGTAAACTGTATAAAAATCAAACATTTCTGGACGGATATTTTTAGAATAATTTCTGAAGTTGTCAACCCGAAGTTGATTGGATCCCGACTCAAAACTAATAATACTAGGAATATCAGAACAAAGCCTAACACTTACAACAAGCCAAAGAAACTTTCTCGTCTATAGTATAATAACTGGGAAAAAATTCATATTAAAATTTTGGAAAGGTCCTATATCCCCCACAATAAAAATGTGGATTATGGAAATGTCAGAGACCTTACATTTGGAGAGAACTAGACTTGTCTTAATAGACAAACAAGAACTTTTTGTCAGAATATGGTCTCCATTTATTGACTATTTGAAGTAGGTTCAGCACGGGAACCTGACTGAAGCTCGCTCAGGATTAGATGAAATGTTATACTTTATAATTTACGAACCTATCTCCAATGTTGTATTATTAGTAAATTATTCCATTCTTCTTTATCATGCCTTTTTCTTTCTTTCTTATTCTCTATTTTAAAAAAACTATAAGCAGAGTCAATACACAACTGATAATATTGGCAATGTATGACTGATAGACATGAAATGTTTTTATTATGATATGTACTTGCTTCTAATAAAAAAAAAGTTAAAAAAATAAATAAAAATTATTTAATTAAAAGCAGCGTCAAACAGAAAAGTCTTCAGCCCTGATTTAAAAGAACTGAGAGTTGGAGCGGACCTGCATTTTTGTGGAAGTTTGTTCCATACATGCGGTGCATAAAAACTAAACGCTGCTTCTCCATGTTAAGTTCTGACTCTGGGGACAGAAAGCAGACTTGTCCCAGACGACCTCAGAGGTCTGGATGGTTCATAATGTAGCAGAAGATCAGAAATGTATTTTGGCCCTAGACCATTCAGTGTTTATAAACCAACAGTAATATTTTGAAATCAATTATTTGACAGACTGGAAGCCAGTGTAAAGACCTCAAAACTGGAGTAATGTAATCCACTTTCTTGGTCTTAGAGAGAACTCGAGCAGCAGCATTCTGAATCAGCGCCAGCTGTCCATTCGAATTTTTAGGGAGACCTGACAGACAGCATTACAGTAGTCGAGTCTCCTGAAAATAAATGCATGGATAAGTTTTTCCACATCCTGCTGAAGAGTCTTCACTGAGCCAAGGCAGACCTCTGATAACCACACAGATACTTAAGGCGGCACAGTGGTAGAGTTGCCATACAGCGCCAGAGACCCAGGTTCGATCCTGACTATGGGTGCTGTCTCTACGAAGTTTGTACATTCTCCCTGTGACAGTGTGGGTTTTCCCTGGGTGCTCCAGTTTCCTGTCACACACCAAAGATTTGGCTTTGGTAAAAATTGCAAATTGCTCCAGAGAGTGTGGGATAGTGCTAATGTACAGGGATCCTTGGGCGACATGGACTCTGAGTCGAAGGGCCCGTTTCCGCGCTGTATCTCTAAACTAAACATCGAAGCTAACACGCTCAGGACCAATTAATACTTCTTTACCTTAACGCACAGGAGACCTTTTGCAGCCAGGGCATCTTCTCCCCGGGTCCTGGGAAAGCAGTAATACTCAGCGTCGAGGATGGGGTAGCGGCTGGCAAAGAAGATCCCACTGTTGAGGAATTTAAACTCGCAGCAGCCTTGGAAGCCGTAGACACCGACATCGTAGAGAACGTGCCCGAAGGTCGGCTGAAGGAGCTGCTTCAGCTTGGCCGCTGCCCGTTTCTCAAACACCTCCAGGAGGCAGACGAAGGCCATGTCAGCAGGGAAGAGAGGAGAGATTTCTGTAACCAGGTCTTCTCTCCTATTCTGTTTTCCCCGAGGTTTGATGGGACATTTTCCCAGGGTAGGAGATGGAACAGGGCCTTTGCTGTGCTGCTCATTTGACATCACTTCTGTGATTTCTGCTGGCTGGGGGTCTCTCACTGCTGCAGGTTCTGAAGGATGCTCGCCGGTTTGACCTGCACTTATATTTGCAGGAAAGTTCTCAACTTCACTATTCTCCTCAGAGCTGTCGATATAGTGGAGGCTGTTCATGACTGGAAGCAACTCTCCAGGTGCCTGTGCCCCATTCATGCTGAGAGAGTTGAATGCTACCTTGACTGGAATCAATGAGTTCCTTCTACTCTGCGAGCTCATGGACATGCTTGTTGGAGAGTCCACACACACTGTAATCCTTGGCCGACTAACAGAATTGCAGATGTGGGTGGCAATCCGAACAGCCCTCCTTTGGGTCTTAGCCAGATTGTTAAATCGGGCCAGGCTGTTCGGCAGAAAGCACAAGTTTGCTTCAAGAAAACCAAATCCCATTCCTTCTCCATATCCCGTCCATTGCTTCCGAGCATCTCCCATTGGATCTTCAATAACTGAATAACTGAAAGGCCTTCTTACTGCCTGCAAAGGAGCCCAGACAATAAACCCAAGCAGTGCCAATGGCATGCAGATTATGAAGAGAGTCAGACTGAGAAGAACGCCAAAAAAAACCTTCATGGGATAGAGGTAGCATTCCTGCTCTTGCTTTCGACGCTTCTCGCTAGTGGTTGGCACACAGATTGCAATCATATGATCCAGGGACCAGAAACAGGGAAAGATCAAGGCCCAAGCCGCAGAATGCAGTCCATGAACACAGGCGTTCGGGAATGGAGATTCACGTAGAACCATGTTTATAAACTTCTCAATTAGCAAGTACGCTTTGCGATATATAAACAACTTTGACTGGATCCAGCCTGCCTATCATTTGCATTTTGAGGCATATTGAATTGGGGACCTCTCGTCACTGTGCAACAAATGTTCTGTTTGCCTTCACGTAACCTGGAATAAAAAAGTAATGTTTTAGGTGCATATTCTTAAAATGAAGGAAATTAAAGCAATAAAAGGTTCCCAGCCCAAAATGTCTTCTATCGATTCCCTGCACAGATGCTAGCTGACCCATTGAGTTACGCCACATTTTTGTTTGCTAAATACACAAGTATTCCACAACTATAATATTGGAACACAACCAGATGAAGTAAGCAGAGTCAGATAATCTGTTTTCTGAGGAATGAATATTGGCTAGGATACCAGGTGCAACACTGATTCTTTCTGACATTTTGCCATGGAATATTTTATGTGTTCGTCGAGAATAAACAAGGCGTTGCTTCAAAGTCCCACTCCAAGAGGTAACTTCAGTTAGCACAGTATTTGCTTAGTAGTGTGCCAGAGTGCTGGACTAGATGTCAGTTTAAGTTCCTGGAGTAGGATTTCAGTCACTTTTGTATGAATACTAAAGGCAAAGTGCTGGGAAAGTCTATTAGTATTGATAAGTGGAGACATAAGAGATTGCAGATACTGCAATCTTAAGCTAAAAACAAACTACTGGAGAAACTCAGCAGGTCGGGCAACAAGTGTGGAAGGAAATAGACTGATAACATTTTGGATCAGGATCCTTTTTCAGGCTGAGAGTCTGAAGGGTTCCAAACCCAAATGTTGTCTGGTCATTTTCGTCCACAGATGTTGACTGACCTCCTATGTTCCTCCAGCAGTTTTAGTTTTAGGTTTGTATACTTGATGACTGACACTGCTGGAGGGCCGTAGGACCTGCTTCTTTGCTGTATTACTCTGTGACTCAAAGGCAACTGTGCTAATCACTGGGTTGCTGTAGACTTGAATGAAATAAAATCATGACATTTTTAACCACCTTATGTTAGCAGAAGGTATAAAAGAAAAAGAGGAGTTCCACTCCCCTGCCAAAAGCCTGTCTCTGAACCAATATTCTTTGCAAAAAAAAAGCCCAGATAATCCACATTGATTGATCTTATAAGAAAACTGGTGCCACATTTTCTACATCATAAACATTACAAAGGAAAGTATCAAGTTCTTTCTTTCACTCGTTATTTACCAGAATTGTGGATCGAGTTTGTGAGGACTGATGATAGAACAAGGCTCTGATGCACAGATTCATAGGTTGGCAGCCTAGATCACGAATCGTGCCTCCATTCACCTCCAGCCTGGAGAATGATTCTGAAACATTTCAAGTGGTTGCAAGACTCAGCAACAATCTATTTTGTTATCTCCATGCTCACCTTTTCACATGACAGTGGACTGTAACCTTGTGTTCCCATTGATATAACACAGGTTGATCATCACAAATAATCCTGGTTCATTCTCCCTCCCATTAGCCAACGACTCCAAGATCATACAATTCTACAGAAGTATGATTTGCCTCAGTTTCCTCCACAAATCTTTCTTGCCCAATTCACTTTCCAATGCATACCACAATGCAGGTGTGCACCAGTCAAAACTGAGTTTTATCTCCTCCAGTTCCTGTGATCCCTACCACTTCAGTTGCTCATGGGAAAGAAAGATACCAGACGTACATGAAATTTAGTCAAAGACTTTAAAAACAATTAAACACTAACAAGAACAGGTCTAAAACAAACAAGCTGTTGAGGGAACTTTTTTTCTGCTTAGATTCCAGCATCTGCAATCACGTCATAGAGTGATACAGCTGGAAACAGGCCTTCCACCCAACTTACCCACACTGACCAACATGTCCCAACTACACTAGTCCCACCTGCCCACATTTGGTCCATATCCCTCCAAATCTGTCCTATCCATATCTTTTATAATGTTAAAATGTGTTTTGTTGCTTTTTATTGGTATGACTGTATTACAAGTCATTTCCTCGTATGTTGCAAAACATACTTGGCTAATAAAGTATAATTATGACCGCACTGTAGTGATGGACTGCACTCCAGGGTTCTGAAGGAGGTGACCTCAGAGATAGTGGTGGCATTAATTGTAATATTTCAAGAATCACTAGAGTTAGGAGTGGTTCCTGAAGATTGGAAAATTACGAATATCACCCCGCTGAAGGGAGCAAAGCAGAAGAGCAGAAACTATAGGCCGGTCAGCCTGACCTTGGCAGTTGGTAACATTATAGAGTCAATTATAAACGAAGAGGTTACGCAGTACTCAGAAGTTCATGATAAAATAGGCTGAATTCAGCATGGTTTTGTGAAGGGAAGATCTTGCCCAGTGAATCTGCTGGAGTTCTTTGAGGAAGTTAATAACAGGACAGGCAGAGGGGAGGCTGTAGATGTTGTTTACCTAGATTTGCCAAAGACTTTCGATAAAGTGCCACACATCAGGCTGCTAAGGAAGATGAGAGCCCATGGTATTCAAGGGAAGATGAGAGCCCATGGTCTTAAAGGGAAGATGAGAGCCCATGGTATTAAAGGGAAGATACTAGCATGTATAGCGGGTTGGCTGGATGGCAGAATGCAAACAGTTGCAATAAAAGGCACTTTTTTCAGGTTGGCTGCCAGTGACTAGCGGAGTTCCGTAAGGGTCGGTGCTGGGCCTGCTTCTCTTCATGTTGTATATTAATGATATGAATAAGGGGATTGAAGGCTTTGTAGCCAAGTTTGAAGATGATGCTAAGATAGGTGGAGGGGCAGGCAGTGTAGAGGAAGCAAGGACTCTGCAGAAGGACTAGACAGGTTAGGAGTGGGCAGAGAATTGGCAGATGCAACTCAGTATCGCAAAGTGCAAAGTCATGCATTTTGGTAATAAGAATAAAGGCATTGATTATTTTCTAAATGGAGAGCGAATCCAGAAATCGGAGGTGGAAAGGGACTTGGGAGTGCTGGTACCAGACTCCCAAAAAATTAATTGCAAGTCGGATCGGTAGCAAGGAAGGCAAATTCAAACGGATATCGAGAGGACTGGAATACAAAAACAGAGATGTAATGCTGAGACTCCATAAGGTGCTGGTCAGGTCATATTTGGAGTAATAAGAGCAATTTTGGGTACTATATCTGAGGAAGGATGTGTTGGTTCTGGAGAGGGTCGAGAGGAAGTTTACAAGAATGATGCCAGGAATGAGTGGGTTAGCATATGATGAGCGTTTCACAGCATGGGACCTGTACTCGCTGGAGTTTAGAAGGTTGAAGGGGGTACCACATTGAAACTTCCAGAATAATGAATGGCATACAGTGCCTTCCATAATGTTTGGGACAAAGATCCGTCATTTATTTGCCTCTGTACTCCACAATTTGAGATTTGTAACAGAAAAAAAATCACATGTGGTTAAAGTGCACATTGTCAGATTTTAATAAAGGCCATTTTTTATACATTTTGGATTCACCATGCAGAAATTACAGCAGTGTTTGTACATAGTCCCCCCATTTCAGGGCACCAAAATGTTTGGGGCAAAACAATGTCATGTAAATGAAAGTAGTCATGTTTAGTATTTTGTTGCATATCCTTTGCATGCAATGACTGCTTGAAGTCTGCGATTCATGGACATCACCAGTTGTTGGGTGTCATCTCTGGTGATGGTCTGTGTTGCAGCTATCTTTAACTTATGCTTATTTTGGGGGACAGTCCCCTTCAGTTTTCACTTCAGCATATAAAAGGCATGCTCAATTGGGTTCAGATCGGGTGTTTAACTTGGCCACTCAAGAATTGACTCCTTTGTTGCTTTAGCAGTATGTTTGGGATAATTGGCTTGCTGTAGAATGAACCGCTGGCCAATGATTTTTGAGGCATTTGTTTGAACTTGATAGGATGTGTCTATATACTTCAGAATTCATTATGCTACTACCTTCAGCAGTTGTATCATCAATGAAGATAAGTGAGCCAGTACCTTCAGGAGCCGTACATGCCCAGGCCATAACACCCACACCACCGTGTTTCACAGATGAGGTGGTATGCTTTTGATCTTGGGCAGTTCCTTCTCTCCTTCATACTCTGCTCTTGCCATCACTCTAATATTACTTAATCTTCATCTCATCTGTCCACAACACCTTTTTGCAGAATTGTGGTTGCTCTTTTACGTCTTGGCAAACTGTAACCCGGCCATCCTATTTATGTGGCTAACTGGTGGTTTGCATCTTGCAGTGTAGCCTCTGAATTTCTGTTCATGAAGTCTTCTGCGGACAGTGGTCATTGACCAATCCACACCTGACTCCTGAAGAGTGTCTGATCTGTCAAACAGGTGTTGGAGGGGGGGGGGGGGTTCTTTATTATAGAGCAAATTCTTCTGTCATCAGCTGTGGAGGTCTTCCTTGGCCTGCCATTCCCTTTGCGATTAGTAAGCTCACCTGTGCTCTCTTTCTTCTTAATGTTCCAAACGGTTGATGTTGGTAAGCCTAAGGTTTGGCAGATGTCTCTAACAGTTTTATTCTTGTTTCTTAGTCTCATAATGGCTTCTTTGATTTTCATTGGCACAATTTTTCTCCTCGTGTTGATAAACAGCAATAAAAGTTTCCAAAGCTGATGGAAAGACTGGAGAAAAGAGTAGGTGCCAAGAGCTCTCTTATACCTACATTAAGGAGGCAATTACAAACGCCTGTGAAGCCATGTGTCCCAAATATTACAATGCCCTGAAATGGGGGGACTATGTATAAACATAGCTGTAATTTCTACATGGTGAAACCAAAATCTATAAAAATACCCTTTAATAATCTGACAGTGTGTACTTTAACTACATATGATTTATTTTATTACAAATCTCAAATTGTGGAGTACAGAGGCAAATAATGAAATGATGGGTCTCTGACCCAAACATTATGGAGGGCTCTGTAGATAGAGTGGATATTGAATGGATGTTTCCACTGGTGTGAGAGGTCATAGTCTAAGAATTAAAGGATGTTCTTTTAGAAAGGTGAGGTAACCTCATCCTTTATAAATGACTCCTTTAGTCAGAGGGTAGTTAACTCATTGCCACAGAGGGCTGTGGACACCAAGTCAATGGATATTTTTAAGGCAGAGATACACAAATTCTTGATTAGAACAGGTGTCAAAGGTTATGGGAAGAAGGCAGGAAATTTGAATTTGGAGGCAAAGATCAGCCATGATTGAATGGTGGAGTAGACTAGATGATCTGAATGACTTAATTATACTCCTATAACTTGTGAATGTTCATATCCTTAAAAATGAACAAATCATAATGACGAGAAATTTAAGCAACAATGTAATCACAGGGCGTAACCACTGTTCATAAACTGCCTGAGGTTTATTTAAAAAAAAATATATATATATCAGATTCCCTGACTCATTAACCACATTTGACTGGATTTGTTTAAGGTGTGGGGTTGATACTGAAACAGGCCATAGTCTATAATTAACTTTCGAAAAACAATTTCCCCATAATTGAACAGGTAGGTTAGGGAGCACGATGGTCAAAAGAGTGTTGTAAAGTTAGATTAAATTATGGTGCTTATCAAAGTCATTTTAATATTTTTGACAGACTAGAACATTAAACAGCAAGATATTGCAAAAGACCTAGTACATAACTATAGCCACCCCTACCATCTCAACTACCTTCAGCCAAGAAAGGGTGAACTTTCACTACATTAATACACAGGACGTCATTCAGCCCCTGGAGGTTCACCCAGTAAGGCTATCCCATCCCTTCCTATCATTTTTCCGACTTAATCTCTCTGATTATACCATCAAGTGCCCTGCCTTCCTTCCTTTTGCTATTAAAGGCTAATTTAAAGTAGCCAATTAACCGACAAGCATACCTTTGGGATGTGGGAGCAAAACCAGAGCACCCAGCTGAAACCTATGTGGTCACAGGGAAAATACACAAAGGACACACAGAGAACCCACAATTTTAAATTAACTAAGATGCTTGGAGTTGCGAGACAGAAGTACCAACCATTGCAGTACCATATTGTCCATTAAGGGGAGAAGTTTATTGCCTCAGCTTCTTGGTGCCATTATGATTTATTTATTTTTTCAGTTGGCAGTTTAGAGACTTGCTGCTCATGGGTCAGAGCTACAAATTATATGTTAGGACCTAATCTTGCTTCCGCCAAGTGCCAGAAACATCAAATTGCATGGTCACCTCCACCCTCACCAACCAACTCCCCACCCACCCACCCCACTTCAATATTGAAACCAAGTGTTCAAAAGACAACCAAAACATTTGACCCGAAACACCACCTGTCCATTCTATCCACATTTGCTGTCTGCCCCATTGAGTTTCTCCAGCACTTTTTGTTTTGCTCAAGATTCCAGCTTCTGCAGTCTCTTATGTCTCTCTAAAGCTTTCTTAAGCACCACTCCTGGGTATTTTCTTCAAGGCCAAGGCCTGCCAAGGAAATTTTTAGACAGGCATGAGGAATAAGCCAGAAGTGCAAAAGACTGCACATGCTGAAATCAGGAGCAAAAAAAAAGTAAGGAACTCAGATCAGGCAGCACCTGTGGAGAAAATTGATTTTACAGCAAGACCCCTTATTTAAGGGAAATTAACTTGCAGAGTAACAGGAGAATGGGACTGATTAGATTTCTCTAAAGAAATGACAAATGTTAACCCTTCCCAATCTCCCTTCCTTCCTTCCTTCCTCCCCGTTGACCCCCTACAAAACCTCCCTATAAACTCCCTCCATCCCCATTACTCCCTCCGCTTCATTCTATTCCCCCGCCCCTTCTTTCCCAATTCTCTTCTCCCCTCCTCCATGCTCTCCCCTTTTCCTTCCCCTATCCTCCTCCTCCTCCTCCTCCTCTCGCCGAGCATCCCTGGCCACTGCACCCACTCACCTGGTGCCGCTCCCTCACGGCAAGGACGGCGACACAGCGTGTGAAGTGACGGACAGCCCGCCCCCTCTCACGGCCCTGAGGCCGAAGGCCTGCTCCATGCCGCCGCCGCCTCCCCGCCGCCAACGACAACCTGTCACCTGCGCTCGCGCTCCCGTCGTCGTCACCACCAAAGATCCCAGAGACGCTCCTCTAGTATCTTTGGTCACCACCACTACTACTACTACCTGCGTGACGCCATCGCGCACGGAGTGACCCCGCGCATAGGTGCGGCTCCGAGCGAGACCTGCGAGCGCGGCGGTTGGCCGGGCCGGGGCGGGACCAACTGCCGTTTGGGTCGCCGTTCTTCCCGCCCCGTCTGTGGCAAAGGATGGCGAGGGAGACGGCAACAAATTCTCAGATGCACTCAGACCAGAGGATGAGGGGAAACCCCTAGATTTAGCACACACACACACACAAAAACCGACTAGGAGATTATTAGGTTCGGCAAAATGTATAACATCAGGTTGGTATAAAATCCATTGAGCATATCTCTTTGTAAAAAAAGGTAAAATAATGCATGTAAATTGAGGAAATACAAAATGTACAGCTTTAGACTAACATCTAAAGATATATACAAAGGAAAAAGATTGGCAAGTAGCAATGTTACAAAAATTTGAGATTTAAAAAATCAAGTCTGCAATTGATCCCATCAGATAAAGCATAAAAAGAAGTTTAATTTGACACCTAATTCAATTTCATATCTTCAGTATTAAGAAAGTTATGACCATTCTCATACTCGGAAATTAGCATCTTGTTCCCCATTGCCTTTCAATTGACTCAAAAGCTGTGATCTAGAACAGTTAAAAGCCCATAACTTTCTTAAAAATTAAGAGAACTCAATGAAATTTTCAGTTATTATAGGTTGAAGCATTCTGAAACAAATATTAGCAATGTTACAAAATTTTGAGATTTTAAAAATCAAGTCTGCAATTTATCCCATCAGATAAAGCATAAAAAGAAGTTTAATTTGAGACCTAATTTACTTTCATATCTTCAGTATTAAGAAGGTTATGGCCATTTTCATACTCGGAAATGAGCATCTTGCTTCCCATTGCCTTTCAATTGACTTAACTCAAAAGCTGTGATCTGGAAAAGTTAAAAGTCCATAACTTTCTTAAAAATTAAGAGAACTCAATGAAATTTTCAGTTATTATAGATTGAAGCGTTCTGAAACAAATATTAAACAATCTTACTTGGATTACCTGAAATTAAAGCATATAATTAGTTAGTTATCTAATTGTAGCTAATTACAAAATTCAATGAGTAGATCTAAACATCTATCAATTTCTTAAGAAAAGATAAACTTTTTTTAAATTGCCTAAGTGTCCAAATAACATGCGCACAATAATCCACAATATAACATAATTTTTAAATCTCATTTTCATGAATTTCTGGGCCAAATGGAAGGAATTTAGTGTTTTATGCCTGTAAATTAATGGCCATTTAAATCAACTAGCGAGTGGGTTTTAGTGGAATGCGGTGGATTAGAACGTTGCGGTTAGCGGTGAAGTCGGGGGGAAAAATACTGTTTGTTCATAGATTTTTTGGGACCCCATTTCGCAACATAAAAATATTATTAAAGCCTCCCGAAAAACCAACTTTTAATATAAAAATAAACTATTTACCTTTTTTTCTCCCCTACGGAAAATCCTTCCAGTTGTCAGTGCTCACGGCTTTTGAAGGTGATTTTTAAATTACTCTAGTTAACAAATAATTTAGAGTAATTTAAAAATACCTTCATTGATGAAATGTTGGAGCGATTTTTCTTCCGCAACGAAATCGCCCGACATTCATCGATTATCCAGGTCTGTGGAAAAATGGCATTAAGCCCGCCCCCCTCTGAAAGGCGCTAAAGTCGCGCACACGGGGAGCGGCAGAAGTGCAGCGCCGCTAAAGGTAAGTTTTGCAACATACCTACAAATATGAAACAATCTTGGATGACCTGAAATTAAAGCATATAATTATTTCGTTTTCTAATTGTAGCTAATTACAAAATTCAATGAGTAGATCTAAACATCTATCCATTTCTTAAGAAAAGATAAACTTTTTTTAAATTGCCTAAGTGTCCAAATAACATTCACACAATAATCCACAATATAACATAATTTTTAAATCTCATTTTCATGAATTTCTGGGCCAAATGGAAGGAATTTAGTGTTTAATGCCTGTAAATTAATGGCCATTTAAATCAACTAGCAAGTGGGTTTTAGTGGAATGGGGTGGATTGGAACGTTGCGGTTTGCGGTGAAGTTTGCGGGAGGAAAAATACTGTTGGTTCATACATTTTTTTTGGACCCCATTTCGCAACATGAAAATATTATTAAAGCCTCCATAAAAACCAACTTTTAATATAAAAATAAACTGTGTACCTTTTTTTCTCCCCTACGCAAAATCCTTCCCGTTGTTGGCACTCACGGCTTTTGAAGGTGATTTTTAAATTACTCTAGATAATAAATAATCTAGCGTAATTTAAAAATACCTTCATTAATGAAATGTCGGAGCGATTTTTCTTCCGCAACGAAATCGCCCGACATGGATCGATTTGCCCTGTCTGTAGAAAAACGGCACTTTAAGCCCGCCCCCGTCTGAAAGGCGCCAAAGTCACGCACACGGGGAGCGGCAGAACTGCAACGCTGCTCAAGGTAAGTTTTGTAACATACCTACATATCTTTTTAAAAAAAGGTAAAATAATGCATGTAAATTGAGGAAATACAAAATGTACAGCTTTAGACTGGAAAAAGGAAAAAGATTGGCAAGAAGTTATGAAGAAAGGCAACATTTGTAAAACCAGGATACTAAAGATATATAAAGAAGAACAAGATTGGCAAGAAGTTATGAAGGAACAAAATGCACAAAAATCAGACTATAAAATCTACTGTCATTGTGTAAAGAAAAGAAAAAAAGCCATGAGGAAAATTTTACTTCGGAGTCACGTGAGTGACTTCGTGAAGACCCCGCCAGGCACGCATGCGCGACATATCGTCGACCGCATGCGAGCGACAGGCAGGGAGGAGCGTTGCTCCTCTACTGCTGGGACCTGCAGGTAAGTAAAACACTAACCTGCGGTCTTTTTCTTCTAGGTGGCCCTGTCGCAGGGTCTCGAGGCCGCCTCGGATCTGGCTGCTGCGGCAGTCAGCGGCGGCACCAATAGTTGGAGTCGGGAAGCCCGTTGACCCAGGAGGGTCCGGGCTCATACACTCGCCGGCGGAGGACGGCAGAGGCAGCCCGACTCCACACCGCAGCCCGCAGGGGACGCCGCGGGCGAAAAGGAATGGGGCTTGCCGGCTCGCTGTCAAAAGTTCGCGACGGCAGCGCGGCAGCCCCGACTCTACACCTCAGCCCGCGGGGAACACCGCGGGTTGGCGGTGTACATGTAGGCGTGGGGCTTGCAGGCTCGCCGTTCAAAGTAGGAACGGTAGAGCGGCAGCCCCGACTCTACACTGCAGCCGCGGGGGATACTGCGGGCTGGCGGTGTGCATGCAGGAGTCGGGCTTGCAGGCTCGCCGTCAGAAGTTTCAACGGCGGAGCGGCAGCCCCGACTCTACACCACAGCCCGCGGGGGTGATACTGCGGGCTGGCGGTGTGCATGTGGTGTAGGGCTTGCTGTGCTTGCCATGGGCAGCAGCCCGACTCTACACCGCAGCCTGCAGGGGTTCTGCGGGTTGCTGGCATTCAGGGAGAAGCAGGCTTGCAAGCAAAGGCAGCCTGACTCCACACTGCAACTGCAGGGATTCTGTGGCCTGGCTACATTAAAGTGCCCTGCTACTCTAGGGTATGCATTGTCTTCAAGAAGTTCCGACTGCCAACATATAAAAGTTATTAAAGCATGAGAGGCTGGTCACCATACTTCTTAAAGACCCTCAGGTAAGATACTAACTTTGAATAGCTAAGCGTCTGTATTCGAGTTTGCTTACAGAGGGATGGAGACCAGAATGAAGGCAGCGAAGCAGGTCTCCAAGGGCCGTGCGACTTCAGATGGGAGTCAGCGGCCACCATTCCAGAAGAACGCGGAGGTCGGGGAGCCCTGCGCAGCCAGGACCCGTCTCTCCACCACGGCTGACCATGGGGCCGCAAAATGGTGGAGCACCGCGTGGGAGCAGGATGGGCAAGACCTGGACTCCCTACCACTCTCACCTATGCATAGTGACTGTGGGGCAAAGGTGCGTAAACATGTGACCCGCTCGGCGGCTCGTTTTGTCTCTCCTACTATGCAGGTATCAGAGATGGGGAGAGCTGCGCACAGGTCATGCCCCGCTGCAGTGGGAGGCATCGACATACCGCCGGGGGTAACCTGCTAGACTGCAGGCCGGTGATGGACCTGCTGGAAATCGGGGAGCCCTGCAGGAGCAGGAGGTACCGGTGTCCACCGGAACAGGCTGCCGGAGCGCAGACCGGTGGCAGCAGTTTACGGCTAGGCAACCCCATTGCTACGGGTAACGCCGGCTATGCGCCCTCATGGACCCGTGTGGTTAAGGGTGACGGCAAGCCTGCACGGACAGCGGAGCCGGTATTGGGGACCGGTACCGATCCTTCCCTCTGCCTTCCCACCAGGCAGAGGTGCCGCTTAGGTCCAAACGACGGCGGACTAGCGGTATGTCCGTGCAGGAGTCGTACAGCCTGCGGGAGCAGGAGGTACCGGCACTGCACCGGAACAGGCTGCCGGAGCGCAGACCGGTGGCAGCAGAATACGGTTAGGCAATCCCGTTGCTGCGGGTAAAGCCAGCCAAGCGCCGTCACAGACCCCTGGGGGTGAGGGTGACGGTGTGCCTGCACGGACCACGGACCGGTATTGGGGACCGGTTCCGACTCCTTTCCTCTGCCTGCTCGTCAGGTAGAGAGGCCGCTAAGGTCCGAGGGATGCCGGGCTAGCGGGTTGTCCGTGCGGAAGTCGTTCAGCCCCGCAGGAGCGGGTGCTGACGAGTACCTGTCAGCCACTTCGTTGAGGTGTGACCTACTGGCAGAAGCCCCAGCGACTCATCAGGGCCTGGGGAAGTCGACCTGTTGTCCGTGTGTAGCGGCAGCGGTCGCATGGCTAGGATGGAGCTAATGGTGGAGCAACTATATCAGCAGGACCTGGGTCGGCAAGAGCAGGAGTCTCAGCGGTCTGGGAGTTCGGATCATGACCACCACCTTCAATCTCACCTTCGTCCATCGGGAGTGCTAGCATTCAACAGATGGCCGATTTGACAAAGCAGCGGCAGCAGAAGAGCCCACTGCTCTCGATCCAGAAGAAGAAGTTGGAGGTGTCGAAAATCCGAAACCTGTTTTCAGGGGTACCGCTGCACTCTACATTGGCAGTAAGTATTAATTCTTGACGACACACCAGTTCCTAGACCAGGTGCTTTCAGAAACACGGAGAAGTACAAGGATCCTGGAAACTGTGTTACCCTGAACGTCCCGAGGGTCGACTCAGCCATCTGAGGGAACATAATTTCCAATGCGAGGGAACAAGAGATGAAGAGGCAGAAAATTCTGAAGCTATTGGCGTCGGGCATCACGGCGCTCATCAGGACCCTCGATGGGGCAGGTGCATCCGCAGAGCAGCAGGATGCTCTAGCCCTCCTGTGTAGCACACTTCGGGAAACTGTTTTAGTCAGAGCTCCATCCGGCCCGACATTAACCCTGAATTCGCTGGGTTGGGTCGTACCTCCACCACACCTCCAAGACAGCTGTTTGGGGAGGACCTGCCCAAGCCGGTCAAAGACGAGGCCATCAAGAACACATCCGCACCAGCTCCCCAACAGCAGAAGCCTTGTTAGGGCAGAGCCAGCATAGACTACCTCACCACACACCAGCTGCAGGAACAAGGATTTACCGAGGCGATCGAGCAGCACCCAGCAAAGAAGGAATACTAGAAACCAGAACGTCAGGCTCGCCGGTAACCATGGAGGTAAGGGGGCCTGGTTCTCTTGGAAGTGCTGCATGCATAACCTCACAAGTAGGAGGGAGGTACATACATTCTGCGGCTCTGTTTGTCACTATCCAGGGAACAGAGCTATAGCCATAATAGATTCATGTAACAGCCTTGCTTGCGCCAGGGAACTGACTTTCGACATGCTGCTAAGCTATGGGTAAATTGGAGCTACATTCCAGCCACATAATTGGGTCGTTACGCTATCAAAGCTTGGGTGAATAAGCAAAATCTCAGCATGTATAGCGAATGCTTACAATTACGAGCTTAAGCAGCTGCCAATCCAAGCATAATTGAGGTACAACGGTGGATTAGCAATGGTTGTGATTGTTAAATCCCATCATTACATCAAACCTAGTAGTCGCGTTACAAACCGACGCAAGCGCCGAGGGCTGGGGAACTACTGACACCATTCCAGGTGGGGCGGTAAATGGGATTGCATGAGTCTACTTTCTTCAATCACAAGGTATAAACTGTTTAGAAATGCTGGGAGCATGTCCAGGGCTGCGCATTAATGTACTAATCTGCAGCATACGTATGTTCGTCTTCAAAATAATACCACTGAGGAGGCATATTAAACCTTATGGGTGGCGTCAAGTTAATATCTTGGGATGAATTGGAAACATTAATTTGGCTCTGGTGGATTGAAAGAAATTTGAGTTCAGCTATGTACCTTCTGGATAAGCTCAATATAGTGGCGGACACCAGGTCACAAGTATTAATAACGACATCAAGTAGATTGAACCTCCAAATATCTGCTAAAATTATAGCCTAATATGGAATACCAGATTTCGACCTCTTTGCGTCCAGGTTGAGCCATTGGATACTAACATATGTCTTGAGAACTAGATCCTGGGGCAGTGGCGATGGACGCGTTTTCGCTACGTTGGGGGGAAATGCGGGGTTTCTATGTTTTCCCCATTCTGCTTCATCAGACAGGTGCTGCAGGATACGCAACCAGGCTCTGCAACATAAAGGACCATGGATGTCAAACAGCATCGTGCAGAGAGAGTCCAGTAGGAAGCAGTACCTCGCCTACATAAGGATATGGGAGGTTTCTGTAGTCGGACCTAGACCATCTACATATCTGCTATACTCTCCAAGGTGCTGGAATACTCATGGGTCGTCATTATGACGAGTCCCTCAGTTACAGTGCTGTATACAGTGCCAGGAGTGCATTGTTGTCCTATTGCTAGATTGGACTGGGATGAGGTAGTGTTGACCCTCCTCAGGAGCTGGTCGCCTATGATGGACTTACTCACCTTCAAAGTGCTTATGATAATGGCACTGAACACAGCTCAACAGGTCATGACTTTACAGGAATTAAACCTGGATAGAATGATCGGACCATACTAAGGTAACTTCTTTACAGAAGAATTACTTACACTACACAGACCTGGGACTACACGTCTGCAAATGGGCATCAGATGTATGGAGACGGGTCTGTTTCAGCCATGGTAACCCACGTCACAGGGTGATTGTGCAGACTATCTCCAGATGACACGAGGTGGTATTCGGTGCAGCAGGTAAGACACTAATATTTTAAATGTCATTCTATCAGGGCTGCATCCACATCAGTGGCAAGGACTATGGCGGTGTTCATGGATTTTGGCCTCGCAATAGCGAGCTGGGCCAGTGAATCTACACTTCAGCGGTTTTATAACTGATTTATAACCGCTCCCGCAACGTTGGCGGATTCAGTTTTAAGTGCTGTTCCCTAAACGTTTGTCCCCGAGTTCAGGGGGTTATTGTTGTATTAACAAATGTTATTATTTTTTCAGCTTGTTCAAGTCTGAAATACGTTAACATACTTCCTCCATCAGAATTACGGCAGTGTGTGAGCATGGGCGTGGTCCAGGGCATGTAATCACAGAGCTTTGAAATCTTCACGAAGTCACTCACGTGACTCCGAAGTAAAATAGTAAGATTAAACAAGAACTTACCAGTTTGAAGTTTGATCTTTATTTTATGAGGAGTTGCGATGAGGGATTTCGTGCCCTCCGCTCCCAACCCTCTATTATATATTCAACTGGTATGGTCAAGTTTTAATCTTACTATCTTCGGTTTGTGATCTGTGATTCCACACCGCTGCTTTGAAGAATGTCGCGCATGCGTGCCTGGCGGGGTCTTCACGAAATCCCTCATCGCAACTCCTCATAAAATAAAGATCAAACTTCAAACTGGTAAGTTCTTGTTTAATCTTACTATTAAATTATAAAGTAAGACTAAAATCTACTAAAGATGTTTGAAAAGGAAAAAGATGGCAAGAAGTTATAAAATATGACTACAATCTACTAAATATATTTAAGATGGTCAGTACCTGGCAACCCTGCCAGCAGCGTGTTAGTTTTTTCAACTTTTTTTGTTTTTTTAGTGTGTCTTAATGTATGTTTTTAATGTTTCTTTGTGTGTCTTGTGTGGGGGTGGTGTGGGGGGGTAAGGGGGAAACTGCTTTGGTCGCCTCTTCCACATAGAGGCGACTTTTTCCATGTCCGGGGCTTCAGCAGCCGGCGCAGCGCAGACTTTCGTCATGGAATGGGTGAGCCCTCGCCGGGGGTCACCAGAGGAGAGCGTCCGTTCACTGGCCCGCCACAGGCTGAAGCCGCGGTCTGCAGAGCTCCAGCTGGTGCAGCGTCCGCAGCCTTGGATCCCTCGTTGGGGACCCCCGGAGGAGAAGAGCACCGACCACCGGCCTGTGGCCAACTTCTACCGCAGGCGCAGCGGGGACTTACCATCCGGAGCAGGGTTCCTCGCCAGGGATCCCTGGAGAGGAGCTCTGACCGCCGGCCCTGCAGTCTGCAGTGCTTCTGGCTGCGGCACGGCGGGGACATTAACTTTTCGACCGGCAGCCTGTGGCCTACACCATCTTGAAGCCGCGATCACCGGTGGGGAGGCACCGCTTCAGGACTTATTCAGGACTTACCTGGACTTACCTTGTTTGTACATCTGGACGCCCGCAGCGACGACTGCGGAGGGTTGAGGTCCCGACCACGGGGGAAAATGGAGGAGGACTGGCCAAATTTTGTGCCTTCCACCACAGTGATGAATGCTGTGGTGGAGGTTTGTGTAACATTTTTTAGTGTACTCTGTGTTCTATTTTATTGTACTGCTGCTGGCAAATTCATTACATAAGTGCAAGTGACGAATAAAACTTGATTGTTTGATTGATAAAAAGGAAAAAGATGACAAGAAGTTATGAGGATAGGCAAAATGTATGAAATCAGACTAAGATCCGCTGTTCAAGATGAGAACTCGTATAATTCGGCGACACCAAACGCAGACTGGGCGATCTTTTCGCGGAACACCTTCACTCAGCCCATCTGAACCAACCTGATCTCCCAATTGCTGGAAACTTTAATTCTCCTTCCCATTCCCACACATACCTTTCTGTCCTCAGTCTCCTCCATTGTCAGAGTGAGGCTAAACGCAAATTGGAGAAACAGCATCTCATATTTCGCTTGGGCAGCTTACAGCCCAGTGGGATGAAGAAGGGTCTGAAGAAGGGTCTCGACCCGAAACGTCGTCTATCTCCTTCGCTCCTTAGATGCTGCTGCACCCGCTGAGTTTCTCCAGCTTTTTGTGTAACCCCAGTGAGATGAATATTGATTTATCTCACTTCACGTAGCCCTGGCATTCCCTCTCAATCCCTCCCCCACCCAAGTCGCACTAGCTTCTCATTTTCACCCTACAAACTGCAAATGGCCTGTTTTCTGTGTCATTGTTACTTTTTTGCATAACTTTCATTCATTGTTCTTTATCTCATCGTCTGTATCTCTTGTTTCCCTTATCCCTAACCAGTCTGAAGGAGGGCCTCGACCCGAAAAGTCACCTATTCCTTCTCTCCAGAGATGCTGCCTGTCCCGCTGTGTTACACCAGCTTTTCGTGTCTACAATCTACCATGGTTGTGTAAGATGGGAAAAATAGCAAGAAATTGAGGAAAGGCAAAATGTAGAAATCAGATTGTGAAACTGACTACTTATGACAAGGGAAAAATATTGCAAGAAAACAATGAAAAGTAAAACGTATAAAAGACTTAAATCTGCCACAGATGTGCTTAAAAGGGAAAATTATGAAAGAATTTGGGAGGAATGAAAATCTGTAAAAGCAGACTGAAATGTATTATGTGTGTACAAATAAAACGTGAAAGAAATTATGAGAAAATGTAAAATCGGACAAAAATCTAGTTATAGAGATACAGTGTGGAAATGGTTTGGCCCAACTCGCCCACACCTGCCAATAATGTCCCAGCTACACTAGTCCCGGTTGCCTGCGCATGGTCCATATCCCTCCAAACCTGTCCTATCCATATACCTGTCTAACTGTTTCTTAAACGATGGGATAGTCGCAGCCTCAACTACCTCCTCTGGCAGCTTGTTCCATACACCCACCACCCTTTGTGTGAGAATGTTACCCCTCGGATTCCTATTAAATCTTTTCCCCTTCACATTGAACAGATGTCTTCTGGTCCTCGATTTCCATACTTTGAGCAAAAGACTCTGCATCTAACCGATCTATACCTCTCATGATTTTGTATATCTCTATAAGATCGCACCTCATCCTCCTGCGCTCCATGGACTAGAGACCTCTCCCTATTGCTCACACCCTCTAGACCTGGCAACATCCTTGTAAATCTTTTCTGAACCCTTTCAAGCTTGACAATATCTTTCCTATAACATGGTGCCCAGAACTGAACACAATATTCTAAATGCAGTCTCACCAACGTCTTATACAATTGCAACATGACCTCCCAACTTCTATACTCAATTCTCAGACTGATGAAGATCAAAGTGCCAAAAGCCTTTTTGACCACCTTATCTACCTGCGACTCGACCTTCAAGGAAACATGCACCTGCACTCCTAGATCCCTCTGCTCCACAACATTTCCCAGAGCCCTACCACTCACTGGGTAGGTCCTGCCCACGTTCGACATCCCAAAATGCAACACCTCACACTTTGTATTAAATTCCTTCAACCATTCCTCTGTGGTGGTGGCTTGGGGTAATGTGAACACTCGCTATTGGCTGTTGCCATCATGTGATCGTGGGTGTGCTTTCGCAGGGTTTTCTCCTCAGTCGACAGCGCTCCTCCCGAGTAGCAGGAGCTAATATATATTACACTGACCCAGCACGCGGTTTTTGAGTACTTCCTTTTGTTTATTGTTTCCAAATAAAAATTTGTTTTACTCAACCTGCCTGTCTCGCCAAAGTGGTGACCCTGCCGGTCTGATTGTGATTTCGGATCCCGACTATGAACGCCGCCGCAAACCTCGACGCCCAGCCCGCCCTGCAAAACTAGGTGGCCCAGAAACTGCCTGTTTTCTGGGCGTTACAGTCTCAAGTGTGGTTCACCCACATTGAGGCCCAATCTGAGCTCCGCAATATCGTCGTGGATGCCACTCGCTACTTTTACGTGGTTGGAGCACTCAGTCAGGAGACTGCCACCTAATTGTTGCCCTACCTGCAGAATCCGTCCACGTTTGGCAAATACGAGGGCCTCAAGGCGCTGCTGCTCCGCACTTTCGGGCACAGTCGCCGAGATCATGCCGCCCGCCGCCCGCCTATTGCATATGGACGGCCTAGGCGATCGCAAGCTGTCTGCGCTGATGAGTGAGATGCTCGCACTGATGGATGGCCATCAACCTTGCCTGCTGTTTGAACAGGCTTTCCTCGAGCAGATGCCCGACAACATCCGCCTGCTCCTCGCTGGATCGGATTTTGCCTGACCCCCTGCAGCTCGCCAATGGGCCGACGAGCTGTGGCCCTCGCCAACAGCAGCCTCGCAGGGACATCCAGCCCTCCGCTGCCATCGCCGCACTGTAGCCGCCTGCCGGAGACCGCGGTAAGCGCCAGAGGTGCTACTATCACCAACGCTGGGGTGCAGATGCCCACCGATGCTGCGCCCCCTGCTCGTTTCCGGGAAATGCGTCGCCAGTAAAGGCTGATTGCCAGTAGAGGCTATCGTGGTCGACCAGAACCATCGCCTCCAAGTCCGGGATCACCGTTCCGGGCTTCGCTTCCTGGTTGACTCCGGGGCCGTGCTGAGCATCGTCCCTCCATCTGGACTCGATAACCATGCTCGCCGAACCTCCACCCACCTGGCCAATAGATCCAGATCCTGCTGTAATCGTTCACAACCATCTTCACCATCTGCAAAACCACTAACTAACTTTTGTATCATATAGAGATATGTAAAGAGGTAAAAGGTTGCATAGAAATTATGAGGAAAGAAATTGCATAAAAAACGGAATAACATCTACTGTAAAACATGTAAAGAAAATGCATAAAATAAGAATACAGTTTACTAAGGACGTTTAAAAAGGAAAAGGATGGGCAAGAAATTATGAAGAAAGGCAAAGTGTAGATCAGACTATATAATCTATAGTTAATAAGGGGAAAATAACAAGAAATAGAGGAAAGGCAAAATGCATAAAATCAGAATGTGAATACTATAGATGTATTTCAAAAGAAAACAATGAAAGTATTTATGAGGAAAGGAAAAATATATAAAATTGGACTTTAAATCTACAGTAGTTATGTAAAACGGGAAACAAATGAAAGAAATTGCAAGGGAAAAGGAAAATGTATAAAATCAGACTAAAATCTACTTCAGCGGCAGCGGCGATGGGAGCCTCGGTGGAAACGTGAGCCTCGACATAGGCGGTGGTGGCCCTGGGCGGCAATGGGAACCTAGGTGGTAACGGGAGTCTCAGTGGTGGTGGGGCCTCGGCGGCAAAGAGGCTTCGGCGGTAACGGGAGCCTCAGTGGTGGTGCGGCCTCGGCGGTGGTGCGGCAATGAGGCCTCAATCAATGGAGGACCCGGCGTGGGGGGACCGCTGTGAGGGACGGGGGGAGAGCAAAGGGGAACCCGATGTGGGGGAAGGGGATAAGCCTGCGTTATGGACCTGTCCCACTTGGGCGATTTTTCAGTGGAATGCTGGAGACTGTCAAGTTGCCGGCAGTCACCTGGAAAACCGGGAACTGGAACGGCGACAGAATTAACAGAATTGAGAAAATTCAATGTTTAAGCCCAGAGGATGCAGACTCCCCAAGCGGAATATGAGGTGCTGTTCCTCCAACTTGCATTGCTCACTCTGGCCGTGGAGGAGGCCCAGGACCAAGAGGTCAGATACGGATTGGGAGGGGGAGCTGAAGTGCTGAGCCACCGGGAGGTCGGGTTGGTTATTGCGGACCGAGCGGAGGTGTTCGGCAAAAACGATCGCCAAGCCTCCGCTTGGTCTCACCGATATAGATCAGCTGGCATCTGGAGCAACGGATGCAGTAGAAGAGGTTGGAGGAGGTGCAGGTGAACCTCTGTCGGACATGGAAGGACTGCTTAGGTCTCTGAAAGGAGTGGACGGGGGAGGTGAAGGGACAAGTGTAGCATCTCTTGCGGTTGCAAGGGAAAGTGTCCGGGGAAGGGGTGGAGCGGGAGGGACGGGAAGAATTGACAATAGCGGGAGGGAAGGGAAGAATTGACAATAGCGGGAGGGATATATACCGCAAGTCCACCAAGTTTCATTCCGATCGGTTGAATATCGTCAAAGTTAGCGAGGTTTAAAAATCTTAAAAACCGCGCGTGGGCAGATCGATCTCTTCTGCCTTCCTGCGCTGCGTGGATTAGTCTCTTCCCCTGTCACTGTCCAGGACGGTCCGGCCCTTCCTGTGCCATCGCATCTTTACTGGAGCTGAGGAAAACGGAGGGACCCGAAGAGCAGAGGGATGCAGAATCGGCAAACGGAAAGCGGAGCGTCTGATCCCGACGGAGGAGAGCACCCAACACCCGCTGTGAGTCCCAAACACCCCGCAGCTCCATCCCTTCCCCCTCTGGCCCCCCTCGCTGGCTCGTGCCCCCTCTTCCCCCTCTTCCCCCATGGCTCTCACCCATATGTTCTCCGAGCTCTCCTCCCCTCCCCTCCCACCTACATGGTGGCGCGGCCGTAGCTGCTGGTGCTTCCGGGCCGAACCGAGGCCTGGCTCTGAGGGCGCTGACGGCTGATGCTCCTCCGGGGCACGCAAGAAGGGAGAGGAGCGGCAACCTCAAGATTCTGGGGAGAGAGAGTGGATAGAGGGAGAGGAGGGGAGTAGGGAAGGGAAAGGAGTTATGGAGGGAGGGAGGGAGTGGCTGAGGGTAGGGAAAGGAGAGGGAGGGAGAGGTGAGGGATGGATTTGGGGAGGGGAGGAGGAGAGGGTGGAGGTGAGGAGGTAGAATGGGGTAGGAAGTGGAATAGAGGAAGAGGAAGGGGGAGTAGAGAAGTGGGGGAGGTAAAGAGTGGGGAATAGAGGGAGAGGAGGGCAGTGGGGGAGGTGAGGAGGGATAGTGGGGGGTAGGGGTTGAGGAGTAGGGAGATGGATAGAGGGATAGCAGGGGGGTAGGGATGGGAGAGGAGTTATGAAGGAGGGAGGGAGTGACAGGGTAGGGGAATGGATAGGGAGAGAGGTGAGGGAGGGAGGGATTGGGGGCGGGGAGGAGGAGAAGGGAAAGCAGGTGGAGGAGGGGTAGAGGGTTAGGGATGAGGGGAAATGAGCTGTGCCTGTGCAGTTGGGGGCTATGTGTGAGTGGTGGAACATTGCATTGGGGACCAAGCCTCCCGCGTCACAGGGACCCAACGGGTCTCACTTAGTCTAGTCATGCAATAAAATTGCGAAGCAAATCTGTGAAGTCTCCGCTTTTCATTTTCCATTAATAAAGGTTAAAATAAAGTTTTATCGTATCGTAAAGATATGTAAAGTAGAAAAGATTGGTAAGAAATTATGAGTAAAGGGAAAATGTATAAAATTAGGCTGTGAAATCAACTATGTTTGTAACAACATGATTAGAAATTATGAGGAATGGAAAAATCTATAAAATCAAACTGAAATGTACTCTATATATGTGAAAATGAAATAAAGGAGATAAAGTTGAGGAAAGTTGAGGAAAGTCAAAATGTATAAATTTGGACTGAAATCTAGGTGTTTTTAAAAAAGGAAAAAGATGAGCAAAAGTTTAAGGTAGATTTCTTAAAGATTTGGGATGGGTTATTGGGGATAATAAAATGGTAGAAAATTTATATTTTGCATCTGTCTTCACAGGAAATGACACTAGGAGCCTCCAGGAAACAACTGGGAGCCTCCAGGAGAGCTACTTTTCAAGATGCTGAAATAAACTAGCAGTAGCATTTAATATGGTGACTTGTCAAAGGTTTGATAGCAAACAATAATTTATGCAATGGTCTGCTTTACTGAGGGAGGGCACGACTGTTGAGAAAGAGGGTGTCAGGGATACTGCCAGTAACTCACTCACCGCTACCGCAGCTCTCCGGGCGCGAAGCCACGCATTGTAACGGGTTAGAAGCAGCTCGGGTAGATAGCGGAACTGGCCGCCACTTCAGTGCCTTCTGCCGGCCCGCTCACCTTTGGCAGTGCTCTCCGTCGGAACAACTGTCACCTGCCGTTCGCCGACTTCGCTCATGTCAGCGGCTTCCTGCAAATTCTTAAATTCCCACAGCCGAGTAACCTCAATTGCGCTGTCGGGATATAAGGGCATTAGTGAGGCCAGCGAGCGGCAGGAGAGAGGTTTTTAGACGGGGAGCTGCCAGAGGTGTGCGGGGACCGGCAGAAGGAGCTAAGGTGGCGGCTGGTTCTGCTGTCCGGCCCGGCGGCCACTCAGCCACCCGAGCTACTTCTCTCCCCCCCCCTCCTCCGGCCTCAATGTGGTGGCATTCCATGCCTCCGTGCAAGGAGCGTCGCAAGTGGCATTATCCCAATCCCCTCCTTCATAACATTTGTGCCCTCCCCGCAAATTTACCACTGGGCCAGACTCTCCAAATGCTTGGAAAGGAGCTCTCACCCCACCCCCACACCCCGGGAAATACGGTATTTAAAAACATCACCAAGAAATGTACTTACCACATCATTGGTACACGACAAACCATATTTGAAAACCCAGCGAAGAAACTTGCGCTGCGCATGCACAGTAGACTGATGCGCATGCGCAGTGCTGCAAAGGCAGAATTTCTGCAGCCTTCAGCCCCACTTGAAACTGACGGCTTCAGGCAGCGCTGACGGCACGTGGGCTGCACAGAGCTTCCCATGTTACAAGCGCTGCAGATGAAAGGCACGGAGAATTATGCCTACCTAAGACATCGGTCTCTTACATAGGCATAATTCTCCCATGCCTTTACTATTTATATTTAGACATTACTATGTTATAATTTTAGTCAGGGTAGGCAGTGCCTACCTTGCCTACCCTGACGGCACGTGCCTGTTGGAGAATCACAAGAAACAGTATACTGGTGGTAAACAGATGGAACCAGGTTGGAGAAGGGAATGAATGTGGATGACGGAGCAGGTGGTGGGGTCGTTGGATGTGAACTCTATGTTCTGAGACCTGCAGTCTGAAGACACCACCCATTCCTTCTCTCCAGAGATGATGCCTGTCCCGCTGAGTTACTCCAGCTTTTTGTGTCTATCCTATGTTCATACCATAGGGTTGCAGACTACCCAGTGATGTGTTCTAGTTTGCATTTGACCTAACCCTGGCAATGGAGAAGGTTGAGAAGAGAGGTTAGTATGAGCATGGGAATGAGAAGACAAGTTGAAATGGCATACAATGAGGTCAGGATGGCCATTGTGTACATAACATAAATGTCCTGCAAAATGGGCGTAAATGGACGTTTTACTTGGCAAGATGTAATGAGAGGTGTGCCGCAGGGAAAGGTACTGAGGCCTCATATTTTACAAGTAAAGGCTGAAGACGCACTTCAGGGCTGCTAAATTTGCTGCTGACTGAAAAATAGGTAGTTGTAAAAAGGGGGCATAATAAGGCTACAAAAGTTAAATGTGGGTCTAGCAAATGCAGACTAGTTGGGGGGGGGGGGGGAAGAGGATGTGAAATTGTCTATTTTTTAAGGGAAAGTTAAAAATAAGCTTATTAACTGAATGATGAAGTGATCTGAGATGCAGGGGAAGTTCTGTGAAAAAAGTGCAAAGTTTGTAAAAGGCCAGTATGCATGCACACCAAGTCATCACAAAATTCACATTATTGTTTATTACTAGAGGATTGTAATGAAAAAGAAGAGGGGTTATTCCTCAGTTATATAATGCACTGGTGAGATGATGAGACTGACAAGAATGTAATTGTCCTATCTGGGACACATGACAATAAACTCTCTTGACTTGACTAATCTGCATTACTAAACTTTTTAAGGAAAGATGTAAATTGTTCAATTAGGTGTGAGGAAGTTTAGTCGGCAACATAATGGTCGTTATATTCGATTCAATGTTACATACAGTAACATATAGTAATGGTCTACATGCAGTACTCGATGGCAATATTCACCTTCTTTCGGTTGAGAAATAACCATTCACAATGAGCTTCCATTGTTTGTTATTTAGCCAATATCATGTCCATTCTATCATTTACCCTGAGGGTAATGCAATCTATGAATCTCTGTCTAAGAGTGCTGTGGTGGTTGCACAGTGAGTAAATTCAATTCAAGAGAGAGCTAGATTTAGCTCTTAGGGCTAACGGAATCAAGGGATATGGGGAAAAAGCAGGAACGGGGTACTGATTTTGGATGATCAGCCATGATCATATTGAATGGTGGTGCTGGCTCGAAGGGCCGAATGGCCTACACCGGCACCTATTTTCTATGTTTCTAAGATATTGATAGATGTTTAGACACAAAAAGCTGGAGTAACAGCAGGTCAGTCAGCATCTCTGGTGAAAACAGTTTAAGAATAAGTGGTAAGCAATTTAGAATGGAGATGAGGAAACACTTTTTCACACAGAGAGTTGTGAGCCTGTGGAATTCTCTGCATCAGAGGGCAGTGGAGGCCGGTTCTCTGGATACTTTCAAGAGAGAGCTAGATAGGGCTCTTAAAGATAGCGGAGCCAGGGGATATGGGGAGAAGGCAGGAACGGGGTACTGATTGGGGGTGATCAGCCATGATCACAGTGAATGGCGGTGTTGGCTCGAAGGGCCGAATGGCCTACTCCTGCACTACTGTCTATTGTCTATTGTATATAGTCTAAAAGGAATAGATGAGGTTTCGGGTCAAGACCCTTCTTCAGACTGGAGATAAGGAATAGGTGACGTCTTGGGCCGGGACCCTTATTCAGACTTCAGTGAAAACCTGCATCTGCAGCCCCTTCCTACATATTTTGACAAATGTTTAGTTATTAAGGAAATCAAGCATCAGTTTAGTGCTGAAGAGTGGTGTGAGTAAAATATTAGTCATGATGTTAGTGAACGGTGGAGCAAAAACATATGACAGAGGCAACCTATGCTTCTGTTTTGTATGTTCAAATGTTGCATTTATTTTTAAATTGTTAAGCCCCTAGGATGGTTAACAAAGTTTTTGCTTATTATCCCCATCCCTCACTGTCCTGAGTGATTTTAGCCACTGTGTTGGTGGAAGGCTGGTCATACTAGTTGGAGCAAGCAAGGCTGGTTAAAAGGATACTGGCAGCCTCTATGTGTTTTTCAAGCAGTCATATTTTTATTGATAACATGGTTATAATTTCTCAAGCTTCCAACAAGGGATATAATCAGTTATTCTGTGAATTATCAATCTAATAATATGATCACGCTGTTAGCATTAGGGGATATATCAATTGAAAAAATAACAATGTTTTAAATGGAATGTTGAGTACTGGAATGGGGGGAGAGGTGGGAAGTATACTCTGGAGTCCATGTCAGAAAGATAGTACAAATCGGTGGACCCCTTTCTCTTCTCTTTTGTTCCATATATTCAAATTATTCAATGTGAGATGGGGTGGGAGTGCTTGAAATCTTGGGAAGGTAGTTAATGAGAGTTGAGACACAAGTCAATGCAGATTCTGTAATCTCAAGCAAAAAATAGACTGCTGGTGGAACTCAACAGTTCAGGCAGCATCTAACAACATAAAAAAAAGAGCAAATAGCAATTTATTAATTGCCGGAACAGCTCGGTCACATCGGGTGCCTGCTTACATCATCAGCCCTTTCCTATGTCATAAAGCTTTCAATTTGATGACCCAAAACTGTTGTCCAACTTGCCTTTAACAAATGCTTATGCTGAATAAATAGAAACCAGGAGGAGGAGGAGGAAGAAATTATGGAATCAATTCAACAAAGATGTTCATCTGATTCGTATTATGGTTAGTCTGTGTAAATTCTAACAGCTCTTGGCAGGGCTTTTTCCAGTAACTCATTCTGTCCACATTTACATTTACAGAGGCAGTGATGATAATTTTAATCTAATTTGCAAGCTGCAATTCTATGTAATTGGGCAGATAACCACTTATATATCCAATTCAGGAATACATCCTAGCTTATGTGAGGTCCGTTTAAGAGTCTGATAACAGAGGGTTGTTCTCTCACCAGAGGCTAGATGGTTTAGGTCTGTATTCCTTGGAGTTCAGCGTTTATAGGTTCATAAGTCATAGGAGCAGAATTAAGCCTTTCAGCTCTTCAAGTCTATTCCACCAATCAACCATGGCTGAGGTATCTTTCTCTCTCAACCTCATGCACCTTCCTTCTCCCCGTAACCTTGCCACCCTCACCAATCAATTACTTCTCAATCTCCGCTTTAAAATACCAAAAGACGTGGCCTCCACAGTCATCCGTGGCAATGAATTCCCTCTGGCAAAATAAATTTTTCATCATCTCTTTTCTAAAGATATGTCTTTTATTCTGAAGCTGTGCCCTCTGGAAACATTCTCTCCACTTCCACTCTATCCAGGCCTTTCATTATACAGTAAGTTTCTATGACATCCCCCCCACATCTTTATAAACTCCAGCGAGTACATGCCCAGAGGATGAGAAGTGTCTTTATTTGAGCATAAGTAATCCTCCGGGGGATTGACAGGATAGATGTTAAGATGTTTTCACAAGTGGGAGAATTACCAACAAGGATGCATAGCTACAAAATAAGGGTTTGGTCTTTTCACACTGAGGTATGTAGAAGGTTTTTCTCTCAGAATGTCTGGAATTCCCCAAGGGTGATAGAAGCCAGATCATTAGATATATTTAAGATGGAGATAGATAAATATTTGAAAGATTGAGGAACTAAAGATCATGGGAAACTGACACGGAAGAGGACTTGAGGGCATGCTATATCAGCCATGATCATTTTGAATGGTGGGCAAGATTGAGGGGCTTAGTGGCCAACCTCCTGCTCCTCTTTACTTGTATTATTTTGTTCTTTTATTTGATGCCTCGCATGAAGGGACTGTTGTGGCCATATGACTATGCATTTCAATGATAAAAATAATTGCAAAGAGTGTCCTTCGTTGTTGGCTAACTGAATTTGGTAAACATTTGTAATCAGCAAATGTGACAAAGAGCAGTTTGTTTATTGACTAGGAAACTGTCAGATTGTCTGACCTAGCTGGTTCACCTTAGAAACATAGAAAATAGGTGCAGGAGTAGGCCATTCGAGCCAGCACCGCCATTCAATATGATCATGGCTGATCATCCAAAATCAGTACCCCATTCCGGCCCTAAGAGCTAAATCGAACTATCTCTTGAAAACATCCAGTGAATTGGCCTCCACTGCCATCTATGGCAGAGAATTCCACAGATTCACAACTCTCTGGGTAAAAATGTTTTTCCTTTGATTAGGAAAACTGCCAGACTTATTGACTGGCCTACTTGTGAATTCAAACCTACATCAACATTTATGATGGCCTTCAGAAATGACCCAGCAAATCAGCCTTTTATAGTAACATTAATATGACATACTTTTTACTACATGGACAGACAACAATTCAAGAAGAAAAAAACACACTGTTGGAAGAACTCAGCAGGCCATGCCGCATCTGCAGAAGTAGATGAACAATTAGCGTTTTAGGTCAAGGCCTTTCAGAAGGGTCTCAACTCAAAGGGTTGACTGTCCATTTTATTCACAGATGCTTCCTGATCTGCTGAGTTCTTCCAGCAAGTTATTATTTTTCTCAGGATTCCAGCGATTTCAGTCTTGTGTGAACAATTCAAAAACTTGTTATCAGATTCTTGAATGTACCTCACATGTACAACAGGATTTATTTCTGATCTCCTAATCTACCTTGTTGCAGGTCTTGCATTTTTTTGAATCCGCTCTTGGTAGCCTCAAGGTGATCAGTGGAGTTTGCAGGGATCTGTTTGTTGGTATCTCTGTTGTTTATGTTATTTGTAAATGACACAAAAGTAGATTGGTTAGTTAGTAACTTTGCAGACAACACAGTTAAACTGGAATTGTGGACAGTAAGGTAGGCTATCAAAGTTTATAGTAGGAAATAAATCAGCTACAGAAATGGATGGAAAAATAACAGTTGGGAATTAATCTGAGCAAGCGTGAAGGTCCAATATAAGGGAAAGATATATGGTTGATGGCAGGACCCTTAACAGCATTGAAACCATTTGGAATATTGTGTGCCTTTCTGATTGCCTCATTACACAAATAATGTGGAGGCGTTGGAGAGAATGCAGAAGAGAATGACCTGTTTTCATATTCTAATTTTATTACAAATTCTATATTGCTCATGTTCCGAGTGGTGGCACCATTGAGTGTGGCTGCCTCGCCTGCAGCTGTCTGTCCTCTCATCCATTTTGTTATTTTTAGTCTGTTTTAAAGTTAGTTTTTGGAGGTCTTTAGTCTTTATTATGTGGGGGGAGGGGGAAACCGTTTTTCTTAGTAATGTCCTAGTCGAGGATGCGTCTGTCCTACGAGCCACATCTGCGACCCCACCTTGCGGCCGACCATCTGGATTGACGCGGCCTTTCCTGCCATAGACTGGCCAGAGCTTCAGCAGCGGTGCAGCACTGGATTCCATCATGGGGCGAGCGATGCCTTACCGGGAATCGCCGTGTTGGAGCTACGGAGTGCTGGGACTGCCGACTTTAACACCGTGGAGCTGCGTTCTGTGGAGCTTCCAGCCGCGGTGGGCGCTGACTTTGACATCGCGGAGCCTGGGATCTCTCGCCAAGGTTGCCAGCATTGAATCTCTGCCCAGCTTGGCCTGTGGACTTCAGGAGCCGCTGTCTCCGATAGGAAGCAGCCGATCCGGAGGCTCCGGACCGCTGAGAGTGCTCTTCCGTTTGAGGGCCTGAAACATCAGGTCCTGTAGCGGCGGCTGTGGAGGCCTCAGTAGGCCCCGACCAAGAGTGAACAGAAGACGAGGACTGAACTTTGGTGCTTTCCCTCACAGTGGGAAAAGTTGATTCCACTTTGGGGGGATGATTTTTATGTTTTATGTTAAATTCTAAAGTGTTGTATTTATCTTATTTGTGTGCTGCATGGTAACTCAAATTTCACTGCACCAATTGGTGTTTGTGAAAATAAGTGTCCTTTGTCCTTTGTCATTAGGTTGTTTAAAGCTATTTATTACATTTTAACTAATCTGTTATTTCATGTGTACTAGCAAAATGTTCCCGACTCAACCAATCACATAATGAGCTGCTTGATTCAAGTGTGTGCACAATGCCATCATCTTTATCGTATGGCCAGTAACATGATAATGTGAAATACCACCAGGGGGCGCAGCACGATTGCAGCCTCGCCAAGTCTGTCTGTCTTTTCGTCCTTTTTTTGGTTATTTTTAGTGTGTTTTAAAAGTATGTGTTAATGTTCTCTGGTTTGTTTTATGTGGGGGAGGGGGTCGGGGGAAACTTTTTTTCAATTTCTTATCTTACCGGAGATGCGATTGTTTTTTGGATTGTATCTCCGGTCACTCTGCAGGCCTAACATCATGGTTCTGGTTGCCTTGATCGGGACTGACTTTGAGTCGTCCCCCCCCCCCCGGGCCATGGACTTGCCATCGGAGCCGATCCCTTGCCTGGGATTGCCTTGTCTGTGTTCACCATCGAGGAGCTCACAGTCTAGGGTGGCAGGAGACCGATGGCCGGAGCTCCAAACGAAGCAGAATGTTCCGATCAGCCCTGAACCGGCGTCAGTGGGAGCCAAGATCGTCCCGTCAACAGAAGGCTCGAGGCCCCCGACTGCGGGAGTGCCAAGAAGGGAAGAGATTGAACTTTTTTTCACCTTCCTTCATAGTGAGGAATGTGGAGGAGTCACTGTGGTGGATGTTTATGTTAAAATGTATTTTATGTGTTCTATTTTTTTTATTTGTATGACTGCATGGCAAATGAAATTCCTCGTATGTTGCAAAACATAGTTGACTAATAAAGTATGATTATGATTATGATTATGATAGTTTAGAGATAGACACAAAATGCTGGAGTAACTCAGCAGGCCAAACAGCATCTCTGGAAAGAAGGATTGGGTGATGTTTCGGGTCAAGACACGATCAGTCTGAAGAAAGGTCTTGACATGAAACATCACCTATTCTTTCTCTCCTGAGATGCTGCCTATCCCACTGAGTTACTCCAGCATTTTGTGTCTACCTGTATCTTCGGTTTAAACCAACATCTGCAGTTCTTTCCTGCACCTCAGTGTGTTTAAGTTGAATTCCAAAGTGTTACATAACTATTTTCCTGCTACCATATTTAGCATTTGATGATTTTCGAGGGAACTTTGAATCATAGAGTTTTACTGCATTGACACAGATTCTTCGTCTAGCTATCTAGAATCTATACTATTCCCATTTTCCTGTATTTGCCCCGCATCAGTCTATTTAATTCCATACCTATACATATGTGTTTTGCACATTATAATTATAGCTCAACTACCACCTTCTCTGGCAGCTCATTCCATATACATATCACTCTTTGTGAAAAGTTAGTTCATAAGTTCTAGGAACAGAATTAGGCCATTCAGCCCATCGTCTACTCCGCCATTCAATCTTGGCTGATGTATCTTTCCCTCTCAACCCCTTTCTCCTGCCTTCTCTCCAGAACCCCTGACACCCTTACTAATCAAGAATCGGTCAATCTCTGCCTTAAACATATCCATTGGCTTGGCCTCCACAATCGCTTGTGGCAATGAATTCCACAGATTCACCAACCTCTGACAAAAGAAGTTCCTCCTCATCTCCTTTCTAAAGGTACGTCCTTTTATTCTGAGGCTATGGCCTCTGGTCATAGACACTCCCACTAGTGGAAACATTCTCTCCACATTCACACCATCCAGGCCTTTCACTATTTGGTAAGTTTCAATTAGGTCTCCCCTCATCCTTCTAGGCTCCAGTGAGTACAGGTCCAGTGCCTTTAAACACAATAATTTCTGCGATCATCCTTGTAAATCTGCTCTGGAATGTCTCCAATGCCAGCATCCTTCCTCAGATACGGGGCCCAAAACTGCTCACAATATAAATCTGATCAGTGCCTTAGAAAGCCTCAGCATTACATCCCTGTTTTTACCTTGTAGCCCTCTCAAAATAAATGCTAGCATTACTTTTGCCTTCATTATTACCGATTCAACTTGCAAATTAACTTTTTGGCAATCCTGCATCAGCATTCCTAAGTCCCTTTGCACCTCCAATTTCTGAATTCTCTCCCCATTTAGAAAATAGTCTATGCCTTTATTCCGACTACCGAAATGCATGATTCAACACTTTGCTATGCTGTGTTCCATTTGCCACTTCTCAGCCGACTCTCTCAACCTGTCCAGGTCCTTCTGCAGAGTCCTGCTTTCCCCACACCATCTACATTTCCTGCCATTTCACTTCCTCAAAGAATTCCAACAGGTTTGTCAGGCAAGATCTCCCTTTCACAAACTCTTTTTCAGGTCATTGAGCCGGACAATACCTGGGCACATTCTGTTACAACAGAACGGCAGGATGGGCTCACCAGAGGTGGTGGCATGGTGCAATATGGCCTTGACCCCTTTGAAGTTCTCAAAATTGATTATGGACCCAATGAAGTTTCATGGTCTCAGGACATTGGGAAGGAAGCCTTCTTCTAATCTACCAATCCCCCTCAGCTGATGAAACATTTTCTTCCCATGTTGAACAACACTTGTGAGTAACACAGAAAGTAGAAAGAGCATGGAATGTACTCTGGCTGGGGTGAATTCAATATTCATTTGGGGGTGGGTGGAGGGGGGAAGCTCGAAACAAGAAAAGACCAGGACAAATCAGGGCCGGTAACAGATGACATCACATAGGATGGTTCCCATCGGCCAATTGTTGGCTAAGGACAATGTGATCCCAAGATGGATACATCATTGCAAACTGTGGAACTGGTTCCACCTTTTAATGGAGGGAGGTGGGAGGGGAGTGTTTGTATAATATATGTCACCTAAAATTAGAGAACTCTATACTCAATATCCGACTAATAAAGGCCAATTGATGAAAGCCACCAACCACCCTATGTACCTGTGATCCCGTTTTCTGGAAACCATGTACCTGCACTCCTAAATCCTTCTGCTCTACAACACTCTCCAGGGTCCTACCATAAACTGTGAAGGTGCTGCCATGGTTTGACTTCACGAAATGTAACACATTGCCCTTATCTGTATTAAACTCCCTTAACCATTCCTCAGCTCACTTGCCCAATTGATCAAGATCTTGCTGTAATATCTGATAACCATCTTCACTATCGACGATACCAACCACCTTAGTATCATTTACAAACTTACTAATCATGCCTTCTAACTTTTCATCCAAATCGTTGATATTACCACAAATGGGCTCAGCACAGATGCCTGCAGCACATCACTAGTCACAGGCCTCCAGTCCGAGAAACAGCCCTCTACCACCACTATCATGTTCATTATTTACTTTGATCTTTAGAGATAAAGCGCCGAAACAGGACCTTCGGCCCACCGAGTCCACACCGACCATTAGCCATGCTTCAATAAGCCCTTGCTTTCCCTCTCTCTCTATGCCCTCCCCTTCCCTGTTCTCCTACCAGTCTAACTGCCTCCGACTACATTTTATCTCTGTACCGCCCACTCCCCTGACATCAGTTTGAAGAAGGGTCGTGACCCAAAACATCATCTGTTCCTTCTCTGCCTGTCCCCCTGAGTTACTCCAGCATTTTGTGTCTATCTCCGAACATCAGCCAATTCTCCATCCAGTCTCTATCCTGGATCTCATGTAATCTAACCTTCCAGAGTTGCCGCCCATGCGGAACCTTATCAAATGCTTTGCTGAGGTAAATGTTAGCTGTATATGTTAATAAATTCATCTGATTGAATAATAGAAAATAGGAATAAATTAATTTTCTGCTGGAGAGGCTGGATTTGGGGTCACAACTATTAAATCTATATCAATGAATGGATCAAATGTATTGAGATACGAAGCTGGTTGGTACTGTGGGAAATTTTGAAGCTTCCATTTTATGGGACCTGTTCTAGAATCTACGGAACACTGGAAGATGCCAACAGGTGAGATCAGGGTGGTAACAGCAGGGAAGGAGAAAACACTATAATTTGCAGGTGTGTGCAGAGTCTGATACTCATCCATTGAGGAGTTATCGAAATTGAAACAGCCACAAAGAATATTGAACACACTTTCTCCTTCTTGCATCCTGTGGCAGTCATGCATTGATCCAACCCATGATGCGGCTGATGCAACGGGAACCTGGTGGTGAGGCCACGGCGTCAGCAGGGGCCTGAGCAGCAATGGAGCCTTGGAGGCCTCGGTGGCAAGGGAAGCTTCGGCAGCAATGGAAACCTCAGTGGTGGTGGAGCATGGGGAAGGGGAAGACAATGAAGGACCCGGCATGCGGAGACCGCCGTGACGAACAATGGAGGGCCCAGCATGGGGAGACCGCCGTGAGGGACGGTGGGAGAATAACGGGGGATCCGGTGTGGTGGAGGGGAGGGGGCACTGTAGTTTTAGAATCCTCTGCCCGGGGATAAGCCTGCATTTGTTTATTTTGTTTTGTTCGTTCGATTTAGGCGTTGTGCACACGTCAGGCAGCCATCACTCGCTTGTCCTTTTCTTGTTTTTCAATTTTAATTTAAAGTTTTTGTACCGTGTGTGTTGTGACTGTTGGCAGACCAACTTCCCCTCCGGGGATGAATAAAGTTTTTGTTCTTAAATTATATATTTATTTATTAGAGGTACCGTAAGTTACATCAGTGTACATTCCATATATATTATTACAATCATAGAAACATAGAAACATAGAAATTAGGTGCAGGAGTAGGCCATTCGGCCCTTCGAGCCTGCACCGCCATTCAATATGATCATGGCTGATCATCCAACTCAGTATCCCGTACCTGCCTTCTCTCCATACCCTCTGATCCCCTTAGCCACAAGGGCCACATCTAACTCCCTCTTAAATATAGCCAATGAACTGGCCTCAACTACCCTCTGTGGCAGAGAGTTCCAGAGACCCACCACTCTCTGTGTGAAAAAATTCCTTCTCATCTCGGTCCTAAAGGATTTCCCCCTTATCCTTAAGCTGTGACCCCTTGTCCTGGACCTCCCCAACATCGGGAACAATCTTCCTGCATCTAGCCTGTCCAACCCCTTAAGAATCTTGTAAGTTTCTATAAGATCCCCTCTCAATCTCCTAAATTCTAGAGAGTATAAACCGAGTCTATGCAGTCTTTGTTCATAAGACAGTCCTGACATCCCAGGAATCAGTCTGGTGAACCTTCGCTGCACTCCCTCTATGGCAATAATGTCCTTCCTCAGATTTGGAGACCAGAACTGTACGCAATACTCCAGGTGTGGCCTCACCAAGACCCTATACAACTGAAGTAGAACCTCCCTGCTCCTATACTCAAATCCTTTTGCTATGAAAGCTAACATACCATTGGCTTTCTTCACTGCCTGCTGTACCTGCATGCCTACTTTCAATGACTGGTGTACCATGACACCCAGGTCGCACTGCATCTCCCCTTTTCCTAATCGGCCACCATTTAGATAGTAGTCGGTTTTCCTATTTTTGCCACCAAAGTGGATAACCTCACATTTATCCACATTATACTGCATCTGCCATGCATTTGCCCACTCACCCAGCCTATCCAAGTCACCTTGCATTCTCCTAGCATCCTCCTCACAGCTAACACTGCCCCCCAGCTTAGTGTCATCCGCAAACTTGGAGATATTGCCTTCAATTCCCTCATCCAGATCATTTATGTATATTGTAAATAGCTGGGGTCCCAGCACTGAGCCTTGCGGTACCCCACTAGTCACTGCCTGCCATTGTGAAAACGACCCGTTAACTCCTACTCTTTGCTTCCTGTTTGCCAGCCAGTTCTCTATCCACATCAATACTGAACCCCCAATGCCATATGCTTTAAGTTTATATACTAATCGCTTATGTGGGACCTTGTCGAAAGCCTTCTGGAAGTCCAGATACAGCACATCCACTGGTTCTCCCCCATCCACGCTACTAGTTACATCCTCGAAAAATTCCACAAGATTCGTCAGACATGATTTACCTTTCGTAAATCCATGCTGACTTTGTCCAATGATTTCACCACTTTCCAAATGTGCTGCTATCCCATCTTTAATAACTGACCCTAGCAGTTTCCCCACTACCGATGTTAGACTAACTGGTCTGTAATTCCCCGTTTTCTCTCTCCCCCCTTCTTAAAAAGAGGGGTTACGTTTGCTACCCGCAAATCATTGTACCCCTTAATTTTTTAAGGCTTTTAGAAAAAAAGTAGTAGAAACAGAGAAAGTAGAAAAAGTGAAAAAGAGTTGTTAAAGTGAAGGAGCGTGCCAAAGGAAAAGAAAAACAAAAAGAGCCCTTGGTCGAAGAGTTAGAGAAAGGAGATTAAGAGATAGAAGCTAGAAAAAAAGAGAGAGGGAGAAAAAAAAAGGAAAAGCCGGTTACTTTATTATAAACATCACGCAAAAGGAATCTACCAACTCAAGAGTTTTTTGTCCCCCTTCACCAAGACCCGACGCCGGTACCTTTTTGAGGTACTCTTGCACCTTATCCTTGTCGTAGATCACGTCTTATGGAAACAACCTGATTTTCCTGCCAGGCGGAGCCTCATATCTTCCAGATGTAGTGTTTCAAACATAGGTGAAATCCACATATTTACTGTTGTTATGGGAGCATTTATCCAGAATTTTAAGATTAGCTTTTTTCCTGTTATTAAGTCGTATTCAAATAGATTCTTTTGAAACACATTTAATTCAGGGCTACCTTCCGTTGTTCCAAAGATAATCCAATCTGCCTTTGGAGTCAGTTTTATTTTAAATAATTTTGTCACGATTTCAAAAATTTCAGTCCAAAATGTTTGAATTTTTGTTCAAAAGACAAATGAGTGCGCTATAGTAGCTTCATGACACTGACATTTATCACAAATATGTGAGACGTTGGGAAAAAGTTTACATATTTTAGTTTTTGAATAGTATAATCTGTGTAAGACTTTAAATTGTATTAAAGGGTGTCTTATGTTAATTGAACATTTATGCTCATTTAATAAGTGTTCTTCCCACCTTTCTTTGGAAATTTGCTATGCTTAATTCTTTTTCCCAGTCTCTTCTAATGGCTTCAGTTGTTGGTATTTCTGCATTTAGAATAATATTACATATATATGATATTAGGTTTACTGATTCAGCCTTTGTATTCATTGCTTCATCCAGTAAATCTGATGGCATATTGTGATATTCTTGTGCATACTTTTTCAGATAGCCACATATTTGGAAATATTTAAAATATTGATTGTTTCCCAAATTATACTTTAGTTGTAATTCTTTAAATGATAATCATTTTCGCGTTTCATACAAATCTCCCAAGGTTTTGATTCCTGCCCTTTCCCATTGTATAAATGCTTTATCTATAATTTAGGGTTTAAACAAAGGGTTTTTAAATATGGGAGATAGGAGAGATACATTTCTTAATTTTAAGTTGTATTTTATTTGTTTCAAAATTCTAATTGTACTATGTATAATTGGGTTTTTGTTATAATTTGTATTATTCAACTTCATTGGTGAAAGAAGGATCGCTCCAAGATTACAAGGGGAGCATAGTAATCCAATCCAGTTGCTGGGGAGAATTATCCAGCAATTGAATTATATTTCTAATATTTACAGACCAATAGTAATACATGAAATTAGGGAGTGCTAATTCCCCTACTGCTTTGGGTTTGTTCAAATGTGACCTTTGTATTCTGTGGGATTTATAATCCCATATAAAATTTGTAATATATGAATCCAGTTTTTTGAAGAAATCTTTGGGTAAGTATATTGGAATTGATTGGAACATCGGGAGTGTTTTCCAAAATTTAATTAAATTATATAATTTCTTAAGTAAAGGGTTATAATTTGCATTAAACATGTCTTGATATCTTCTAGTGATTTCAATACCCAAATATTTAAATTTTCCCATAGGTATTTTAAAAGGAAACTTTTATTCCAATTTATTCTGTATCCTGAAAATGATCCAAAATCCTCGATTAATTTTAATATATTTGGTGTAGTGATATGAGGTTTTGTGATGTACCATAGTACATCATCAGCATATAATGATATTTTATTGTTTGAATATTTTGTATTATAGCCATGGATATTCAGATGAGTTCTAATTCTTTCCGCTAGGGGTTCAATTATAAGAGCAAATAACAGCGGTGATAATGAACATCCTTGTCTATTACCCCTTGACAATTGAAATTCCTTAATAGATAAAATATTATTAGTTAATATTCTGGCCGTTGGCTTATTATATGATAATTGAATCCAAAGAATGAAAATTTCTCCCAGTTGAAATGTTTGCAATACCTTTTTTTAAATTTATTTTTTAAAATAATATTTTTATTTAATAGAGGTAAATACATCAGTGTACATCACATATATATTATTACAATCATTGTATCACATAATTTTATGGCTTTTAAGAAAAAAGAATAGAAACAAAAAGAGTAAAGTAGGTGAAAAGAGTTGTGAAAGTGTAAGAGCGTGGGAAAAAAAAGGGGGGAAAAAAAAGAACCCTTGGTCAAAGAATTAGTGAAAGGGGATTAAGAGATAGGCCCTAGAAATAAAAAAGAAAAAAGAGAGAGAGAAAAAAGGAGAGAAAAAAAAGCCAGTTACTATATTATATATATCCCTCAATTAATCATAACATATCCATACTAGTGGTGCCGATTCAAAATCAACTGTATAGTACCCAATTACAGTATATATATCCGTTTCATATGTATTCCCAGATATATCTAACTGTTTTATCTACAGAGTAACCATATAATCCCATCAACCTGATCGAATGCTTTCTCTGCATCCAATGAAATAATCGATAGTTTTTGATCTTCAATTTGGTGTGAATGCATTATGTTGAGCAGATGTCTAAAATTATTAAATGATTGTCTCTTAGGGATAAACCCTGTTTGATCCGGATGTATTAATTTGCTAGTGTACTTAATCTTCTTGCTAATATTTTTGCTAATATTTTTTGATCTGTGTTTAACAACATGATAACTCTGCAAGATCCAGGTTCTTCCTCATCTTTGTCTTTCTTAAGTATTAAGGTATTAAGGTAATCGTAGATTCTGCTAGTGTATCAGGTAATATTTGTTCTCTAAAAGTATGTGTATACATTTTCTGTAGGCGAGGAATAAATATATCATAAAAACTTTTATAGAATTCATTACTGAATCCGTCGGGACCTGGTGTTTTTTCATTTTTTAATGAGATTTTTGTTTCTTCTATTTCATTATTTGAGATTTATGCTCCCAATTCCTCTTGTTCCTGCAATTCTAATTTGGGAAGATTGCAATTATCTAGAAACTCAGTAACTTTGTTGGTGTCCGTTGTCGTTTTGGATGTATACAAATTCTCCTAAAATTGCACAAATCTTTTATTAATTTTGTTCGGTAATGTTAATACTTCCCCTGTATCTGATTTAATCTTTGAAATTGTATGTTCCTTTTCTCGTTTTTTTAACTGGCGTGCGAGAAGTTTATGGGGCTTATCCCCAAATTCAAACTGTCTCTGTCTTGTGATTTTGAATAATCTTATAACTTTCTCTGATAGTAATTTATTTAATTTGAATTTTAGTATTAATATTTTATTATGTTTATCCATGGACGGGTCTTTAGCATTATCTATATCCAATTGTCTAATTTGTTCCTCTAGCTGCCGTTGTTCATTCTTATTTTTTTTATTCTGAAAGGCTTGGTATGAGATTATAACACCTCTAATAAAAGCTTTGAAAGATTCCCATAATAATGTAATTGATGTGTCTGGTGTGTCATTTATTTTGAAAAAAAGATCCATTTGCTGTCTTAGATATATACTCCCATGCGGGTCTTTTAAAATTTGGGGGTTATATCTCCAAAACGATGTATTGTTAGACATTCCTTCTATTTTTTTTTAAAAGGCTTTGGGGGAATGATCTGAGATCGTATTTGTATGGTATTTTGGATTCAGAGTATACGGAATCAATTTTGTGTCTACCAGGAAATAATCTATACGTGAATAAGTCTTATGTACCGATGAATAGAACGAGTATTCCTTGCCGGTTGGATTTGCAATCCTTCAAACATCTGTTATATTTGTATTTTTTATATATGTGTTTAAGAGTTCACTTGTTTTAGATTTCATATTACCTCACTGTTTTTGACTGGATTTATCTAAGTAAGGGTCTAAAACACAGTTAAAGTCTCCACCAATTATAACATTCTGGTAATTATTTTCTGCGATTATATTCAGAACTTTATTTAAAAAATGCGGATTATCAAAGTTAGGCGCATATATATTTACCAATGTAATTGGGATGACATGGATCTCACAGGTAACTATCAAATATCTTCCATCCTTATCTGTTAAGATATTTTTCTGTTTAAATGGTGTACCTTTGCGAATAATAACAGACGTGCCTCTGGATTTTGACGTGTATGACGAATGAAAAGTTTGGCCTATCCAGTTCGTCCTCAATCTAGCCTGATCTTGAAATTTAAAATGGGGCTCTTGGCGAAAAATAACATCTGTGTTGTACGCTTTCAGCTGAGCCAAAATCTTACCCCTTTTAATGCGTTAGTTAGCCCCCCTAATATTCCAAATGCAAAATGAGATTCCTCCTGGTTTATTTTGTTTAATGTCTTGCATTTTGGCTAGGTTTAATACCTGTGTATCTTGCGGTGCATCCGTACCTCAGGTCTTTAAATAATGGGGGAACATTCAACCTACCGAGTTCAATTTGTGGATTCCTTTTGTGATTCTCCTTGAATAAAAAACACACACATGTGATTAATTGAGATAATTTTTAAAAAATGATGAAAGTGAAAATACAGTGTCCGAGCTTGTTGGCACTGTAATAAGTGGCCCACCTGTTATATCGACTTCCATTGTCGATGTTAATAAATAGCTCCGCTCACTCAATTAATCATAACATATCCATACTAGAGTGGTGCTGATTCAAAATCAACTGTTTAGTACCCAATTATAGGAAGGAAAACTTTTTATTGTCATTCAGACCTTTCGGTCTGAACGAAATTTCGTTGCCTGCAGTCATACATATAGTAAAGAGCAAAACACAATAAACACATATTTAACATCCACCACAGTGAGTTCACCAGACACCTCCTCCCTGTGATGGAAGGCAAAAAACTTAAGTCTTTGTCTCTTCCCTTGTTTTTCTTCCTCTTCCTCTGCGCTGAGTTAGTTCAACTCCGTGGCCCGGGGCGGTCGAAGCTGCCGAAGCTGCCGCCCTCCAGTCCAGCGGACGCAGCTGTTGCCGCGGGAGCTCCGGAAGATTACAGTTATCCAAGAACTCTGTAACTTTATTAGTATCTGTTGTCGTTTTGGATGTATACAAATTCTCATAAATTACAGTATATATATACATATATATATACGTTTCATATGTATTCCCAGATATATCTAACTGTTTTATCTACAAAGTATTGTTTGCAATACCTTAACCATATAATCCCATCAACCTGATCGAATGCTTTCTCTGCATCCAACAAAATAATCGATAGTTTTTGATCTTCAATTTGGTGTGAATGCATTATGTTGAGCAGACGTCTCGAATTATTAAATTATTGTCTCTTAGGGATAAACCCTGTTTGATCCGGATGTATTAATTTGCTAGCATACTTACTTAATCTTCTAGCTAATATTTTCGGTAAAATTTTTTGATCTATGTTTAACAATGCAATAGCTCTATATGATCCGGGTTCTTCCACATCTTTATCTTTCTTAAGTATTAATGTGATCGTTGATTCTGCTAGTGTTTCAAGTAGTTTTTGTTCTTTAAAGGCATATGCATACATTTTCTGTAGGCGTGGTGCAAATATGTCATAAAATCTTTTATAGAATTCATTACTAAATCCGTCAGGACCTGGTGTTTTTTCATTTTTTAATGAGATTATTGTTTCTTCTATTTCCTTATTTGAGATTTGTGCTCCCAATTCCTCTTGTTCCTGCAGCTCTAGTTTGGGACGATTATAGTTATCCAAGAACTCTGTAACTTTACTAGTATCCGTTGTCGTTTTGGATGTATACAAATTCTCATAAAATTGCGCAAATCTTTTATTAATATAATTCGGTAAAGTTAATACTTCCCCTCTATCAGATTTGATCTTTGAAATCGTGTGTTCTTTTTCTCGTTTTTTTAACTGACGTACCAAACGTTTATGGGGCTTATCCCCAAATTCAAAATGTTCCTGTCTAGTAATTTCAAATAATCTTATAACTTTCGCTGATAATAATTTATTTAATTTAAATTTCAGTATTAATATTTTATTATGTTTATCCGTAGTTGGGTCTTTAGCATTGTCTATATCCAATTGTCTATATCCAATTTGTTCTTCTAGCTGTCTTTGTTCGTTCTTATTTTTTTAATTTTGAAAAGCTTGGTATGAAATTATAACACCTCTAATAAATGGTTTAAAAGATTCCCATAATAATGTGGGTGATATGTCTGGCGTGTCATTTATTTCGAAAAAAAGATCCATTTGCCGTTTTAAATATATACTCCCCTGCGGGTCTTTTAAAATTTGAGGGCTGTATCTCCAAAACGGTTTATTCTTAGACACATTCCTTCCATTTTTAAAAAGAAAGTTAGTGGGGAGTGATCTGAAATCGTATTTGTATGGTATTTTGGTTTAGAAGTACGGAATTAATTTTGTATCCACCAGGAAATAATCTCTACGTGAATATGTCTTGTGTACCATTGAATAGAACGAGTATTCCCGGCTGGTCAGATTTGCAATCCTCCAGACATCTGTTATATTTGTATTTTTTATATGTGTTTAAAAGTTCGCTAGTTTTAGATTTTGTATTACCTCTCTGTTTTTGACTAGATTTATTTAAGTAAGGGTCTAAAACACAATTAAAGTCTCCACCGATTATAACATTCTGGTAATTATATTCTGCGATTATATGCAAGATTTTATTGAAAAAATGCGGATTGTCAAAGTTGGGTGCATATATATTTACCAAGGTAATTGGGGTAGCATGGATATCACCGGTAACTATCAAATATCTCCCATCCTCATCTATTAAGGTAGTTTTTGGTTTAAATGGTATGCTTTTGCGAATAATAATAGACGTGCCTCTAGATTTCGACGTATATGACGAGTGAAAAGTTTGCCCTATCCAGTTGGCCCTCAATCTAGCTTGATCTTGAAGTTTAAGATGCGTTTCTTGTACGAAGACAATATCTGTGTTGTATGCTTTCTGCTGAGCTAAAATCTTACCCCTTTTAATGCGTTCGTTAACACCCCTAATGTTCCAACTGCAGAATGAGATTCCTCCCAGTTTATTTTGTTTATTGTCTTGCATTTTGAATAGGTTTAATACCTGTGTATCTTGCGGTGCATCCGTACCTCAGGTCTTTAGATATTGGGGGAGCATTTACCTTACAAAGTTCAATTAGTGGATTCCTTTTGCGATTGTCCTTAAATAAAAAATACACACATGTGACTGATTGTGATAATTTAAAAAAACTAGTAAAAGTGAAAATACAGTGTCCAAACTTGTCGGCACTGTAACAAGTGACCCACCTGTTGGTGGGAGAAAACATTGTGTCGACTTCCGTTGTTGATATTAAACAAACAAATAGCTCCGCTCCCTCAATTACTCATTACATACTGGAACGGGACTGGTTCAAAATCAAATGTATAGTACCCATTTACAATATATGTATCCATTTCATATATATTCCTAAATGTAACTAACAGTTTTATCTACTAAATGTTAAGCGTATAATTTTACCTCGGAAATAATCAACTGTTGGTTGAAGGGGTTAACCTGATACAGGCTCCTGGTTATTATTGTTAAAAATGTTAGTTCTATACCATTTAGGTTATTAATTTAATCTCTTAAACAACAATAATTGCTTTGTCCGCATTCTGTTGTTAAGCTCTTCATTTTGGTGTTTATCTTTTTCCGCTTCACTTGGAACAGAGTATGACCTTGAGTTAGCATTCCACCGATAAGAAGTCTAGACAAAGCGCAGGGAGCGTTCCTTCTTCTGGCAGCACACTACCATTCACAGTGAAATAGTAAAAATAAAGAATATCCATACCGTCCAACCCTTCCAGCTACTTCTTCTCTTCCACGATGGTTAGAGCATATTTGTATGCATTCTCCGGATTTATGAACGATTTTTGCCATTCCTTGTAAGAAATCCTCATTTTAGCTGGGTAGTAGACACCATATCTGACCTCTTTAATTCCTTGGAGAGCCTGCTTTGCCTTAGAGAACTGATTTCGCTTTTGCACAATTTATTAGGGATAGTCCCTGAATAATTTGAAAGTTGCTTCACCACACTTCAGTGGCACTCCATATTTGATGTTACTCATAATCTCTTCCACGTCAGAAATGTCCCGAAATTTCACAATAATCTGTCGTGTATATTCTGAACCTGTTTGAGATTTTTGTTTAAATCTCGGAACTCGGTGTGCCACTTCAATTTTCGGTAGGTTAGGGAGCTTAAGAGCTTCTTTAATTAAGCAGTAACTTCCTATGGCTGGAAGAAGATTGATCTTCAAAAACTACAATCATCTTCAATTGTACTGGGAATGGCTCCTGCCAATGCAGATCTTTGCTTTAATTATTTTCACATTCAGATTTACTAGGACTCCTCAGTGTCAGTTTTAGCCACAGTCCGAATTGGATTCCCACTGTTGCGGCTAATGATCTTGCTTTCAAAATAAACTATTTTCTAGCTTTTGAGAATTAAGCTGTGGTGGGTTCATAGTTTGCTAGTTGGTGGTATGGATAGCTAATAAAGAAATAACAGTTATTTGTACTTTTTATTAACAGACCAAAACATACCAAGTGAGGCTGATGATTTGGAAAATTATTTAAACGATGTGTCTTATGGAGATGATGATGTGTTTCTACCGAATCCTGGTGCATGCCGTAAGTACTGAAAACATAGAAGTCCAAGGTGTTGTGTGCTATTGAACATGCCTTTCATGTGGAAAACCTTTCTTTCATATGCTCCAAGAGTTTGAAAGGTTGCAAAAAAGGGAGATCTACCATTTGTTGGAAGGTCAGGGATTAGAAAGGGAAAGGTCTGTGCTGATTGATAAATTGAGGAGCAGAAATTAGTATGGTGGGGTGACAGGGTGAGGGTTGACTGCAGAACAGTAGAGTTTGAGGTCACTTATCCCACCACTAGGGTAAAGGCCCTATGTCTTACTTGAACACCCCCACCACCACTCCTACCACTAGGTCCTCAGCATAACAATCCCACCCCTTGACTACCATGCCTACTGACCGACTGTCAAGTAAATCCCAATCAGGTCGAGTGGTGGCGCCATAGAGTGTGGCAGCCTTGCCTGTAGCTGTTCGTTCTTCACCCTTTAAAACATGGTTTAGTTTGTTAAAAAGTTTTGTTCTGGAGGCCTTTTAGTCTTTTCATGTGGGGGGGGGAGGGTTGAGGGGGAAACTGTTTTTTCCCAGTCCCTACCTGGGTGAGGATGCATCTTCCTCCGAGCCGCATCTTCGCCCTCTCCTCGCGGCCTACCACCTGGATTGGTGTGGCTTTCCTGCCGGGACCGGCCAGAGCTTCGAGCTGCAGCTTCAGGTGCGGCGCAGCATTGAGGTACCATCGCGGAGCGGGCGAAGCCGTACCCGGCTTGCTGTGTGGAGCAAGTGTTGGAGCTCCGACCAGTGTGGCCTGCGGACTTCAGGAGCCGCGGTCTCCGGTAGGAAGCGAACTTTTTCGGAACTCCAAGCCGCTGAGAGCGTTCTTCCGACGCCGGAGTTCCATCATTCGGCGAGAAGGCCTGAAACATTGGGCTGCCGTAGCGGCGACTGTGGAGGCCTCAATAGTCCCCGGCCACGGGTGAACAGAGGAAGTGGACTGAACTTTGGTGCCTTCCCTCACAGTGGGAAACGTTGATCCCGCTGTGGTGGGATGTTTTTTATGTTTAATGTTATATTTTGATAATGTTGTGTTTATTTTATTTGTGTGCTGCAATGACAACTCAAATTTCGCTACACCAGCTGGTGTGTGTTGCAATAAATGACCTTTTTCCTTGTCCTTTGTCCTTTGTTATCAACCTTCCTCTGACCACTAGTCCTGCTCGCCATGATTCCAAGCAGTTACCTCTCTTAGCCGATTGATCCACTGCTGTCAAATACACCAAACATTCCACACTCCCCTCCTACCATGCCATACCTAACCTTTCAGTAGGCAGCTCTTATCCCCAAACCATAGGTGTTTGACTTCTATGATTAACCCTGGATCAGACCCTGGCCTCTGAATTGCTGAAGAACATGTATATGATAAATATATATGGATGAGTTGGGCTGAATTGTCTGTTTCCGTGCTGCAGGATTCATGATGCACTGGGATATGTCCTCAATTGCCTGAAATTTCTTGCACTCCTGGGCAGAGCTGTAGCTAAAGCAAGTTCTGAGGTTTCCACCTAGTTTAAGAAGACTGCTATCATCCCATTGCCAAAGAAAAGCAAGGGTAGTATGCCTAATGACTACTGTCCAGTGGCTCCTAAATCCACCTGCATGAAGTTTTTCAAGAGACTGATCCACTGCAGTTTGTCTATTGTTGCCATCTACCTGGGCCTACACGCATCGCTGGAACATCGACATAACAAGGACAGCCAATATAATCAAAGATCAGTTCCACCCTGGTCATTCCTTCCTCTTCCGTTGGGCAGAAGATATAAAAGCTTGAAAGCATATACCTGTTGCCAGGACTAGAGGGTGTGTGCTATAGGGTGAGGTTGAGTGGGCTGGGCCTCTATTCCATGGAGGGTAGGAGGTTAAGGGGTGATCTTATCTAGGTACATAAGATCATGAGAGGAATAGATTGGGTAGATGCACAGAGTCTTTTGCCCAGAGAAGAGGAATCGAGGACCAGAAGACATAGGTTCAAGGTGAAGAGGAAAAGATTTAATAGGAATCCGAGGGGTAACTTTTTCACACAAAGGGTAGTGGGTGTATGGAACAAGCTGCCAGAGGAAGTAGTTGAGGCTGGGACTATCCCATTGTTTAATAAACAGTAGGACAGGTTTGGAGGGATATGGACCAAGCACAGGCAAGTGTGACTAGTGTAGCTGAAGGGCCTGTTTCCACACTGTATCTCTCTATGACTCTAGGTTCAAGAGCAGTTTCTTCCCTGTTGTTATCAGTGTACTGAGCAATCCTCCCATAAGCTAAGGGTGTTGTGTCCCCATGTCCTTATGTTGTCTTCATTGCTGCCTTTGGACTTTTTCATCTGCACTTTCTTTGCAACTGTAATGCAATGATGTTGTCACATTGTATTCTGCACTCTGGTTGTTTTTATTTTTGCACTACCTGCTGTATATGGCTTGATTGTGCACTTGTATGAATATGATTTGATTGGATAGCATGCAAAACAAAGCATTTCACTGTGTCTTGCTACACATGATATAATAAAACATATCAATACCAATAAAACGTTATGATGCATGCTGATAGGAAGCTTTATGTGGTGCATCTATAGATATTGATGCAATTGGAGACGCCAAATTTGCTTTGGCTTCTAAGGAAGGCGAGGTATTTTAAGGTACAGTATATGGCCAGGTATGTTTTTTTAGCCATAGTATCAATGTACTGGACCAAGACAAATTGTTGATGATATTTATGTCTAGGAATACCCAGATTAGGTATTAGTCTGGTAAATATTCAACTGCTTCCAATGCATTAACATAATTCCTTGAACTTTTTAAAAATTCATTTGGGGGGTGTTGGTTTTGCATGCAGTCAGCATTTAATTGCCCATCCATAATTCCTCGAGAGGATGGTGGTGAGCCACCTTCTTGAACCACTGCTGTCCTTGAGGTGTGGTATACCCACAATGTTGTTCGAGAAGGAGTTCCAGGATTTTGACCCAGCGATAGTGAAGGACAGGCAATATGTTTCCAATTTAGGATGGTCTGTAAATATAAAAGCCTTGTCCAAATCATTGAACAGCTGGGGCACCAGCACCTATCCTTATCCACAAGTTCCCAAATCGAAAACAAAGCAATTATTCTCTTGGAGGAAAAAGATTTCACATGGGGCTCAGTTGCCCTCTTAATTACAGCTCAGAACAGGACTGAGACAAGGAACATCTCATAGAGCAGTGGTGAGTTCCTCAAACGTCAGTTTATTCAAGTCCTTAACAATATATACTGTGAAATACTCTGAGAGTACACGTTTTCAATGATTCACTACACCCACCGATTTTATTTTTCTCGTGACGCAATGGTTACACAGTATGTGCATTTTATATATTTGAAATAATTAATCAGCCTTCAACCTTCAACTTTCTGTTCCGCTTAATTAGAAAACCATTCTCCTATTTCTCTTGCAGATGGTTGTCAAAAAAACTTTTCTTATCTCATGAATTAGTACCCTCAGCCTGCTTTACAATCTCCTATGTCTATCTTTATTCCAGCTAGCTATGCCGTAGCTCCATCTCCTAAATCTATCTATTGCCTCTCCTAACACTTTGCTGGCCTTTTATCCCATCGTTTCCCCAGTATGCAAGCTGTTGGGTTAAACATATTACAATTTTCTTATAATCTCCAGACTTTCCTACATCATTTCCAATCCTTAATTCAAAATAGCACAGCACTTATAAAGATGCTCATAAAGGCAGAACATTTAGTGTTCAATATCTTAAGGGCAATATATTGTAGAAAACATGATTCAGATTTATCAGAATAGTAATTTACATCTGCTTGTTCTTATCCCCAAACCTGTTGTCAATATCTTAACTTGCACCTAGTTTTATTCATCCATCACCCTGGAACCAGTAGTGATTCGATTCTAATACTGCCTTATTTTAATTATTCTTAAATAACTTTTCCTCCAAACCCACGCTTATCACATAATATGTCTCAAATATATCCTACGATATTTTTGTATGAAAAGAAGCAATATAACTTGCTTGAAAATAAATACAAAACTCTCTGCCTCCTCTGTTACACGATGGATGCTTTTTAATTAATTAAGCACTTGCTCTCTGAAATGTTGTGCTACAATAAGATTTAAAAACATTAATTATTTTTATTTTATTAGAATATCCAATTTCTGGAGAACAGGATTCAATGGATGATGAAGTTTGCATGCCCTTGAGGAGGCATACAGGTAGATGGGGTAAGAGCAAGAATGATAAAGACCTGTGTATAAAAAAAAAATTATGATGTACCCATTATACAGATAAAAAACAGGTAACAGGGTTATGCAGTTGGGCAAATGATATGCACAGATATTGAACTAGAAGTGTAGCATCTGTGTGATAGTAGTATCAGTCGGTGTGGGGTCTGTGTTTGAAACAGATGATATGGCCTATACAAATGCAAATACTTGAAACCGAGATCAATGTCCACAACTTAGACCTTTAAAGGGCTGTCCCACTGCGACGACCTAATCTGCGAGTTTAGAAGAGTTTGCCCTCAACTCAAACTCACAGCATGGTCGACACGTGGTCCTAGGAGGTCCTATGAGGCCACTGGAACTCTCCTTCATGCTTGAGGGAAATTCCCGTATACTCACGGCCTCTGCTAGGTCTCGGAAAAATTTTCAGCATGTTGAAAATTTTTCCACGAGTAAATATTTGTCGGCATGGTTCTTTTTAACTCGTAGTGCAGTGGAGTGGGGTTGCTATGTAGTTACAGGCAGTCAAGGGCAGCCGTAGGCAATCTCCTTCGCTGACCGGGCATTTTAATTGGCTCGTTGGAGTTTTCAGGATTAAGGAAATGCCCGCTAAACTTTATTATAAATTGTCTGGCTTCTTAAAAGTGTTTCCACCCCTTCTCTCCCCTTCTTTCCTCTTTTCTCCCCCCCACCCCCCCGTACAATGTGCAGCCGTCTTTTACCTTCCTCTTCATCGCGCGTGTGATTTTCAGACAGATTTCCCTGCCCCCAACTTTGCGGGGGTGGGGGTGGGGGGAGGGGTGTGTGTGTGTGTGTGTGTGTGTGTGTGTGTGTGTGTGTGTGTGTGTGTGTGTGTGTGTGTGTGTGTGTGTGTGTGTGTGTGTGTGTGTGTGTGTGTGTGTGGTCGATCCAGCTCGCGGTTTCATCGCTGAAGGTCGATCCAGCTCGAGGTTTTCCAGGCGAGTGCCCTCGAGCTCCATGGCCGAAGATACTCTTCTGAATTCGCAGATTAGGTCGCGGCAGTGGGACAGCCGCTTATCACACTCCACACATCCATGTGCAGTCAATGGGAATACTCTTGGAAGCGCATCTTTTGGTCCTGCATCCTTGATGGCAGGCCCAACTTCATAACCATCGAATACAATGGTTGCCTTTCCGTACCGATTTGTCACATATGCAACATACATATGACAAATGCTCTCAAAGGTTTGGCCTCTTGACCATGGTAGACGTTGCAAGAGTGCATCACCACCAAGCAAATAACGTAGATCATCACTAGTAGGGTCTGTCTGATCCTGTTTCACCATCTCCCAAAGGGCATCACCTAGTGCTGCTTCGTCTGGCTCTCTTGGCAGCACAACATTGTCAAATAAAGGTGTGGAATGACTACAAAGCTCGTATTGAAACAAGCTGCTGGATCTTCCTGATCTTCCCAGTTGACGATAACACTCAGCCGCTAGAAAAACAAACGTGGATTGACATGAACTGGATCTCCGCCAATGACAACAGTTGTCTTGGATCCAAGTACTCATTCAAAATTTTCCCAACCATTGACTTTAGAATCCCCTGGCCTACAGATCTTGCCTTGTTGTCATTCACTTTTTCATGTGCAGCAACACCACTCACGATGTTATGCAGGGATCACTACTGAATGGATCCCATTCTTTGAAGGCTCCAATTAACTTGTAGGTGTCCTCTGTGACCTGTTCTTGTCTGGACTTGGATGTGTCTTTGTGTTGTTCACTGATGTTGTAGGTCACACCAGTGAGCTCTTGCATAGCAAGATTTCTGGACTGAGCTGTGGAGTACCACTGCTACCAGTTAAGCAAGTTGCAATGTTCCTGAATTTATGAAATAAACTATGAAATATGAATTTCCTCTAATGGCTGAAAGCATACACCACTTTTGCATGCTAGAATTTATTAGGACTATTTAGTATGGTGTTTAGAAGACCATACTGGAATGTACTGCAATATAATAAATTATTTTGCAATTAGTGGTGGATAACCCACCTTAAATTTGCTAGATTGACTGGACTTGCCATTGTAGGCAAGGATCCGATAGGGCTGATTGAAGATGTCCTCACTGAAAGAGAATAGTAAGATTGAACGAGAACTTACCAGTTCGAAGGTTGATCTTTATTTTATGAGGAGTCGAAGTGAGGGATTTCATGAAGAGCCCGCCGGCGCGCATGCTCGACATACTTCAAAGTAGCGGCGTGGAATCACAGAACCAACAATAGAAATGACTTCGCATAGTATGATTGAATTGACTAAGATTACCAGATGAAGGTGATTGAGGGTTGGGCGAGGAGGGCACGAAATCCCTCACTTCGACTCCTCATAAAATAAAGATCAACCTTTGAACTGGTAAGTTCTCGTTCAATCTTACTATTTCATTTCGGAGTCACGTGAGTGACTTTGTGAAGACTTCAAAGCTTCTGTGATTACACGCCCTGGACCACGTCCATGCTGACACACCACTACCAGGGATGGATGGGAGGAACAAACTTGCTCAATAGTTCATACTGCAAAACAAGAGCATATTTATTAATAACAAATCAAAAACCCCTCATGCGGGGACATCTCCACGTTCTTGACCTGCATTCAGCACGGCTTCTGCGAACTGTAGAGGAGCAGCAACAGGCTTGTTATAAAAACGCTGGAACACAGCTTCATTCGCCCATCCTGCTGTGGCGAGAATTTGGTCCATGGGCACCTCCATGACCCTCGCCGCTGACGTCGATGCAGCCCTGGTGGAATGAGACTTGAACACATTAATGTCGATACCTGACTTACCCAAGACGACTCGAAGCCACCTGGATATCGTCTGGACTGTCACTCGATGATGAGGTCTCTTATGAGTGACAAGCAGGTATCTCTCCATTCCTCTGATGCGTGCCGTCACCTTGACATAGTGGCGGATATGTGAGGCTAAACATAGCCTAGCATCTGCGGGGTATGCCGGGAACTTCAGCTGCAGCCCTGTGCACCCAGGTCTATGCTGCTTTAGTAGCTCGTCAATGAAAAAGACTACTTCTGTAGGGGTAGATGTCATTCTGTCGACACGAAGTTTGTGTAGTGTCTGTACCCTCTGAGCTGAAGTCAGCGCTAGTAACATCACCAGCTTCATGGTGAGTTGGTCCAGTTGGAGCCCTTCCATGGGAGACCACGTCCTGAGCAGGGTTAATACGTCCCTGACATCCCAGGTGATATTATAGCATGGTGTTGGCGGATTCATATTGAATATACCCCGCATGAGTCTGGACACTAGCCTGTTGGATCCTACCCCAATCTTGAGGTAGAATGATAGCGCACTTCTGACGCTGTTGATGTCACTGTAACTTAAGTGTTCATCATGGTGCAACCCCGCGAGGAATTCCAGGACGTCGGTTATTGTCACGTCATCGTACGTGATGCGAGAGCGGCTGCAGTAGGCTTCCCACTTCTTAATATGCGAGCGGTATCTTCGCCTTGTGGACTCTCGACACGACGCCCCGATGGTATCCATGGTCCGAGCCGAGAGGCCGTATTGGACTAACGGCCTGTTCAGAACCTGCAAGCCAACAAATTTAAATAGCCATGGCAGGGATGTGGCTCCCCTGAGACAGGGTGAGTAACCAATTGTGGGCAACCCTTCAAAAGGACCCAAGGTTCGTTGAGCATGTCAAAGACCACCGGATACCAAGGCTGTGTGGGCCAGTCGGGTATAATAAGGATGCCCTTGGCAGCATCTGCCTGAATCTTTCGCAATACCCGACTGATGAGGCAAAACGGAGGGAAGGCATAGAAAAACCAATTCCCCCAGTCCAGCGAGAATGCATCTAGCGCTATTGCCCCAGGATCTGGTTCCCATGAAACGTAGGCTGGTACCTGATGGTTCAACCGTGACGCAAAAAGGTCAATGTCCGGTTTACCAAATTTGGCTGTGACTTTAGAAAAAATCTCAGGATGCAACATCCATTCAATGTTGTCATTAAATTTGCGTGACCTGGTGTCCGCCACAGTATTAAGCTCACCTGGCAAATAGGTAGCTGAAATCCAAATGTCTCTTTGAACACACCAGAGCCAAATTGAGTTAGCCAATTTGTCACACGAAACTGACCTGGTACCACCCATATGGTTTAAATATGCCACAGCTGTGGTGTTGTCTATTTGGAAACGGACGTGTGCTCCAACAAGCTTGGAACAATATGCACGAAGTCCGTGGAATGCTGCCAGCAACTCCAAATAGTTAATCCCTTGAGTCAACAACATCGATGCCTCAAGGGTGTCCCATCTGCCCCCACAACTAGAGCAATTATCAGTAGCTCCCCAGCCATTGGAGCTTGCATCAGTCTGTAAATATACCACCGGATTAGCCTCCCTGACAGGCTTAAATGAGTTGCTAATGTGACACACCCACCATTGCAACTCAGTTATCGCTTCGGACGGCAGCTGCATTGATCGATCGTAATGACCAGCGTTCCGTTTTAACGCAGTAATTTTAGCTCTTTGCAAATTCTGATAATGCAAAGGTCCATATCGTGCTGCCGGAAACAAAGCCACTAGCTTGCCAATTACTGTGGCTGTATGCCGAATCGATGGTATATTGGTGCCAATTAAATCTCTGCACACCTTAGTGACTTCCTCAATTTTGTTAATTGGTATAGTTATCCTCATGCTCATTGAGTTCACCGTGAACCCTAGGTAATCAATTACCTGGGCAGGGCAGAACTTCGATTTCTCTGGATGGACAATGAATCCTAATTGTTGAAATATATTGACAGCAGCTGCAACACCCTGTTCAGCCAATTGCAGGGTGTGGCCCACAATAAAGACATCATCTAAATAGGCCATAACTATATGATGTCGTTGTCTCAAATAAGCCATGATTGGCTTCACCAATTTAGTGAACAATCTAGGGGCTGTAGTGAGCCCATTAGGCAAAGCCTTATACTGCCAAAGTTGCCCCATCCAGATAAATTTCAAAAACCTTCTATCATATTTCTGGATGGATACTGAATAATATGCATCCCTCAAATCAATGCATGCCATAAAGCAGCCATGAGAAATCAATGATTTGGCTGTTTCAAACGTATCCATTTTAAAATGAGTATATGTTACAAACGTATTCAAACGGGTTAGATCAATAATGACACGACAGCCTCCATCCTTCTTAGGTCTAGTAAATATGTTCGAAACAAATTCAATTGGCTCATGCACCGTTTTCTCAATCACACCCTTCTGTTCCAGACTTAAAATTTCCTTATAACCTGCTGCCTGTTCTGCAGCAGACAATTTGAACGTACGACCAGGCATGTGCTGGGATGGAGGAATGTCGCCATTAATAAACTCAATTTTATGCCCCTGAATATTCCGCAACACATACTCATCACCAGTAAAATTACCCCATGCATCCAAAAACAACCGTAAACGACCACCAACATGGGAAGTTAAACAGAGAGAAAAGAGAGAACCAGACCCCCTCACCTCCGTGGTTACCGGCGGTCCTTCACACGTGTGGGTGGCCGTGGAGGTGCTGGGTTGGCTTGAGGGCGCGGCGTCTTCGATTTCCACAAAGGTCTCTGCCGACCCTGTCCTAAAAAAGACCCTTGGTGCTGGTTCTGGTGCTGTTGTCGTTGTGGAGCTAGAGGGCGAGACCTCGTCGAGGCACTGGCCGACCCTCGTGAGCGAATGTATGGAGGTTTTGAGCCTGACGGTGTGGGGGCACTCTGAGAGCGCATGATCCCCACCGTTTTGGCTTGTTCGTCAAGCTCTTTGACTCTCTTCGAGAGGTCCTCACCAAAGAGCTGACGGGGCGGTGGCGGCGGCGGTGGTTTGCACAATCCTGCAAACTTCGGGTTGAGTGCTGGGCGGATGCTGTTTTTGCGAAACCCGTTGATTTCGTGCTGGGTCGCGCACAATAAGGCCAGCGCATCTTCCTGGTCCAAATTCAGTTCGCCCCCGTCCACCGACCGCGCAAAGGCGGTAATACCGGCCGTGAGGAGTTTCAGGATCCGCTGCAATTTTAGCTCCTGTTGACGGATAGCCGCACTGATGTTGCCCCATATTGGCGTATTGACCACAGGCATGTTGAGGGAGTTGCAGTTTGATGGAGCCTTGTGACGGCTCATAGCCTGGATGAGGACTTCTTCCTGCAGCACCTGATTATTGAGAAAGTCCACTGTGGCTGCCAGCTTTGTATTTAGAGGAAGACCAGCCGTATGTGGGGCCGCGAATTTGGTCGCCACATCCAAGAGTTCCTCCGCTGGCACCTCCAACGGAGGTGGTACGGGATCCACCAGAACCTCCTCCTCCTGCTGCTCCAGGCTGATAGTAGATGTTGGTGAAGACGCCCTGTGCCTGTTGCTGCCCTGCTGTTGTTGACGTTGAAGCAGGAGCTCCAGCAGCCGCTCCATACGGTCAATACGCCCTTCACCCTGAACACTCAGGTGGTCGGAGTCCTCCGGCTCTGAAAAGAAAACCGGGCTCCTGTCATCGGCCCGCACCTCGTCGAGGCCCTGCCGGTGCCGGTAGTTGTCGCTAACAGCCGCCGAGGCGAAACTGCGCGATTCCTGCGTGGGCGTGTTCAATCGCCTCCGTTTAGCGAGAGCTGAAGCCGCTGCCACTAAGGGCACTCGCGGCGAGGTGTCGGCACCAGCCGAAGCATGGCTGCCTGGGGCCCGCGCAGTCTTGCCGGCTGCCCACATCGTGGACGTTGCCGACGCATGGTCTCGCCCACCCATCCATGGGGGGCTCGGCGACCGTGACGAGACCCGACTCGACCGACCCGTCCCGGCGTCGAGAGTCGGGGTGTGCCGGCTGGACCTCACAGCCGCCCCGGGTCTCGCCCTGGAACCTGACCGCTCCTCCGCGATAGGCAATGCCTTAGCCCTAACAGGGTTAGGCTTCTGGGCTCCTGCCCTCCCCCTTCTCGGAGGGCTGAGTGGAACAGGCCGTGCAACGGCACGTGCCCTGCTCGAGGTCGCCAGCGAGCCCGCTGACGACCTGACTGCCATGGCAGGGTCCCCCTGCTCTGGCGGCACACCACACTCCTCCTCATCGAACTCCTCCGAGCTGTGGTGTGCTGGCGGATCTGGACCTGTAATCACAGGGCTTACCCACATCTCCGCCCGAGTCCCGGCCTGCGCTGCAGGTACTGCCGATGGTAAAGGCCCCGGAACTGTTGACCGGCGAACTCGTCCTGACGTCCTCTGGCCCTTCGAACTCCCATCCATGTCCTTGCTGCAAGACATAATCAGACAACAAGGACCACCAACTAAAGGTAGAATACTTACCTCCGTGGCCCCTTATGAAGGGCTGGCGAGGAGCGCTCTCCATCGCCAGCCGTCGCAGCAACGCGTTACGACGATATGTCGAGCATGCGCGCCGGCGGGCTCTTCACGAAGTCACTCACGTGACTCCGAAATGAAATTATTCTAAGTCTTGTTCCTTGCAAAGGCAGATGTAAAAAAGGTGCTAATTGAGCCCCTGAAAGGAAATGCCTCCTGCTTTTTGTTTCCCATTATCTTCTTGCAGATTTTCCTGCACTATTTTGGGCTGAATAGTTTGCTGCACAGAGTATGTTCAGATAAAAGACAAGATATTACATAGAAGAAATAGTAAGATTAAATGATAACTTGCCAGTTTGAAGTTAGATCTTTATTTTATGAGGAGTTGCGATGAGGGATTTCGTGAAGACCCCGCCAGCATGCATGCGCGACATTCTTCAAAGCAGCGGTGTGGAATCACAGATTAAACAACAATGACTAAATATAGTAAGATTTAAGAGACTCTATTACCAGTTGACCTTATAGTAGACGGTTGGGAGCGGAGGGCACGAAATCCCACATCGCAACTCTCATAAAATAAAGATCAAACTTAAAACTGGTAAGTTCTCGTTTATTCTTACGATTTAATTTCGAAGTCACGTGAGTGACTTTGTGAAGATTTCAAAGCTCTGTGATTACATGCCCTGGATCACGTCCATGGTCACACACTGCCACAATTCTGATGGAAGGAGTATGTTAACGTATGTCAGACTTGACAAGCTGAAAAATAATATAGTATTTATTCATACAAATCAAAAACCCCTCACTCAGGGAAAAATGTTTCTTGGGCACCAGTACTTAACACTGTCTCTGCAAACGTAGCGGGAGAGGCCACAGGTTTATTGTAAAACTGCTGGAATGTAGCTTCGCTGGCCCAGCCCGCTGTTGCGAGGATATGGTCAGAATGGTCACGGGGAGACAGAATGTGCCGCAGAGCGGGTAACACGTTTACGCACCTTTTCCCCACTGTCCCTATGTTTAGGTGACAGTGGTAGGGAGTCAGGGTCTTGCCTACCCTGCTCCCCCGCGGTGCTCCTACCACTATGTGGCTCCATGGACAGCCGTGGTGGAGAGTCTGGTCCTTGTTGAGTAGGGCTCCCCGACTTCCGCGTCCTTTTCCCGACCCGACGAGTGGGTGCTGCCGTTGCAAGCGGGCAGCTCCGTGGAAAACAGCCACTGACTCCTGTCAGAAGTCCTGCGGCTGGAAGTATATTTCAAACTCCTTTCCATCGTCCCTGTGAACAAAAAATTAAATCCACAGGAACTAACCAACTCAAGGTTAGTTCCTCTTACCTGAGCGGTCCTTTTTGAAGGGCTGGCATAGGAGCTCACTCACTCCCCCAGCCGTTGACTGCAACTGCGAGCAACGATATGTCGTGCATACGTGCTGGCGGGGTCTTCACGAAGTCACTCATGTGAGTCCGAAATGAAATTGCATACAAAGGCACAATAAATGACATACTAAAGCACAGTAAATTACTTACAAAAGCACAATAAATTACATACAAAAAGCACGATACATGGATTAAGATCAAGAAAAAAATACCAGTGTCCAACAACGAGACAACTACACCAATGTCTCCACAGCTGGGATTGGTAGTGTGTAGTGCTAAACCTTATGTTTGATAAGGCCAAGATGATTTCATTTTCAAAGTCATTAATCCGGCAAATATATTTATACATAAGATTTCTTAAGACATTTTGTAAAGTATTGACTCCTGCAGCCACAAACATTTCACTTGCACTACACCATCTAGATCTCTTAAGTAATATTCTCATGGCATCATTATGAGCTGCTTTGTCTCTGTAAGCTTGCTTTTCTGTAGTTTGACCACAGGTGTGCAGTATAGAGTGGTGTACAACATGCTCTGAACAGAGACCACTTCACTCCATGTGTACACGCACTAAACTTGCGTAAGAGAATGTTTGCTTGTGCATACATCATACGCCGTTGCCTAGAAATACCCTGATCATCTATCATTTGTTCTGTAATAAAATGACCAAGATATTTTTACCTTATTACAGGCACTAAGATTATTATCAGACAATTTAACATCATGAAATTATAGACAGTTGGTTCTACAGATCATAACAGAACTCTTATATTAGTAAGGTTAAATGAGAACTTACCGGTTTGAAGTTTGATCTTTATTTTATGAGGAGTTACGATGAGGGATTACGTGAAGAGCCCGCCAGCCTGCATGCGCGTCAATCTTCAAAGCAGCGATGTGAAATCACAGATAACAGTTGATGAACTGAATATAGTAAGATTCGAGAAACTAGAACTACCAGCTGATCTTATGAGAGAGGGTTGGGAGCGGAGGGCACGTAATCCCTCATCGTAACTCCTCATAAAATAAAGATCAAACTTCAAACTGGTAAGTTCTCGTTTAATCTTACTATTTTACTTCGGAGTCACGTGAGTGACTACATGAAGATTTCAAAGCTCTGTGATTTCATGCCGTGGACACGAGTCCATGCATCACTCACTGCATCAATTGACCTAGGATGAGTGAACATTAATAGTAAGATTAAATGAGAACTTACCTGTTCGAAGTATGATCTTTATTTTATGAGGAGTTACAATGAGGGATTACGTGAAGAAGCCCCGCCAGGCGCTTGATCGGCATATTTCAAAGCAGCGGCATGAAAAACACAGAACTAATAGCCAGAGTAAGATAGTAAGGCTCAACATAGACTAGAACTACCAGATGATCCTTTATATTATGAGGGCTGGGAGCAGAGGGCACGTATTCCCTCATCGTAACTCCTCATAAAATAAAGATCAAACTTTGAACAGGTAAGTTCTCGTTTAATCTTACTATTTTACTTCGGAGTCACATGAGTGACTACGTGAAGATTTTAAAGCTCTGTGTTTTTTATGTCGTAGATTCATTCCATACGACACTCTGTTTAGTCAATACAGTAGTGAGTAAATAATATTTTTTAAAACATTGTTTCAATTTATGTAATGTCTTTTAATCATAAAAAGAACAATTTTTTAATAATAACCCCTCTATCCCAGGGGAAAAAATTTACAAACAAAAGTGATAATGATATAAAATGATAACTTCAACTCCCCCTCCCATTCCCAATCTGACCTTTCTGTCCTGGGCCTCCTCCATTGTCAGAGTGAGGCCCAGTGCAAATTGGAGGACCCGACTGATGAGGCAAAATGGAGGAAGACAAACCTCCCCAGTGTAGCGAGAGTGCATCTATCACCACTGCCATGCCACATATATATATTTTTTTCTACTGGTGATTGAGCCTGGATGCAACATCTCAATCTTTAGTGTTCCATGAGTCAACAAGTCATTGAATACTTAGTGATCCAACATCCATTCTGTTTTGACATTGATTTTACATGATGATACACCATTGCCAAATGAGGTTAGATAAACCATCCCCGGATACTTTTACTTGATTGCACCCATGTGATTAACATAATACACCACCAAAGTGTATCAACTTGGACTTGAGCATGCTGATTATGCATATTCGCACAACCCTTAACCCATAGAGTCTTAAGGTACCATAGAACTGAAGAATAGGTAACTTATGCAAATCACATCACCTCTGTAACTAGAGATGGTATTAATAATTTCACATCTTTAAGCATTTGCATCAGTTTGTAATATAACTGAAGATTTACTGAGAAAAGTTAGTGGAGCAATGCTGAATCCACCATAGTGACTTCCATGGAGGTAAATAACGAGACCTACTTACTAGCGTCTCCAGCTCCAGGTCCCTTACCTTTGCTGGAGTTCCAGCAAAATTTCATTTGCAAACTTTGTCCGTGTTGTCATTTCCATTAGGTCGCTGATGCTGCTGGCCAACTTCTCTTGTAGTGGCTAGTCCGTCACCGACGGAGTAGCAATTTTAGAGGCAAAGCACAGTCATATTCGGGTTCCTGTTTGGAGTTAAACCATACTAACCTTAGACACTCTGTTTAGAGTGGGAGTAATTGCACCTAAACCAGGTGTCACCATCCGTCTCCTCAATTTGTCTGTGCATGCCTCTGTACCAAGCATGTTTTGCGACTACATCTCCCATGGTCTTATAATATATATGGCTCCATCTTCTTCCTTTATACATTCTTATGCAACCTGAACCAGGGGTTCCCTCAACCATCATCATCCTTCATACATCCGAATGGGAGGACTTAAGCAACCTGAACCAGGAGCTGCCTCAGACATGTGTGCATGTACTTTAGCACCATCTCCATCACTGCGCCTAACTGAGTGGGAGGAATGGCAACCCTGAACCAGGCGTTGCTTCAGGCTCTTGTGCATACTCCTGTAGCACTCTCTCTACCACTCCGTCATTTGAATGGGAGGAAATTTGCAACCCTGAAGCAGGAGCTGCTGCCTGACATGCCTTTAGATGGAGCGTTCTTTGTCTGCGACAAATCGCAATCTTGTCTGACATAGATGCCCAAGACTTGGCACTCACTTTGAGTTGGGGTTGTCAGATTGCTTCCTTCAGCAGCCGCCAGGTCTAGCTGTGCAAATCGATGCTCTGTTGTTATTCTCATTCCCCAAATCGGTTGCACGTGCTAGTGACTCCGAATCCTGCTCCTTTCCGATGCCAATGCAGTATACAGAGAAGGACTGGAGCGCCTCTGGCCCCCGTATGTCAGACATAGTGGGAGAAATGCTGGAACAAAAACATGCCAGTTATTTGTCATGGGCAGAGACGTTTACATGAATGAAGACGCCCATCCCAGTTAAATCAGAGATTTGATCACTTTATTGATATGAATAAGTTGCCGTTTTGGGGAAGAATCTTCCACAGTCCCTTAATGAGTGGAATTACCATGACGCCACCATGTATAGCTCGCACAGGTGACTGAAAGGTATACTCAACATGGCTTTCCAAGCCAGTGATCTAGACCGCCATGGCAGGTCCGATTCTACTGCACAATTTGTTGGTGTAAGTGAAAATAAAATTCTCTCTTGGTTATGATAGTCACAGTGACCTAGTGGCAACTAAATAAATGCCATGCTTTGAAAGAATACACTATAACTAGACCACAAAACCCATGTTTCAGCAACCCAGACTCACGTACCTGCATAGATATCGTTGGTCTTGAGGTAAGCCCAAAGACCCCTGATGTAGGTCCCATTCCTGTCCTTGATTTGGAGGGTAGAACTGCCGATTGGCGTGCATATTATCCCTGAAGGCCAGCTTGGGCCTAGGCCTGAAGACCTCTGCCACAGAATCAGTTCCCTGGCTGCTACCAGCTTTAGAAAAACTACTGCCACAGGAGACGTAAGGGTGATGTTGCCGTTAGTAACGTGAGGGGAACTCTGGTCCCCCCCCCCCGGGTATTCTGGAATCTAATTCATAAATATAGAATGTGCCCTGGACACACTTCCGGGGTCAGACACACACTGACCCCTTGCACTCCTCTCCACTGAGGGGAGATTAGTAAGCAACCCTGAATACAGGCGCTGCCGTAGTCCCCCGGCGACCTGCGCTGATATGGCCCTGCTCCATGGACTATATCAGGATGGGTAGAACGTCCGAGAACATCCCATAATGATGGAGGGGAACCATCCTGGCCGGCCTCTCTGACTCCGTATAGTTGCCCGCCTATTCGACTGCCGAAGTCGGGGTCGCTGACCGTACCGTCAGCGAGTCGGGATGTGGACCCGACGGCCACCGGCTACTCACTCTACCGTGGACCGTAGCCGGCATCACCCATGGTTTAAGTACCCCGCGGCCCGAATAAAAAATACCTCCAGAGTCGAGCAGCAAACCCGACGGCCACCCGCTACCCGCATTTCCGCTGTCCGTAGCCGGCATCCCCGTGGTCCAACCGGGTTACCGTATGCAACATTCACAGGAAACTCTGCGAGAAGAGTTTCGTGCAACAAAGGAAACCCTGAAAAGTAAGTTTAAAACTAACCTGTGGGATTTATAACTTACCACTCGAGGAGCAGCATGCCTGCCAGCCAGTCACTGCGCCATGCGTTAGACGTAATGACGCGCATGCGGGCTGGCGGGCTCTTCACGTAGTCACTCACGTGACTCCGAAGTAAAATTAATATCATGTTCCACATCATACACAGAATACATAGTAAGGAGCTGCTGGAGACCTGCGCTACATGGACTAAAGATCACAAGATTATGTGCATACATAATATGTTTTGTTAGAGTATTACCAATCATGCACCCAGAATTACAGGCTTTCAATTGCTTGGGCAGATCATCAATATAGAGATTAAAAAGAACTGGGAACAAAATTCCCCTGTTGTCTGACACCATTGCTAACCCCAAATGAGGCTGAGACCCTATTGCCCCATTTTACTTGCATAGTCTGGTGGACATACCAGTAAGCCAGAATTCTCACAATGTATTTAGGCACCCCTCTTTGACTCAATTTAACAATCAACTTTCTATGATTTGCAGTCGTGAAGAACTCTCACTTCTTTCCAAAAATCAGGCGCATTGTTACTGAGCAGCTTCTTAGCCATTTTTACTGATGAAGCGAACAGCATACTTATATCTTGCATTAGTGAGCTTCTTATACTCAAGCACAGGCCCTTGTCTGGGTCTACCTGCTATAGCCCATGGCTTCATTGGCTTCAGCATGATACTCTGCTACATACTTATTCCAGCCAGGCCTGATGTTACGTGTCTTATTTTTAAGCTTGCAGTAGGACCTACTGCCTGCATATAAAGTGTTTACTATATCATTATACATGGAGCAGATATCTCTCCTATGCTTCACATCCTCACAAAATTGATATTACTATACATAATTGCATCTTTAGGATTTATCTGTATGAGCATAATAGGTTAAGATGTCTTCCTTTGAAAGAGTTGACCTGTCCAGTTTTCCTGTTCACACTATTTCCATCTCTGGATACCACAGGTAGATGTTCAACATGTATTGACATAGCAACAGGCATATGATCAGTCATTGCTGGCCCATACAGAATACTAATACACCACAATTAGGCATGTGCATCAGCTGTACTAATACAATGATCCAGCTATGACGTAGTGTGCCAGGCTTCACTAATATAAATATAACTATCTGTAGGTAAAAACACTTTGCTTGACAATATAACATTATTATCTTGACATAACTGAGCCATATGATTGGCAAATAATGAGTTCCTGATTGAGATATCTGCATTCATGTCCCCAATGACAATACACTAGAATATTTATTGTTTTGAATATAGGAATAGATGAAAGCAAGCATATTTAAATATTCAACCTCATTCGGATGGCATTCAATTGTATTGTCACAATTCATTATTTAAATGATTTTAAACAGTGAGAAAATTATATTCAAATAATATGAAAGGGGACTCTCTAATGCTTAATACTTCATCGCTTTTACACCCGGAATAAAATCAAAAAAAGCAGAGAAACCCAGGAGAAATAAGTGGCATTTGTTGTCAAATACTGATGTGATTTATGAGGCATTTGAAACCTATTCACCATGATTTATATACATTCTCTGGTTCTAACAGATTTGGCAAATCTCTCATCTTCATCAAATGCAGATAGACCTGGACCTATGGCCAGACATGGTGGGCATTGGGGTAAGTACATAGAACGATTAAATAAAATCAAAAATAACAGAGAAACACAGGAGAAATAAGTATGGCATTAGGTGTCAATTACTGATGTGGTTTATGAGGCATTTGATTCCTATTCACCATTCATTCTCTGGTTATAACAGATTTGGCAAATCTCTCGTGTTCATCAAATGCAGATAGCCCTGGACCTATGGCCAGATATGGTGGGCAATGGGGTAAGTACATAGAAAGATAAAATAATTTAAAAAAATAATACAGATGTTTTGAGATTGCATGTTGAAAGGAAGGAATTGTATTTGTATAATGCAGTCTCCTGTGGTTCACAGCTAATAAAATAGTGAACTGTTGAATAAAGAACTGATGTAGGCAATTTGTAGAAACAAGTTGCAACAAAGAGATATATTAACAACTAAATAGTTTCAATGAACTATCAGAGTTATGAATATAAACTGGGGAGAACTCCCATGCTTTTCCTTAAAAATTGCCAGGGTATTTTCTATCAAAAATGTGATTGTAAATTAAGGTAGAGATGAGGCAACATGTTTTTATCTCAGAGGCTTTAGAACTCCTTTTGGAGGGTGCTGGAAGAAGAGTATGTGACAGTAAAAAGAAAGAGGAAGTAAACTTAGAGAGCATGTGATTGGACATGTCTTCATCCAAAGAGAATGGTTATGGGCCTGTTCTACAGGTGATTTTTCAGCAGTCACCTGAAAAAACAGAAACAAGAACGACGACTCTCAGAGTGTAACACAAATCAAATATTGCTTCCTTCACCAGCCCGTTATGCATGCGGGGGGCAGGGCAATCGGGGTGTGCGCTGTGTAAAAAATTCACACGGTGCAAAGCCAAGGTGAAATAGACACACATCGCGATGATCAGGAAGGTTGGCACTGTAAAAAGATGGCTAAAGCACAGTGTACAGTAAGTCCTTTAAAAGAGGGGGGAGAAGGAGTGGAGACAACTTTTAAGAAGCCAGAGATACACGGCTGTGAAGCTTGGCGGACATTGAACTGACATTGAAATGGTTAGTTATCCTTGGTTTTGAAAACTACTACATTTTTTTCCCCATTGAGCCAATGAAATTCACCGGTCGGCACCAGCTACAACCTACGACAACCTCCGAGAACCTTTGACCTCCTGGCAACCGATTAGGACATCCTGGCAACCCACCTACGGCTCGAGAATTCGCGCTACTCTCCATGGCGGCTTCATTCTAGTTGTCGCTAATTTTTCAACCATAATGAGGCCGCGACTAGTTCCCAGAATGCGGGAACTCTTCCATGAAGGCAAATCCCTGGCAACCAACTGCGAACATGTGGCGACCATGTGGCGACTGCATAGTCTCCCACAGTAGACTGAAAAGTCGCCTAAGTGGGACAGGCCCATTTGAATAGCAGAATGCAACAGATTTAGATTTATTATTGTTGCATGTATGATGTACATGTACAATGAAAAGCTTTGTTTTGCTTGTAATCAAATCAGATAAAACTATACATAAATACAATCAGGCTAAAATCAAATAAAATAGGTAGTCAAAGGGAAAGATACAGTGTGCAGAATATAGTTCTCAGCATTGTAGTGCACCAGAGACAAAGTCCAATGTCCGCAATTGGGATAGGAAATTCGAACAGTACCCTAGCTTAGGTATCCTCTCCTCTCCTCTACCCAACTTAAAGATGGCGCCTACCTGCGGCGACATTTTGCCAGCAGCCCAACAGAAAAGGATAAGTTACAGCTACAATCAACTTACCTGGATCAGAAAAACGGCAGAAATCGGCGCCGTAACCGACAAGCTGCATCTGAAGGCACTAGCGATTTTGCGATCTCCCACAGCTGTGGGAGCCTCCGAATGCAAGTGTTCGCTGGATCGCTGGAGAGAACCCGACCCGACTGAGAATCACAGGTACTGTACCTGGAAACACCGGGAAGACGTCCAGAGCTGATGGGCAGGACCTCCCTGGAGCAACAGAGCTGGAGCTGACGTCTGCGTGAGAACCCCCGTTTGTAACGGAGCTGGAGCTGCCATCTGCAAGCTACTCTCGCCGTCTGCAAACTACAGCGCAGGTTCGCAGAAACAGCAGGTACAGTAAGCACAGTATCTGTAAACTACGGGGAGGCCTCCATTGTGTCCGGAATCGTGGCCAACGTGCAGGTCAGACTAAAGTGCAGGGGACCTCGACCCCCTCTCCCTACCATCCTACTGGCCAATGTACAGTCACTAGAGAACAAAGTGGAGGACTTTGGAGTGGAGGGCAACGCTGCTTTATCAAAGGGAGCTGAGGGAATGCTCTGTGTTCTGTTTCACAGAGACATGGCTCACCCCCAGCTTTTCAGACTAGGCAGTCCAGCCTGATGGTTTCTTCATCCATCGCATGGACCGTACAGTGGCATCTGGGAAAGGGAGAGGAGGTGGCTTCTGCATCGTGGTACTCAGACATGGCAGTCCTGTCCAACTCCTGCTCTCCACACCTGAAACACCTGGATGTGGAGTGCCGTCCCTTCTACCTACCAAGGGGATTCACCTCCATCATCCTCACCGGCAGCAATTGAAGAGCGCAACCCCTGAGGTGAGGCTGTTCAGAGCTGGTCGGGGAGTGGAGGGGGGTGGGGTTGAGGAACAACTCCAGGACTGTTTAGAGTCTGTAGACTGGGCAATGTTCAGGGACTTGGCAACGGACCTGAATGAATACGCCACAGTCGTTACAGACTTTATAAAGAAATGTGTGGAGGACTGCATCCCAACAAAAAACTTCCGAGTGTTTCCCAATCAGAAGCCTTGGATGAACTATGAGATCCACACTCTTCTGAAGACCAGACATCACGCATTTATATATTAAGATACAGGGGTCTACAAGAAGTCCAGATATGACCTTGGTAAGGCCATCAAAAAGGCCAAAAGGGACATTTGCTCCAAGGTGGAGGATGAGGCGGATGTTCGGCAACTGTGGCAGGGCTTGAATGGCATCATTTCCTACAAGGCAAAATCAGGAGGCAGCTCAAATGTCAGCGAAGCTGTTGTATTCGAGGGCTAAATAATTCACAAACTTGGTGTCCAGAACCCAAAATGTATTTATTAAAAGCTAAACATGGCTGCCGCTAAAGCCCTGCAGATTCAATCACCTCTTACAAGGCGAAACCAGGAGGCAGCTCGGATGTCGGCGATACATCACTCCCTGATGAGCTCAATGCATTTTACGCACGCTTTGATAGGGAGAACACCGATGTGCCTTCCCGAGCCCCTATTCGTTGTGATGGTATTTCAGTCTCAGTCACAGAGGCCGACGTCAGGAAATCCTTCAGAGGGGTGAACCCTCGAAAAGCATCTGGACCTGATGGCATACCTGGTCGTGTCCTAAAAACCTGTGCGGACCAACTGGCTGGAGGTTTTACGGACATTTTCAACCTGTCACTTCTGAGGTCTGAGGTTCCCACCTGCTTCAAAAGGGCATCAATAATACCGGTGCCCAAGAAGAGCAAGGTGACATGCCTCAATGACTATCGACCTGTGGCACTAATGCCTGTGGTGATGAAGTGCTTCGAGAGGTTGATCATGGCGCAAATCATCTCCTACCTCGACAAAAACCTGGACCCACTGCAGTTCGCTTACCGGCACAACAGATCAACGGTGGACGCGATCTCGCTGGCCCTCCGCTCCTTTCTGGACCACTTGGACAACAAAAACTCATATGTCAGGCTGCTATTTATTGACTACAGCTCGGCATTTAACACAATCATCCCCTCCAAGCTGGTTACCAAACTCGCAGAACTGGGTCTTTGCGCATCCCTCTGCAATTGGATCCTCGACTTCCTCATCCACAGACCACAGTCTGTTCGTATTGGTGGAAATGTGTCAGACTCGATAACAATCAGCACGGGAGCACCTCAGGGCTGCGTGCTCAGCCCCCTGCTGTACTCACTCTATACTCATGACTGCGTAGCCGGTCATAGCGCGAACTCCATCATCAAGTTCGCTGACGACACCACTGTTGTGGGACGTATCACTGATGGGGATGAGTCCGAGTATAGAAGAGAGATCGAGCAACTGTCCATATGGTGCCAGCACAACAACCTGGCACTCAACACCAGCAAAACCAAGGAACTGATTGTGGACTTTGGAAGGAGTAGAATGGGAACCCACAGTCCTGTTTATATCAACGGGTCGATGGTTGAAAGGGTCAAGAGCTTCAAATTCCTGGGCGTGCACATCTGGGAAGATCTTTCCTGGTCCGAGAACACAGATGCAATTATTAAGAAAGCTCATCAGCGCCTCTACTTCCTGAGAAGATTACGGAGAGTTGGTCTGTCAAGGAGGACTCTCTCTAACTTCTACAGGTGTACAGTAGAGAGCTTGCTGACTGGTTGCATCGTGGCTTGGTTCGGCAACTTGAGCGCCATGGAGAGGAAAAGTCTCCAAAAAGTAGTAAACACTGCCCAGTCCATCATCGGCTCTGACCTTCCTTCCATCGAGGGGATTTATCACAGTCGCTGCCTCAAAAAGGCTGGCAGCATCATCAAGGACCCACACCACCCTGGCCACACACTCATCTCCCTGCTACCTTCGGGTAGAAGGTACAGGAGCCTGAAGACTGCAACAACCCGGTTTAAGAATAGCTACTTCCCCACAGCCATCAGGCTATTAAACTTGGCTCGGAACTCTGAACATTAATATCCCTCCATCTATTATTTGCACTTTATTAATTTATTAAGTCATGGGTGTATTTATGTATAGAATTGTAGTCAATGCCTTCTATGTTCTGTTGTGCTATGCAAAGAAAGATTTTCATTGTCCTGTCAGGGACACATGACAATAAACTCTTTTGACTTTGACTTTTGACTCTTTTGACTTTGACTTGACTTTGACTTTGACTTTGACTTTGACTTTTGACTTTGACTTTGATTCCCCACGTTTCCTCCCTTAGGAAACATTCATTTCGAGATAGAGCACTCTAGTGATGACTCCAGGACACAACACTTTTCCCTCCTTGTAAATGAAGGTTATCATATAAGTCCAGTTATCCACACAAATATGTCCATATGCAATCAGTCCAAAATAACAGCTCGGTTTATGGCTTCACAGCTGATAATCATGCAGATACTGAGGTCTCCTCTTCTGTCGCTTAGAGCGTCGATCGGGAATAGACTGCTCTGCTGTATGCTCTGCTATATGCTGACCACAATCACTGTCTTGACTGGATATTGGGAAAGGAAAAGTGTCCAATCGTCTTCTTCCTGTCTCTGTCTACTTGCAATTAGACGCCTCGCGTTCCATCTGGTGTTATCTTGGAGGAGGCATGCGTTCTCACCGAATCTCCGTTTAATCTGTATCGGCTTGGAGAGTGCGCTTGCAAGCTTATGCTGTCTGTTTGGGTGGCTGATTCGTACCCTGTTGCCGACCTTGAACCGCGGCGCTCGTACTCTGCGTTTGGCATCACAGTATGCTTTCCCTCTTGCCTGTTTGTGTGCTATCATTTCCGCCCTCGCTTTTGTATCTGGATTTGGGTGCGATGATGGTTGAAGAGCATTCAGTTTTGTTCACAGGTTTCGCCCTATCATCAGCTCTGCTGGTCTTTTCCCAGTCAACGTGTGTGGTGTGGATCTGTAGGATCGGAGGAGGATATGGATTGACTGGTCAAACGTTTTCCCCTCTGACCTGCTTGCTTTTATGCTTTCCTTGATCACGCAATTGAATCGTTCAACCCCGCCGTTTGATTGGGGGTTGTATCTCGACGTCTGCTGATGTTGAATGTCATAACTCGCGAGGAAAGTGGAGAACTGTTCAGATATGAATTGAGGGCTGTTGTCAGTCGTTATGACCTCAGGCAGTCCCCACTTAGTGAATAGCTTTTAGAGAATCGCGATGATCGAGCTTGTCGTGACTGAGAAAGTAGTAGCAATCTTAGGCCACTTGCTGTGGAGATCGTGTACTACAAGTCGAAACCGCTAGCTTCTTGGCGCAGCTTGTATCTCTCCAAAGATGTCGACTTGCAAGTGCCTCCCTGGTTTGTCCAGCCATGGGATTGGCTGAAGAGGGGCAGGACATGGGTTTGTTGCTTTCTCACTAATTGTGCATGGTTCACAATTTTGAACAAAATCTTCTAGGCGACGATCTATTGCTGGCCACCACACTGCCTCACAACACCGTTGTTTCATCTTAACAATGCCCAGGTGTCGTTCGTGTGTCAGTTGTAACACGCGGTGTTGCAGTGATTTGGGTATAACCACTCGAGTTCCACGCGTGACACATGTATCGTCAACCACAGCCAATTTGTGGCGTACCCGGTGGTACGGAACCAAGTCGTCTGCTATCTCCTTGGGCCAGTCTGTCCTGAGATACTGGCAGACGATTTGCAGTGTGCCGTCAGCTGTCAACTCTGCTTTCAGCTCTCCCCGCGTCACTAGATTCGCCATCGCGTGCAAAATTACTGCAAGAACGTATTCGGCGATGTCTCTTGAAGCGTCGCTATCGTGTGTGCTTGCGGGTGCCACCGTTGGGACGCGACTGAGCATGTCTGCGATGCGATTGCGTGAACCTGCGAGGTATTCTACTTTGAAGTTGTACTGGTGAAGGCGATCGGACCATCTGTACATCCTGAGCAAACGATGTCCTGAGCCTGACGTGTCCAGCAACGTAGTTAGCGCTTGGTAATCTGTACGGAGAGTGAATGGTCTCCCGTATAGGTATACGTGCCAGTGTTCACACGCGTATATGCACGCTAATGCTTTGCGTTCCCCGGTGGAGTACTTGCGTTCGGTTGCAGTCAAGGGACGGGATGCGAATGCAATCTGTCGTTCGCTTCCATCGATACCCTACGAGAACACTGCTCCGATTGCTATTCCGGAAGCATCTGTAGTGACGTACGTGTCCGCACTTGGGTCGAAGTGTGCAAGAACAGGCGGAGATGCTATTTTGTCTTTCAGCGTGTCCTGCTCATCTGTCCATTCCCACTGTGTGTCTTTCCGTCGCAGCTTCTGTAGCGGTTCTGCGATCTGCGCGTACTGCAGCACAAACTTGCGGTAGAAGTTGGTGGTGCTCAGAAATGTTGCTAGCCCTTTCACGTTAGTTGGAGCGCGTTGAAGACTTGGACATTGTCATGTGTAGGCTCAACTCCAGTCACTGTCACTTTGTACCCGAGAAAGTTAATCTCGGCTGCTGTAAATGTGCACTTTGCTGCGTTGAGCATCAAGTTGTGTTGCACGAGCCTAGCTAACATTGCATGCAGTTGTCGATCGTGTTCCTCCTTGTCCCTTCCATGGACCACGACATCATCAAGGATATTGAGTGCTCCATCATGCCTGTGAGAACCGACGCCACAATTTTTTGAAATGCGCTAGGTGCTGAGCACAGTCCATATGGCATCCTACGGTACTGAAATACTCCTCCATGTGTAATGAATGCTGACAACTGCCGACTGCGTTCTGCTAGTGGTACCTGAAGGTAGCTTTGGCGCATGTCCAGTTTTGTGAACACTGTTGAACCGTGGAACGATGCAGCTAGCTCTTGTATTGTTGGCAGAGGGTATTTGGCCAGAATGATGGCTTTAATGACTGATTTGAGATCGATGCACAGCCTGAGTTCACCGTTCTTGCGTCGGGTGATGACCAGATTCGATATTCAAGGGGATGCATCAGTGCGCTCAATTATACCATCCTTTTCGAGACTTCCGTGCAAATGGAAATCTGTAGACGCCGTAGGCATTGTGAAACAGGCCGGACTGATGTGTCTGCACGTTGTGTGTGGCAGTACCCTTTAACTATCCCAAAACCCGAGAAAAGGGAAGGGTACTCATGCCCAAACATCCGCGTCGCTGATCACATTGATGTTCATGTTGGTTGAGTCCTGAACCTTGAACCCTAGTTTATCAAACAAATTGATTCCCATCTGACTCTTTCCTTCAGCATAGTATAATGTAAAGCTAATGAGCTTAACTCCTTTGTAGCAGACAGGAACGGCCACTAGCCCTCTCGTGGGTATGGTTGAACCATCATAAGCGTGAAGAGTGGCCCTCGAGGGAACAAGTGGGTAGTCTGAAAAGTACCTTTCATAGAGGTCGACGCTCAAAATTGAAACCTTCGCCCCTACATCTATGAAAGGCGATACCGAGGTCCCAGCGATCTCTACCATGCAGGCTTTGAAAGTCCCTGTTGACCGAACATCCTGGTGAGCCTTGTTCTTTATAGAGTATATACGTCATGTCCACCCGGAGATTCATCGTCTATGGGACTAATGTCTGTGGTGATGAAGTGCTTTGAGAGGCTGATCATGGCGTAAATCAACTCATACCTCGACAAAAACCTGGACCCACTGCAGTTCGCTTACCGCCACAACAGATCAACGGTGGATGCAATCTCCCTGGTTGAGTTCCTGATTGAGATATCTGCATTCATGTCCCCAATGACAATACACTAGAATAATTATTGTTTTGAATATAGGAATAGATGAAAGCAAGCATATTTAAATATTCAACCTAATTCGGATGGCATTCAATTGTATTCAAATGATTTTAAACAGTGAGAAAATTATATTCAAATAATATGAAAGGGGTCTCCCTAATGCTTAATTCTTCATCGCTTTTACACCCTGAATAAAATCAAAGAAAGCAGAGAAACCCAGGAGAAATGTGGCATTTGTTGTCAAATACTGATGTGATTTATGAGGCATTTAAATCCTATTCACCATGATTTATATACATTCTCTGGTTATAACAGATTTGGCAAATCTCTCATCTTCATCAAATGCAGATAGACCTGGACCTTTGGCCAGACATGGTGGGCAATGGGGTAAGTACATAAAACAATAAAATAATTTTTAAAAAAATACAGAAGTTTTGAGATTGCATGTTGAAAGGAAGGAATTGTATTTGTATAATGCATCTGTCTCCTGTGGTTCACAGCTAATAAAATAGTGAACTGTTAAATAAAGAACTGATCTAGGCAATTTGTAGAAACAAGTTGCAACAAAGAGATATATTAACAACTAAATAGTTTTAATGAACTACCAGAGTGATGAATATTGGACTGTAAACTGGGGAGAACTCCCATGCTTTTCCTTAAAAATTGTCAGCGTATTTTCTTTTAAAAATGTGATTGTAAATTAAGGTAGAGATGAGGCAACATGTTTTTATCTCAGAGGCTTTAGAACTGTTTTTGGAGGGTGCTGGAAGAAGAGTAGGTGACAGCAAAAAGAAAGAGGAAGTAAACTTAGAGAGCATGTGATTGGAAATGTCTTCATCCAAAGAGAATGGTTTTGGGCCTGTCCTACAGGTGATTTTTCAGCAGTCGCCTGAAAAAACAGAAACGAGAACGACGACTCTCAGAGTGTAACACAAATCAAATATTGCTTCCTTCACCAGCCCGTTATGCATGCGGGGGGCAGGGCAATCGGGGTGTGCGCTGTGTAAAAAATTCACACGGTGCAAAGCCAAGGTAAAATAGACACACATCGCGATGATCAGGAAGGTTGGCACTAAAAAGATGGCTAAAGGACAGTGTAGAGTAAGTCCTTTAAAAGAGGGGGGAGAAAGAGTGGAGACAACTTTTAAGAAGCCAGAGATACACGGCTGTGAAGCTTGGCGGACATTGAACTGACATTGAAATGGTCAGTTACCCTTGGTTTTGAAAACTACTACATTATTTTCCCCATTGAGCCAATTCAATTCACCGGTCGGCACCAGCTACAACCTACGACAACCTCCGAGAACCTTTGACCTCCTGGCAACCGATTAGGACATCCTGGCAACCCACCTACGGCTCGAGAATTCGCGCTACTCTCCATGGCGGCTTCATTCTAGTTGTCGCTAATTTTTCAACCATAATGAGGCCGCGACTAGTTCCCAGAATGCGGGAACTCTTCCATGAAGGCAAATCCCTGGCAACCAACTGCGAACATGTGGCGACCATGTGGCGACTGCATAGTCTCCCACAGTAGACTGAAAAGTCGCCTAAGTGGGACAGGCCCATTTGAATAGCAGAATGCAACAGATTTAGATTTATTATTGTTGCATGTACAATGTACATGTACAATGAAAAGCTTTGTTTTGTTTGTAATCAAATCAGATAAAACTATATATAGATACAATCAGTAAGTCAAATAAATCAGTAAAAAGTCAAATAAAATAGGTAGTCAAAGGGATAGATACAGTGTGCAGAATATAGTTCTCAGCATTGTAGTGCACGAGAGACAAAGTCCAATGTCCGCAATTGGGATAGGAAATTCGAACAGTACCCTAGCTTAGGTATCCTCTCCTCTCCTCTACCCAACTTAAAGATGGCGCCTACCTGCGGCGACATTTTGCCAGCAGCCCAACAGAAAAGGATAAGTTACAGCTACAATCAACTTACCTGGATCAGAAAAACGGCAGAAATCGGCGCCGTAACGGTCAAGCTGCATCTGAAGGCACTAGCGATTTTGCGATCTCCCACAGCTGTGGGAGCCTCTGACTGCAAGTGTTCCCTGAATCGTTGGAGAGAACCCGACCCGACTGAGAATCACAGGTAATGTACCTGGAAACACCGGGAAGACCTCCAGAGCCGACGGGCAGGACCTCCCTGGAGCAACAGAGCTGGAGCTGACGTCTGCGTGAGAACCTCCATTTGTAACGGAGCTGGAGCTGCCGTCTGCAAGCTACTCTCGCCGTCTGCAAACTACAGCGCAGGGTCGCAGAAACAGCAGGTACAGTAAGCACAGTACCTGAAAACTACGGGGAGGCCTCCATTGTGTCCAGAATCGTGGCCAATGTGCAGTCAGACTGAAGTGCAGGGGACCTCGACCCCCTCTCCCTATCATCCTACTGGTCAATGTACAGTCACTAGAGAACAAGGTGGAGGACTTTGGAGTGGAGAGCAAGGCTGCTTTATCAAAGTGGAGGGCAACGCTGCTTTATCAAAGGGAGCTGAGGGAATGCTCTGTGTTCTGTTTCACAGAGACATGGCTCACCCCCAGCTTTTCAGACTAGGCTGTCCAGCCTGATGGTTTCTTCATCCATCGCATGGACCGTACAGTGGCATCTGGGAAAGGGAGAGGAGGTGGCTTCTGCATCGTGGTACTCAGACATGGCAGTCCTGTCCAACTCCTGCTCTCCACACCTGAAACACCTGGATGTGGAGTGCCGTCCCTTCTACCTACCAAGGGGATTCACCTCCATCATCCTCACCGGCAGCAATTGAAGAGCGCAACCCCTGAGGTGAGGCTGTTCAGAGCTGGTCGGGGAGTGGAGGGGGGTGGGGTTGAGGAACAACTCCAGGACTGTTTAGAGTCTGTAGACTGGGCAATGTTCAGGGACTTGGCAACGGACCTGAACGAATACGCCACAGTCGTTACAGACTTTATAAAGAAATGTGTGGAGGACTGCATCCCAACAAAAAACTTCCGAGTGTTTCCCAATCAGAAGCCTTGGATGAACTATGAGATCCACACTCTTCTGAAGACCAGACACCACGCATTTATATACGAAGATACAGGGGTCTACAAGAAGTCCAGATATGACCTGGGTAAGGCCATCAAAAAGGCCAAAAGGGACATTTGCTCCAAGGTGGAGGATGAGGCGGATGTTCGGCAACTGTGGCAGGGCTTGAATGGCATCATTTCCTACAAGGGAAAATCAGGAGGCAGCTCAAATGTCAGCGAAGCTGTTGTATTCGAGGGCTAAATAATTCACAAACTTGGTGTCCAGAACCCAAAATGTATTTATTAAAAGCTAAACATGGCTGCCGCTAAAGCCCTGCAGATTCAATCACCTCTTACAAGGCGAAACCAGGAGGCTCTCTGATGAGCTCAATGCATTTTACGCACGCTTTGATAGGGAGAACACCGATGTGCCTTCCCGAGCCCCTATTCGCTGTGATGGTTTTTCAGTCTCAGTCACAGAGGCCGACGTCAGGAAATCCTTCAGAGAGGTGAACCCTCGAAAAGCGTCTGGACCTGATGGCATACCTGGTCGTGTCCTAAAAACCTGTGCGGACCAACTGGCTGGAGTTTTTACGGACATTTTCAACCTGTCACTTCTGAGGTCTGAGGATCCCACCTGCTTCAAAAGGGCATCAATAATACCGGTGCCCAAGAAGAGCAAGGTGACATGCCTCAATGACTATCGACCTGTGGCACTAACGCCTGTGGTGATGAAGTGCTTCGAGAGGTTGATCATGGCGTAAATCAACTCCTACCTCAACAAAAACCTGGACCCACTGCAGTTCGCTTACCGGCACAACAGATCAATGGTGGACGCGATCTCGCTGGCCCTCCACTCCGTTCTGGACCACTTGGACAACAAAAACTCATATGTCAGGCTGCTATTTATTGACTACAGCTCGGCATTTAACACAATCATCCCCTCCAAGCTGGTTACCAAACTCGCAGAACTGGGTCTTTGCGCATCCCTCTGCAATTGGATCCTCGACTTCCTCATCCACAGACCACAGATGGGGTGGAGTCCGAGTATAGAAGAGAGATCGAGCGACTGTCCATATGATGCCAGCACAACAACCTGGCCCTCAACACCAGCAAAACCAAGGAACTGATTGTGGACTTTGGAAGGAGTAGGATGGGGACCCGCAGTCCTGTTTATATCAACGGGTCGATGGTTGAAAGGGTCAAGAGCTTCAAATTCCTGGGCGTGCACATCTGGGAAGATCTTTCCTGGTCCGAGAACACAGATGCAATTATTAAGAAAGCTCATCAGCGCCTCTACTTCCTGAGAAGATTACGGAGAGTTGGTCTGTCAAGGAGGACTCTCTCTAACTTCTACAGGTGTACAGTAGAGAGCTTGCTGACTGGTTGCATCGTGGCTTGGTTCGGCAACTTGAGCGCCATGGAGAGGAAAAGTCTCCAAAAAGTAGTAAACACTGCCCAGTCCATCATCGGCTCTGACCTTCCTTCCATCGAGGGGATTTATCACAGTCGCTGCCTCAAAAAGGCTGGCAGCATCATCAAGGACCCACACCACCCTGGCCACACACTCATCTCCCTGCTACCTTCGGGTAGAAGGTACAGGAGCCTGAAGACTGCAACAACCCGGTTTAAGAATAGCTACTTCCCCACAGCCATCAGGCTATTAAACTTGGCTCGGAACTCTGAACATTAATATCCCTCCATCTATTATTTGCACTTTATTAATTTATTAAGTCATGGGTGTATTTATGTATAGAATTGTAGTCAATGCCTTCTATGTTCTGTTGTGCTATGCAAAGAAAGATTTTCATTGTCCTGTCAGGGACACATGACAATAAACGCTTTTGACTTTGACTTTTGACTCTTTTGACTTTGACTTGACTTTGACTTTGACTTTGACTTTGACTTTGATTCCCCACGTTTCCTCCCTTAGGAAACATTCATTTCGAGATAGAGCACTCTAGTGATGACTCCAGGACACAACACTTTTCCCTCCTTGTAAATGAAGGTTATCATATAAGTCCAGTTATCCACACAAATATGTCCATATGCAATCAGTCCAAAATAACAGCTCGGTTTATGGCTTCACAGCTGATAATCATGCAGATACTGAGGTCTCCTCTTCTGTCGCTTAGAGCGTCGATCGGGAATAGTAAGATTGAACGAGAACTTACCAGTTCGAAGGTTGATCTTTATTTCATGAGGAGTCGAAGTGAGGGATTTCGTGAAGAGCCCGCCGGCGCGCATGCTCGACATACTTCAAAGTAGCGGCGTGGAATCACAGAACCAGCAATAGAAATGACTTCGCATAGTATGATTGAATTGACTAAGATTACCAGATGAAGGTGATTGAGGGTTGGGCGAGGAGGGCACGAAATCCCTCACTTCGACTCCTCATGAAATAAAGATCAACCTTCGAACTGGTAAGTTCTCGTTCAATCTTACTATTTCATTTCGGAGTCACGTGAGTGACTTCGTGAAGACTTCAAAGCTTCTGTGATTACACGCCCTGGACCACGTCCATGCTGACACACCACTACCAGGGATGGATGGGAGGAACAAACTGGCTCAATAGCTCATACTGCAAAACAAAAGCATATTTATTAATAACAAATCAAAACCCCTCATGCGGGGACATCTCCACGTTCTTGACCTGCATTCAGCACGGCTTCTGCGAACTGTAGAGGAGCAGCAACAGGCTTGTTATAAAAACGCTGGAACACAGCTTCATTCGCCCATCCTGCTGTGGCGAGAATTTGGTCCATGGGCACCTCCATGACCCTCGCCGCTGACGTCGATGCAGCCCTGGTGGAATGAGACTTGAACACATTAGTGTCGATACCTGACTTACCCAAGACGACTCGAAGCCACCTGGATATCGTCTGGACTGTCACTCGATGATGAGGTCTCTTATGAGTGACAAGCAGGTATCTCTCCATTCCTCTGATGCGTGCCGTCACCTTGACATAGTGGCGGATATGTGAGGCTAAACATAGCCTAGCATCTGCGGGGTATGCCGGGAACTTCAGCTGCAGCCCTGTGCACCCAGGTCTATGCTGCTTTAGTAGCTCGTCAACGAAAAAGACTACTTCTGTAGGGGTAGATGTCATTCTGTCGACACGCAGTTTATGTAGTGTCTGTACCCTCTGAGCTGAAGTCAGCGCTAGTAACATCACCAGCTTCATGGTGAGTTGGTCCAGTTGGAGCCCTTCCATGGGAGACCACGTCCTGAGCAGGGTTAATACGTCCCTGACATCCCAGGTGATATTATAGCGTGGTGTAGGCGGATTCATATTGAATATACCCCGCATGAGTCTGGACACTAGCCTGTTGGATCCTACCCCAATCTTGAGGTAGAATGATAGCGTACTTCTGGCGCTGTTGATGGCACTGTAACTTAAGTGTTCATCATGGTGCAACCCCGCGAGGAATTCCAGGACGTCGGTTATTGTCACGTCATCGTACGTGATGCGAGAGCGGCTGCAGTAGGCTTCCCACTTCTTAATATGCGAGCGGTATCTTCGCCTTGTGGACTCTCGACACGACGCCCCGATGGTATCCATGGTCCGAGCCGAGAGGCCGTATTGGACTAACGGCCTGTTCAGAACCTGCAAGCCAACAAATTTAAATAGCCATGGCAGGGATGTGGCTCCCCTGACACAGGGTGAGTAACCAATTGTGGGCAACCCTTCAAAAGGACCCAAGGTTCGTTGAGCATGTCAAAGACCACCGGATACCAAGGCTGTGTGGGCCAGTCGGGTATAATAAGGATGCCCTTGGCAGCATCTGCCTGAATCTTTCGCAATACCCGACTGATGAGGCAAAACGGAGGGAAGGCATAGAAAACCCAATTCCCCCAGTCCAGCGAGAATGCATCTAGCGCTATTGCCCCAGGATCTGGTTCCCATGAAACGTAGGCTGGTACCTGATGGTTCAACCGTGACGCAAAAAGGTCAATGTCCGGTTTACCAAATTTGGCTGTGACTTTAGCAAAAATCTCAGGATGCAACATCCATTCAATGTTGTCATTAAATTTGCGTGACCTGGTGTCCGCCACAGTATTAAGCTCACCTGGCAAATAGGTAGCTGAAATCCAAATGTCTCTTTGAATACACCAGAGCCAAATTGAGTTAGCCAATTTGTCACACAAAACTGACCTGGTACCACCCATATGGTTTAAATATGCCACAGCTGTGGTGTTGTCTATTTGGAGACGGACGTGTGCTCCAACAAGCTTGGAACAATATGCACGAAGTCCGTGGAATGCTGCCAGCAACTCCAAATAGTTAATCCCTTGAGTCAACAACATCGATGCCTCAAGGGTGTCCCATCTACCCCCACAACTAGAGCAATTATCAGTAGCTCCCCAGCCATTGGAGCTTGCATCAGTCTGTAAATATACCACCGGATTAGCCTCCCTGACTGGCTTAAATGAGTTGCTAATGTGACACACCCACCATTGCAACTCAGTTATCGCTTCGGACGGCAGCTGCATAGATCGATCGTAATGACCAGCGTTCCATTTTAACGCAGTAATTTTAGCTCTTTGCAAATTCTGATAATGCAAAGGTCCATATCGTGCTGCCGGAAACAAAGCCACTAACTTGCCAATTACTGTGGCTGTATGCCGAATCGATGGTATATTGGTGCCAATTAAATCTCTGCACACCTTAGTGACTTCCTCAATTTTGTTAATTGGTATAGTTATCCTCATGCTCATTGAGTTCACCGTGAACCCTAGGTAATTAATTACCTGGGCAGGGCAGAACTTTGATTTCTCTGGATGGACAATGAATCCTAATTGTTGAAATATATTGACAGCAGCTGCAACACCCTGTTCAGCCAATTGCAGGGTGTGGCCCACAATAAAGACATCATCTAAATAGGCCATAACTATATGATGTCGTTGTCTCAAATAAGCCATGATTGGCTTCACCAATTTAGTGAACAATCTAGGGGCTGTAGTAAGCCCATTAGGCAAAGCCTTATACTGCCAAAGTTGCCCCATCCAGATAAATTTCAAAAACCTTCTATCATCTTTCTGGATGGATACTGAACAATATGCATCCCTCAAATCAATGCATGCCATAAAGCAGCCATGAGAAATCAATGATTTGGCTGTTTCAAACGTATCCATTTTAAAATGAGTATATGTTACAAACGTATTCAAACGGGTTAGATCAATAATGACATGACAGCCTCCATCCTTCTTAGGTCTAGTAAATATGTTCGAAACAAATTCAATTGGCTCATGCACTGTTTTCTCAATCACGCCCTTCTGTTCCAAACTTAAAATTTCCTTGTAACCTGCTGCCTGTTCTGCAGCAGACAATTTGAACGTACGACCAGGCATGTGCTGGGATGGAGGAATGTCGCCATTAATAAACTCAATTTTATGCCCCTGAATATTCCGCAACACATACTCATCACCAGTAAAATTACCCCATGCATCCAAAAACAACCGTAAACGACCACCAACATGGGAAGTTAAACAGAGAGAAAAGAGAGAACCAGACCCCCTCACCTCCGTGGTTACCGGCGGTCCTTGACACGTGTGGGTGGCCGTGGAGGTGCTGGGTTGGCTTGAGGGCGCGGCGTCTTCGATTTCCAAAAAGGTCTCTGCCGACCCTGTCCTAAAAAAGACCCTTGGTGCTGGTTCTGGTGTTGTTGTCGTTGTGGAGCTAGAGGGTGAGTCCTCGTCGAGGCACTGGCCGACCCTCGTGAGCGAATGTATGGAGCTTTTGAGCCGGACGGTGTGGGGGCACTCTTAGAGCGCATGATCCCCACCGTTTTGGCTTGTTCGTCAAGCTCTTTGACTCTCTTCGAGAGGTCCTCACCAAAGAGCTGACGGGGCGGCGGCAGCGGCGGTGGTTTGCACAATCCTGCAAACTTCGGGTTGAGTGCTGGGCGGATGCTGTTTTTGCGAAACCCGTTGATTTCGTGCTGGGTCGCGCACAATAAGGCCAGAGCATCTTCCTGGTCCAAATTCAGCTCGTCCTCGTCCACCGACCGCGCAAAGGCGGTAATACCGGCCGTGAGGAGTTTCAGGATCCGCTGCAATTGTAGCTCTTGTTGACGGATAGCCGCACTGATGTTGCCCCATATTGGCGTATTGACCACAGGCACGTTGAGGGAGTTGCAGTTTGATGGAGCCTTGTGACGGCTCATAGCCTGGATGAGGACTTCTTCCTGCAGCACCTGATTATTAAGAAAGTCCACTGTGGCTGCCAGCTTTGAATTGAGAGGAAGACCAGCCGTATGTGGGGCCGCGAATTTGGTCGCCACATCCAAAAGTTCCTCCGCTGGCACCTCCACCGGAGGTGGTACGGGAACCAGAACCTCCTCCTCGTGCTGCTCCAGGCTGATAGTAGATGTTGGTGAAGACGCCCTGTGCCTGTTGCTGCCCTGCTGTTGTTGACGTTGAAGCAGGAGCTCCAGCAGCCGCTCCATACGGTCAATACGCCCTTCACCCTGAACACTCAGGTGGTCGGAGTCCTCCGGCTCTGAAAAGAAAACCGGGCTCCTGTCATCGGCCCGCACCTCGTCGAGGCCCTGCCGGTGCCGGTAGTTGTCGCTAACAGCCGCCGAGGCGAAACTGCGCGATTCCTGCGCGGGCGTGTTCAATCGCCTCCGTTTAGCGAGAGCTGAAGCCGCTGCCACTAAGGGCACATGCGGCGAGGTGTCGGCACCAGCCGAAGCATGGCTGCCTGGGGCCCGCGCAGTCTTGCCGGCTGCCCACATCGTGGACGTTGCCGACGCATGGTGCCGCCCACCCATCCATGGGGGGCTCGGCGACCGCGACGAGACCCGACTCAACCGACCCGTCCCGGCGTCGAGAGTCGGGGTGTGCCGGCTGGACCTCACAGCCGCCCCGGGTCTCGCCCTGGAACCTGACCGCTCCTCCGCGACAGGCAATGCCTTAGCCCTAACAGGGTTAGGCTTCTGGGCTCCTCCCCTCCCCCTTCTCGGAGGGCTGAGTGGAACAGGCCGTGCAACGGCACGCGCCCTGCTCGAGGTCGCCAGCGAGCCCGCTGACAACCTGACTGCCATGGCAGGGTCCCCCTGCTCTGGCGGCACACCACACTCCTCCTCGTCGAACTCCTCCGAGCTGTGGTGTGCTGACGGATCTGGACCTGTGAACACAGGGCTTACCCACATCTCCGCCTGAGTCCCGGCCTGCGCTGCAGGTACTGCCGATGGTAAAGGCCCCGGAACTGTTGACCGGCGAACTCGTCCTGACGTCCTCCGGCCCTTCGAACTCCCATCCATGTCCTTGCTGCAAGACATAATCAGACAACAAGGACCACCAACTAAAGGTAGAATACTTACCTCCGTGGCCCCTTATGAAGGGCTGGCGAGGAGCGCTCTCCATCGCCAGCCGTCGCAGCAACGCGTTACGACGATATGTCGAGCATGCGCGCCGGCGGGCTCTTCACGAAGTCACTCACGTGACTCCGAAATGAAATAGACTGCTCTGCTGTATGCTCTGCTATATGCTGACCACAATCACTGTCTTGACTGGATATTGGGAAAGGAAAAGTGTCCAATCGTCTTCTTCCTGTCTCTGTCTACTTGCAATTAGACGCCTCGCGTTCCATCTGGTGTTATCTTGGAGGAGGGATGCGTTCTCACCAAATCTCCGTTTAATCTGTATCGGCTTGGAGAGTGCGCTTGCAAGCTTATGCTGCCTGTTTGGGTGGCTGATTCGTACCCTGTTGCCGACCTTGAACCGCGGCGCTCGTACTCTGCGTTTGGCATCACAGTATGCTTTCCCTCTTGCCTGTTTGTGTGCTATCATTTCCGCCCTCGCTTTTGTATCTGGATTTGGGTGCGATGATGGTTGAAGAGCATTCAGTTTTGTTCACAGGTTTCGCCCTATCATCAGCTCTGCTGGTCTTTTCCCAGTCAACGTGTGTGGTGTGGATCTGTAGGATCGGAGGAGGATATGGATTGACTGGTCAAACGTTTTCCCCTCTGACCTGCTTGCTTTTATGCTTTCCTTGATCACGCAATTGAATCGTTCAACCCCGCCGTTTGATTGGGGGTTGTATCTCGACGTCTGCTGATGTTGAATGTCATAACTCGCGAGGAAAGTGGAGAACTGTTCAGATATGAATTGAGGGCTGTTGTCAGTCGTTATGACCTCAGGCAGTCCCCACTTAGTGAATAGCTTTTAGAGAATCGCGATGATCGAGCTTGTCGTGACTGAGAAAGTAGTAGCAATCTTAGGCCACTTGCTGTGGAGATCGTGTACTACAAGTCGAAACCGCTAGCTTCTTGGCGCAGCTTGTATCTCTCCAAAGATGTCGACTTGCAAGTGCCTCCCTGGTTTGTCCAGCCATGGGATTGGCTGAAGAGGGGCAGGACATGGGTTTGTTGCTTTCTCACTAATTGTGCATGGTTCACAATTTTGAACAAAATCTTCTAGGCGACGATCTATTGCTGGCCACCACACTGCCTCACAACACCGTTGTTTCATCTTAACAATGCCCGGGTGTCGTTCGTGTGTCAGTTGTAACACGCGGTGTTGCAGTGATTTGGGTATAACCACTCGAGTTCCACGCGTGACACATGTATCGTCAACCACAGCCAATTTGTGGCGTACCCGGTGGTACGGAACCAAGTCGTCTGCTATCTCCTTGGGCCAGTCTGTCCTGAGATACTGGCAGACGATTTGCAGTGTGCCGTCAGCTGTCAACTCTGCTTTCAGCTCTCCCCGCGTCACTAGATTCGCCATCGCGTGCAAAATTACTGCAAGAACGTATTCGGCGATGTCTCTTGAAGCGTCGCTATCGTGTGTGCTTGCGGGTGCCACCGTTGGGACGCGACTGAGCATGTCTGCGATGCGATTGCGTGAACCTGCGAGGTATTCTACTTTGAAGTTGTACTGGTGAAGGCGATCGGACCATCTGTACATCCTGAGCAAACGATGTCCTGAGCCTGACGTGTCCAGCAACGTAGTTAGCGCTTGGTAATCTGTACGGAGAGTGAATGGTCTCCCGTATAGGTATACGTGCCAGTGTTCACACGCGTATATGCACGCTAATGCTTTGCGTTCCCCGGTGGAGTACTTGCGTTCGGTTGCAGTCAAGGGACGGGATGCGAATGCAATCTGTCGTTCGCTTCCATCGATACCCTACGAGAACACTGCTCCGATTGCTATTCCGGAAGCATCTGTAGTGACGTACGTGTCCGCACTTGGGTCGAAGTGTGCAAGAACAGGCGGAGATGCTATTTTGTCTTTCAGCGTGTCCTGCTCATCTGTCCATTCCCACTGTGTGTCTTTCCGTCGCAGCTTCTGTAGCGGTTCTGCGATCTGCGCGTACTGCAGCACAAACTTGCGGTAGAAGTTGGTGGTGCTCAGAAATGTTGCTAGCCCTTTCACGTTAGTTGGAGCGCGTTGAAGACTTGGACATTGTCATGTGTAGGCTCAACTCCAGTCACTGTCACTTTGTACCCGAGAAAGTTAATCTCGGCTGCTGTAAATGTGCACTTTGCTGCGTTGAGCATCAAGTTGTGTTGCACGAGCCTAGCTAACATTGCATGCAGTTGTCGATCGTGTTCCTCCTTGTCCCTTCCATGGACCACGACATCATCAAGGATATTGAGTGCTCCATCATGCCTGTGAGAACCGACGCCACAATTTTTTGAAATGCGCTAGGTGCTGAGCACAGTCCATATGGCATCCTACGGTACTGAAATACTCCTCCATGTGTAATGAATGCTGACAACTGCCGACTGCGTTCTGCTAGTGGTACCTGAAGGTAGCTTTGGCGCATGTCCAGTTTTGTGAACACTGTTGAACCGTGGAACGATGCAGCTAGCTCTTGTATTGTTGGCAGAGGGTATTTGGCCAGAATGATGGCTTTAATGACTGATTTGAGATCGATGCACAGCCTGAGTTCACCGTTCTTGCGTCGGGTGATGACCAGATTCGATATTCAAGGGGATGCATCAGTGCGCTCAATTATACCATCCTTTTCGAGACTTCCGTGCAAATGGAAATCTGTAGACGCCGTAGGCATTGTGAAACAGGCCGGACTGATGTGTCTGCACGTTGTGTGTGGCAGTACCCTTTAACTATCCCAAAACCCGAGAAAAGGGAAGGGTACTCATGCCCAAACATCCGCGTCGCTGATCGCATTGATGTTCATGTTGGTTGAGTCCTGAACCTTGAACCCTAGTTTATCAAACAAATTGATTCCCATCTGACTCTTTCCTTCAGCATAGTATAATGTAAAGCTAATGAGCTTAACTCCTTTGTAACAGACAGGAACGGCCACTAGCCCTCTCGTGGGTATGGTTGAACCATCATAAGCGTGAAGAGTGGCCCTCGAGGGAACAAGTGGGTAGTCTGAAAAGTACCTTTCATAGAGGTCGACGCTCAAAATTGAAACCTTCGCCCCTACATCTATGAAAGGCGATACCGAGGTCCCAGCGATCTCTACCATGCAGGCTTTGAAAGTCCCTGTTGACCGAACATCCTGGTGAGCCTTGTTCTTTATAGAGTATATACGTCATGTCCACCCGGAGATTCATCGTCTATGGGACTAATGTCTGTGGTGATGAAGTGCTTTGAGAGGCTGATCATGGCGTAAATCAACTCATACCTCGACAAAAACCTGGACCCACTGCAGTTCGCTTACCGCCACAACAGATCAACGGTGGATGCAATCTCCCTGGTTGAGTTCCTGATTGAGATATCTGCATTCATGTCCCCAATGACAATACACTAGAATAATTATTGTTTTGAATATAGGAATAGATGAAAGCAAGCATATTTAAATATTCAACCTAATTCGGATGGCATTCAATTGTATTCAAATGATTTTAAACAGTGAGAAAATTATATTCAAATAATATGAAAGGAGTCTCCCTAATGCTTAATTCTTCATCGCTTTTACACCCTGAATAAAATCAAAGAAAGCAGAGAAACCCAGGAGAAATGTGGCATTTGTTGTCAAATACTGATGTGATTTATGAGGCATTTAAATCCTATTCACCATGATTTATATACATTCTCTGGTTATAACAGATTTGGCAAATCTCTCATCTTCATCAAATGCAGATAGACCTGGACCTTTGGCCAGACATGGTGGGCAATGGGGTAAGTACATAAAACGATAAAATAATTTAAAAAAAAATACAGAAGTTTTGAGATTGCATGTTGAAAGGAAGGAATTGTATTTGTATAATGCATCTGTCTCCTGTGGTTCACAGCTAATAAAATAGTGAACTGTTAAATAAAGAACTGATCTAGGCAATTTGTAGAAACAAGTTGCAACAAAGAGATATATTAACAACTAAATAGTTTTAATGAACTACCAGAGTGATGAATATTGGACTGTAAACTGGGGAGAACTCCCATGCTTTTCCTTAAAAATTGTCAGCGTATTTTCTTTTAAAAATGTGATTGTAAATTAAGGTAGAGATGAGGCAACATGTTTTTATCTCAGAGGCTTTAGAACTGTTTTTGGAGGGTGCTGGAAGAAGAGTAGGTGACAGTAAAAAGAAAGAGGAAGTAAACTTAGAGAGCATGTGATTGGAAATGTCTTCATCCAAAGAGAATGGTTTTGGGCCTGTCCTACAGGTGATTTTTCAGCAGTCGCCTGAAAAAACAGAAACGAGAACGACGACTCTCAGAGTGTAACACAAATCAAATATTGCTTCCTTCACCAGCCCGTTATGCATGCGGGGGGCAGGGCAATCGGGGTGTGCGCTGTGTAAAAAATTCACACGGTGCAAAGCCAAGGTAAAATAGACACACATCGCGATGATCAGGAAGGTTGGCACTAAAAAGATGGCTAAAGGACAGTGTAGAGTAAGTCCTTTAAAAGAGGGGGGAGAAAGAGTGGAGACAACTTTTAAGAAGCCAGAGATACACGGCTGTGAAGCTTGGCGGACATTGAACTGACATTGAAATGGTCAGTTACCCTTGGTTTTGAAAACTACTACATTATTTTCCCCATTGAGCCAATTCAATTCACCGGTCGGCACCAGCTACAACCTACGACAACCTCCGAGAACCTTTGACCTCCTGGCAACCGATTAGGACATCCTGGCAACCCACCTACGGCTCGAGAATTCGCGCTACTCTCCATGGCGGCTTCATTCTAGTTGTCGCTAATTTTTCAACCATAATGAGGCCGCGACTAGTTCCCAGAATGCGGGAACTCTTCCATGAAGGCAAATCCCTGGCAACCAACTGCGAACATGTGGCGACCATGTGGCGACTGCATAGTCTCCCACAGTAGACTGAAAAGTCGCCTAAGTGGGACAGGCCCATTTGAATAGCAGAATGCAACAGATTTAGATTTATTATTGTTGCATGTACAATGTACATGTACAATGAAAAGCTTTGTTTTGTTTGTAATCAAATCAGATAAAACTATATATAGATACAATCAGTAAGTCAAATAAATCAGTAAAAAGTCAAATAAAATAGGTAGTCAAAGGGATAGATACAGTGTGCAGAATATAGTTCTCAGCATTGTAGTGCACCAGAGACAAAGTCCAATGTCCGCAATTGGGATAGGAAATTCGAACAGTACCCTAGCTTAGGTATCCTCTCCTCTCCTCTACCCAACTTAAAGATGGCGCCTACCTGCGGCGACATTTTGCCAGCAGCCCAACAGAAAAGGATAAGTTACAGCTACAATCAACTTACCTGGATCAGAAAAACGGCAGAAATCGGTGCCGTAACGGTCAAGCTGCATCTGAAGGCACTAGCGATTTTGCAATCTCCCACAGCTGTGGGAGCCTCTGACTGCAAGTGTTCCCTGAATCGTTGGAGAGAACCCGACCCGACTGAGAATCACAGGTAATGTACCTGGAAACACCGGGAAGACCTCCAGAGCCGACGGGCAGGACCTCCCTGGAGCAACAGAGCTGGAGCTGACGTCTGCGTGAGAACCTCCATTTGTAACGGAGCTGGAGCTGCCGTCTGCAAGCTACTCTCGCCGTCTGCAAACTACAGCGCAGGGTCGCAGAAACAGCAGGTACAGTAAGCACAGTACCTGAAAACTACGGGGAGGCCTCCATTGTGTCCAGAATCGTGGCCAATGTGCAGTCAGACTGAAGTGCAGGGGACCTCGACCCCCTCTCCCTATCATCCTACTGGTCAATGTACAGTCACTAGAGAACAAGGTGGAGGACTTTGGAGTGGAGAGCAAGGCTGCTTTATCAAAGTGGAGGGCAACGCTGCTTTATCAAAGGGAGCTGAGGGAATGCTCTGTGTTCTGTTTCACAGAGACATGGCTCACCCCCAGCTTTTCAGACTAGGCTGTCCAGCCTGATGGTTTCTTCATCCATCGCATGGACCGTACAGTGGCATCTGGGAAAGGGAGAGGAGGTGGCTTCTGCATCGTGGTACTCAGACATGGCAGTCCTGTCCAACTCCTGCTCTCCACACCTGAAACACCTGGATGTGGAGTGCCGTCCCTTCTACCTACCAAGGGGATTCACCTCCATCATCCTCACCGGCAGCAATTGAAGAGCGCAACCCCTGAGGTGAGGCTGTTCAGAGCTGGTCGGGGAGTGGAGGGGGGTGGGGTTGAGGAACAACTCCAGGACTGTTTAGAGTCTGTAGACTGGGCAATGTTCAGGGACTTGGCAACGGACCTGAACGAATACGCCACAGTCGTTACAGACTTTATAAAGAAATGTGTGGAGGACTGCATCCCAACAAAAAACTTCCGAGTGTTTCCCAATCAGAAGCCTTGGATGAACTATGAGATCCACACTCTTCTGAAGACCAGACACCACGCATTTATATACGAAGATACAGGGGTCTACAAGAAGTCCAGATATGACCTGGGTAAGGCCATCAAAAAGGCCAAAAGGGACATTTGCTCCAAGGTGGAGGATGAGGCGGATGTTCGGCAACTGTGGCAGGGCTTGAATGGCATCATTTCCTACAAGGGAAAATCAGGAGGCAGCTCAAATGTCAGCGAAGCTGTTGTATTCGAGGGCTAAATAATTCACAAACTTGGTGTCCAGAACCCAAAATGTATTTATTAAAAGCTAAACATGGCTGCCGCTAAAGCCCTGCAGATTCAATCACCTCTTACAAGGCGAAACCAGGAGGCTCTCTGATGAGCTCAATGCATTTTACGCACGCTTTGATAGGGAGAACACCGATGTGCCTTCCCGAGCCCCTATTCGCTGTGATGGTATTTCAGTCTCAGTCACAGAGGCCGACGTCAGGAAATCCTTCAGAGAGGTGAACCCTCGAAAAGCGTCTGGACCTGATGGCATACCTGGTCGTGTCCTAAAAACCTGTGCGGACCAACTGGCTGGAGTTTTTACGGACATTTTCAACCTGTCACTTCTGAGGTCTGAGGATCCCACCTGCTTCAAAAGGGCATCAATAATACCGGTGCCCAAGAAGAGCAAGGTGACATGCCTCAATGACTATCGACCTGTGGCACTAACGCCTGTGGTGATGAAGTGCTTCGAGAGGTTGATCATGGCGTAAATCAACTCCTACCTCAACAAAAACCTGGACCCACTGCAGTTCGCTTACCGGCACAACAGATCAATGGTGGACGCGATCTCGCTGGCCCTCCACTCCGTTCTGGACCACTTGGACAACAAAAACTCATATGTCAGGCTGCTATTTATTGACTACAGCTCGGCATTTAACACAATCATCCCCTCCAAGCTGGTTACCAAACTCGCAGAACTGGGTCTTTGCGCATCCCTCTGCAATTGGATCCTCGACTTCCTCATCCACAGACCACAGATGGGGTGGAGTCCGAGTATAGAAGAGAGATCGAGCGACTGTCCATATGATGCCAGCACAACAACCTGGCCCTCAACACCAGCAAAACCAAGGAACTGATTGTGGACTTTGGAAGGAGTAGGATGGGGACCCGCAGTCCTGTTTATATCAACGGGTCGATGGTTGAAAGGGTCAAGAGCTTCAAATTCCTGGGCGTGCACATCTGGGAAGATCTTTCCTGGTCCGAGAACACAGATGCAATTATTAAGAAAGCTCATCAGCGCCTCTACTTCCTGAGAAGATTACGGAGAGTTGGTCTGTCAAGGAGGACTCTCTCTAACTTCTACAGGTGTACAGTAGAGAGCTTGCTGACTGGTTGCATCGTGGCTTGGTTCGGCAACTTGAGCGCCATGGAGAGGAAAAGTCTCCAAAAAGTAGTAAACACTGCCCAGTCCATCATCGGCTCTGACCTTCCTTCCATCGAGGGGATTTATCACAGTCGCTGCCTCAAAAAGGCTGGCAGCATCATCAAGGACCCACACCACCCTGGCCACACACTCATCTCCCTGCTACCTTCGGGTAGAAGGTACAGGAGCCTGAAGACTGCAACAACCCGGTTTAAGAATAGCTACTTCCCCACAGCCATCAGGCTATTAAACTTGGCTCGGAACTCTGAACATTAATATCCCTCCATCTATTATTTGCACTTTATTAATTTATTAAGTCATGGGTGTATTTATGTATAGAATTGTAGTCAATGCCTTCTATGTTCTGTTGTGCTATGCAAAGAAAGATTTTCATTGTCCTGTCAGGGACACATGACAATAAACTCTTTTGACTTTGACTTTTGACTCTTTTGACTTTGACTTTGACTTTTGACTTTGACTTTGATTCCCCACGTTTCCTCCCTTAGGAAACATTCATTTCGAGATAGAGCACTCTAGTGATGACTCCAGGACACAACACTTTTCCCTCCTTGTAAATGAAGGTTATCATATAAGTCCAGTTATCCACACAAATATGTCCATATGCAATCAGTCCAAAATAACAGCTCGGTTTATGGCTTCACAGCTGATAATCATGCAGATACTGAGGTCTCCTCTTCTGTCGCTTAGAGCGTCGATCGGGAATAGACTGCTCTGCTGTATGCTCTGCTATATGCTGACCACAATCACTGTCTTGACTGGATATTGGGAAAGGAAAAGTGTCCAATCGTCTTCTTCCTGTCTCTGTCTACTTGCAATTAGACGCCTCGCGTTCCATCTGGTGTTATCTTGGAGGAGGCATGCGTTCTCACCGAATCTCCGTTTAATCTGTATCGGCTTGGAGAGTGCGCTTGCAAGCTTATGCTGTCTGTTTGGGTGGCTGATTCGTACCCTGTTGCCGACCTTGAACCGCGGCGCTCGTACTCTGCGTTTGGCATCACAGTATGCTTTCCCTCTTGCCTGTTTGTGTGCTATCATTTCCGCCCTCGCTTTTGTATCTGGATTTGGGTGCGATGATGGTTGAAGAGCATTCAGTTTTGTTCACAGGTTTCGCCCTATCATCAGCTCTGCTGGTCTTTTCCCAGTCAACGTGTGTGGTGTGGATCTGTAGGATCGGAGGAGGATATGGATTGACTGGTCAAACGTTTTCCCCTCTGACCTGCTTGCTTTTATGCTTTCCTTGATCACGCAATTGAATCGTTCAACCCCGCCGTTTGATTGGGGGTTGTATCTCGACGTCTGCTGATGTTGAATGTCATAACTCGCGAGGAAAGTGGAGAACTGTTCAGATATGAATTGAGGGCTGTTGTCAGTCGTTATGACCTCAGGCAGTCCCCACTTAGTGAATAGCTTTTAGAGAATCGCGATGATCGAGCTTGTCGTGACTGAGAAAGTAGTAGCAATCTTAGGCCACTTGCTGTGGAGATCGTGTACTACAAGTCGAAACCGCTAGCTTCTTGGCGCAGCTTGTATCTCTCCAAAGATGTCGACTTGCAAGTGCCTCCCTGGTTTGTCCAGCCATGGGATTGGCTGAAGAGGGGCAGGACATGGGTTTGTTGCTTTCTCACTAATTGTGCATGGTTCACAATTTTGAACAAAATCTTCTAGGCGACGATCTATTGCTGGCCACCACACTGCCTCACAACACCGTTGTTTCATCTTAACAATGCCCGGGTGTCGTTCGTGTGTCAGTTGTAACACGCGGTGTTGCAGTGATTTGGGTATAACCACTCGAGTTCCACGCGTGACACATGTATCGTCAACCACAGCCAATTTGTGGCGTACCCGGTGGTACGGAACCAAGTCGTCTGCTATCTCCTTGGGCCAGTCTGTCCTGAGATACTGGCAGACGATTTGCAGTGTGCCGTCAGCTGTCAACTCTGCTTTCAGCTCTCCCCGCGTCACTAGATTCGCCATCGCGTGCAAAATTACTGCAAGAACGTATTCGGCGATGTCTCTTGAAGCGTCGCTATCGTGTGTGCTTGCGGGTGCCACCGTTGGGACGCGACTGAGCATGTCTGCGATGCGATTGCGTGAACCTGCGAGGTATTCTACTTTGAAGTTGTACTGGTGAAGGCGATCGGACCATCTGTACATCCTGAGCAAACGATGTCCTGAGCCTGACGTGTCCAGCAACGTAGTTAGCGCTTGGTAATCTGTACGGAGAGTGAATGGTCTCCCGTATAGGTATACGTGCCAGTGTTCACACGCGTATATGCACGCTAATGCTTTGCGTTCCCCGGTGGAGTACTTGCGTTCGGTTGCAGTCAAGGGACGGGATGCGAATGCAATCTGTCGTTCGCTTCCATCGATACCCTACGAGAACACTGCTCCGATTGCTATTCCGGAAGCATCTGTAGTGACGTACGTGTCCGCACTTGGGTCGAAGTGTGCAAGAACAGGCGGAGATGCTATTTTGTCTTTCAGCGTGTCCTGCTCATCTGTCCATTCCCACTGTGTGTCTTTCCGTCGCAGCTTCTGTAGCGGTTCTGCGATCTGCGCGTACTGCAGCACAAACTTGCGGTAGAAGTTGGTGGTGCTCAGAAATGTTGCTAGCCCTTTCACGTTAGTTGGAGCGCGTTGAAGACTTGGACATTGTCATGTGTAGGCTCAACTCCAGTCACTGTCACTTTGTACCCGAGAAAGTTAATCTCGGCTGCTGTAAATGTGCACTTTGCTGCGTTGAGCATCAAGTTGTGTTGCACGAGCCTAGCTAACATTGCATGCAGTTGTCGATCGTGTTCCTCCTTGTCCCTTCCATGGACCACGACATCATCAAGGATATTGAGTGCTCCATCATGCCTGTGAGAACCGACGCCACAATTTTTTGAAATGCGCTAGGTGCTGAGCACAGTCCATATGGCATCCTACGGTACTGAAATACTCCTCCATGTGTAATGAATGCTGACAACTGCCGACTGCGTTCTGCTAGTGGTACCTGAAGGTAGCTTTGGCGCATGTCCAGTTTTGTGAACACTGTTGAACCGTGGAACGATGCAGCTAGCTCTTGTATTGTTGGCAGAGGGTATTTGGCCAGAATGATGGCTTTAATGACTGATTTGAGATCGATGCACAGCCTGAGTTCACCGTTCTTGCGTCGGGTGATGACCAGATTCGATATTCAAGGGGATGCATCAGTGCGCTCAATTATACCATCCTTTTCGAGACTTCCGTGCAAATGGAAATCTGTAGACGCCGTAGGCATTGTGAAACAGGCCGGACTGATGTGTCTGCACGTTGTGTGTGGCAGTACCCTTTAACTATCCCAAAACCCGAGAAAAGGGAAGGGTACTCATGCCCAAACATCCGCATCGCTGATCACATTGATGTTCATGTTGGTTGAGTCCTGAACCTTGAACCCTAGTTTATCAAACAAATTGATTCCCATCTGACTCTTTCCTTCAGCATAGTATAATGTAAAGCTAATGAGCTTAACTCCTTTGTAGCAGACAGGAACGGCCACTAGCCCTCTCGTGGGTATGGTTGAACCATCATAAGCGTGAAGAGTGGCCCTCGAGGGAACAAGTGGGTAGTCTGAAAAGTACCTTTCATAGAGGTCGACGCTCAAAATTGAAACCTTCGCCCCTACATCTATGAAAGGCGATACCGAGGTCCCAGCGATCTCTACCATGCAGGCTTTGAAAGTCCCTGTTGACCGAACATCCTGGTGAGCCTTGTTCTTTATAGAGTATATACGTCATGTCCACCCGGAGATTCATCGTCTATGGGACTAATGTCTGTGGTGATGAAGTGCTTTGAGAGGCTGATCATGGCGTAAATCAACTCATACCTCGACAAAAACCTGGACCCACTGCAGTTCGTTTACCGCCACAACAGATCAACGGTGGATGCAATCTCCCTGGTTGAGTTCCTGATTGAGATATCTGCATTCATGTCCCCAATGACAATACACTAGAATAATTATTGTTTTGAATATAGGAATAGATGAAAGCAAGCATATTTAAATATTCAACCTAATTCGGATGGCATTCAATTGTATTCAAATGATTTTAAACAGTGAGAAAATTATATTCAAATAATATGAAAGGAGTCTCCCTAATGCTTAATTCTTCATCGCTTTTACACCCTGAATAAAATCAAAGAAAGCAGAGAAACCCAGGAGAAATGTGGCATTTGTTGTCAAATACTGATGTGATTTATGAGGCATTTGAATCCTATTCACCATGATTTATATACATTCTCTGGTTATAACAGATTTGGCAAATCTCTCATCTTCATCAAATGCAGATAGACCTGGACCTTTGGCCAGACATGGTGGGCAATGGGGTAAGTACATAAAACGATAAAATAATTTAAAAAAAAATACAGAAGTTTTGAGATTGCATGTTGAAAGGAAGGAATTGTATTTGTATAATGCATCTGTCTCCTGTGGTTCACAGCTAATAAAATAGTGAACTGTTAAATAAAGAACTGATCTAGGCAATTTGTAGAAACAAGTTGCAACAAAGAGATATATTAACAACTAAATAGTTTTAATGAACTACCAGAGTGATGAATATTGGACTGTAAACTGGGGAGAACTCCCATGCTTTTCTTTAAAAATTGTCAGCGTATTTTCTATCAAAAATGTGATTGTAAATTAAGGTAGAGATGAGGCAACATGTTTTTATCTCAGAGGCTTTAGAACTGTTTTTGGAGGGTGCTGGAAGAAGAGTAGGTGACAGCAAAAAGAAAGAGGAAGTAAACCTAGAGAGCATGTGATTGGAAATGTCTTCATCCAAAGAGAATGGTTATGGGCCTGTCCTACAGGCGATTTTTCAGCAGTCGCCTGAAAAAACAGAAACGAGAACGACGACTCTCAGAGTGTAACACAAATCAAATATTGCTTCCTTCACCAGCCCGTTATGCATGCGGGGGACAGGGCAATTGGGGTGTGCGCTGTGTAAAAAATTCACACGGTGCAAAGCCAAGGTGAAATAGACACACACCGCGATGATCAGGAAGGTTGGCACTGTAAAAAGATGGCTAATGCACAGTGTACAGTAAGTCCTTTAAAAGAGGGGGGAGAAGGAGTGGAGACAACTTTTAAGAAGCCAGAGATACACGGCTGTGAAGCTTGGCGGACATTGAACATTACTGGTCAGTTTTCCTTGGTTTTGAATACTACTACATTTTTTTCCCTATTGAGCCAATGAAATTCACCGGTTGGCACCAGCTTCAACCTACGACAACCTCCGAGAATCTTTGACCTCCTGGCAACCGATTAGGACATCCTGGCAACCCACCTACGGCTCGAGAATTCGCGCTACTCTCCATGGCGGCTTCATTCTAGTTGTCGCTAATTTTTCAACCGTAATGAGGCCGCGACTAGTTCCCAGAATGCGGGAACTCTTCCATGAAGGCAAATCCCTGGCAACCAACTGCGAACATGTGGCGACCATGTGGCGACTGCATAGTCTCCCACAGTAGACTAAAAAGTCGCCTAAGTGGGACAGACCCATTTGAATAGCAGAATGCAACAGATTTATGGTTGAACCATCATAAGCGTGAAGAGTGTCCCTCGAGGGAACAAGTGGGTAGTCTGAAAAGTACCTTTCGTAGAGGTCGACGCTCAAAATAGAAACGTTCGCCCCTACATCTATGAGAGGTGATACCGAGGTCCCAGCGTTCTCGACCATGCAGTCTTTGAAAGTCCCTGTTGACCGAACATCCTGGTCAGCCCTGTTCTTTATGGAGTATATACGTCGTGTCCACCCGGAGATTCATCGTCTATGGGACTAATAACTGTGGTGATGAAGTGCTTTGAGAGGCTGATCATGGCGTAAATCAACTCATACCTCGAGAAAAACCTGGACCCACTGCAGTTCGCTTACCGCCACAACAGATCAACAGTGGATGCGATCTCCCTGGCTCTCCACTCCACTCTGGACCACTTGGACAACAAACACTAATATGTCAAGTTGAGGATCTGTCTGCAACTCGATCCTCAACTTCCTCATTCACAGACCACAGCCTGTTCGTATTGGTGGAAATGTGTTAGCCTCGATAACAATCAGCACGGGAGCACCAAAAGGCTGCGTGCTCAGCCCCCTGCTGTACTCACTCTATACTTATGACTGCGTAGCCGGTCATAGTACAAACTCCATCATCAAGTTCGCCAATGACACCACTGTTGTGGGACATATCACTGATGGAGACGAGTCAGAGTATAGAAGTGAGACCGACCGACTGCCCAAATGGTGCGAGCACAATAACCTGGCTCTCTGCACCAGCAAAACCAAGGAACTGATTGTGGACTTTGGAATGGGTAGGATGGGGACCCACAGTCCTGTTTATATCAACGGGTCAATGGTGGAAAGGGTCAAGAACTTCAAATTCCTGGGCGTGCATATTTCCGAAGATCTCTCCTGGTCCCAGAACACTGCTGCAATTATATAGAAAGCACATCAGCGCCTCTACTTTCTGAGAAGATTACGGAGAGTTGGTATGTCGAGGAGGATTCTCTCGAACTTCTACAGGTGCACAGTAGAGAGCATGCTGACCGGTTGCATCGTGGCATGGTTCGGCAACTTGTGCGCCCAGGAGCGGAAAAGGCTGCAAAAAGTTGTAAACACTGCCCTGTCCATCATCGGCTTTGACCTCCCTACCATCGAGGGGATCTAGCACAGTCGCTGCCTCAAAAAGGCTGCTAGTATCATCATGGACCCACACCATCCTGGCAACACATTCATCATTCCGCTGCCTTCAGGTAAAGGTGCAGGAGCCTGAAATCTGTAACATCCAGGTTCAGGAGCAGCTACTTCCCCTCAGCCATCAGACTATTAAACTCAACTCAAACAAAACTCTGAACTTTAATAGCCTATTGCACTTTATATGCTTATTTATGTGTGTGTATATATATATATTCAATGGTTTCTGGACACACTGAATGTTCTGCATTTATTTATGCCTACAATATTCTGTTGTGCTGAAGCAAAGCAAGAATTTCATTGTCAAAAGACAATAGGTGCAGGAGTAAGCCATTCGGCGGATCATCCCCAATCAGTACCCCGTTCCTGCCATCTCCTATATCCCCTGACTCCGCTATTTTTAAGAGTCCTATCTAGCTCTCTCTTGAAAGCATCCAGAGAACCTGCCTCCACCGCCTTCTGAGGCAGAGAATTCCACAGACTCACCACTCTCTGTGAGAAAAAGTGTTTCCTTGTCTCCGTTCTAAATGGCTTACTTCTTATTCATGTGCCCTATCTGGGACACATGACCATAAACTGTCTGGATCTCTTGAACTCTTGAACTCATGCACCTGATTATGGTCCAGAAGCCTGGTAACAAGGAGGAAGAAGGTTTTCCTGAGTCCATAAAGCACTTTCATGCTTCTGCTTCTGGACCAGATCGGAGAGAAGAAGGAATGGACAGGGTGGGACAATATCTGAAAGGGTGATAGTCATGGATTCATACAGACATTTACCATCATGTTCAGAAACAGACCTTTGCCACATCATGTCCACAAGAAACTACAGATGCCAGTTTACAAAATAAAATGGGCAGCATCTCTGGAGGACATGGTAGGTGATGTTTTGGGTGCTTTTGAAAGCATCTAGAGAACCTGCCTCCACCGCCCTCTGAGACAAAGAATTCCACAGACTCACCACTCTCTGTGAGAAAAAGTGTTTCCTTGTCTCCGTTCTAAATGGCTTACTCTTTGTTCTTAAACTGTGGCCCCTGGTTCTGGACTCCCCCAACATTGGGAACATGTTTCCTGCCTCTAGCGTGTCCAAGCCCTTAACAATCTTATATGTTTCAATGAGACTCCCTCTCATCCTTCTAAACTTCAGAGTGTACAAGCCCAGCTGCTCCATTCAGCATATGACAGTCCCGCCATCCCGGGAATTAACCTTGTAAACCTACGCTACCATTTAGATAGTAATCTGCCTTCCTGTTTTTGCTACCAAAGTGGATAACCTCACATTTATCCGCATTAAACTTAATCTGCCATGCATCTACCCACTTACACAACCTGTCCAAGTCACCCTGCATTCTCAGAGCATCCTCCTGACAGTTCACACTGCCACTCAGCTTTGTGTCATCTGCAAAGTTGCTAATGTTACTTTGAATCCCTTCATCCAAATCATTGATGTATATTGTAAATAGCTGCAGTCCCAGCTCCGAGCCTTGTGGCACCCCACTGGTCACTGCCAGCCATTCTGAAAGAGGTCCATTAATTCCTACTCTTTGTTTCCTGTCTGCCAACCGCTTCTCTATCCCTGTCAGCACTCTACCCCCAATACCATGTGCCCTAATTTTGCCCAATAATCTCCTATTTGGAACCTTTTATGAAATGGTTTATGAAAGTCCAGGTACCCTACATCCACTGGCTCTCCCGTGTCCATTTTCCTCGTTACATCTTCAAAAAACCCCAGAAGATTAGTCAAGCATGATTTCCCCTTCGTAAATCCATGCTGACTCGGACTGATCCTGTTACTGCTATCCAAATGTTCGGCTATCTCATCTTTTATAATTGACTCCAGCATCTTCCCCACCACCGATGTCAGGCTATAATACCCTGTTTTCTCTCTCCTGCCTTTCTCCCGTGGGATAACATTAGCTACCCTCCAATCCACAGGAACTGATCCTGAGTTTATATAGCAATGTTACAAAATTTTGAGATTTTAAAAATCAAGTCTGCAATTTATCCCATCAGACAAAGCATAAAAATAAGTTTAATTTGACACCTAATTCACTTTCATATCTTCAGTATTAAAAAAGTTAGGGCCATTTTCATACTCGGAAATTAGCAACTTGCTTCCTATTGCTTTTCTATTGACTTAACACAAAAGTTGTGATCGAGGACAGTCAAAAGCCCATAACTTCCTTAAAAATTAAGAGAATTTAAAGAAATGTTCAGTTATTGTAGATTGAAGTATTCTGAAACAAATATGAAACAATGTTACTTAGATGACTTGAAATTAAAGCATATAATTAGTTAGTTACCCAATTGTAGCCAATTACAAAATTCAATTACTAGATCTAAGCATCTATCCATTTCTTAAGAAAACATTAAAAACAAAATTAAAGCCTAAGTGTCCAATTAACAGTCACACAATAATTCACAATATAACATGATTTTTAAATCTGCATTTTAACACCCCCCCCCCTTAAAGGCGCCAAAGTCGCGCACACGGCCAGCGGCAGAACTGCAGCACCGCTAAAGGTAAGTTTTGTAACATACCTAGTTTATAGAACATTGGAAAATTATCACGAATATATCCACGTTTCTAGCGCCACTTCCTTAAGTACCCTGGGATGCTGACCATCATGCCCTGGGGATTTATCAGCCTTCAGTCCCATCAGTCTATCCAACACCATTTCCTGCCTAACGTACATCTCAAACACAATTTCCTGCCTAAAAACATCTTACCCCATCCCTAAACCTCTACCCTCGAACTTTAGGTATCTCTCTAAAATATTTCCTACTATCTAGCTTATTATGTCCCTCATGACAATCATTTTAAACAAGCACTGAATCACAAAACTTAGGCTAGGGCCAAATCCAGGTGAGTGCCCTCGTGCTTGAAGGTCGAAGATACTCTTCTGAACTCGCAGATTAGGTCGCCGCAGTGGGACAGCCACTTAACACACTCCACACATCCATGTGCAGTCAATGGGAATACTCTTGCAAGCGCATCTTCTGGTGCTGCACCCGGTCTTGCAGGTGCACCTGAATATCTTGGTCAGCTTCTCTGGTGCAGCGGGGAGATGTGTCTGTATTGGCATTAATTGACTATCAGTGATCTTCTGCTTTCAATTATCCAGTCGCCTCTTTCCAGATTTTTAATTCTTGGTTTTTCCTTTGGACAGAGTACTCGTTCACATTTTTCACAGCCATTGACTCGAGTATCCCCTGGCACTACAGATCTTGCCTTGTTGCCATTCACTTTTTCATGTGCAGCAACACCACTCACGATGTTATGCAGGGATGGCTCACTACTGAATGGATCCCATTCTTTAAAGGCTCCAATTAAATTGTAGGTACATAATCTGTGTACCGTTCTTGTCTGGACTTGGATGTGTCTTTGTGCTGTTCACTGGTGTTGTGGGTCACACCAGTGAGCTCTTGCATAGCGAGATTTCTGGATTGCTGTGGGGTATCACTGCTACCAGTTAGACAAGTTGCACCATTGGTGTAATGGCGGAAAGCATACACCACTTTTGCATGCTAGGATTTATTAGGACTTTTCGTATGATGTTTAGAGTACCATACTGGAATGTACTGCAATAGATACATTATTTGCAGTTAGTGGTGAATAACCCCCTCAAATTTGCTAACCCCTCTTTGACTCAATTTAACAATCAACCTTGTCTGGACTTGTATGTGTCTTTGGGTCACACCAGTGAGCTCTTGCTTAGTGGGATTTCTGGACTAAACTGTGGAGTACCACTGCTACCAGTTAGGCAAGTTGCAATGTTCCTGAAGTCACAAAATTATGAAATATGAATTTTCTCTAATGGCGGAAAGTATACACCACTTTCACATGCTAGGAGTTTTTAGGACTTTTGGTATGGTGTTTAGAGGACTGTACTAGAACGTACTGCAATAGAATAAATTATTTTTCAATTAGTGGTGGATAACCCCCTCAAATTTGCTAGATTGACTGGAATAACTGCCATGGTAGGCAAGGATCAGATAGAGCTGATTGAAGAGTTCCTTAAGGGCCTGTCCCACTTGGCCGTCATTTGCGCGTAATGCAGATGGTGCGTGAAGATTTTGTACATCCCAAAATCCTGGGACCCCGCGCGCGACCGAGCATCATTGTTTATGTCACCACGCAGCATGTGCGCATAATGCGCACCATGTGCATGTCACGACGCGCGCATCGTGCATTGTGACGCGTAAATGATGTCCCGTAAAATAGTACCTGACGGCCAAGTGGGACAAGTCCTTTACTGAAAGATAATTATTCTTAGTCTTGTTCCTTGCTAAGGCAGATGTAAGAAAGGTGCTCATTGAGCCCCTGAAAGGAAATGCCTCCTGCTTTTTGTTTCCCATTATCTTGTTAATAGTTTGCTGTACAGAGTATGTTCAGATAAAAGACAAGACATTACATAGAATAAATTGCATACAAAGACACAATAAATGACATACTAAAGCACAGTAAATTACTTACAAAAGCACAATAAATGACATACAAAAGCACAATACATGGTTTAAGATCAAGAAAAAAAAAATCAGTCCAACAACGAGACAACTACACCAATGTCTCCACAGCTGGGATTGGTAGTGTGTAGTGCTAAACCTTATGTTTGATAAAGCCAAGATGATTTCATTTTCAAAGTCATTAATCCAGCAGATAAATTTATACATAAAATTTCTTAAGACATTTTGTAAAGCATTGACTCCTACAGCCGCAAACATTTCACTTGCACTACACCATCTAGATCTCTTAAGTAATATTCTCATGGCATCATTATGAGCTACTTTAAGTCTCTGTAAGCTTGCTTTTCTGTAGTTTGACCACAGGTGTGCAGTATAGAGTGGTGTACAAGATACTCTGAACAGAGACCACTTCGCTCCATGTGTACATGCACTAAACTTGCTTAAGAGAATGTTTGCTTGTGTTTACATCATACGCCGTTGCCTATAAATATCCTCATCATCTGTCATTTGTTCTGTAATAAAATGTACAAGATATTTTACCTTATTACAGACACTAAAATTATTATCAGACAATTTAAAATCAGGACATTTTTAGACATTTGGTTCTACAGATTATAACAGAACTCTTACCAGCATTATATTTAATATCATGTTCCACACCATACACAGAACATATAGTAAGGAACTGCCGGAGACCAGCACTAGATGGACTATAGATCACAAGATTATCTGCATACATAATATGTTTTGTTAGAGTATTACCAATCATGCACCGAGTATTACAGGCTTTCAATTGCTTGGACAGATCATCAATATAGAGAAAAAAGAACTGGGAACAAAATTCCCCCGTTGTCTGACACCATTGCTAACCCCAAATGAGGCTGAGATCCTATTGCCCCATTTTACTTGCATAGTCTGGTGGGCATACCAGTAAACCAGAATTCTCACAATGTATTTAGGCACCCCTGTTTGACTCGATTTAACCTCCTATGGTTAACATGATCAAATGCTTCGGAAGCATCAATCAAGCACATGAATTGATGAGTTTTTACCTCTATATTTGTTTATCATTTCCTTTAAGGCATATATACACAACTCAGTGCCATGTTTAGCTTTAAAACCAAACTGGTTATCTGTGAAGTTAACAAACTCATTTATTCTATCCAGCAGAATTCTTTCTAGGATTTTTGACAGTATGCTGGCTAAAGCTATGGGCCTGTAATTATTTAGGCTGCCTACTTTACCAGCTTTGTCGTTAATGACCAGCACTAACAGAACAGACAACATTGAGTCTGGTAATAACCCATGAATTATAAAGCCAGTAAAACAAATAACAAGCAGAGGATCTAGCCCCATACTGGCATATTTAAGATGTTCAGCAGAAATATGATCTAAGCCACTTGCTTTGTTGTTTTGCAATTTTTTCATAGCTTGATACACCTCATGTGACATAATCACCATTGAATCATTACTCGCAATATTGTCCACCCTATACAAATCACTTTGGGCACAGTTGAATAGAGTACTGTGATGCTATCGCCATACTCTGTGATATTAGCTGTTTTGGAAATTCCATCTACAGTGCTTGGTAGAGATGTTTTGCAGTCGTGAAGAACTCTCACTTCTTTCCAAAAATCAGTAGCATTGTTACTTAGCAGCTTCTCAGCCATGGAATCAGTCCTCATGGCTTGCTCATTTTTACTGATGAAGCGAACAGCATACTTATATCTTGCATTAGTGAGCTTCTTATACTCAAGCACAGGCCCTTGTCTAGGTCTACCTGCCATAGCCCATGATTTAGTGGCTTCACTAGCTTCAGCATGATACTCAGCTACATACTTATTCCAGCCAGGCCTGATGTTACGTGTCTTAATTTAATGCTTGCAGTAGGACTTACTGCCTACATGTAAAGCGTTTATCATATCATTATACATGGAGCAGATATCTCTCCTATGCTTCACATCCTTACAATTAACATTACTACACATAATTGCATCTTTAGGTAGGTGAACATTGCTTAATGATTTATCTGTATGAGCATAATAGGCTAAGATGTCTTCCTTTGTGAGAGTTGACCAGTCCAGTTTTTTCTGTGTTAACACTATTTCCATCTCTGGATACCACAAGTAGATGTTCAACATTTATTGACATAGCAACAGGCATATGATCAGTCATTGCTGGCCCATACAGAATACTTATACACCCCACTGAGGCATGTGCATCAGCTGCACTAATACAATGATCCAGCTATGACGTAGTGTGCCAGGCTTCACTAATATAAGTATAACTATCTGTAGGTAAAAACACTTTGCTTGACAATATAACATTATTATCTTGACATAACTGAGCCATATGATTGGCAAATAATGAGTTCTTGTTTGAGATATCTGCATTCATGTCCCCAATGACAATGCACTAGAATATTTATTGTTTTGAATATAGGAATAGATGAAAGGAAGCATATTTAAATATTCAACCTCATTCGGATGGCATTCATTGGGTGTATTGTTACAATTCATTATTTAAATGATTTTAAACAGTGAGAAAATTATATTCAAATAATATGAAAGGTGGTTCACTAACTCTTAATTCTTGATCGCTTTTACACCCTAAATAAAATCAAAAATAACAGAGAAACACAGGAGAAATAAGTATGGCATTAAGTGTCAATTACTGATGTGGTTTATGAGGCATTTGATTCCTATTCACCATTCATTCTCTGGTTATAACAGATTTGGCAAATCTCTCGTGTTCATCAAATGCAGATAGCCCTGGACCTATGGCCAGATATGGTGGGCAATGGGGTAAGTACATAGAAAGATAAAATAATTTAAAAAAATAATACAGAAGTTTTGAGATTGCATGTTGAAAGGAAGGGATTGTATTTTTATAATGCATCTCTCTCCTGTACATCACAGCTAATAAAATAGTGAACAGTTAAATAAAGAACTGATGTAGGCAATTTGTAGAAACAAGTTGCAATAAAGAGATATATTAACAACTAAATAGTTTTAATAAACTACCAGAGTGATGAATATTGGACTGTAAACTGGGGAGAACTCCCATGGTTTTCCTTTAAAATTGTCAGGGTATTTTCTATCAAAAATGTGATTGTAAATAAATTAAGGTAGAGATGAGGCAACATGTTTTTTATCTCAGAGGCTTTGGAATTCTTTTTGGAGGGTGCTGGAAGGAGAGTAAGTGACCATAAAAATAAAGCGGAAGTAAACTTAGAGAGCAAGTGATTGGAAATACCGTCATCCAAAGAGAATGGTTATGGGCCTGTCCCACTTAGACGATTTTTGAGCAGTCGGCTGAAAAAAGGGCAACGGGAACGACTGTCAGAGTGTAACACACAAAAACATATCGCTTCCTTCACCAGCCCGTTATGCATGCGGGGGACAGGGCAATCGGGGTGTGCGCTGTCTAAAGAATTCACACGGTGCAAAGCCAAGGTGAAACAGACACACACCGCGATGAGCAGGAAGGCTGGCAATGTAAAAAGATGACTAAAGCACAGTGTATGGTAAGTCCTTTAAAAGAGGGGGGGGAGAGGGGGGAGAGGGGGGAGAATGAGTGGAGACAACTTTTAAGAAGCCAGAGATACACGTCTGTGAAGCTTGGCGGACATTTGACATTACTGATCAGTTATCCTTGGTTCTGAAAACTATTGCTACCTTTTTTTTCCCATTGAGCCAATGAAATTCACCGGTCAACATCAGCTACAACCTACAAGAACCTCTGCGAACCTTTGACCTCCTGGCAACCGATTATGACATCCTGGCGACCCACCAACGGCTCGAGAATTCTCGCTACTCTCCATGGCGGCTTCATTTTAGTTGTCGCTAATTTTTCAACATGTTGAAAAATTCACGGCGACCATAATGAGGCCGTGACTAGTTCCCAGAATGCGGGAACTCCTCCATGAAGGTGATTCCCCGGCAACCAACTGCGAACATGTGGCGACACAGTAGCCTAAAAAGTCGCCTAAGCGGGACAGGCCCATTTGAATAGCAGAATGCAACAGATTAGATTTAGAATTATTATTGTTGCATGTACAATGAACAGGTACAATGAAAAGCTTTTGTTTGCATGTAATCAAATCAGATAAAACTATACATAAATACAATCAGGCTAAAGTCAAATACAATAGGTAGTCAAAGGGAAAGATACAGTGTGCTGAATATAATTCTCAACATTGTAGTGCTCAAGAGACACAGTCCAATGTCCACTATTGGGATAGGAAATTCAAACAGTACCCTCGCTTAGGTATCCTCTCCTCTCCTCTCCCCAACTTAAAGATGGCGCCTGCCTGCGGCGACATTTCGCCAGCAGCCCAACAGAAGAGGATAATTTACAGCTACAATCAACTTATCTGGATCAGAAAAACGGCAGAAATCGGCGCCGTAACGGACACGCTGCTTGTGCATCTGAAGGCACTAGTGATTTTGCAATCTCCTGCAGCTGCGGGAGCCTCCCACTGCAAGATTTCCCTGGATCGCTGGAGAGAACCTGACCCGACTGAAAATCACAGGTACTATATCTGGAAACCCCGGGAAGACCTCCGGAGCCGATGGGCAGGACCTCACTGGAGCAACGGAGCTGATGTCCGCGTGAGAACCCCCGTTCATAATGGAGCTGTACCTGCCGTCAGCGCAGGTTCGCAGAAACAACATGTACAGTAAGCACAGTACCTGGAAACTACGGAGAGGCCTCAATTGTGTCCAGAAACATGGCCAATGGGCAGGAACTCAGGTCAGACTGAAGCGCAGGGGACCTTGACCCCCTCTCCCTACCATCCTACTGGCCAACTTACGGTCACTAGAGAACAAAGTGGAGGACTTAAGAACAAGGCTGCTTTATCAAAGGGAGCTGAGGGAATGCTCTGTGTTCTGTTTCACGAAGACATGGCTCACCCCCAGCTCCCCACACTCAGCAGTCTAGCCTGATGATTTCTCTATCCATCGCATGGACCGTACAGTGGCATCTGGGAAAGGGAGAGGAGGGGGCCTCTGCTCATGGTCAACTCTGCGTGGTGCTCAGCCGTGGCAGTCCTGTCCAACTCCTGCTCTCCACACCTGGCTATGAAGTGCCGTCCCTTCTACCTACCAAGGGAATTCACCTCTATCATCCTGACCACGATCTACATCCCTCCCCAGGCTGATATCCATCTGGCACTGGGGCAGCTGTACGCGTGGTCAATAAGCACAAGACGGCTTACCCCGAGGCATTTACCATCTTAGCCGGGGATTTTAACAAAGCCAACCTTAAGAAATCGCTCCCTAACTTCCACCAACATGTCTCCCGCAGCACCAGAGGACCAAACACCCTCGACCATTGCAACACCACCATTATGGATGCCTGTCGTTCTATCCCTAGCCCTCGCTTTGGTAAGTCCGACCATTCCACGGGTGCTGCTTCTTCCTGCAATTAAAGAGCGCACCCCCTGAGGTGAGGACTGTTTGGAGGCTGAGGAACAACTCCAGGACTGTTTGGAGTCTGTAGACTGGGCTATGTTCAGGGATCGGCAACGGACCTGAACGAATACGCCACATTCGTTACAGACTTCATAAAGAAATGTGTGGAGGACTGCATCCCAACAAAACCTTCCGAGTGTTTCCCAATCAGAAGCCTTGGATCAACTATGAGATCCGCACTCATAGACCAGACACCGGGCATTCATGTCCGAAGATACAGAGGTCCAAATACGATCTTGGTAACAGAATACAGAAGTCCAAATATGATCTTGGTAAGGCCATCAAAAAGGCCAAATGGGACTTTTGCTCCAAGCTGGAAGATGGGATGGATGTTCGGCAACTGTGGCGGGACTTGAACGCCATCACTTCCTACAAGGCAAAATCAGGAGGCAGCTCATATGTCAATGAAGCATCACTCCCTGACGAGCTCAATGCGTTCTACGCACGCTTTGATAGGGAGAATACTGATGAACCCCCATTTGCCGCAATGGTAGTTTGGTCACAGTCACATAGGTCGACGTCAGAAAATCTTTCAGAGGGGTGAACCCTCGGAAAGCGCCTGGACCTGATGGTATACCCGGTTGTGTTCTGAAAACCTGTGCGGACCAACTGCTGGAGTTTTTATGGACATCTTCAACCTCTCACTTCTGAGGTCTGAGGTTCCCACCTGCTTTAAAAGGGTGTCAATAATATCGGTACCCAAGAAGAGAAAAGTGACGTGCCTCAATGACTATCGACCAGTGGGACTAACGTCTGTGGTGATGAAGTGTTTTGAGAGGTTGATCATGGCGTAAATCAACTGCATACCTCGACAAAAACCTGGAACCACTGCAGTTCGCTTACCGCCACAACAGATCAACGGTGGATGCGATCTCGCTGGCTCTCCACGCCGCTCTGGACCACTTGGACAACAACAACTCATATTCATTGACTACAGCTCGGCATTTAATACAATCATCCCCTCCAAGCTGGTTACCAAGCTCTCAGAACTGGGTCTCTGCGCATCCTTCTGCAATTGAATCCTCAACCTCCTCATTCACAGACCACAATTGTTTATATTGGTGGAAATGAGTCAGCCTCGATAACAATCCGCATGGGAGCACCTCAAGGCTCCGTGCTCGACTGAGTGACGAGCGACTGACCAAATGGTGCCAGCACAATAACCTGGCTCTCAACACCAGCAAAACCAATGAACTGGTGTGGACTTTGGAAGGGGTAGGATGGGGACCCACAGTCCTGTTTATATCAATGGGCCAATGGTGGAAAGGGACAAGAAAGGTGGAAAGGGTGAAGAGCTTCAAATTCCTGGGTGTGCATATTTCTGAAGATCTCTCCTGGTCCCAGAACACTGATGCAATAATAAAGAAAGCACATCAGCATCTCTACTTCCTGAGAAGATTACGGAGAGTCAGTATGTCGAGGAGGATTCTCTCAAACTTCTACAGGTGCACAGTAGAGAGCATGCTGACCGGTTGCATCATGGCTTGGTTCGGCAATATGTGCGCCCAGGAGCGGAAAAGACTGCAAAAAGTTGTAAACACTGCCCAGTCCATCATCGGCTCTGACCTCCCTACCATCGAGGGGATCTACCACAGTCGCTGCCTCAAAAAGGCTGGCAGCATCATCAAGGACCCACACCATCCTGGCCATACACTCATCTCTCCGCTGCCTTCAGGTAGAAGGTACAGGAGCCTGAAATCTACAACATCCAGGTTCAGGAACAGCTACCTCCCCTCAGCCACCAGACTACTGAACTCCTCAAACAAAAATCTGAACTTTAATAGCCTATTGCACTTGATATGCTTATTATGTGTGTGTATATATATATTCAATGGTATATGGATGCACTGATCTGTTCTGTATGTATTTATGCCTACAATATTCTGTTGTGCTGAAGCAAAGCAAGAATTTCATTGTCCTATCTGAATGACAATAAACTTTCTTGAGCTCTTGAACTCATGAACCTGATTATGGTTCAGAAGCCTGGTAACAAAGAGGAAGAAGCTTTTCCTCAGTCCAAGAAGCACTTTCAAGCTTCTGCATCTGCTTCTGGACCGGATCGGAGAGAAGAAGGAATGGACAGGGTGGGACAATATCTGAAAGGGTGATAGTCATGGAGTCATACAGACATTTAATATCATGTTCAGAAACAAGCCTTTGGCACATCATGTCCACAAGAAACTGCAGATGTCAGTTTACAAAAAAAACTGCTGCAGTAACTCAGTGGGTCGGGCAGCATCTCTGGAGGACATGGTAGGTGATGTTTTGGGTTAGAACGCTTCTTCAGACTGATTGTAGTAGGGGAGAAAGCTAGAAAAGTGATTGGAGTGGGAAAAAGCCTGGGTGATGGGTGGATGCAGGTGAGGGAGTTTTGAGTGGTGGATGGGTGGACAATGAATGAAGATGAAAAGGTTGTCAGATGAGGAGAAGAGTGAAAGCCAGAGGATGGGATATAGGTGGTGAATGGAGGGGGGTGGGTTGAAAGGGGAAAGTTGTGGGCAGATGAGTGGGAGAAATGGGTGCACACCTAAGTGGAGCATGGGAATAGAGAAGGGGAAAAAATGGACGGAGCGGGGGTGGTGGGAGGGCGTGTTACCGTAAATTGGAGAATTCAATGTTCTTACTGTTGGATTGTAAGCTATTCAAAACTAATATGATTGCTGTTCCTCAAGTTTGTGTGTGGCCTCACTCTGGCAATGGAAGTTTCCAACCATCTTCTGAGTGGAAAGAAATCCTATTCAGAAATCCACTAAACTTACCCCTTCCCTAAACCTCTCCCCTCGAGTTTTAGCTATGTCTCTAAAATATTTCCTACTATCTAGATTATATATGCCCCTCATAACAATAATTTTAAACAAGCACTGAATCACAAAAGCTTAGGCTAGGGCCAAATTTTAGAAAATGGGATTTGTATAAATGAATACTTGCTAATTAGTGTGGACATGAAGAGACAAAGAGTGTGGTTCTTTACTCTAAGACTATATTTATGAAGTGGACATGTATATGTGATCCGCAAGGAGATGAAAGATTATCTGGCTGGAATGCAGAGTTGAGCTTACAATCAAATCATCGATGATCTTAACACATGATGGAGCAGGTTCAAGGACAAGAAGCCCTATTGCTGCTCATAACTCATATGTTCATAAGCAGGTGTATTTAGAAGGCACATAAGTATCAAGGGGTAAAAAATGGTAATATCTTTCATTCACCACCAACTTCATACTTCACTCATGCGATGCATAATCCCTAGTGTCTGAAATCATAGTTTTACTGCTGAGTGGCAAATGTGTGATGAACTGTTCTAAATCTACCTTTGCTCTCTGAATGTATAGCAGAACGATCGTTTTTTTTGGTGATGTGCGAAAGTGATTCTATTTTTCCTTCTAGGCTCGTGTTCAAATGCCAAATACAGGTGTAGAATGAATGCAAATATTGTCTTTCATCCTTAACAAGGTGCTTTTGCCAGAATTTAGATCTGGAAATCCTGATCCTGTCTTAGGGTTTGCTCAGCAAGATTTTCCATGTGTGTATGGATGACCAGCTGCCTGAAAATTTTATAGGCAAAAACACGCCGAAGGGCCTGTTTCCACACTGTCTCATAAAAACAACATCATCACAGTAATTATAACTACAGTATTCATCAAAGTCCAAATTTATATTTATTGATGTGCAAGATCTGAATTGAGGATTTCTCTTCTTTATATTATGCCAGATTTAGCAAACATCTCAGCAGCTTCATCACCGTTATCTCCGCAAAGGTCCTCCAGATCTTCGTGTCCGTTGCCCATGAGGCAGAAACATCTTGCACATTGTAAGTATAACCAAATACGAAGTGTTTAAAGAAAGAGATTGTGTTCTCTATTGTAGTGATAAAAGTAGATTTGATATTGGATGAACAACAGTTACAGTGGAATTGATAGTAGACTTTAGGAGAGCTCCCCCTCCCCTCCCCCTACTCACTATCAACAACACCTTAGTCACATATGTGGAGTCTTTTAAGTTCCTTGGAACCATCACCTCCAAGGACCTTAAATGGGGGGGGCACCATCGACTCCACAGTCAAGAAGGCCCAACAGAGGATGTACTTCCTGCAGCAGCCGAGTTAACACAATCTGCCATAGGCATTGATGGTCCAATTCCATACTGCCATCGTGGAGTCTGTCCTCGCCTTCTCCATTATGGTCTGGTTGGCTCAGCCACCAAGCACGACATCCTGAGGCTGCAGCGAATTGTTCGACTAACTGAGAAGGTTGTTGGCTGCAACCTTCCCCCCATTGATGAACTGTACACTCTAAGGGCCAGGAAGCGGGCGGGTAAGTACATCTCTGACCCCTGACCACAAACACTTTGAAGCACTTCCCACTGGAATGCGACTCTGGACCGTCAGACCAAAAAACAGCTTTTTTCTACGAGCAGTAGCTCCACTCAATAACCAAAAGTCCGTAGCCTCCTTTTGCTCTGGTATTTTATTCATTCACATGTTTAAACTATAATGTTTTTTTCCTAATGTTTTAATATTTAATGTTTTATTCTTAATGGTTTACTATATGTCGTGTTGTTACTCGCAAGCGGAGAACCAAGTCAAAGTCTTTGTATGTGTACATACTTGACCAATAAACATATTAATTAATTAATTAAATAATTCCTTCATTCATTCGCCATTAAGCAGTATTGATCTGTGTTCCCATGCTCATTGCTATGGGCAAGTATGGATTTGAAGGAACATTGGGAAGAAGCAAAAAAAGTATTGTAAATCTACAAATGGCACATTCGATCTATTTTACTTATTCTATAAAATAACTATTTACAAGTCCCCCCTTCTCCTTCCATACTTAGATCATAATACCAACAATTCAATGTGGGAGGTATTTGGTGACCGAACCATCAGTATAAACCTGTTGGTATCTGCATGGGATATGATTATGTGAAGAATGACTATACCTGGATACCATAACATTTCATCATCATATTATAATTTAATAGTTTTACATTATAGTTTCTTAACATATTTTTAAATTTAGTTATTGAATTTAAAATAGTTTCAGAATTTGTTAAAAAATAAATTGATTCTGACTACAAACAACTATGTATTTTGGCAGTAGAGTTCTTAATGTATCAGTAACTTTTGGGTTTTGTTGTTACATGACAAATTTTCAGCTTCAACAAGGTCATATTCAGGTCCATTTGCATATCCACCAAGCCCCAGAACAAATGCTCCTGGAATGGGTAAGTACAAAAATCAGCAAAGCTTCTCAGTTTGAATGATGTACTGATGTTGGCTCTGTTTTGCCTTGAGCAAAACATTTAGAAAAAAGACAATAACTTGCTATATATGGTACCTTACACTAGGATGTAATCCAAAGCACTTTACATTAAGGATATTTTTCGTAGTGGTTACTACATGACATAGACAACAGCAGCCATTTTACACGGTAAGTGTAAAGAAATGCCTCGTACACATAGAGTCTTTACTACTACTTTATTCACTATACACATACATCACTGCCCTAGCTGTACGTGGTCTGTCACGGATGCTAGAGAGAGAGCAAAGGGTGGGAAGGTCACAATTATACTGAATGATAAGGGGAGTGGTTAGAAGTGGTTATGTCTCCGTTCTAAATAGCACATTTGCTGTCCAGTAGAAAGAAAGAGAGGGGCCGAGAGGCCTTCAGTACCTTGCAGTGGAGAGTGGCCTTCCCCACTGGAACGAGCACGCCTTCCCCATAGGCGCGCGGAACAGAACGGTCAGTGGTAACGAGCTCATTATTTCTAATCTTCTTGAACAGGCTTGTTGACATAACGTTAGCAGCAGCCCCCGTGTCGACTTTAGCAGAGAAGGTCATGCCATTGACTGTGACTTGAACGGTTGGATCCATTATCAGTGCAGATGCATCCTTCAGCGAAAACACGCTGAGCTCGCTTTGGGAAGATGTGGAGTCAGACAGAGGGAGTTCTTCATGCTGGTGATGGGAACCAGACGCGGTATCAGCACATGTCAGGTAGTTAGAGAATCTCTGCTGTGGCTGTACAGGCTTCCCACGGGAACGACACGCCGCTGAGAAGTGGTTCTACTTGTGGCAGGAATTGCAAGTCTTGCCCAGAGCAGGGCACACATTAAAATGATGGGACGCAAAGTTACAGTTCAGGCAACATTGTGGGGGTCTAGTCCCAGGTGGGGGGTTTCCCCGTTGTCGCTGCTGCGTTGAGTACTGGCGGCTGGTAAAGCTAGCTGCACAAACGTCATGATTGGGAGGCGATACCACCGAGGATACAGCCTCTGCCAGGCGGGAGGCATGCAGCGTCTCGTTAAAAGACAGATCGGGCTTGCAGAGAAGCTCAGCCCTCAGCTTCTCATCCCAGAGGCCATAAACTAGAATGTCCCGGGTTAAAGTTTCAGGAGTCAGTGCATTAAAGCTGCAGCGATGAGCCATGTGCTGCAGCGCGGCGACGAAATTGTCGACCGAATCACCCGGGTTCTGGCGGCGACCGAATAGTTTGAACCGCTCCAGTATGCGGTTGGTAGGGATATCACACACACAGTAAACTTGGCAAGTAGACATACCGGGTTCTGAGCATCTTCGTTGTCACCGTAGACGAACGACTCTGAACGTTCGAGGGCTTCGGGACCGTCCAAGCTGAGCAGGAGTGAGGCTTTGACCGCAGGAGATACTGCAGGGTGCGCGATCGTAACGTAATGTTCAAAGTCGCGTCTGAAAACGCTCCAGCGGTGAGCGATGTCAGAATTAAAAATCAGAACGTCAGGTTTACGGCAAGCAGAAGCCATCGTGGCAAAGGGAGGGGGGTACTGGGACTAAAGAAACAAAAACCGGTAAACAGGAGGCGCAAGGCAAGAAACCTCTGACGCCATGTAAAGACATGCCTCTTACACATAGAGTCTTTACTACTACTTTATTCACTATACACATACATCACTGCCCTAGCGGTACGTGGTCTGTCACGGATGCTAGAGAGAGAGCCAAGGGTGGGAAGGTCACAATTATACTGAATGATAAGGAGAGTGGTTAGAAGTGGTTATGTCACTATATTTAAAGGTGTACACACATATCATCTACAGTAAGGTCCCATAAATATAAATTAAAAATGAACAGATGAACCTCTACATGACGATGATTGAGGATTAATTGTTGACCAGGTATTCTTCTGCTCTTCATTGAAATGTTGTCTTCAAATCTTTTAAGTTCATTTGAAAGTGCAGCATTGGATATCTCCACCAGTTTGGAGCCACCTGCTGAAACTTTGAATAAGTCAAGTTGGTCAATCATTCCAGTCCAAGGACATCACTGTAGGAGTTTCACAGTGTACTATCTTAGGCCCAACTGTCTTCAGCTGCCCCATCAATGACTTTCCTTCAAAGGTGTGGATCACATGAAGGAGCTCATGCCTACTTGGAGTAAGACCAAAACAACATTCAGGCATGCGATAATGTGGGTACATAACAATTATGCCATAAAAATCTGGCCTAAAGTATCTTCAACAAAGGATGCCTCTTATCATGGCATCACCACCAATAGAACTGAACTAAATTGGCAGAGGAATTGTTCATAGGGAGTATATGAACAGTTGATGTATACTTTAACCAAATATAGAACAAACAAATAGTTCATCCAGTTGGTAGAGCAAATATGGGCAAGATAAGATGATCATGTCCTATCAACTCATGTCAACAGCAGATGTTATCTCACTGGTTCACCAATGTACTTTGGACCAATTGGGTATCAGGAATAGGTATTTCAGGCTGTTGTTTACCGACTACAACTTGGCATTGAACACTATTATCCCTTCCAAATTCATCAAGCTCAAAGACCTGGGCCTCTATTTCTCTTTGCAAATGGATCCTTGACTTCCTCATCAGTGGACCTCAATTAGTGTGGATCAGTAATGGCATCTCCTCCTCACTGACCATCAACACAGGAGCACCTCAAAGCTGTGTGCTTATAGTGGCTTGCAAAAGTTTTCATACCCCTTGAACGTTTCCACATTTTGTCACGTTACAACCACAAATGTAAATGTATTTTATTTGGATTTTATGTGACAGACCAACACAAAGTGGTGCATAATTGTGAAGTGGAAATGATACATGGTTTCCAAATTTTATTACAACTAAATAACTGAAAAGTGTGGCGTGCAAAAGTATTCTGCCCCCCAGAGTCAATACTTTGTAGAACCACCTTTCGCTGCAATTACAGCTGCGAGTGTTTTGAGATATGTCTACACCAGCTTTGCACATCTAGAGACTGACATTTTTGCACATTCTTCTTTGCAATATAGCTCAAGCTCAGTCAGAGTGGATGGAGAGCGTCTGTGAACAGTAATTTTCATGTCTTGCCAGAGATTCTCAATTGGATTAAGGTCTGGACTTTGACTGGGCCATTCTAACACATGAATATGCTTTGATTTAAACCATTCCATTGTAGCTCTGGCTGTATGTTTAGGATCGTTGTCCTGTTGGAAGGTGAACCTCCGCCCCAGTCTCAAGTCTTTTGCAGACTCTAACAGGTTTTCTTCCAAGATTGCCCTGTATTTGGCTCCATCCATCTTCCCATCAACTCTGACAAGCTTCCCTGTCCCTGCTGAAGAAAAGCATCCCCACAGCATGATGCTGCCACCACCATGTTTCACAGTGGGGATGGTGTGTTTAGGGTGATGTGCAGTGTTAGTTTTCCGCCACACATAGGATTTTGCATTTAGGCCAAAAACTTCAATTTTGGTCTCATCAGACCAGAGCACCTTCCTCCACATATTTGCTGTGTCCCCCACATGGCTTGTGGCAAACTGCAAACGGGACTTCTCATGGCTTTTTTTTAACAATGTCTTTCTTCTTGCCACTCTTCCATAAAGGCCCGATTTGTGGAGTGCACGACTAATAGTTGTCCTGTGGACAGATTCTCCCACCTGAGCTGTGGATCTCTGCAGCTCCTCCAGAGTTACCATGCGCCTCTTGGCTGCTTCTCTGTTCAATACTCTCCTTGCCAGGCCTGTCAGTTTAGGTGGACGGCCATGTCTTGGTAGGTTTGCAGTTGTGCCATACTCTTTCCATTTTCGGATGATGGATTGAACAGTGCACCGTGAAATGTTGAAAGCTTGGGATATTTTTTATATCCTAACCCTGCTTTGAACTTCTCCACAACTTTATCCCAGACCTGTTCCTTGGGCTTCATGATGCTGTTTGTTCACTAATGTTCTCTAACAAACCTCTGAGGGCTTCCCAGAGCAGCTGTATTTATACTGAGATTAGATTACACACAAGTGGACTATATTTACTAATTAGGTGACGTATGAAGGTGATTGGTTGCACTGGATTTTATTTAGGGGTATCAGAGTAAAGGGGGCAGAATTCATTTGCGCGCCACACTTTTCAGTTTTTTATTTTTAAAAACATTTGAAAACAATGTAACATTTTCCTTCCACTTCACAATTATGCGCCACTTTGTGTTGGTCTATCACATAAAATCCCAATAAAATACATTTACGTTTGTGGTTGTAACGTGACAAAATGTGGAAAAGGTAAAGGGGTATGAAAACTTTTGCAAGCCACTGTATCTAGAGAACCGGCCTCCACCGCCCATTGAGGCAGAGAATTCCACAGACTCGCATCTCTCTGTGTGAAAAAGTGTTTCCTTGTCTCCGTTCTAAATAGCTTATCCAATATTCTTAAACTGTGGCCCCAGGTTCTGCACTCCCCCAACATTGGAAACATGTTTCCTGCCTCTAGCATGTTGAAACCCTTAATAATCTTCTCTTTCAATAAGATCACCTCTCATCCTTCCAAACCCCAGAGTATGCAAGCCCAGCCGCTTCATTCTCTCAGCATATGGTCATCCTGCCATCTCAGGAATTAACCTTGGTAACCAATGCTGCATTCCCTCAATCGCAAGAATGTCCTTTCTCAAATTAGGGGACAAAAACTGCATTTAATACTCCAGGTGTGGTCTCACTAGGGCCGTGTACAACTGCAGAAGGCCTCCTTGTTCCCATACTCAACTCGTGTTGTTATGAAGCCCAACATGACTTACCGTATTCTGGCAGCCGTTTACCTTCATCTTCATGAGCAGACATCGCTCCTACGCTCTCCATCGCCCCCACCTACGCGATGTGTTTGTGTATGCGCGTGCGTGCGGTCTGTAGATGCAGCTTGCGCTTCGGTCGATCCAGCTCATGGTTTCAACGTGGCCGGTCAATCTAACTCGAGACTTTCCAGGCACGTGGCCTTGAGTTACCAAAACCTCGTGGGACCTTGTGGCTACCTTGCAATGACCATGGGTGGTGAGCAAGGTCTCCAGAGATTGCAGTGGAGGTCTGCTAATGCCCCTGCGCCACTTAGGAAACCTGAATGGAAACCTTTGGTGACTTTGCGGCCCACCCAAGGTTTCTGTGCGTTTCCAGGAGCTTTTTGTCCTCCGGCAACTACCTTTAACTAGCATCGCAACTGGCTTTGACTAAAAAATTACCGAAACCACTTTCGACCATTATGGAGACTGACAAAACCTCCGGGAACCGCACAGAAACCTTGGGTGGGGCGCAAAGTCTCCAGAGGTTTCCGTTCAGGTTTCCTAAGTGGGACAGGGGCATAATGTTACTTTGAATCCCTTCATCTGAATCTTTGATGTATATTATAAATAGCTGCGGTCCCAGCACTGAGCCTGACGGTACTTCACTGCCTGCCATTGTGAAAGGAACCCGTTAATCCCTACTCTTTGTTTGCTGTCTGCCAACCAATTTTCTATCCATGTCAGCACTCTACCCCCTATACCATGTGCCCTAATTTTGCCCACTAAACTATGTGGGACCTTTTTCAAATGCTTTCTGAAAGTCCAGGTACACTACATCCACTTCCTTTCCCTTGTCCATTATCTTAGTTACATCCTCAAAAAATTCCAGAAGATTATTCAAGCATGATTTCCCCTTCATAAATCCAAGCTGACTGAAACTGATCCTGTTACTGCTATCCAAAAGTGCCGCTATTTCATCCGCCATAATTGACTCCAGCATCTTCCCCACCACCGACATCAGTCTAACTGGTCTATAATTCCTTGTTTTCTCTCTCCTGCTTTTCTTAAAAAGTGGGATAACATTAGCTACCCTCCAATCCACAGGAACTGATCCTGAATCTATAGAATGTTAAAGAAGGAACTGCAGACGCTGGAAAACCGAGGGCACACAAAAGGCTGGAGAAACTCAACGGGTGCAGCAGCATCTAAGGAGCGAAGGAGATAGGCAACGTTTCGGGCCGAAACCCTTCTTCAGACGAAGGGTCTGAAGAAGGGTTTCAGCCCGAAACGTTGCCTATCTCCTTCGCTCCTTAGATGCTGCTGCATCCGCTGAGTTTCTCCAGTCTTTTGTGTACCCTATTATCTATAGAACATTGGGAAATGATCACCTATGCGTCCATGATTTCTAGAGCCACTTCCTTAAGTACCCTGAGATGCAGGCCATCAGGCCCTGGGGATTTATTAGCCTTCAGTCCCATCAGTCTAGCCAACACCATTTCCTGCCTAATGTGGATTTCCTTCAGTTCCTTCATCACCACAGATCCTCTGGCCACTAATACATCAGGAAGATTGTTTGTGTCATCCTTAGTGAAGACAGATCCAAAGTACCTATTCAACTCTTCTACCACATAATAAATTAACCTTTTTCAGTCGTCAAGGGTCCAACTTTGGTCTTAACTAATTTTTTCCTCTTGGTGTAGGGACAGAGATGAAACTGGTGCCCACTGACGGAGCAGCGTGAGGACTACACTGACGTCCATATATGAGTGTACCTGGGTCTAGGTGGGGTGGAGTTAAAGACGCCCTTCATAAATTTGGTTATTAAAGGGTGGGACCCTACCGTGTGATGTGCTGACCCCAGCTGTAAATAATTGGACAAAGTACTGCGGGCACTGTAAATGGCACTATAACTCAGTTTGCTATCGTGATAGAGTAACGATAGAGATTCCAAAACATCAGTGATTGAAGCTGTGAGGTATGAAATGTGAGAGCGGGAACAGTACATCTCCCATTTTCTTATGTGAGAGATGTACTGTTTCTGAGTGCTCTTCCTCCAGGCCACAGTGATGACATCAACGGTACGCTCTGAAAGCCCGAGCCCCAGGAACGGTCTCCTCAGAATCTTCAAACCAACAAATTTATACGGTCATGAAGGGGGTGGCTTTCCCTTGTGTACCAGCAGATTTCTGCTCTTGAGCACTGCCATAAAAGGTTGTGTGATTAAGGCTAGCACCAGAGGGAACCAATGCTGAGTAGGCCAGTCTGGCACTACCAGAAAACCAGTGGCGGAATCTTGCTGAATTTTTGCCACACATTGAGTAATGAGGCAGAATGGGAGTAATACATACACAAATTTACCACCCCAATGTAGCGAGAATGCATCCATCGCTACTGCCCATGGGTCTGGCTCCCATGACACATAAATTGGTAACTGATGATTAAGCCGGGAAGCAAACAGATCAATATCCGGTACACCATGACGAAGGACAATATCATTGAACACTTCGTGATTTAACATCCATTCTTTGTTATCATTGAACTCTCGTGACCTTGGTGTCTGCCACTGTGTTATATCTTTCTGGTAAATAAATAGCTGAAACCCAGATGTTTCTTGCAATACACCAGTTCCAGAGGAGATTGGACACCTATCACAGGATACTGACTTACTGCCACCCATATGATTGATGTACGTTATCGTGGTAGTATTGTCAATCTGAAGTTGGACATGCACATGATGCCTGTTGGCACAAAAAGCCTTTAAACCATAGAGTGCACCCAACAACTCTAGTTAATGCCGTGTGATTGAAGCATGGATGCTTCCTGCAGATCCCATCTGCCACCGTAGCTTGAGACGGTATCAGTAGCACCCCAACCTAGTGCACTGGCATCAGTCTGCACGATAATTGATGGTGTATTGAGTAAAATTGTACCAGAGCAGCACTAAATATTGGCTATCCACCAGGCATTGCAACCACCAGGCTATCCACCATGGCTAACCACCAGGTTTCCAAATGTGAGGAAAGACATTCTTGCCATAGAGGGGGTACAGAGAAGCTTCACCAGACTGATTCCTGGGATGTCAGGACTTTCATATGAGGAAAGACTGGGTAGACTCGGCTTGTACTTATTATAATTTAGAAGACTGAGGGGGGATCTTATAGAAAGTTACAAAATTCTTAAGGGGTTGGACAGGCTAGATGAAGGAAGATTGTTCCCGATGTTGGGGAGGTCCAGAACAAGGGGTCACAGTCTAAGGATAAGGGGGAATTCCTTTAGGACCGAGATGAGGAAAACATTTTTCACACAGAGAGTGGTGAGTCTCTGGAATTCTCTGCCACAGAAGGTAGTTGAGGCCAGTTAATTGGCTATATTTAAGAGGGAGTTAGATGTGGCCCTTGTGGCTAAAGGGATCAGGGTGTATGGAGAGAAGGCAGGTACAGGATACTGAGTTGGATGATCAGCAATGATCATATTGAATGGCGGTGCAGGCTCAAAGGGCTGAATGGCCTACTCCTGCACCTATTTTCTATGTTGCTATGTAACTCAGTTAGAGCATCAGCTGGTGGCATGGGTCTATCGAAATAACTTCTCTGAAGCTTGTTCCTTTGCACGCTGTAAATTTTAGTAGTGCAAAGGTCCAAATTGAGCAGCTGTGAATGCTGCCACTAATTTTCCAATTACCCAAGCCACATGTCGAATAGAAGGGTGATTATCAACAATGAGTTTTCTGCAGGCTTCAATTAACTCTAATTGCTTGCCCTGAGGCAGAGTCACTGACATGTGTACTGAGTTAATGGAGAAACCCAAATAGTTAATTATCTTATATGGCACCAATTTAGACTTAACTGGATGGATAATGAATCTTATCTTTTCGAAAATGGGTTTTTGTAGCTGACACAGATAATTCAGCTAATTCAAAAGTCCTCCCAATGACTAAAACATCGTCCGAATACGCCATGACAATATGATTTTGTGCTCTGAGTAACCCCAGGAGTGGTTTGAGCAATTTTGTGAATAGTCTGGGAGCCAAAGTTAATCCGTTAGGCAAAGCTTTAAACTGCCAGAACTGATCCATGCAGTTAAACTTCAAAAACTTTCTGTGCTGCTCATGAATGGCCACTGAATAGTAAGCATCTTTGAGGTCAATGCTTGCCATATACCATGCCTTGGAAAACAGTTTAGCTGTGACAAAAGTTTCCATTTTGAAATGTTTATACTGCACAAAGGTGTTAAGCTCTGTCAAATCTAGGATAATTCTACATTTTCCATCCTTCTTTTGCCTCGTAAAGATATTGGACACAAACTGATGTCTCATGCCTTTCCCTTTCAATTACACCTTTTTTGAACACAGATTCTAGCTCTTTTTGTGCACTAATACACTCCTATTGAGAAAACACAAAAGTACGGCCAGGTGTGTGCTGAGTAGGTGGAGGCAAGTCGGAAATGAACTCAATTTGAAAACCTTGAATACTATGCAGTATAAATGGGTTAGATGTTATCCACTGCCATTCATGTAAGAAAAATTGCAATCTTCCCCCCAACTTGTAATGTATCCATCGCAGTCACACCTACCTTAGGATCGGCAGAGCATTTTGAGAATTTGGGGGGGGTTGGAGCAGGCGGGGATTCCAGCTGCGGGAGGCGCGGCGCAAGCGGAGTTGGGGGGGGGGATGGAGCTGAGCTGGGCTGCCAAATGAAGAGAGAGGGAGAGAAGCGGCTTGGATTGGTCGGCATGTGGAATTGTGATGTCAGCAGCTCGTGAGTCCCGTTTAGATTTCAAAATGAGTGAGTTTGGGGGGGGAGGGAGGATTTTATTAAAAAATGTGTGCATTAAAATGTCTAAATGTAATGAGGAGTGCATTAGTGAATGTAAAAGTGTAATGTTTAGCGAAATTGAAAAAACCTTGGAGTTTGAACGTGTGGTTTTGACGGACCATGGAATCAAAGGGCAACAATCTGACACACGCACACACACAGAGTTTTAATATATACTAGACCAAGTGCAGACCTGTTTGGTCACGTTTGCGGGGGTGGGGTGGGGGGGGGGGCTGCGGCGTCACACTCACACTAACCACCCCCACAGGCGGGGGGAGCGGGGAGAGGGTGGGAGGGGGGAGATGGTGTGGGGAGAGGGAAGGGTGGGGAGAGGGGGAGGAGAGCGGAGCGGGCAGGAAGGGAGGGAGAGGGGTAGCGGGGTTGGAGAGGGGGGTGAAGATGTTAGAGGGGCGGGACAGAGGTGGAGAGAGGGAAAGGAGAGAGAGGGGTAGGGGGAAGGGAGGGGGAGAGAGAGGGGTGGGGGAGGGGGTAGGGAGAGAGGTAGAAGAGTGGGAGGGAGAGGGGAAGAGTGGGGAGTGAGGGGGAGAGGGGTAGCAGCGAGTGGTGCAAGAGAAAGGGGAAGAGGTGGGGGAGAGATGGGGTGAAGAGAGGTGGGAGGGGTGAGAGAGGGATTTCGAGGGGAGAGGGAGATGGAGAGTGGGGAGAGAGGGGGAAGGGGAGCAGGAGGTGGGGGAGGGGGTGAGAGGGTTCGGGGATGGGGTGAGAGAGGGGTGGGGGAGGGGGAGAGAGGGGTGGGGGAAGGGGAGAGAGAGGAGGGGGGAGGAGGGAGAGGGGGAAGGGGAGAGAGGGGGAAGAGGGAGGAGGAGAGTGGTAGAGGGAGAGAGGGGAAGAGTGGAAGAAGGGGGAAGAGTGGGGCGGGAGGGAGGGGGAGAACGGAGATGGGGAAGTGGGGAGGGAGGGAAGGGAGGGGGGAGAGGGGTGGGGGAGGGAGATGGAGAGGGGTGGGAGATGGGGGAAGAGGTGGAAGAGTGGGGAGGGAGGGGGAGAGGTGTAAGGGTGAGTGGTGGAAGTGGGAGAGAGGGAGGGGAAGGGCGGTAGGGGGGAGTGGTGGAAGAGGAAGAGAGGAGTAGGGGAAAGGGATGGGGAGAGGGGGAAGGGAGGGGAGGGTTGGGGAGGCAGAGGGGTGGAGAGAGAGAGGGGTGGGGGAAGGGGGAGAGAAGTGGAAGTGGGGAGGGATGGGGAGAGCGGTAGGGGGAGTGGTGGAAGAGGGACAGAGGGGTAGGGGAAGGGGGTGGTGGGAGAGAGGGAAGGGGGGTGGGGGAGAGAGGGAAGGGGGTGGGGAGAGAGGGATGGTGGTGGGAGGAGGAGGGGAGGATAGGGAGAGGGGTGAGGAGAGGGAGATGGAAATGGAGATGGGGAGGAGAGAGGGGAGCGGCGGGGAGGAGAAAGGGGAATGGGAGAGAGGTGTTGGGGAGGAGGGAGGGAGGGGAGGAGGTAGATGGGGTAGGGGAGAGAGGGGGAAGAGTGTGGAGGGAGGGGGAAGGGGGGAGGAGAGGGGGAGGAGAGAGTGGTGGGAAGGAGAGAGGAATGGGGAAGGGGAGAGAGGTGTGGGGAGGGGGTAGGGATGGGGAGGGACGGGAGGAGGGAGATGGGGTAGGGGAGGGAGGGAGAAGAGTGTGGAGGGAGGGGGAGAGGGGGGAGGGAGAGGGGGGAGGGAGAGGGGGGAGGGAGAGAGAGGGAGAGCCGGGTGGCAGCAGCAAAAATAGCCAAAATGGAAAAAATCTTTTTTTGTGCGTGGTTTTGCGGAGCAAGTAATCAAAGGCCAAAAATGTTATCTGAAAATCGAATGTGACATACACACACAATTACACACACACACTCACACACAGAGTTTTGAAAGTATATAGATAGATATGATATATGATATGATATGATATGATAGCTAGATTCCTGAGTATCTAAATTCTGTAAGCAAAATTACAACAATATTTTGCTGAATTTCTTAATATGATTGCATAAATAAATTTGATCGTGATTTAATTGAAGTCATACTTATGATTGCTCATGTCTTTCAATTCTAGGATCACCAAATTTAAATTCTACCTTCATTGCGGGCCCAGCACGGACATCTAGCCACCGTCAACGAGGTAAGATTAGATTAGATTCCTTTATTGTCATTCAGACATTTATTCTACAGTATTGCACCAACTAACTATGTTGTATTCATGTCTCACTTTTGGTTTAGTTTCGTTTACTTTAGTATTATGTAGTAATACAGCATGGAAACAGGCCCTTCGAGCATTGGTTGATGGAATTTAATCCTGATTAGTGTGAAATTATGCAAGAGTTACACGAGGAATGGGAGGTCTCTACTAAAGCTATATCTACGAGATATCTATAGAATTACTATATCTACTATAACAATATAATTACTATACTATATAACAATAGAATTACTATATCCACTCGATAACTGATATATCTCATCCTGCAATTTATTTTCCAGTTTTCCACTGTCCTTGTTTGTAGGATCTGATTAGGCCCCAGAGATTTATCTTCCTTTATTTACTTTAGGACATTCAACGCTTCTTTGACTATAATATGGACCGTCCCCAGGACATCACCATTAACTTTTCCTGGAGTTTCCTGCAGTTTCAAAACATAGGTGTTTAGTTTCTGAGGGACCTTTTTTTTTCTCCAGTTGCTTTTTCTCTCTGAATCTGTATTACCAAAAGTAGGATCTTGACCACTTCCTGTTTTTATGTTTCATGATATTTGAAAAAATGCTGCCACTTAGGGCTTTGATTTTAGCCTTGTTACTCAGAGCTCGAAGAATGGTTGACTCGATACCGGGATGGCCCCCGTGGACAGAGTCGAAGTATTTGTCCCGAAAGGCAGTTGGGATGATCTCCTTGTGTTTCTTGATGTTCACACCGTCCTGGAGCATAAGCTCATCGCGCAACGGGAAGTACGGGTGGATAGCAACTGTGCTGCTTATTCGGCCAGCCACACCGGATGATCGTGGACGGGGCCTGTAGGGTGTCATCGACTGTTTTCTGTGCAGGCAAGTCGTCCAGGCATTCAGTGGGAAGGTAGGACATCATCATCGCAATGCAGGTGTCGTTGTCTGACGGTTGTTGCTCGCAGGTCTTCCGCGGGGCTCTGGATAGAGCATCGGCTCGGTGCATGTCTTCGCCTAGTTTGTAAACTAGTTTAATATCGTACCTCTGAAGCTGCATCATCATCCGCTGCAGTCGGGCTGGAGCGGCATGGATCGGTTTGTTCATGATGCTGATTAGTGGCTGGTGGTCTGTTTCAACAGTTACAGTCTGTCCAAAAATAAAGTATTTGAATTTCTCGCAGGCAAATACCACTGCCCGTAGTTCCTTCTCGATTTGAGCATAGCGTTGTTCAGTCTCAGACATTGTGCAAGAGGCATATGAAGCAGGTCTACTGTCACGCTCACTGTTACTGTGGAGACAGGCAGCACTGACTCCATACTGGGAATGCATTGCAGGTTAGTGTTACAGGCAGCTTTACGTTGAAGTAAACCAGAGTCGGGGCACAGGACAGCTGCTGTTTTAGGGTGTCAAATGCTCTCTGGTTTTGTGTATACCTGGACCAGGTTGCGTTCTTATGTGTTATGTTTGGAATGAAGTTACCCACGTAGTTCACCATGCACAGGAATCTCTGTAGACTGGTTACGTCTGTGGGAGCCGGCAGTTCGTTGATGGCAATGGTCTTGAAAGGATCTGGTTTGAGTCCATCACTCGTGAAAGCGTGTCCCACGTTCTTCACTTCCTTGACACGAAGTTTGCACTTTAGGGAGTTGAGCTTGAGATTGATGTCCTTGGCATGATCCAGTAATTTCTTTAAATTGGCATCATGCTCTGACATATCACGGCCAGCAACGAGGATATCACCGACAACAAAGGCACAAGCGTAATCTGCAAACAGCTGTTCCATCGTGTGCTGGAAAACTTAACTAGCGGAGTTGATGCCAAAGGGCATTCACAGAAACTTGTAGTGGCTGAAAGGTGTGCCAAAAGTGGTTAGTTCAGATGATTTGTGGTCTAACGGGATTTGCCAGAATGAGTTTTTTTGCATCGAAAATGGAGAACGCAGTCGCTTTGCCCAGGTGCTACCTCTTCTACTGTGCGCATTGGATAATGCTGACGCTTGATTGCGGTATTCAAATCTCTGGGGTTGATACAGATTCGTATTTCATCTTTGTTTTTCTTGGTAGCCACTACCATGGTTGAGACCCCGTTCGACGGGTCGGTTACTGCAATGATGAAGCCCAGCGATTCCATTCTTTGAAGTTCGTTCTGTACGCGGTCGCGCATGGCATGCGGAATTCTATGAAAGGCTTGAACAATAGAATACTTGTGGGGTAGTTTGCCGAGTTTGTTGTAAAACATTTCCATGTACTGTGAGAGACACTGAAGACATTCTCTGCTCCGATTACAGTTAGATCAGCATCCCCTAGTAGTTCACTTCTCTCTTTATCGTTCAATAGACAATAGAAAATAGGTGCAGGAGTAGGCCATTCCGCCTTTCGAGCCAGCATCGCCATTCAATGTCAAAATGGCTGATCATCCCAAATCAGTACCCTGTTCCTTCGTTTTCCCCATATCCCCTGACCGCTATCTTTGAGCCCTATCTAGCTCTCTCTTGGAAGTATCGAGAGAACCGGCTTCCACCGCCCTCTGAGGTAGAGATTCACATTCAACTCTCTGTGTGAAAATTAGGGGACCAAAACTACACACAATACTCCGGGTATGGTCTCACTAGGGCCCTATACAACTGCAGAATGTTCTCTTTGCTCCTATACTGAACTCCTGTTGTTATGGCCAACATGCCATTCGCTTTCTTCACTGCCTGCTGTACCTGCATGCTTACTTACATTAACTGATGAACAAGGATCCCCAGCTCCCGTTATATTTCCCCTTTTCCCTTGACACCATTTAGATAATAATCTGCCTTCCTGTTTTTGTGCGTAAAGTGGATAACCTCACATTTATCTACATTAAACTGCATCTGTCATGCATCTGCCCACTCACCCAACCTGTCCAAGTAATCCTGCATTCTCATAGCAGCCTCCTCACAGTCCACACTGTCACCCAGTTTTGTGTCGTCTGCAAATTTGCTAATGTTACTTTGAATCCCTTCATCTAAATCATTGATGTATATTGTAAATAGCTGCGGTCCCAGCACCGAGCCTTGCAGTACCCCACTTATCACTGCCTGCCATTCTGAAAGGGACCTGTTAATCCCTACTCTTTGTTTGCTGTCTGCCAACTAAGTTTCTATCCATGTCAGCACACTACCCCCAATGCCATGTGCCCTAATTTTGCCCACTAATCTCTTATGTGGGACCTTATCAAATGCTTTCTGAAAGTCCAGGTACACTATATCCACTGGCTCTCCCTTGTCCATTTTCTTAGTTACATCCTCAAAAAATTCCAGAAGTAGTCAAGCATGATTTTCCCTTCGTAAATCCATGCTGACTCGGACTGATGCTGTTACTGCTATCCAAATGTGCGGCTATTTCATCTTTTATAATTGACTGCAGCATCTTCCCCACCACCGACATCAGGCGAACTGGTCTATAATTCCCTGTTTTTTCTCTCCTGCCTTTCTTAAAAAGTGGGATATCATTAGCTACCCTCCAATCCAAGGGAACTGATCCTAAATCTATAGGACATTGGAAAATGATCACCAATGCATCCATGATTTCTAGAGCTACTTCGTTAAGTAACCTGGGATGCAGACCATCAGAACCTGGGGATTTATCAGCCTTCAGTCGCATCAGTAACCAACACCATTTCCTGAATAATGTGGAAGATGGATCCAAAGTACCTGTTCAACTAATCTGCCATTTCCTTGTTCCCCATAATAAATTCACTTGTTTCTGTTTTCAAGGGTCCAACTTTGGTCTTAACTAATTTTTTCCTCTTCACATACCTAAATAAGATTTTTCCTTTGTATTCTTGGCGAGCTTACCTTTGTACCTCATCTTTTCTCCCCGTATTGCCTTTTTAGTTATCTTCTGTTGCTCTTTAAACATTACCCAATCCTGTTTCTTCCCACTCATCTTTGCTACGTTGTACTCCTTCTCGTTTAGTTTTATACTGTCCCTGACATCCCTTGTCAGCCACGGTCACCCCTTACTCCCCTTGGAAACTTTCTTCCTCTTTGGAATGAACTGATCCTGCACCTTCTGTATTTTTCCCAGAAATACCTGCCAATGTTGTTCCACTTTAATCATCCCTGCTTGGGTAACCTTCCAGTTAACTTTGGGCAGCTCCTCCCTCGTGGCTTCATAGTCCCCTTTAATCAACTGTAACACTGACACCTATTATTTACCCTTCTCCCTCTCCAAACTTAACCATATTATGATCACTACGTCCTCATGGCTCATTAACTTCAAGTTCCTTTGTCAAATCCAGTTCATTACATAACACTAACTCCAGAATTGCCTTCTTCCTGGTAGGCTCCAATACAAGCTGCTCTAAGAATCCATCGTGGAGGCTCTCCACAAACTCCCTTTTTTGGGGTTCAGTACCAACTTGATTTTCCCAGTGTACCTGCATGTTGAAATCTCCCATATCAACCGTAGCATTACCTTTACTACATGCCAATTTTAACTTGCACCCCATATCCAGGTTACTGTTTGGGGGCCTGTAGATAAGCCCCATTAGGGTCTTTATTTGAACATTTACTCCCTGCTTTTTGGTACTTTTGCATATGATTAAGTGTTTCATTGATGATTAGCTTGAAAAAGTAAATATGACTCCTTTGGCAGCTGAGGAATTTAAATTCAAGCAATAAAAAACAATGAACATCAGAATAATCTTGAAACTCACTATTTGTAAAATGTAACTGATTTACTTGCGGGAAAATTAATCTGTTACACTTTAGCATGTGTATGACCCAGAGCTGTTTGGTGTGTGCATGGTTTGTTCTAGTTTGCCCTGCTACTTCTGGGGAAATTGGGGATGAGCAGCAAATACCAGCCAATGTTTACATGTTTAGCCAATGTTACAATGTACCAATGTTTATATGTCTGGAACAATTAAGAAAGACACAAGGCAATGTGGCTCTGGAGTATAGTATGTACAGTCTGTGATGGAGCAACTCACCAGAGCTTCATAACACAGCATCTCCAGAACCCACATACTTCACTGTTGAATCTCACCAGCGTTCTTAGGAACCCAAATTACCAAATACAAGTTCTCTCCAATTCATATCCATCATCTTGATTAGGGTCATGCACCTTTACTAAGAAACACATTGAAAACGCAATGTATATTTGATATAATCATCTCAAACAGCCGAAGTAACAATGTAAAACGTAAGAGAAAGGTGACCGAACTCATGCCTACTATGATATTCATGGGGTCACGGCCATGTTTCCATGTCAAAATTACATTTTCCAGTCTAATTATTTCTATAGGCTTTTTGCCTACAAGATGAAACACATTTACTGTTTGTAATCAGTAACTTTATTAAATTGAATCAGCACTTAGACTTCTTAACTTTCTTGGCAGACCTTAATTTGACTGCAGGTTCAGATACATCATGCATTACCATTCGAAGTAACTTTAATTGAAAGTAATTTAATTTTATCTCAGAAAATCTATTTAAAACAAACCATGAGGCTTAGTGATCCAACGAAGCACGTAATGTATTTCACAGGCTGATCAACCTATCAGAATCAGTGGATGCCAGACTCCTGCTTGGTAATGTTAGCTGCAGAAACAAAGCAACTATCATAGTTGACAAGATTGGCACCGAGTCAGATAAAGGCCCATCTTTATAATGTGCCTACGATCTTTCTGATCTTCGTCTTGCTGCAGCAACATTCAGCAACAACTGAAGTTTTACCTGTCAATTGCTGCAGGAATTTTTTTTGTTTGTTTCTTTAGTGCTATTTTGGAATGAGCAAAAAACAATGATAGGTAAGCCTAGGACAAGTCTGGTTTCAGTAATCACTGGACAGAGAATGACAGAGCTGGGATTGGGGCTTGAGCAGATTTCAGGTCCTCAAACGGAAATTCAATGTTTAAAGGGTTTTAGTTCAGTTTAGGTTAAACATACAGCGCGGAAACAGGCCCGTCGGCCCACTGAGTCCGTGCCAACCAGTGATTCGTGCACACCAGGGACAATTTCCAATTTTACCGAAGCCATTTAATCTACAAACCTGAACAACTTTGGAGTATTAGAGTGTTTGGAGTGTTGCCTAACAGCACCCCTAGTCAGGATCGAACCTGAGCGTATTATGCTGTTAGGCAGCAACTCTACCTGTGTGTCACTGTGTTGCCCTTGATCAGTGAGATTGATGGGAATTTGGAGCTTTAATAACAATGGGACAAAATAGGAAAGGAAACTTTTATGTGTGAGATTCCTTACCTTAACTGAAACCTCATTGGGTTTTGCAGCCATCGGCGTGTTTGCAGTGTAATTACTGTTTTGATATAAACATGCTAGTTTGCATGGAGAGATGTACCACCAAAACCAATGTGATATTAACGGATCAGCAAATATAGAAGATTCAGGCACGTGCCGCCACAGTAGGCAAGGTAGTCACTCGCATGACCGAAGTAAAACTATAGAATTACTATATCTACTGTAGAACTATAGAATTACTATTCACTCGATAACTGATATATCTCATTGAGAGCACCTGAAAATTATTTTCCAGTTTTCCACTGTCCTTGTTTCTAGGACCTGATCAGGCCCTGGATATTTATCTTCCTTTATTTACTTTAGGACATCCAACACTTCTTTGACTGTAACATGGACCCCAGGACATCACCATTAACTTTTCCTGGAGCTTCCTGCAGTTTCAAAACATAGGTGTTTAGTTTCTGAGGGACCTTTTTTTTTCCCTGTCCAGTTGCTTTTTCTCTCGTAATATATTTATAAAATCTCTGGATTATCTTTAATCTCATCTACCAGAGCTATATCATGTCCCCTTTTTAGCCTCCTGATTTCCTTCTTAAGTATGACCTTCCCTATAACCTATATCCTCCAGGCATTTCTCAGGTTTACCCTAGCTGCCTATATTTAACCCAAGTCTCCTTTTTTATGACCACACCCTCAATTTTTCAGCATCTGGGTTTATTACTCATACCTCCCTTGTCCTTCACTCTAACAAGATCATGCATATCTTCAACTCTCATTATCACACTTTTAAAAAGTTTCCACTTTCCAGATGGCCCTGAGCCCAGAAACAACCTACTCAAATCAACTTTTACAAGTTCCTGTCTAATAACATTGAAGTTGGCCGTGGCCCAATTTAGAACTTTAACTTGTGGACCAACTTGCCCTTAGCCATATCTATTTTAAAGCTAATAGAATTGTGGTTGCTGGTCCTAAAATGTTTACCAAATAACATCTCAGTCACTTGCCTTGTTCCATTTCCTAAGATTTGCTGTCTCCCCTGTAGGGCCTGCCACATATTGCCAGAGGGAACTTTCATGAACACACTTGACAAATTCCAACCCAGCTATGCCCTACATACGATGGCAGTCTTAATTTATATTACAAAAATTAAAATCCCCTACTATGATGACGTTATTAGTTTTGCAGCTGTCTGTCATCTTGTCGAACAAATAACACATATCCAGAGTAATGATCCAACAGGTTTATTGACATACAATAAAGTTACAAAGCATGTTGGCGTCACCGTGTCCGGAACACAACTGGCAGCTTGTGTCAAGAATCGTTAATAAGAATGGTGCCAGCATGATGACAACCCAGGCTGGATTATAGATAATAGTGGTATGTTAGTTTTGGTTAACATGTAAGTAGAGCAGATCTACATCTTTCCTCTTAAGAAAATAACGTAACTACGAATATATATGTGAGTACGGTTAATCAAGTTTAACTAGCGCGTGTAAAAAATAAACAGTTGCTTCTGCGCTGGAGCAGGTTAATCATAGTCCCCGTATCTGAGGGTAGGTTTACAAACACGACCCGCACTCATATGGTATAAGTTCCCATCTCCATCCTTCATCGGGAGACCCTAGCACTGAGTCGCAGGCAATGTTTCTAAAGTTGAACAAGTCCAGGTAGATCGGATTTTACTAAATGTGACCTTTCCATCGCCTGTTTGGCACTCCGGATCACTCGCTCGGCTAGCTCGTTCGATTGAGGTAACTCGGGACAGCTGGTAATGTGACAAAAGTCCCATCGCTGGGCAAAATTCTTGAAACACTGGCTGGTGAACTGGCTTCAGTTGTCAGACAGAAGTTTTGAGGGTGCCCCGTGAGCCGAAAAGTGGCATGCTAGTGTTTGAATCGCTACCGCTGAAGTGGGGCTGGGAAGCAGGGCAATCTCAAACCATCCCGAGTATGTGTCAACAAGAACCAGGTATTGCTTACCCGCCATTCAAAAATGTCAGTTGCCACTATGGACCATGGCAAAGCAGGAACTGGGTGGGAGAGAAGCAGCTGCTTGGGTTGATGGGGCCCCAGGCTGTTGCAGATCACACAAGCTTCCACCTTCTCCCGTATGAACTCGCTCATACCAGGCCATAAGAACAAGCTTTTAGCTCGAAGAATGATTGACTCGATGTCCCCCGTGGACAGAGTCGAAGTATTTGTCCCGTAAGGTGGTTGGGATGACTGCCTGGTGTTCCTTGACGATCACACCGTCCTAGAGCACAAGCTCATAGCGCACTGGGAAGTATGGGTGAATAGCAACTGGTACCCTGTGCTGCTTATCCGGCCAGCCACGCCGGATCATTGTGGACATGGACTGTAGGGTGTCATCGACTGCTGTCTGTGCAGCCAAGTCGTCCAGGCATTCAGTGGGAAGTTAGGACACCATCATCACAATTTCTCTCAGGCGAATACGACTGCCTGTAGTTCTTTCTCGGTTTGAGCCTAGCGTTATTCAATCTTGGACATTGTGCGGGAGGCATATGCAACAGGTCTGCTGTCACCCTCACTGGTACTCTGGAGACAGGCAGCACCAAATCCGTACTGGGAGGCATCGCAGATTAGTGTTACAGGCAGCTTCACGTCGAAGTAAACCAGAGTCGGGACACAGGACAGCTGCTGTTTTAGGGTGTCAAGCGCTCTCTGGTGTTGTATATACCCGGACCAAGTTGCGTTATTGTGTGTTAGCTGCCGCAGCGGTGCTGACAAATGTGTTGTTGGGTGGCAGTGCAGGTCATCCCTTCCAACTGGGTCAACCTCTCCCCCTCGAAGGGAATTAACAAAGCTTTGGTGTTCACAATAGCTCCTCCCCAGATTCAGATTCAGATTCAGATTACCTTTATTGTCATTCAGATCTTTCGGTCTGAACGAAATTTCGTGCCTGCAGTCATACATATATTAAAAGTACCAAAAACACACAAAAAATACAAATTTAACATCCACCACAGTGAGTTCACCAAACACCTCCTCACTGTGGTGGAAGGCAAAAGTCTTAGTCTTTGTCTCTTCCCTCCCTTGTTCTTCCTCTGCGCTGAGGCGATCCAGGCCTCCGATGTATTGACCCCGCCGGGTGTTGGTAAGTGAGTCAGTCCCGCAGCTGAATCCAGCTCCACGAACGGGCCGATTCAAACTCCACGGCCCGGGGCGGCCAAAGCTGCCGAAGTTGCCACCCTCCAGTCCAGCGGGAGCTCCAGAAAACAGGTCACCAACCTGTGACCTGCAAGCTCCCGACGATGTCGTCCACTGGGCCCGCGGCCAGGCCTCGGAAGCTGCACTGTCACTGCCGCCGAAACACCAGAACACCGCCACAACTCCAAAGTCAGGCCACAGCTCCAGGTCGGGCCGCTGCCGCTACCGGAACACAGCTCCAGGTCGGGCCGCTGCCGCTACTGGAACGCCGGAATGCCGCCACAGCTCCAAGTCGGGCCGCTGCTGCTGCCAGGTCAGGCCAGCCGAGCCACTGCTGCTGCCGGAACTGCTGCTGCCCGAACTGCCGCTGCCGCGAACGCCACCCGAGGCCATCAGCTCCGAGGCCCCCGAGGCCGTCAGCTCCGCCATTAGAACAAGAAAAGGTCGTATCTCCCCGAAGGAAGAGACTAAATCCCTGTTTCTTCCACCCCCCCCCCCCCCCCACACTTACACAATCTAATAAACTAACTAAACTAAAACAGACATAAGCAAAAACAACAAAAAAAAAGAAAAAACAGACGGACTGCAGGCGAGCCGCAGCTGCCAGGCAGCGCCGCCACTGGGTTTACATTTGTGACACTGGAGGAATCAGCTAAGCAGATGACATTACAACGATCTCCAGTGTCGATTTATGCCACAGCTGTAGTATTGTTGTTTCAACAAACGATCTCGGGATCGTGAAGTTTACATGAAGTTTCAGACGGAGAATGTATGTTTAGAATTGAAATGTCAGGTTTGGATGGATTCCCACAGGGAAACGGTACAGCTTGATCTCGATCAGTTGTGCTGTGAGAACCATCATGGTGGAGCAGGTGCACTGACTGCTTGGATTCTGTAAATTCTCTGCGGGCATGACACCACCGAATAAAATGATTTCTTCCTTTACAGTAGTGGCAAAATTAACCCGCAGGCAGGGCATTGCTCGCGGACAGCACAGTATGAACCACCACAATTATGATATTTATCGAGGAACCTGCCAGGCTGCTGCACTTCTGGTGGCAGGTGTTGAGCACGGTAGAATGGGTTGGCAGCATTCACATGGTAGGAGGAATGTGGACCCAGTCCTGTGAGGCGGGTATGAGAGTCAGTAATTTCAGCAATGCGGCAGACATTCTCTGCTCCGATGACAGTTAGATCAGCATCCCGTCGTAGTTCACTTCTCACTTTATCGTTCAATAGACAATAGACCATAGACGATAGGTGCAGGAGAAGGCCATTAAGCCCTTTCGAGCCAGCACCGCCATTCAATGTGATCATGGCTGATCATCCCCAATCAGTACCCCGGTCTTGCCTTCTCCCCATATCCCCTGACCGCTATCTTTAAGAGCCCTATCTAGCTCTCTCTTGAAAGTATCTAGAGAACAGGCCTCCATCACCCTCTGATGCAGAGAAGTCCACAGACTCACAACTCTCTGTATGAAAAAGTGTTTCCTCGTCTCTCATTTCTAAATGGCTTACCCCATATTCTTAAACTGTGGCCCCAACATTAGGAACATGTTTCCTGCCTCTTGCATGTCCAAACCCTTAATAATCTTATATGTTTCAATAAGATCATTTCTCATCCTTCTAAACTCCAGATTATACCAGCCCAGCCGCTCCATTCTCCCAGCATATAACAATCCTGCCATCCCGGGAATTAACCTTGTAAACCTATGCTGCTTTCCCTCAGTAGCAAGAATGTGCTTCGTCAAATTAGGGGACCAAACCTGCAGACAGTACTCCAGGTGTGGTCTCACTAGGGCTCTATACAAGTGCAGAAGGTCCTCTATGCTCCTATACTCAACTCCTGTTGTTATGAAGGCCATCATGCCATTCGCTTTCTTCACTGCCTGCCGTACCTGCATGCTTACTTTCATTAACTGATGAACAAGAACCCCCAGCTCCCGTTGTACTTCCCCTTTTCCCTTGACACCATTTAGATAATGATATGCCTTCCTGTTTTCGCGACCAAAGTGGATAATCTCACATTTATCCACATTAAACTGCATCTGCCATACATCTGTCCACTCACCCAACCTGTCCATGTCACCCTGCATTCTCATAGCATCGTCCTCACAGTTCACACTGTCAGCAAGTCTTGTGTCATCTGCAAATTTGCTAATGTTACTTTGAATCCCTTTATCTAAATCATTGATGTATATTGTAAATAGCTGCGGTCCCAGCACCGAGCCTTGCGGTACCCTACTAGTCACTGTCTGCCATTCTGAAAAGGACCCGTTAAACCCTACTGTTTGTTTGCTGACTGCCAACCAATTTTCTACCCACGTCAGCACTCTCCCGCAATACCATGTGCCCTAATTTTGCCCATTAATCTTCTTTGTGGGACCATATCAAATGCTTTCTGTAAGTCCAGGCACAGTACATCCACGGGCTCTCCCTTGTCCATTTTCTTAGTTACATCCTCAAAAAACTCCAGAAGATTGGTGAAGCATGATTTCCCCTTCATAAATCCATGCTGACTCGGACTGATCCTCTTACTGCTATCCAAACATACTGCTATTTCATCCTTTATAATTGACCTCAGCGTCTCCCCCATCACCGACCTCAGGCTAACTGGTCTATAATTCCCTTTTTTCTCCTGCCTTTCTTAAAAAGTGGGAAAACATTAGTCACCCTCCAATCCAAAGGAACTGATCCTGAATCTATAGAACATTGGGAAATGATCACCAATGCGTCCACAATTTCTAGAGCCATTTCCTTAAGTACCCTGGGATGCAGACGATTAGGCCCTGGGGATTTATCAGTGTTCAGTTCGATCGGTCTAACCAACACCATTTCCTGCCTCATGTGGATTTCCTTCAGTTCCTTCGTCACCGCAGATCCTCTGGCCACTACTATATCAGGAAGATTGTTTGTGTCATCCTTAGTGAAGACAGATCCAAAGTACCTGTTCAACTTATCTGCCATTTGCTTGTTCCCCATAATAAATTCACCTTTTTCATTCTTCAAGGGTCCAACTTTGGTGATGAAGGGAGACAAGGGAGAGCCCGTGGATGTACTGTACCTGGACTTACAGAAAGCATTTGATAAGGTCCCACATTTTTCCTCTTCACATATCTAAAGAAGCTTTTACTATCCTCCTTTATATTCTTGGCTAGCTTGCCTTTGTACCTCATCTTTTCTCCCCAAATTGCCTTTTTAGTTATCTTCTGATGCTCTTTAATTATTACCCAATCCTCCTGCTTCCCTCTCATATTTGCTACGTTATACTTCTTGTCTTTGATATCCCTTGTCAGCCATGGTCACCCCTTACTCCCCTTGGAATCTTTCTTCCTCTTTGGAATGAACTGATCCTGTGCCTTCTGTATTATTCCCAGATTTACCTGCCAATGTTGTTCCACTGTCATCCCTGCTAGGATATCTTTCCAGTCAACTATTGCCAGCTCCTCCCTCATGGCTCCATAGTCCCCTTTATTCAACTGTAGCACTGACACCTCCGATTTACCCTTCTCCCTCTCTAATTGTAGCTTAAACTTGACCATATTAGGGTCACTACGTCCTAAGGCTCCTTAATTTCAAGTTCCTTTATCAAATCCAGTTCATTACATAACACTAAATCCAGAATTGCCTTCTCACTGTAGGCTCCAATACAAGCTGCTCTAAGAATCCATCACGGAGGCTCTCCACAAACTCCCTTTATTGGGGTCCAGTACCAACCTGATATTCCAAGTCTACCTGCATGTTGAAATCTCCCATATCAACCGTAGCATTACCTTTACTACATGCCAATTTTAACTCCTGATTCAACTTGCACCTTATATCCTGGCCAGGGCCGGATTTAGATGAATAGAAGCCCTAGGCTGTTCCACTTGTGAGGCCCCTCCTAATCCCCCACCCACATGACAAGAGGAAGATGGTCCACCAGATTGACACCGATTTGCAGCCAAGCGTGGCCAATGAGACAAGGGGCTGGAAAACTGCGCCTATTTATTGCTAGTGCTAGTGTCGAGTTATCGGCTATTATTCTGAAATGGAGAGCAAGGTAAATGATTGAAGGATTGTTTAGAGACTACAGTGCGTTGCGACAGCATACCTAAGAAAGGCCGATGACAGTGTCAAAAACATTATACACCTTGCAGGGCTCTCACTTAATTTTCTTTCTCTGTTGTCAGCCAGGCAACATTGGCAGCTTTTTAAGTTGCTAAGTGACGGATCAGGTGGCCATTTAAGACAGATTGCATGACGCGTGCTATAATGTGCTCGGACAAAGTGCACAGTTACCAGTCGGAATTATGCTGAATGAAGCATTCACATATTATTTCTGCTTCAAATAAAGTCACAAATTAAACATATTCACCAATCAAGACATGATATATACCACAATGCCATGCAGCAAAATTATAATACAGTATCTCAACTATTTTTACACGTTGCAATGAATGCAATTTCTATTATTTCTTTCCAGTTCCAAACAAAAATGTGGTCTGAAAAATTGTTCAGCGTATGATCAACCTCAGTGAGGCCAAGCGCAGGCTTGGCAATCGCTTCGCACAACAGCTCTGCTCGGTTCGCAATAACCCACCTGATCTCTCGGTGACTCAGCACCAACTCCCCTTCCCATTCCGAATCTGACCTTTCTGTCCTGGGCACTTTCCATGGCCAGAGTGAGGCCCCCGTAAATTGGAGGAGCAGCACCTCATATTTTGCTTGAGCAGTTTACACCCCAGTGGTGTGAACATTGACTTCTCCAATTTCAGGTAGTCCCTGCTTTCTCCTCCCCTTCCTTGCTCTCCCCAGCCCACTGTCTCTGCCTCTTCCTATCTTCTTCCCATCCCTCCCACCCTCACATCAGTCTGAAGAAGGGTCTCGAGCCGAAACGTCGCCCATTTCCTCCGCTCCATAGATGCTGCTTCACCCGCTGAGTTTCTCCAGCATTTTTGTCTACCCATTCACACAAGTTCTGTTATCCCACTTTCCTCACCCACTCCCTACACATTACGGGCAATTTTACAGAGACAAGTTAACCTACAAAGTCAATGCGTCTTTGGGATGTGGGAGGAAACCTACACACTTGCAGGGAGAATGTGCAAATCCAGTGCCCGAGGACAGGATTGAACACAGATCTCGGACATGTGAGGCAGCAGGTTTACCAGCTGTGCCACTATATATTTTTTTCCACACACAAAAAAATTATATGTTGATCTTTGGTTACTAAAAAAATGAAAATATCAATTTTCAGTCCTGAATCTCCAAGTCACCCTTTACAGCTACTGTATGTTTTAATTCAGTTCAAGACTATGGGACAGTACATTGGCCATACAGTTGCTGCCTAAAAGTGCCAGAGACCTGGAATTAATCCTGAATATGGGTGCTGTCTGTATGGAGTTCGCTCCTTTTCCCTTTGATCGCATGGGTTTTCTCTGGGTGCTCTTGTTTCCTTCCCCATTCCAAAGGCGTGCAGGAATCTATTTAAGATCCAACCCAAAACATAATATTTTCCTTTTATCCAGAGATTCTGTCTAACCTGTTGAGTTACTCCAGCTTTTTGTGTCTATCTTCAGTTTAAACCAGCACCTGCAGTTCCTTCCCACACACACAATACTTTACGATAGAACTTTATTAATCCTAGGATATATATATATATATATATATATATATATATATATATTTATATAGTTATATATTCATATATAAATATACACCGCTTTATTTTCTTGTTTATAACTTAGTTTACAGAGTACTATATTTACATATGCTGCAGGTAAGAATTTCATTGTTCTAACTGGGACATGACAGAATAAAACACTCTTGACTCTTGACTTGCGTCGCTAATGTGTGGGATGGTACTAGTGTACGGGTGATCGGTGGTTGGCATGGACTCGGTGGGCCGAAGGGCCTGTTTCCACACTGTATCTTTAAATTAAACTAAATTTCTTCTATCCAGAGGTGCTGGCTGCCCCATGGAGTTGCCCCGCATAATTATAGCATGGAATAGTCTTCACCCTACCATAGTTACCCAACCAGATGCAACTAAATTTAAGGTAGCTCTTTTTTCCCCCAAGAACCTTTTTTTGCTTAAGACCAAGTCAAGAGTCAAGAGAGTTTTATTGTCTTGTGTCCCAGATAGGACAATGAAATTCTTGCTTGCTGCAGCACAACAGAATATGTAAACATAATACAGAACGGGATATAAATATATATATATATATATATATATATATACACACACAATAAATAAAACATAAATTGCAATAGGCTGTTATTGTTCAGAGTTTGGAGTTTGGTGTAGGACCCACCACCTCCAGTTTAAATTCAATTTAGAATACTTTTGGAGGACGAGTAAACCAGAACCAAGAATTACTCCATGGAGTTACTCCATCTCCAGGGAGTGATTCTGCGTTGGTTTTCAGTGGTCGCGGTGAGGCGGCGACCGGACCGCAATGGCGGCCAGATCTCCCATAATTCAAAGCGAGGGATGAAGTGCCCAGCGTTGACCAGCTGCCATAGCCTATGAAGTCTAGTGGTAAATCCGGACCTGTCCAGGCTACTGTTTGGAGGCCTGTAGATAAGCCTCATTAGGGTATTTTTTTGAACATTTACTCGCTGCTTTTTGGTACTTCAGTATATGATTAAGTGTTTCATTGAAATATGGATGATTAACTTGAAAAAATAAATATGACTCCTTTGGCAGCTGAGGAATTTAAATTCAAACAATAAAAAGCAATGAACATCAGCATAATGTTGAAACTCAGTATTTATAAAACATAACTGATTTACTTACGGCAAAATTAATCTGTTACATTTTAGCATGTGTATGACCCAGAGCCGTTTGGTGTGTGTATGGTTAATTCTACTTTGCCCTGCTACTTCAGGGGAAATTGGGGATGACCAGCAAATACCAGCCAATGTTTACATGTTTAGCCAATGTTACAATGTACCAATGCTTATATGTCCAGAACCATTAGAAAAAAACACAAGGCAATGTGGCTCTGGAGTATAGTATGTGCAGTCTGTTATGGAGCAATTTACCAGAGCTTCATAACACAGCATCTCCAGAGACCACATACTTCACTGTTGAATTTCACCAGCTTTTTTAGGGACCCAAATTACCAAATCCAAGTTCTTTCCAATTCATATCCATCATCTTGATTAGCGTTATACGCCTTTACTAATAAACACATTGAAAACGCAATGTATATTTGATATAATCACCTCAAAAAGCCGAAGTAACAATGTAAAATGTAAGAAAAAGGAGACCAACCTCATGCCTAGAAGATGAAACACATTTACTGTTTGTAATCAATAGCTTTTTTAAACTGTATCAGCACTAAGACTTCTTAACTTTCTAGGCAGACCTTAATTTGACTGCAGTTTCAGATGCATCATGCATTACCATTTGAAGTAACTTTAATTTAAAGTAATTTATTTTTAGCTCAGAAAATCTATTTTTAAAAAAACTCTGAGGCTTAGTGATCCAACACTGCACATAATGTATTTCACAGGCTGGTCAACCTATCAAAATCAGTGGATGTCAGACTCCTGCTTGGTAAAGTTAGCTGCAGAAACAAAACTACTATCATAGTTGACAAAACTGGCACCGAGTCAGATAAAGGCACATCTTTATAATGTACCTACGATCTTTCTGATCATGGTCTTGTTGCAGCAACATTCAGCAACAACTGAAGTTTTACCTGTCAATTGTCTACCTGTCAGGATCAAACCTGGGTGTCTTGCGCTGTTAGGCAGCAACTCTACCGCTGCGTCAACGTGTCGCCCTTGATCAGTGAGATTGATGGGAATTTGGAGCTTTAATAACAATGGGACAAAATAGGAATGGAAACTTTTATGTGTGAGAGTCCTGACATTAACAGAAACCTCATTGGGTTTTGCAGCCATCGGCATATTTGCAGTGTGATTACTGTTTTCATATAAACACAATAGCTAGTTTGCATGGAGAGATGTACAACTAGAACCAATGTGATATTAACGGATCAACAAATATAGATTATTGAATGTGTTTAGTGAGTTGAGTGCTTGGGAATAAACATCAAAGATTATAGTCGCTTATGATATAGAAGGAAACTATTCAGCCTATCAATTTAAATTCCATCCCTTTGAGCAACCCCATCAATTCAATTTCCGTGTGCCCAATTCTCTCTCACATGTCAATCAATTCCCCAATCATGTACATTCCTGGAATTTACAGTGGCCAATTAAGCTAATAACTAGCACAATTTTTGGTTGTGGGTAGAAACATGAGTACTTGGGGAAAGCCAACAAGGTCACTAGAAGAACATGCAAACCCCATACAGGCAGCACTGGAGGTTAGGATTGAAAGTACGTCACTAGAGCTGCTAGGTAGCAACACTAACTGCTGTGCTACTCAGTAATCTCCCTTGGCTCAAAATAGACTGGGACTCGTGACTATGGAATGTGACAATGGAACTTTTCAAAATAATGGTGATCTGTGGAGTAGACATTGAAAGGTGCTTTCCACTTGTGGGTCATTCCAACACGAGTGAACATAAATGTAACCCCCTCACCAATAATTTACCACGCTTTGTCCCACTCTTCCTCTTTTCCAGCTTTTTCATCCCCACGACAATCAGTCTAAAGAACGGTCCCGACCCAAAGCATTGCCTTTCCATTCCCTTCACAGATGTTCCCTGACACATTGACTTATTCCAGCACTTTGTGTTTTGGGCATAAATGAAAATGTATGATTAAGGAAGGAATGCAAGGATGTTTAGATAAATGGAGTTGCAGAAGTATGGACACTTTATCGATTTATTCCCGAGTGTCTAAATTCTGCAAGCAATTTTACAGCAATATTTTGATGAATTTCTTAATATGATTGCATAAATAAATGTGATCGTGGTTTAATTGAAGTCGTACTTATGATTGTTCATGTCTTCACAATTCTAGGATTATCGAATTTAAATTCTACCTTCATTACGGGTCCAGCACGGACATCTAGCCACCGTCAGCGAGGTAATTTGATCTTAATAAGGCCATCTTATTCTTGTAGTGGATGAAATAATAAAATTAGTAGAAATTGCTCCCACTGGCAATAATGTTGGTAAGTAGTGGACTCAGAATTAAGGTGCGAACAGCAGAGGAAAAATGAGGAAAATAGTGGTTATGATCAGCTTCCATGATCTGCTACATAATCTATAATTGCATGAGCAAAGTAAGATGATCTGAGTTGAAAAGGCATTTAAGAGGTCATTTTAGAAATTCAGAGACCTGGAGACAGAGCTTTTTCACTTCACATATATGTGCTATCACTTCACATATCATGTCAAGTCAAACAACAGTCAAGTCAAGTCAAACAAACTTTATTGTCATTTACAAATACATCGATATATGCAATTCCAAACGAAATTCCGTTGCATATGGCTCCCTGTGCAACACGATAATTAACAGAAGGATAAAATGAAAATAATATGGATAAAAGGATAAAAGGATAAAATAGACAATGGTGGCAGCCCATTACATGGCATTCAGGAGTCTGATGGCTTGTGGGAAGAAGCTGTTGTAGAACCTTGATGTTCTGCTCCTTATGCTGCGATATCTTTTGCCCGAGGGCAGCAGAGTGAACAGTCCGTGATGGAGATGTGTGGGGTCACTTCACATATACTAGTATGGCAAGTTCTTTTTCACTTCATGCACCGACTAACTATGTTGAATTTATGTCTCACTTTTGGTTTAGTTTAGTTTTGTTTGGTAATACAGCATGGAAACAGGCCCTTCGGCCCACCAAGCCTACTCTGACCAATGACCACCTGTATCCTACACACTAGGGGCAATGTAACCTACAGATGTGCTTTTTAGGTTTAATTAACCTACAGACCTGCACATATTTGGAATGTGGCAGAAAACCAGTGTATCCAGAGAAAACCCACGAGATTACAAGGAGAACAAATTCTGTACAGACCGCACTCGAGGTCAGGATTGAACCCAGATTTCTGGCACTGTATGGCCACAACTCTACTGCTATGTCACTATGCATCCCCCTCTCACCTTTCATCTAGTAAAATATTCCATTTGACTCTTCACTGGAGCATTTTAAACAATGTTTTACACCACAAGATAAAAGAAAATGACCAATAATTGAGGCCTATCTTAAAGCATGTGAGTGGAACAGAGAGAATGAATTAGGGGTTAGATCATGTCCACCAGGTGAGTGAAACAGAAAATGATTTTGGGGTGAGATCATGTCCACCAGAGGAGCATTTCAATTTTGGGATGATCAAGTGGTCAGAACTAGAGTGTAAGTATTTTATAGGCAATCAAATGAGTTATGATTTTTCAAAGAGATAACAAAGGGAAAGAAGCTTTTGACCAAATCCCACTTGAAAGACTGGTGCAAAAGGTTGGAGCTATAGACCAGGAGAAGTTGAAAAATGTAATCCAAAATTAGTTTTTATACTAGATGACAGTGGTGGATTGTTTTTATGATGGGAAGCTTGAGACCAATGGTATTTCACGGGAACTGATGCTATGACCCTTATTTAATGATGTGGAAATGGTTGTAGGGGGTATTAATAGTAAATTCACACACAACACAAAAATCGATAGTATTATTTATAGTGAGGAGGGGAGTCTAAGGCTACATGATAATATTTTTAAAATGGGCAGAGCATTGATTGATGGAATTTAATCCTGATTACTGTGAAATTATGCAAGAGTTACACAAGGAATGGGAGGGCTCTCATCTACTGTATAACTATAGAATAGTAAGATTAAACGAGAACTTACCAGTTTGAAGTTTGATCTTGATTTTATGAGGAGTTACGTTGGTGATTACGTGAAGACCCGCCAGGCCGCATGCGCACCAATCTTCAAAGCAGCAGTATGAAATCACAAATAACAACACCGAAGGGACACAGTAAGATGAATGACTCGAGAACTACCATATGATCCTTTATGAGAGAGGGTTGGGCGTGGCGGGCACGTAATCACCAACGTATCTCCTCATAAAATCAAGATCAAACTTCAAACTGGTAAATTCTCGTTTAATCTTACTATTTTAATTCGGAGTCACGTGAGTGATTCCGTGAAGAGTTCAAAGCTTTGTGATTTCATGCCGCAGATTACAAATCTCGGCATCCCACTGCATTGATTAACTCGAAAGAGAAATAAATGCATTAGTAACATTGCATTCAATGTAGTAATAGGGTTTGTTTAACAATGTAAACAAACAACAGCACCCCTTAAATTTAGCTACTTAAAATGGCATAGGCAAACAGTCCTGGATTGACAATCGGCCGATGATAAAAATTCTGAAACATCAGCTCATTTGCCCATCCGTCGGCCACCAAAATATGGTCGAAGGGCACGTCCCTTGCCTTGGCCGCCGACGTAGCTGCTGCCCTAATAGAATGAGATGTAAACACAGTATCCAAATGATACGCTGACGTTGATACTGACCTGGTTGAATGAGATATACAATCGTCAGTGTTAATGTCTGTATAACCCAGAACCAGCTGCAGCCACCATGAAAAAAGTCTGAACCGACCTTCCTTTGTGTAGTTGTTTGTTAACAAATAAACAATGCTGATTCCATACTTCTTAGGATTCTGGTGGCCTAGATAACATAGAAGTGAGACCGTGGGGTGTTCAAATGATATCCAATCATGCTACCCCTAGTCTGCTCTGGTTGTGTAGACCAGAATGTAATTGTAATGGCACTTGCAGCCAATTCCATCCTATCTAGCCACAACATTTGCAATGTTTGCTGTTGTTGTGCTGATATAAGTGTCATAACTACAAATGTAGCTGGAACCCTTTGGTGAAGTAATGTTCACACATTTTCAATAACCAACTGCATAATCTTGTAGTGGGAGAACTTGTGTCAAGATCTTTTAACAACTCGATATCCGGGTTGGACACGAGCGAGTACTTCCCTTATGTTGCAGCTGTGGTGTCTCTATCACTGAATTATTGTCAATACCATTTAAAATGAGCTGGAAATGTCAGTAATCTGTACCATATTAAATGTAACATTAACATTTAACAAAACACTTCTGATCCCCTCAATAGGAATGTACTACTTTTTTTGGGTGCTATCCCTGCAGACTGCAGTGAGCACCTTCATGGCTTGATGTGACAACCTGAGGAAAAAGTCAATCCATTCAAAATGTGTAGGTCAATAATTGTTTTACTGTGCAAAAGCCAGTCTCCTGAACCACAGTTTGAAACAGTAAGTTCTTGTTTTTGGCATAACCATATGCCGTTGTGCCATAATGCCTGATGAAGCAGGCAACATGGACGCTTGGCCAGTCCGACAGTACGAACCCAAGCGAGGTCTTGCTGACTGTTTTAAGACTCGGCTAATGAGGCAAAAAATGAGGAAGACATAAAGACCATTCCTCCTATTGAAGCGAGAAAGTATTTCTCCGCACTGTTTTGCCACATATTTTTTTCAATGAGTGAAAAACATGCATTAACATGATGAATATTCGATAGTATTGAACCATGCTTTCATCATACTTCGAGATCCAACACTTATTCTGTTATCATCGATCTGAACTGGATGATACACCAGTGGCAAGGAGATTAATTACAGGATATTTTTCCCTTGATTATCATGTGACTAACATATGTCACCATCGTAGATTATCAACTTGAATTTGAGCATGTAGAATATGTATATTCGCTCAAAACCCCTTACTCATGGGTGCATTTAGTGTATATATTTAGTTGATACCAACAACTGAAGAATTGGTAACTCATGCAATCTGCACTACGTTTGAGTAGATGATGGTATTCGTAACTTCTCATCTTAGAGTTTTAAACATCAGTTCATAATAACTGAATTCAACCGACCACATTACTGTAGCGAGTTTCAAGTTCAATGAGTTATTGTCATGTTCAGCAATGATGAATACTGTTACTTCATCATTGTGGCTGAAGTAGCCTCAGCTGACAATAGCACAAGGTTGTTAGCAACGATCTAATTGCTACTTACACAATATCAGTTCCTTGATTTGCTCAGCTGCTATTTTGCCAATTACTCTTAATGAAAATAACTGTTTTGTAACAGATGGCTATAACCCCAATCGCTTGCCACAAGGCAGAGACAAGGCTAACAATAATTAAAGGTAAATCCCAATGATCAACAAACAGTTTATCCCATACTGCAAAGTTTTACTGTTATAGTACAGTTATATAGTCTTTGATAACCTTTGTAATGGGATTTGTATAACATGTATCTCTTACCTTATGAATCTGTGGAGTCAGGTATAAGTTTTTACATTCGGAAGTTCATATGCCTGATACTCTCCATTCTTCATAATAACATGCCAATCCTGCCTTATTGCATGGGTGGTTTGCATGAGAACTTTTGCCCAATTTCCAAACCCAGGCCATAATCCAAACTTACTTGGAATACTCCGGCTGTGCCTCAACCAAATATTTTTACCCTTTGTGTGTTGTACAAACAAATGTAAATATTACAACTTGTGAACGGTGCACTACCGAAATTTTGGAAGTGCTAGACCCATTTAGTTGAGCATGATTGGAAGGTGCATGGAATTTCTGAGCTATCATGCTGTCCCCAGCTCCAGTGAACCACTACCGCTGATGAGCTGCTGGGGTGCGTTCTGAACGATGACTTTTGCCCGTCGTTGGCCGAATTAATTTGTCTGCCAGGCTTCTTCCCCTGTAGAATAGACCTTCCAGAATAACCGATTCAGCGGCTGGCTCTCACATCCCCCTGTTGGCGTTGTTCACTGCCGGCACATATGTGCTTGCGTATGTTCTATTGACATTTTTAGAGCCCAGAGCCATCTTGACCTTTTGCTCTTCCCTCCTCAGAGATGGTGATTCGTAGGCAACTCTAACAGGCACTGCCGCAGGATACAAATATTGATACGAACCCAGTGGCCTTAACCCAATAGAATATTCTACTGGGATGGCAACTTTATTGTCAGGAAAGGTACCTCTGACACATGCCCTTCATCCCTTTGGGTATGCCCCACGGCCATACCTTGAGACTCAGTGTCAGCAGGATACCGACCCGTCTTGGTCTCTGCCTCCGAGAGAGAGACCTTTGCAGAATGGTATACAACAGTTGCTGTATTTATGATAGTCGTTTCAACGCATTATCCAGCCCCGTTGAGGAATTCATCCCCCGACTCAGTGGGCCTTGCTCTCTAGCCCCGGTGGAGAATCATCTCCCGACTCCGTGGGCGAGCAGATATGTGTGAATTTGAGCAACCCTGTCCCAGGCTTTGCGGGCGCTGCCTTTCATAAAGGCCGGCGCTTTTTGACATGAAACAGCTCTGCATCAGGCGCTGCTGGCGTGGCTCTCCCGTAGGCTGGCACTTCACACATGAAGCAGCCCTGTCAGGCGCTGCTGGCACAGCTCTCCCATAGGCCGGTATTGTCACAAATGAAACAGCCCTGTATCAGGTGCTGCTGGCACGGCTCTCCCATAGGCCGGCACTTTCATATATGAAGCAGCCCTGTCAGGTGCTGCCTGTCCCATAGGCCAGCACATTTTACACATGAAGCAGCCCTGTCAGGTGCTGCTGGCGCGGCCTGTCCCATAGGGCCACGCTATTGCTGTGTAAGCTCACTAAATCAACATTTAGTGTACAGTTTTACCTGTGAAGGGTAAAAATAATTCATAGCAACCTGTAATTAAACAATTATAACATTGTCAGAACATATAACAATAACTTTTTACTTTGCCTTTAGCTTTTACTTAAAGAAAAAACACTACAAAATACATACTTTTTATTACAAGGAGAAACCCTTTATAGCCCGACTCACCTGCGCCGAAATAGGGCTGAATGAGTCCCAGTAATTTCTTGAGGCTGGGAGCCGCTGACCCTCCTGTAAGCGACTCTGCTTAAATTTCTTGCAGTTTTTATGGCACCTCTGCAGGCTGGGGAGCCGCTGACCCCCCTGTCAGTGACTCTGCTTAAATTTCTTGCCGTTTTTACGGCATCCCTGAAGGATGGGGAGCCGCTAACTGCATTGTTAGTGGCTCCTTATCTCGCAACCCGATAAATTTTGCCGGTTTATCTGCATTTGCGGTCGGACTGGAATTTCCCCACAGCCCATAACCGGCAACTTGTCGGGCTGTGAAACTGGCAGGAAAAACCTCTGTAAAAAGGGGCTCCTGCCTAAAAACCCCTGGTAAGTAAAAAAACAAACTTACCTTTTAAGTTTAACTTACCACCGGCAGCAGCTGTGTCCCGCCAGACTGGTGCGTGTGCCAATGCGGCGGACATACTGGTGTGCATGCGGCCTGGCGGGCCTTCTTCACACAATCACTCACGTGACTCCGAAGTAAAATTTTCCATTTGACTCTTCACTGGAGCATTTCAACCAATGTTTTACACCACAAGATAAAAGAAAATGACCAATAATTGAGGCCTATCTTAAAGCATGTGAGTGGAACAGAGAGAATGATTTAGGGGTGAGATCATGTCCACCAGAGGAGCATTTCAATTTTGGGATGATCGGGTGGTCAGAACTAGAGTGTAAGTATTTTATAGGCAATCACATGAGTTATGATTTTTCAAAGAGATAACAAAGAGAAAGGCTTTTGACAAAATCCCACTTGAAAGACTGGTGCAAAAGGTTGGAACTATGACCAGGAGAAGTTGAAAAATGTAATCCAAAATCAGTTTGGTAATAGATGACAGTGGTGCATTGTTTTTATGATTGGAAGCCAGAGACCAATGGTATTTCATGGGAACTGATGCTATGACCCTTATTTAATGATTTGGATATGGTTGTAGGGGGTATTAATAGTAAATTCACACACAACACAAAAATGGATAGTGTTATTTATATTGAGGAGGGGAGTCTAAGGCTACATGATAATATTGGTAAAATGGGCTTAGCATTGATTGATGGAATTTAACCCTGATTAGTGTGAAATTAGGCACGAGTAGAGTTACCCAGAGTTACACGAGGATTGGGAGGGCTCTACTAAAGCTATATCTACTGTATAACTTTAGAATTACTATACCTACTGTATAACTATAAAAATACTATATGCACTCGATAACTGATATGTCTCATCGAGAGCACCTGCAATTTATTTTCCTGTTTTCCACTGCCCTTCTTTCGAGAACCTGATCAGGTCCCAGAGATTTATCTTACTTTATTTACTTTAGGACATCCAACACTTCTTTGACTATAATATGGACCGTCTCCAGGACATCACCATTAACTTTTTCTGGAGCTTCCTGCAGTTTCAAAACATCTGTGTTTACTTTAGTTTCTCTCCGGTTACTTTTTCTCTTGTAATATATTTATAAAATCTCTGTGGATTATCCTTAATCTCATCTACCAGAGCTATATCGTGTCCTAATTTTAGCCTCTTACTTCTTAAGTATAACCTTCCCTATTACCAATAATCTGCAGGCATATCTCAAGTTTTTCCCTAGCAGCCTATACTTACCTTTTTTATGACCAGACCCTCAATTTTTCATTCTGGGTTTATTACTCGTACCTCCTTTGCCCTTCACTCTAACAATACCATGAATATCTTGAACTCTCATTATCACACTTTTAAAAGTTTTCCACTTTCCAGATGGCCCTGTGCACAGAAACAACCTACTCCAATCAACTTTTTCAAGTTCCTGTCTAATACCATTGCAGTTGGCCTTGCCGCCAATTTAGAACTTTAACTTGTGGACCAATCTGCCTTTAGCCATATCTATTTTAAAGCTAATAGAATTGTGCTTGCTGGTCCTAAAATGTTTACCAAATAACATCTCAGTCACTTACCTTGTTCCATTCCCTAAGAACTTCTGTCTCCCCTGAAGGGCCTGCCACATATTGCCAGAGGAAACTTTCATGAACACATTTGACAAATTCCGACCCATCTATACCCTACATACGATGGCAGTCTTAATTTAAGTTACAAACATCTCCTACTATGATTACCTTAGTTTTGCAGCTGTCTGTCATGCAGGAGAGCAAATAACACATACCCAGAGTAACGATCCAACAGATTTATTGTCATCACCGTGTCCGGATCACAACTGGCGGATTGTGCTAGGATTTGTTAATAAGAGTGGTGCCGGCATGATGGAAACCCAGACTGGATTATAGATAATAGTGGTGTGTGTTAGTATTCGTTAACATGTAAGTAGAGCAGATCTACATCTTTCCTCTTAAGAAAATAACCTAACTACGAATATATATGTGAGTACGACTAATCAAGTTTAACTAGCGCGTGTAAAAAATAGACAGTTGCTTCAGCGCTGGAGCAGGTTAAACATAGTCTCTGTATCTGAGGGTATAGTGAAGCTCGCATCTCAGGTGAAAACTGAGCGATTGGAAGCTGTTGGAACACCGAAGATCCGTGAGATGGGTGGGGTGAAGCTGGGGACCGGGGTACCGAACGTGGTGGCGAGAAGGCAGGATACATGATGGGCGCGGACTCCGTGGTCGGACGTCGGGCCGGGGAAGAATGTGTATCAGTCATTCGGTTAAATAGTCCTGGAATATCTGGGTACAGGATCGTGGGTAGTGGTTCCTTCACTGGTAGGACGTGCTGGCGGTTTTGTCGGTAGATCCCTCCATTCAAATCGACCATGTACGAACGTGGTTCCGATGCAGGGCTGTGGATTGAACCATGATGACCATGGCCCTTGTCAGTCTGGAGACGTACAATTTGACAACTCGCCAGAGGCTTGAGAGGGCTGCTTGTTTTGTCGTAAGATTGTTTCTGTATCTCGTGCTTGTGCTGAAGCTGTGCTTGAATTACCGATGGCTTGCGAATTTGTGGCTGCAGTAGTCACTTGGGTATGGGCAGCGTGGTACAGGTCTGCCTTGACATGAGACAGCCTTGGCTGCCTTGGGCAGGAGACCCTAGCACTGAGTCGCGGGCAATGTTTCTTAAGTTGAGCATGTCCAGGTGGACATGGGATTTTACCAAATGTGACCTTTCCATCACTTGTTTGGCACTCTGGATCGCTCGCTCAGCTAGCCCGTTCGATTGAGGTAACTCGGGACTGCTGGTAATGTGACGAAAGTCCCATTGCTGGGCAAAATTCTTGAAACACTGGCTGATGAATTGGCTTCCGTTGTCCGACAGACGTTTTGAGGGCACCCCGTGAGCCGAAAAGTGGCATGCTAGTGTTTGAATCGCTGCCGCTGAAGCGGGGCTGGGAAGCAGGTCAATCTCAAACCAGCCCGAGTATGTGTCAATAAGAACCAGATATTGCTTACCACGCTATTTGAAAATGTCAGTTGCCAGTGTGGACCATGGCAAAGCAGTAACTGGGTGTGAGAGAAGCGGCTGTTTGGGTTGATGGGGCCCCAGGCTGTTGCAGATCGCGCAAGCTTCCACCTCGGTTGTACCGCGCTATAATATCAAGGTCTTAGCTCGAAGAATGGTTGACTCGATCCTGGGATGTCCCCCGTGGACAGAGTCAAAGTATTTGCCCAGTAAAGCAATAGGGATGACCGCCTTGTTTTCCTTGGCAATCACACAGTCCTGGACCACAAGCTCATCGCGCACCGGGAAGTACGGGTGAATAGCAGCTGGTACACTGTGCTGCTTATCCGGCCAGCCACGCCAGATGATCTTGGACAGGGAATGTAGGGTGTCATTGACTGCTGTCTGTGCAGCCAAGTCGCCCAGGCATTCAGTGGAAAGGTAGGACACCATAATCACAATGTAGGTGTCGTTGTCTGATGGTTGTTGCTCGCAGGTCTTCAGCTGGATAAATCGTCTGCTAGGTGCATGTCTTTGTCTGGTTTGTAAACTAGTTTAATATCGTACCTCTGAAGTTGCATCATCATCCGCTGCAGACGGGCAGGAATGGGATGGATCGGTGTGTTCATGATGCTGATGAGTGGCTGGTGGTCTGCTTCAACAATTACGGTCTGTCGAAAAATAAAGTCTTTGAATTTCTCTCAGGCGAATACGACTGCCTGTAGTTCTTTCTCGATTTGAGCCTAGCGTTATTCAATCTCGGACATTGTGCGAGAGGCATATAGTCAACAGGTCTGCTGTCACCCTCACTGGTACTCTGGAGACAGGCAGCACCAAATCCGTACTGGGATGCATCGCAGATTAGTGTTACAGGCAGCTTCACGTCGAAGTAAACCAGAGTCGGGGCACAGGACAGCTGCTGTTTTAGGGTGTCAAATGCTCTCTGGTGTATACCAGGACCAAGTTGCATTCTTGTGTGTTAGCTGCCGCAGCGGTGCTGACAATTCGCTGAAGTTTGGAATTAACTTACCCAGGTAGTTCACTTATGCACAGAAATCTCTGTAGACTGGTTATGCCTGTGGGAGCCGGCAGTTCGTTCATGGCAATGTTCTTGAAAGGATCTGGTTTGAGTCTAATCACTAGTGAAAACGTGTCCCACGTTCTTCACTTCCTTGACACAAAGTCTGCAATTTAAGGAGTTGAACTAGAGTTTGATGTCCTTGGCATGATCCAGTAATTGCTTTAAATTGGCATCATGCTCTGACATATCACGGCCAGCAACGAGGATATCATCAACAATAATGGCACAAGGGTAACAGCTGTTCCATTGTGCGCTAGAAAACTTAAATTGCGGAGTTGATGCCAAAGGGCATTCGCAGTAACTTGTAGCAGCTGAAAGGTGTGCCAAAAGTGGTTAGTTCAGACGATTTGTGGTGTAACGGGAGATGGCAGAATGAGTTTTTTGCATTGAAAATGGGGAACACAGTCGCTTTGCCCAGGTGTGCTGCTACCTCTTCTAATGTGCGCATTGGATAATGCGAACACTTGATTGCAGTATTCAAATCTCTGGGGTTGATACAGATCCGTATTTCGTCTTTCTTTTTCTTGGTAGCCACTACCATGGTTGAGACCCAGTCCGACGGGTCGGTTACTGCTGCGATGAAGCCCAGGGATTGCATTCTTTGAAGTTGGTTCTGTACGTGGTCGTGCATGGCATGCATAATTTTATGAAAGGCGTGAACAATAGAATACTTGTGGGGTAATTTGCTGAGTTTGTTTTGAAATTTTCGTTGCACTGAAAGATAAACTGTTCAGTAGTATCTTGGTCAGGGAAATATTGGTGCACCTCTTCTCCAAACCTTACCAATCCTGACGTGGCAGGCATCGATGCCAAGGATGGTTGTCACTTTTCCTGGGACAATGAAGAAGTTCAGTTTGTGCACGCGTGCTGTTAGGTGGCACAGCAGGTCAACCCTTCCAACTAGGTCAACCTCTCCACTCGAAGGGAATTAACGAAGCTTTGGTGTTTACAATAGATTCTTCATTTCTGACCCTGGAGGACTCAGGTAAGAACATAATATTGTAACGAGTTTAGGTGTCAATTTTTGCCACAGCTGTAGTATTGTTGATTCGACAAATGACCTCGGGATTTTGAAGTTTACATGAAGTTTCAGATGGAGAATGTATGTTTAGAATTGAAATGTCATGTTTGGATGGATTCCCACAGGGAAACGGGACAGCTTGATCTCGATCAATTGTGTTGTGGAACCATCGTGGTGGAGCAGGTGCTCTGACTGCTTGGATTCTGTAAATTCTCTGCGGGCACGACACCACCGAATAAAGTGATTTCTTCCTTTACAGTAGTGGCAAAATTAACCCGCAGGCAAGGCATTGCTCGCAGACAGCACAGTATGAACCACCACAATTATGATATTTATCGAGGAACCTGCCAGGCTGCTGCACTTCTGGTGGCAGGCGTTGAGCACAGTAGAACGGGTTGGCAGCCTTCACATGGTATGAGGAATGTAGACCCGCTCCTGTGAGGCGGGTATGAGAGTCAGTAATTCAGCAATGTGGCAGACATTCTCTGCTCCGATGACAGTTAGATCAGCATCCCGTCGTAGTTCACTTCTCACTTTATCGTTCAATAGACAATAGGTGCAGGAATAGGCCATTCAGCCCTTTCGAGCCAGCACCGCCATTCAATGTGATCATGGCTGATAACCCCCATTCAGTACCCCGGTCTTGCCTTCTCCCCATATCCCCTGACCGCTATTTTTAAGAGCCCTATCTAGCTCTCTCTTGAAAGTATCTAGAGAACTGGCCTCCACCGCCCTCTGATGCAGAGAATTCCACAGCCTAACAACTCCCTGTATGAAAAACTGTTTCCTCGTCTCCTTTGTAAATGGCTTACCCCATATTCTTAAACTGTGGCCAGAGGTTCTGTACCCCCCCAACATTGGGAGCATGTTTCCTGCCTCTTGCATGTCCAAACCCTTAATAATTTTATATGTTTCAATAAGATCACTTCTCATCCTTCTAAACTCCAGAGTGTACAAGTCCAGTCGCTCCATTCTCCCAGTATATAACAATCCTGCCACCCCGGGAATTAACCTTGTAAACCTATGCTGCACTCCCTCAATAGCAAGAATGTCTTCCTCAAACTAGGAGATCAAAACTGCAGACAGTACTCCAGGTGTGGTCTCACTAGGGCCCCATACAACTGCAGAAGGTCCTCTATGCTCCTACACTCAACTCCTGTGAATGCCAACATGCCATTCGCTTTCTTCACTGCCTGCTGCACTTGCATGCTTACTTTCATTAACTGATGAACAAGGACCCCCAGCTCTCGTTGTACTTCCCCTTTTCCCTTGACGCTATTTAGATAATAACCTGCCTTCCTATTTTTGCGACCAAAGAGGATAACTTCACATTTATCCACATTAAACTGCATCTGGCATGCATCTGCCCACCCACCCATCCTGTCCAATTCTCATAGCATTCTCCTCACAATTCACACTGTCACCCAGTTTTGTGTCATCTGCAAATTTGCTGATGTTACTTTGAATCCCTTCATCTAAATCATTGATGTATATTGTAAATAGCTGCGGTCCCAGCACCGAGCCTTGCGGTACCCCACTAGTCACTGCCTGCCATTCTGAAAGGGACCCGTTAATCCCTACTGTTTGTTTGCTGTCTGCCAACCAATTTTCTACCCATGTCAGCACTCTTCCTCAATACCATGTGCCCTAATTTTGCCCACTAATCTCTTATATGGGACCTTATCAAATGCTTTCTATAAGTCCAGGTACAGTACATCCACGGGCTCTCCCTTGTCCATTTTCTTAGTTACATCCTCACAAAATTCCAGAAGATTAGTCAAGCATTATTTCCCCTTCATAAATCCATGCTGACTCAGACTGATCCTGTTACTGCTATCCAAAAGTGCCGCTATTTCATCCTTTATAATTGACCTCAGCGTCTCCCCCACCACCGACCTCAGGCTAACTGGTCTATAATTCCTTGTTTTCTCTCTCCCGCCTTTCTTAAAAATTGGGAACACATTAGCTACCCTCCAATCCAAAGGAACTGATCCTGAATCTATAGAACATTGGGAAATGATCACCAATGCGTCCACAATTTCTAGCGCCATTTTCTTAAGTACACAGGGATGCAGCCCATCAGGCCCTGGGGATTTATCAGCCTTCAGTCCCATCAGTCTAACCTACACCATTTCCTGCCTAATGTGGATTTCCTTTGTCACCACAGATCCTCTGGCCACTAGTACATCAGGAAGATTGTTTATGTCCTCTTTAGTGAAGACTGATCTCAACTCATCTGCCATTTCTTTGTTCCCCATAAAAAAAACACATTTTTCATTCTTCAAGGGTCCAACTTTGGTCTTAGCTAATTTTTTCCTCTTCACATATCTAAAGAAGCTTTTACTATCCTCCTTTATATTCTTGGCTAGCTTGCCTTCGTACCTCATCTTTTCTCCCCGTATTACCTTTTTAGTTCTCTTCTGTTGCTCTTTAATCATTACCCAATCCTCTTGCTTCCCACTCATCTTTGCTACGTTGTACTTCTCTTTTATTTTTATACTGTCTCTGACATCCCTTGTCAGCCATGGTCACCCCTTACTCCCCTTGGAATCTTTCTTCCTCTTTGGTATGAACTGATCCTGCACCTTCTGTATTATTCCCAGATATACCTGCCAATGTTTTTCCACTGTCATTCCTGCTAGGGTATCTTTCCAGTTAACTATTGCCAGCTCCTCCCTCATGGCTCCATTGTCCCCTTTATTCAACTGTAACACTGACACCTCCGATATACCCTTCTCCCTCTCCAATTGTAGATTAAACTTGACCATATTAGGGTCACTACGTCCTAAGGCTCCTTAACTTCAAGTTCCTTTAACAAATCTGGTTCATTACATAACACTAAATCCAGAATTGCCTTCTCACTGGTAGGCTCCATTACAAGCTGCTCTAAGAATCCATCACGGAGGCTCTCCATAAACTCCCTTTATTGGGGTCCAGTAACAGCCTGATATTCCAAGTCTACCTGCGTGTTGAAATCTCCCATATCAACCGTAGCATTTCCTTTACTGCATGCTAATTTTAACTTCTGATTCAACTTGCACCCTATATCCTGGTCAGGGCCAGATTTAGATGAAGAGAGGTCCTAGGCTGTTCCACTTGTGAGGCCCCTCCCAATCCCCCATCCCCACGACTAGAAGAAGATGGTCCACCAGATTGACACTGATTTGCAGCCAAGCATGGCCAATGAGACAAGGGACCGGAAAGCTGCGCTTATTTATTTATTTCCAGTGCTAGTGTCGAGTTATCGGCTATTATTCTGAAATGGAGGGGAAGGAAAATGATTGAAGGGTTGGTTTCAGACCACAGTGCGTTGTGACAGCATATGTAAGAAAGGCCGATGACAGTGTCAAAAACATTATACACCTTGCAGGGCTCTCACTTAATTTTCTTTCTCTGTTGTCAGCCAGGCAACGTTGGCAGCTTTTTAAGTTGGCAAATGACGGATCTGGTGGCCATTTAAGACAGACTGCATGACGCTTGCGATAATGTGCTCAGACGAAGTGCATAGTTACCAGTCGGAATTATGCTGAATGAAGCATTCACATATTATTTCTGCTTCAAATAAAGTCACAAACTAAACATATTCACCAATCAAGATATGATATATTCCACAATGCCATGCAGCAAAATTATAATACAGTATCTCAACTATTTTTACACGTTGCAATGAATGCAATTTCTATTATTTCTTTCCAGTTCCAAACAAAAATGTGGTTGGATTATTCAGCGTATGATCAACTTCAGTTATGACCAAGCGCAGGCTTGACGATCGCTTCGCACAACAGCTCAGCTCGGTTCGCAATAACCAACCTGATCTCCCGGTGATTCAGCACTTCAACTCCCCCTCCCATTCCGAATCTAACTTTTCTGTCCTGTGCACCTTCCATGGCCAGAGTGAGGCCCACCGTAAATTGGAGGAGCAGCACCTCATATTTCGCTTGGGCAGTTTATACCCCAGCGGTGTGAACATTGACCTCCAATTTCAGGTAGTCCCTGCTTTCTCCTCCCCTTCCCTGCTCTCCCTCAGCCCACTGTCTCTGCCTCTTCCTTTCTTCTTCCCATCCCTCCCACCCTCACATCAGTCTGAATAAGGGTCTCGAGCCAAAACGTTGCCTATTTCCTCCGCTCCATAGATGCTACTTTACCCGCTGAGTTTCTCCAGCATTTTTGTCTACCCATTCACACAAGTTCTGTTATCCCACTTTCCTCACCGACTCCATACACATTACGGGCAATTTTACAGAGACAAGTTAACTTACAAAGCCAATGCATCTTTGGGATGTCGGAGGAACCCCACACACTTGCAAGGAGAATGTGCAAATTCAACACAGACAGTGCCCGAGGACAGGATCGAACACAGATCTCAGGCATGTGAGGCAGCAGGTTTACCAGCTGTGCCACTATACATTTTTTTCCAACACATAAAAAAATTATATATTGGTCTTTGGTTACTAAAAAAATGAAAATATCAATTTTCAGTCTTAAATCTCCAAGTGACGCTATGTCACCCTTTACAGCTACTGTATGTTTTAATTCAGTTCAAGACTATGGGGCAGTACATTGGCCATAAAGTTGCTGCCTAAAAGTGCCAGAGACCTGGATTTGATCCTGAATATGGGTGCTGTCTGTATGGAGTTTGCTCCTTTTCCCTTTGATTGTATGGATTTTCTCCGGGTGCTCTTGTTTCCTTCCACATTCCAAAGGCGTGCAGGAATCTATTTAAGACCCAACCCAAAACTTAATATTTTCCTTTTATCCAGAGATTCTGTCTGAACTGTTGAGTTACTCCAGCTTTTTGTGTCTATCTTCAGTTTAAACCACCACCTGCAGTTCCTTCCTACACACACAAGACTTTACGATAGAACTTTATTAATCCTAGGAGGGAAATTGTGTGTGTGTGTGTATATATATATATATATATATATATATATATATATATATATATATATATATATATATATATATATATATATATATATATATATATATATATATATATACACACACATATATATTTATATATTTATATAGTTATATACTCATATATTAATATACACCGCTTTGTTTTCTTGTTTATAACAGTTTACAGAATACTATGTTTACATATTCTGTTGTGCTGCTGCAAGTAAAGATTTCATTGTTCTAACTGGGACATGAGAGACTAAAACACTGTTGACTCTTGACTTACGTCGCTAATGAGTGGGATAGTACTAGTGTACGGGTGATCGGTGGTCGGCATGGACTCGGTGGGCCGAAGGGCCTGTTTCCACGCTGTATCTTTAAATTAAACTAAAAACACTAAAGCCAGAGGGAGTCTAAAGAAGTGTCCCTACACGAAACGTCACCCAATTTCTTCTATCCAGAGATATTGGCTGCTCCATTGAGTTCCCCAGCACAATTAAAGCATGGAATATTCTTCACCTAACCATAGTTACCCAACCAGACGCAACTAAATTTAAGGTAACTCTTTTTTCCCCAAGTACCCTTTTTTGCTTAAGTCCAAGTCAAGATTCAAGAGAGTTTTATTGTCTTGTGTCCCAGATAGGACAATGAAATTCTTGCTTGCTGCAGCAGAACAGAATATGTAAACATAATACAGAACGGGAGATAAAAGTTCAGTGTGTTTATATACCATAGACCATATATATATATATGTATATATACACACACAATAAATAAACAGATAAATTGAGGCTGTTATTGGTCAGAGTTTGGAGTTTGGTGTTGGATCCACCACCTCCACTTTAAATTCAATTTAGAATACTTTTGGAGGCCGAGTAAACCAGAAGCAAGAGTTACTCGAGGGAGTTACTCGATCTCCAGGGAGTGATTCTACGTTGGTTTTCAGCGGTCGCAGCGAGGTGGCGACCGGACAGCAATGGCGGCCAGATCTCCCACAATTCAAAGCGAGGGAGAAAGTGTCCAGCGCCAACCAGCTGCCGTGGCAGTACGCATGTGCAGGGTGGCCGATGATGTACTGGCCGTGGTTGTGCGCGTGTGGAGGTGAAGGATGTGCTGGCCATAGCAGCCCGCATGTGTAAGGCGGACGGCCGTGCCAGCGGATGAGGAGTGAGTAGAGATCGGAGACCCGGTGGCCCGGACATGGATACGGATGGCAGGCGGAGACGGAGAGAGACAGAGCGAGAGAGAAAGATATAGAGGGAGACTGCTCAGAATTGAATGGTAGGTGTCCTGCCTTGGCCTGAGGCCCCCTAGATTTTGAGGCCCTCGGCTTCAGCCTATGAAGCCTAGTGGTAAATCCGGACCTGTCCAGGCTACTGTTTATAGATAAGCCTAATGTAGATAAGCCTCATTAGGGTCTTTTATTGAACATTTACTCCCTGCATTTTGGTACTTTAGTATATGATTAAGCGTTTCATTGAAATATGGATGATTAGCTTGAAAAAATAAATATTACTCCTTTGGCTTTTAAATTCAAACAATAAAAAACAATGAACATCAGCATAATCTTGAAACTCATGATTTGTAAAACATAACAGATTTACTTACGGCAAAATTAATCTGTTACACTTTAGCATGTGTATGACCCAGAGCCGTTTGGTGTGTGTATGGTTAATTCACGTTTGCCCTGCTGCTTCAGGGGAAATTGGAGATGAGCAGCAAATACCACCCAATGTTTACATGTTTAGCCAATGTTACAATGTACCAATGTTTATATGTCCAGAACAATTAAGAAAAAAACACAAGGCAATGTGGCTCTGGAGTATAGTATGTGCAGTCTGTGATGGAGCAATTTACCCGAGCTTCATAACACAGCATCTCCAGAGCCCACATACTGTTGAATCTCACCAGCTTTCTTAGGAACCCAAATACCAAATACAAGTTATTTCCAATTCATATCCATCATCTTCATCAGGGTTATACTCCTTTACTAATAAACACATTGAAAACACAATGTATATTTGATATAATCATCTCAAAAAGCCAAAGTAACAATGTAAAATGTAAGAAAAAGGAGACCGACCTCGTGCCTACAAGATGAAACACATTTACTGTTTGTAATCTGTAACTTTATTAAATTGTATCCACACTAAGCCGTCTTAACTTTCTTCGCAGACCTTAATTTGACTGCAGGTTCAGATACATCATGCATTACCATTTGAAGTAACTTTAATTGAAAGTAATTTATTTTTATATCAGAAAATATATATTTTTTAAACTCTGAGGCTTAGTGATCCAACACTCCTAGTCAGGATCGAACCTGAGTGTCTTGCGCTGTTAGGCAGCAACTCTACCTTTGTGCCACTGTGTTGCCCTTGATCAGCGAGATTGATGGGAATTTGGAGCTTTAATAACAATGGGACAATATAGAAAATGAAACCTTTATGTGTGAGATTCCTGACATTAACTGAAACCTCATTACTGTTTTGATATAAAGATAATAGCTAGTTTGCATGGAGAGATGTACCACCAGAACCAATGTGATATTAACGGAACAAATATAGATGATTGAAGGTGTTGTGTGAAGGAGTCGGTGGAGTGCTTGGGATCATATTTATTTATTATAGTAGCTTATGATATAGAAGGAAACTATTCAGCCTATCAATTTACATTCCATCCCTTAGAGCAATCCCCTCAATTCCATTTCCGTGTCCCCAATTCTCTCTCATATGTCCATCAATTCCCCAATCATGTACATTCCTGGAATTTACAATGGCCAATTAACCTGGCAACTAGCACAATTTATGGATGTGGGTAGAAAGATGATTACTTGGGGAAAGCAACGAGGTCACTAGAAGAACATGCAAACCTCATACAGGCAGCACTGGAGGTTAGGATTGAAAGTACGTCACTAGCGCTGTTAGGTAGCAACACTAACTGCTGTGCTACTCAGTAATCTCCCTTGGCTCAAAATAGAATGGGACTCTTGACTATGGAATGTAACATTGGAACTTTTCAAAATAATGGTGATCTGTGGGGTAGACATTGAAAGGTGCTTTCCACTTGTGGATCATTCCAACACGAGTGAACATAAATGTAACCCCCTCTCACCAACCGTTTACCACACTTTGTCCCACCCCTACTCTTTTCCAGATTTTTCACCCCCACGACAATCAGTCTGAAGAACGGTCCCGACCCAAAGCATTGCCTTTCCATTCCCTTCACAGATGCATTGACTTATTCCAGCACTTTGTGTTTTGGACATAAATGAAAATGTATGATTAAGGAAGGAATGCAAGGATGTTTAGATAAATGGAGTTGCAGAAGTATGGACACTTTTATAGATTTATTCCCGGGTGTCTAAATTCTGAAAGCGATTTTACAACAATATTTTGATAAATTTCTTAATATGATTGCATAAATAAATTTGATCGTGATTTAATTGAAGTCGTACTTATGATTGCTCACGTCTTCTCAATTCTAGGATTATCAAATTTAAATTGTACCTTCATTACGGGTCCAGCACGGACATCTAGCCACTGTCAACGAGGTAATTTGATCTTAATAAGCCCATCTTATTCTTGTAGTGGATGCAATAATAAAATTAGTAGAAATTGCTTCCACTTGTAATAATGTTGGTAAGTAGTGGCCTCAGAATTACAGTGCGAACAGCAGAGGAAAAATGAGGAAAATAGTGGTTATGATCAGCTTCCATGATCTGCTGCATAATCTATAATTGCATGAGCAAAGTAAGATGATCTCAGTTGAAAAGGCATTTAAGAGGTCATTTTAGAAATTCAGAGACCTGGAGACAGAGCTTTTTCATTTCACATATAAGTGCTATCACTTCACATATCACGTCACTTCACATATACTAGCATGACAAGTTATTTTTCATTTCAGTCTTGCACTGACTAACTATGTTGAATTTATGTCTCACTTTTGGTTTAGTTTAGTTTTGTGTAGCAATACAGCATGGAAACAGGCCCTTCGGCCCACCAAGCCTACGCTGACCAACGACCACCTGTATCCCACACTAGGGGCAATGTAACCTACAGACCTGCTTTTTAGGTTTAATTACCCTACAAACCTGCACATATTTGGAATGTGGCAGGAAAACAGTGTATCCAGAGAAAGCCCATGAGATTACAAGGAGAACAAACAAATTCTGTACAGACAGCACTCGAGGTCAGGATTTAACCCAGATTTCTGGCACTGTATGGCCACAACTCTACTGCTGTGTCACTATGCATCCCCCCTCACCTTTCATCTAGTAACATTCCATTTGACGCTTCACTGGAGCATTTCAAACAATGTTTTACACCACAAGATAAAAGAAAATGACCAACATTGAGGCCTATCTTAAAGCGTGTGAGTGGAACAGAGAGAATGATTTTGGGGTGAGATCATATCCACCAGAGGAGCATTTCAATTTTGGGATGATTGGTTGGTCAGAACTAGAGTGTAAGTATTTTATAGGCAATCACATGAGTTATGATTTTTCAAAGAGATAATAAAGAGAAAGAAGTTTTGACTAAATCCCACTTGAAAGACTGGTGCAAAAGGTTGGAGCTATGGACCAGGAGAAGTTGAAAAATGTAATCCAAAATTAGTTTGGTAAGAGATGACAGTGGTGGATTGTTTTTATGATTGGAAGCTTGAGACCAATGGTATTTCACGGGAACTGATGCTATGACCCTTATTTAATGATTTGGATATGGTTGTAGGGGGTATGAATAGTAAATTCACACACAGCACAAAAATAGATAGTGTTATTTATAGTGAGGAGGGGAGTCAAAGGCAATATGATAATATTGGTAAAATGGGCAGAGCATTGATTGATGGAATTTAACCCTGATTAGTGTGAAATTATGCAAGAGTTACACGAAGAATGGGAGGGCTCTCCTAAAGCTATATCTAATGTATAACTGTAGAATTACTATATCTACTATATAACTATAGAATTACTATATCTATTATTTAACAATAGAATTACTATATCCACTCGATAACTGATATATCCCATTGAGAGCTCCTGCAATTTATTTACCAATTTTCCACTGTCCTTGTTTCTAGGACCTGATTAGGCCCCGGAGATTTATCTTCCTTTATTTACTTTAGGACATCCAATATTTCTTTGACTATAATATGGACTGTCCCCAGGACATCACCATTAACTTTTCCTGGAGGTTCCTGCAGTTTCAAAACATCGGTGTTTACTTTAGTTTCTGAGGAACCTTTTCTTTCTCTCCAGTTGCTTTTTCTCTCATAATATATTTATAAAATCTCTGTGGATTATCCTTAATCACATCTACCAGAGCTATATTGTGTCCCCATTATAGCCTCCTGGTTTCATTCTTAAGTATAACCTTCCCTATAACTTATAATCTCTAGGCATATCTCAGGTTTACCCTAGCAGCCCATACTTAACTCAAGCCTCCTTTTTTGTGACCAGACCCTCAATTTTTCATCCTGGGTTTATTACTCGTACCTCCTTTGCCATTCACTGTAACAATACCATGAATATCTTGAACTCTCATTATCACACTTTTAAAGGTTTTCCACTTTCCAGATGGCACTGTGCCCAGAATCAACCTACTCCAATCAACTTTTTCAAGTTCCTGTCTAATACCATTCCAGTTGGTCTTGCCGCCAATTTAGAACTTTAATTTGTGGACCAATCTGCCCTTAGCCATATCTATTTTAAAGCTAATAGAATTGTGCTTGCTGGTCCTAAAATGTTTACCAAATAACATCTCAGTCACTTGCCTTGTTCCATTTCCTAAGAATTGCTGTCTCCCCTGTAGGGCCTGCCACATATTGCCAGAGGGAACTTTCATGAACACACTTGACAAATTACAACCCATCTACACCCTACACACGATGGCAGTCTTAATTTATATCTCAAAAATCCCCTACTATGATGACCTTAGTTTTGCGACTGTCTGTCATTCTGTAGAGCAAATAACACATACCCAGAGTAACGATCCAACAGGTTTATTGACATACAATAAAGTTACAAAGCATGTTGGCATCACCGTGTCCGGATCACAACTGGCGGATTGTACTAGGATTTGTTAATAAGAGTGGTGCCGGCATGATGAAAACCCAGACTGGATTATAGATAATACTGGTGTGTGTTAGTATTGGTTAACATGTAAGTAGAGCAGATCTACATCTTTCCTCTTTATAAAATAACGTAACTAGGAATATATATGTGAGTACGACTAATCAAGTTTAACTAGCGCGTGTTTAAAAATAGACAGTTGCTTCAGCGCTGGAGCAGGTTAAACATAGTCCCCGTATCTGAGGGTCCATTCAAATCGACCATGTACGAACGTGGTTCCGGTGCAGGGCTGCAGATTGAACCATGGTGATCATGGCCCTTGTCAGTCTGGAGTCCTACAACTTGACCACTCGCCAGAGGCTTGAGAGGCCTGTTTGTTTTGTTGTAAGATTGTTTCTGTATCTCGTGCTTGTGCTGAAGCTGTATACTCGTTTAGAAGGCTTGCGAATTACCGATGGCTTGCGAATTTGTGGCTGCAGTAGTCACTTGGGTACGAGCAGCGTGGCACATGTCTGCCTTGACATGAGACGTTGGGCAGGAGACCCTAGCACTGAGTCGCGGGCAATGTTTCTTAAGTTGAGCAATTCCAGGTGGACATCGAATTTTACCAAATGTGACCTTTCCATCACCTGTTTGGCACTCCGGATCGCTCGCTCGGCTAGCCCGTTCGATTGAGGTAACTAGGGACCGCTGGTAATGTGACGAATGTCCCATTGCTGGGCAAAATTCTTGAAACACTGGCTGGTGAACTGGCTTCCGTTGTCAGACAGAAGTTTTGAGGGCGCCCCGTGAGCCGAAAAAGTGGCACGCTAGTGTTTGAATCGCTACCGCTGAAGTGGGGCTGGGAAGCAGGGCAATCTCAAACCAGCCAGAGTATGTGTCAACAAGAACCAGGAATTGCTTACCACGCTATTCGAAAATATCAGTTGCCACTGTGGACCATGGCAAAGCAGGAACTGGGTGGGAGAGAAGCAGCTGCTTGGGTTGATCCTGGGGGCCCCAGGCTGTTGCAGATCGCACAAGCTTCCACCTTCTCCCGTATGAACCTGGTCATACTGGGCCATAAGAACAAGCTCGAAGCTCAAAGAATGGTTGACTCGAAGTATTTGTCCCGGAAGGAAGTTGGGATGACCACCTTGTGTTCCTTGATGATCACAACGTCCTGGAACACAAGCTCATCGCGCACCGTGAAGTACGGGTGAATAGCAACTGGTATCCTGTACTGCTTACACGGCTAGCCACGCCGGATGATCGTGGAGAGGGACTGTAGGGTGTCATCGACTGCTGTCTGTGCAGCCAAGTCGTCCAGGCATTCAGTGGGTAGGTAGGACACCATCATCACAATGCAGGTGTCGATGTCTGACGGTTGTTGCGCGCAGGTCTTCCGCGGAGCTCTGGACAGAGCGTCGGCTAGATGCATGTCTTTGCCTAATTTGTAAACTAGTGTAATATCGTACCTCTGAAGCTGCATCATCATCCGCTGCAGTCGGGCTGGAGCGGCATGGATCGGTTTGTTCATGATGCTGATTAGTTGCTGGTGGTCTGTTTCGACAGTTACAGACTGTCCAAAAATAAAGTATTTGAATTTCTCGCAGGAAAATACCACTGCCTGTAGTTCCTTCTCGATTTGAGCCTAGCGTTATTCAGTCTCGGACATTGCGCGACAGGCATATGCAACAGGTCTGCTGTCACCCTCACTGGTACTCTGGAGACAGGCTGCACCGACTCCGTACTGGGAGGCATCGCAGATTAGTGTTACAGGCAGCTTCACATCAAAGTAAACCAGAGTCGGGGCACAGGACTGCTGCTGTTTTAGGGTGTCAAATGCTCTCTGGTGTTGTGTATACCTGGACCGGGTTGTGTTCTTGTGTGTTCGATTCGATGAAATTCAGAAGGAACTTACCCAGTTAGTTCACCATGCACAGGAATTTCTGTAGACTGGTTACGTCTGTGGGAGCCAGCAGTTCGTTGATGGCAATGGTCTTGAAAGGATCTGATTTGAGTCCATCACTATTTAAAATGTGTCCCACGTTCTTCACTTCCTTGACACGAAGTCTGCACTTCATGGAGTTGAGCTTGTGATTGATGTCCTATGCACGATCCAGTATTTTCTTTAAATTGGCATGATGCTCTGACATATCATGGCCAGCAACGAGGATATCATCCACAATGGCACTAGGGTAACCTGCAAATAGCTGTTCCATCGTGCGCTGGAAAACTTCACTAGCAGAGTTAATGCCAAAGGTCATTCGCAGAAACCTGTAGCGGCTGAAAGGTGTGCCAAAAGTGGTTAGTTCAGACAATTTGGAGTCTAACGGGATTTGCCAGAATGAGTTTTTTGCATCGAAAATGATGAACACAGTGGCTTTGCCCTGGTGTGCTGCTACCTTTTCTACAGTGTGCATTGGATAATGTGAACGCTTGATTGCAGTATTCAAATCTCTGGGGTTGATACAGATTCGTATTTTGTCTTTATTTTTCTTGGTATCCACTATCATGGTTGAGACCTAGTCCGACAGGTCGGTTACTGCAGTGATGAAGCCTAGAGATTCCATTCTTTGCAGTTTGTTCTGTACGCGGTCGCGAATGGCATGCGGAATTCTATGAAAGGCTTGAACAATAGAATACTTTTGGTGGTAGTTTGCCGAGTTTGTGTAAAAAATGTCCTTGTTCTGAGAGAGAAACTTTTCAGTAGTACCTTGGGCAAGGAAAAGTTGGTGCACCTCTGCTCCAAAGCTTACCAATCCCAAGTCCTGGCAGGCATCGATGCCAAGTAAGGTTGTCATTTTTCCTGGGACAATGAAGAAGTTCAGCTTGTGTACGAATGTTGCTGGGTGGCACTGCAAATCACCCTTCCAACTGGGTGAACCTCTCCCCCTCCAAAGGGAATTAACGAAGCTTTGGTATTTACAATAACTTCTGCATTTCTGACCCTGGAGACTCAGATAAGAACATGACATTGCAACGAGCTCCAGTGTCGATTTTTTGCCACAGCTGTGGTATTGTTGATTCAACAAACGACCTCAGAATTGTGAAGTTTACATGAAATTTCAGACAGCGAATGTATGTTTAGAATGGATATGTCAGGTTCGGATGGATTCCCACAGGGAAACGGTGCTGCTTGATCTCGATCAGTTGTGCTGTGGGAACCATCGTGGTGGAGCAGGTGCACTGACTGCTTGGGTTCTGTAAAATCTCTGCGGGCACGACACCACCGAATAAAGTGATTTCTTCCTTGACAGTAGTGGCAAACTTTCCCGTAGGCAGGGCATTGCTCGTGGACTGCGGAGTATGAACCACCACAGTTATTACATTTCTCAAGATACCTGCCAGGCTGCTGCACTTCTGGTGTAAGGCGTTGAGCATGGTAGAACGGGTTGGCAGTATTCACATGGTATGAGGAATGTGAACCCGGTCCTGTGAGGCGGGTATGAGAGTCAGTAATTTCAGCAATGCGGCAGACATTCTCTGCTCTGATGACAGTTAGATCAGCATCCCGTAGTAGTTCACTTCTCACTTTATCGTTCAATAGACAATAGACCATAGACGATAGGTGCAGGAGTAGGCCATTCGGCCCTTTGAGCCAGCACCGCCGTTCAATGTGATCATGGCTGATCATCCCCAATCAGTACCCCGGTCTTGCCTTCTCCCCATATTCCCTGACCGCTTTCTTTAAGAGCCCTATCTAGCTCTCTCTTGAAAGTGTCTAGAGAACTGGCCTCCACTGCCCTCTGAGGCAGAGAATTCATAGAAACATAGGAACATAGAAAATAGGTGCAGGAGTAGGCCATTCGGCCCTTCGAGCCTGCACCGCCATTCAATGTGATCATGGCTGATCATCCAACTCAGTATCCCGTACCTGCCTTCTCTCCATACCCCCTGATCCCGTTAGCCACAAGTGCCACATCTAACGCCCTCTTAAATATAGCCAATGAACTGGCCTCATCTCGGTCCTAAATTAATTCCCCCTTATCCTTAGACTGTGACCCCTTGTTCTGGACTCCCCCAACATCGGGAACAATCTTCCAGAATCTAGCTTGTCCAACCCCTTAAGAATTTTGTAAGTTTCTATAAGATCCCCCCTCAATCTTCTAAATTCCAGCGAGTACAAGCTGAGTCTATCCAATCTTTCCTCATATGAAAGTCCTGACATCCCAGGAATCAGTCTGGTGAACCTTCTCTGCACTCCCTCTATGGCAAGGATGTCTTTCCTCAGATTTGGAGACCAAAACTGTGCACAATACTCCAGGTGTGGCCTCACCAAAACCCTGTACAACTGCAGTAGAACCTCCCTGCTCCTATACTCAAATCCTTTCGCTATGAATGCTAACATACCATTTGCTTTCTTCACTGCCTGCTGCACCTGCATGCCTACTTTCAATGACTGGTGTACCATGACACCCAGGTCTCGTTGCATCTCCCCCTTTCCTAATCTGCCACCATTCAGATAATATTCCACCCTCATGTTTTTGCCACCAAAGTGGATAACCTCACATTTATCCACATTATACTGCATCTGCCATGCATCTGCCCATTCACTCAGCCTATCCAAATTACCCTGCAGCCTCCAAGCATCCTCCTCACACCTAACTATACCCCCCAGCTTGGTATCATCTGCAAATTTGGAGATGTTGCATTGAATTCCCTCGTCCAAATCATTAATATATATTGTAAATAGCTGGGGTCCCAGCACTGAGCCTTGCGGCACCCCACTAGTCACTGCCTGCCATTCTGAAAAGGACCCGTTACCTCCTACCCTTTGCCTCCTGTCTGCTAGCCAGTTCTCTATCCACATCAATACTGAACCCCCAATACCGTGTGCTTTAAGTTTGTATGCTAATCTCTTATGCTGGACCTTGTCGAAAGCCTTCTGAAAGTCTAGATATAACACATCCACTGGTTCTCCCTTATCCACTCTACTAATTACATCCTCGAAAAATTCTATCAGATTTGTCAGACATGATTTACCTTTCGTAAATCCATGCTGACTTTGTCCAATGATTTCACCACTTTCCAAATGCGCTGCTATCCCATCTTTAATAACTGACTCTAGCAGTTTCCCCACTACTGATGTTAGACTAACTGGTCTGTAATTCCCCGCTTTCTCTCTCCCTCCTTTTTTAAAAAGTGGGGTTACATTAGCTACCCTCCAATCCTCAGGAACTACTCCAGAATCTAAGGAATTTTGAAAAATTATCACTAATGCATCCACTATTTCTGTGGCTATCTCCTTGAGTACTCTGGGATGCAGACTATCTGGCCCTGGGGATTTATCGGCCTTCAATCCGTTCAATTTACCCAACACCACCTCCCGGCTAACCTGGATTTCACTCAGTTCCGTCATCTTATTTGACCCCCGTTCCACTGCTATTCCGGCAGATTATTTATGTCTTCCTTAGTGAAGACAGAACCAAAGTAGTTATTCAATTGGTCTGCCATGTCCTTGTTCCCCATGATCAATTCACCCATTTCTGACTGCAAGGGACCAACATTTGTTTTAACTAGTCTCTTTCTCTTCACATATCTATAAAAACTTTTGCAGTCAGTTTTTAGTTCCCTGCCAGTTTCCTTTCATAATCTATTTTCCCTTTCCTAATTAAGCCCTTTGTCCTCCTCTGCTGGATTCTGAATTTCTCCCAGTCCTCCGGTAGGCTGCTTTTTGTGGCAAATTTGTATGCCTCATCTTTTGTTTTTATACTATCCCTGATTTCCCTTGTTGTCCATGGATGCACCACCTTCCCCAATTTATTCTTTTGCCAAACTGGTATGAACAACTTTTGTACTTCATCCATGCAGTCTTTAAATACCTTCCATTGCACATCCACTGTCAACCCTATAAGAATCACCTGCCAGTCTATCTTGGCCAATTCACATCTCATACCTTCAAAGTTACCTTTGTTCAAGTTCAGAACCCTTGTTTCTGACTTAATTTTGTCACTCTCCATCCTAATGAAGAACTCAACCATATTATGGTCATTCTTGCCCAAGGGGCCACGCACAACAAGACTGCTAACTAACCCTTCCTCATTACTCAATACCCAGTCTAGAATAGCCTGGTCTCTCGTTGGTTCCTCCACATGTTGGTTGAGAAAACTATCCCGCATACATTCCAGGAAATCCTCTTCCTCAGCACCCCTGCCAATTTGATTCACCCAATCTACATGCAGATTGAAGTCACCCATTATAACCGTGTTACCCTTGTTGCACGCATTTCTAATTTCCTGTTTGATGCCATCCCCAACTCCAATACTACTGTTAGGTGGCCTGTACACAGCTCCCACTAGCGTTTTCTCCCCCTTAGAGTTTTGCAGCTCTACCCATATCGATTCCACATCCTCCACGCTAATGTCCTTCCTTTCTATTGCATTAATCTCCTCTCTCACCAGCAACGCTACCCCACCTCCTTTTCCTTTTCGTCTATCCCTCCTGAATATTGAATATTCCACAGACTCACAACTCTCTGTTCCTGAAGTGGCGGCGCTGCCTGGCAGCTGCGGCTCGCCTGCAGTCCGTCTGTTTTTTTCTTTTTTTTTTTGTTTTTGTTTGTCTGTTTTAGTTTAGTTAGTTTATTAGATTGTGTAAGTGTGGGGGGGGGGGGGGGGGGTGGGAGAAACAGGGTTTTAGTCTCTTCCTTCGGGGTATATGACCTTTTCTTGTCATATCCCCTGTCTCCGTCTGCGCTGAGGCCCTAATGGCGGAGCTGACGGCCTCGGGGGCCTCGGAGCTGATGGCCTCGGGTGGCGCTCGCGGCAGTGGCAGTTCCAGCAGCGGCAGTTCCGGCAGCGGCAGTGGCTCGACTGGCCTGACCTGGCAGCAGCAGCGGCCCGACTTGGAGCTGTGGCGGCATTCCGGCGTTCCAGTAGCGGCAGCGGCCCGACCTGGAGCTGTGGCCTGACTTTGGAGTTGTGGCGGTGTTCTGGTGTTTCGGCGGCGGTGGCAGCGCAGCTTCCGAGGCCCGGCCGCGGGCCCAGTAGACGACATCGTCAGGAGCTTGCAGGTCACAGGTTGGTGACCTGTTTTCTGGAGCTCTCGCTGGACTGGAGGGCGGCAGCTTTGGCCGCCCCGGGGCACGGAGTTTGAATCAGCCCGTTCGCAGAGCTGGATTCAGCCGCGGGACTGACTCACTTACCAACACCCGGCGGGGTCACAACATCGGAGGCCTGGATCGCCTCAGCGCAGAGGGAGAACAAGGAGGGAAGAGACAAAGACTAAGATTTTTGCCTTCCACCACAGTGAGGAGGTGTTTGGTGAACCCACTGTGGTGGATGTTAAATTTGTGTTTTTTGTGTGTTTTTGTTACTTTTAATATATGTATGACTGCAGGTACAAAATTTCGTTCAGACCGAAAGGTCTGAATGACAATAAAGGTAATCTGAAAAGGTGCTTCCTCATCTTCGTTCTAAATGGCTTACCCCATATTCTTAAACTGTGGCCCCAGGTTCTGGACTCCCCCAACATTGGGAACATGTTTCCTGCCTCTTGCATGTCCACACCCTTAATAATCTTATATGTTTCAATACGATCACCTCTCATCCTTCTAAACTCCAGAGTATATGAGTCCAGCCGCTCCATTCTCCCAGCATATGACAATCATGCCATCCCGGGAATTAACCTTGTAAACCTATGCTGCACTCCCTCAATAGCAAGAATGTCCTTCCTCAAATTAGGGGACCAAAACTGCAGACAGTACTCCAGGTGTGGTCTCACTAGGGCCCTATACAACTGCAGTAGGTCCTCTTTGCTCCTATACTGAACTCCTGTTGTTATGAAGGCCAACATGCCATTCACTTTCTTCACTGCCTGCTGTACCTGCATGCTTACTTTCATTAACTGATGAACAAGGACCCTCAGCTCCCGTTGTACTTTCCCTTTTCCCTTGACACCATTTAGATAATAATATGCCTTTCTGTTTTCGCGACCAAAGTGGATAACCTCACATTTATCCACATTAAATTGCATCTGCCATATATCTGCCCACTCACCCAACCTGTCCATGTCACCCTGCATTCTCATAGCATTGTCCTCACAGTTCACACTGTCAGCAAGTTTTGTGTCATCTGCAAATTTACTAATGTTACTTTGAATCCCTTTATCTAAATCATTGATGTACATTGTACATAGCTGCGGTCCCAGCACCGAGTCTTGCGGTACCCCACTTGTCACTGCCTGCCATTCTGAAAGGGACCCTTTAATCCCTACTCTTTGTTTGCTGTCTGCCTACCAGTTTTCTATCCATGTCAGCACTCTACCCCGAATGCCACGTGCCCTAATTTTGCCCACTAATCTCTTATGTGGGACCTTATCAAATTCTTTCTGTAAGTCCAGGTACACCACATCCACTGGCTCTCCCTTATCCATTTTCTTAGTTACATCCTCAAAAAATTCCAGAAGATTAGTCAAGCATGATTTCCCCTTTGTAAATCCATGCTGACTCAGACTGATCCTGTTACTGCTATCCAAAAGTGCCGCTATTGATCCTTTATAATTGACCTCAGCATCTCCCCCACCACCGACCTCAGGCTAACTGGTCTATAATTCCCTGTTTTCTCTCTCCTGCCTTTCTTAATAAGTGGGAAAACACTAGAACATTGGAAAATGATTACCAATGCATCCAAGATTTCTAGAGCCACTTCCTTAAGTACCTTGGGATGCAAGACCATCAGGCCCTGGGGATTCATCAGCCTTCAGTCCCATCAGTCTAACCAACACCATTTCCTGCCTAATGTGGATTTCCTTCAGTTCCTTCATCAAACCTGTACGTCATTGGAGTGTGGGAGGAAACCAGAGCACCCGGAGATAACCCATATGGGCACGGGAAGAACATACAGACTCCATAAAGACAACACCCCTAGTCAGGATTGAACCCGAGTGTCTTGCGCTGTTAGGCAGCAACTCTACCCCTGCGCCACCGTGTCGCCCTTGATCAGTGAGATTGATGGGAATTTGGAGCTTTAATAACAATGGGACAATATAGGAAAGGAAACTTTTATGTGTGAGATTCCTGACCTTAACTGAAAACTCGACTTCCGGTGGCGCTATGGCAGCTTAGGAAACGTGTTAATCACCTCCGCACCATCTAACGCTAAAACCCTGAAATTTCAAACTGGACAGATCTAAAAGTACTCACCAGCAGACGTTCAACAGTCGTGTAAGTTACGTCATCAGAACGCGACCCCGGTACTTTTAAAATGCCAGCTCGCCAAAACAACGGAGGAAACATCAACTGGAAGATATTGAAGATATTGAAGGCCGCGAAGAAGCCTCGACCTCGATTATGGCACACCGCCAAGAGGAAGCAACAAGGCAACCTCCGCGTTTGGAGGACATCCGTTCATTACTGTGTCAGGAACCTTCGGCTGTGAAGGCAGAAATCTGTGATAAGATTGATGCCGGTATAGAGGAGGTGAATTCTGACCTGAAAGGGAAATCCACAGGCTTGAAACCGACATCAGCCATAAGTTGGAACCTATTCTTGTTACTTCACTAAATCCAAACGAGGCTATTCAGGAAGCGGAAATTGCTGCGGCTCTAAATGCCGAGACAACACACAGGTTGACGGTTGAGGTGGAATGTATCTCCGGGTTACTAACTAAAGTATCAGAAAAATGTCTAGATTTGGAAGGGCGCTCTAAACGGCAGAACCTAAGGATTGTTGGAGTGAAAGAAAGCAAAGAACATGGTCAAAATCTTCAAGATTTTATGGCTCAACTGCTTCAAGATGTGCTTGCTTTGGATGAAAAACCTAGACTTGACCGGGCTCACAGAGCTCTGAGAACCCGGTCAGACGGCACTGCCCCACCAAGACATCTGATCCTGAGGGTGCACCACTGCCATGTTCTAGAGGATATATTCTGCAGAAAGTTGCCAGCAACAGAATCTTAGCATTTCAAGGTGAAAACATACGAATATTCAGAGACTTTCCTGCCAAAGTCGTTAAGAAAAGAGCACTCTTCTCCAAGTCAAGACCCATCCTGAGGGAGATACCAGATTTCCGATGTGGCCTACTATACCCTGCCAAATTGCGAGTTACTTATAAAGGAGTTGAATCCTTCTTTACCGAACCTGATAAAGCATTCAAGTTTCCCCAGGACATTATGGGATCTGTCAAAGGATAAGTAATACGTTACTGAGTTTATACTGTGATAATAATCAATAGTAAGATTAAATGAGAACTTACCAGTTGGAAGTTTGATCTTTATTTTATGTGGAGTTAGGATGAGGGATTACGTGAAGAAGCCCCGCCATTCGCATGTTCGTCATACTTTAAAGCAGCGGCGTGAAAACACAATAACTTTAGTCGAAGTGATATATATAGTAAGACTCAGAATTCTAGAACTACCAGATGATCTTTGTGATTATGAGGGCCGGGAGCGGAGGGCACATAATCCCTCCTCGTAACTACTCATAAAATAAAGATCAAACTTCAAACTGGTAAGTTCTCATTTAATCTTACTATTTTACTTCGGAGTCACGTGAGTGACTACGTGAAGATTTCAAAGCTCTGTGATTTCATGCCGTCGATCCATTCCATACGACACACTGCTTCAGTTGACACATAGTGAATAAATAATGTATTTGAACATTGCTTCGAATTATTCAGCAAACATTTTTTAATAATAATAAACAAAAATAGTAATAACCCCTCTATGGTAATAACCCCAGGGTGAAATTACAAATGAAATTTAGAAAGAAATCAAACCGAACCCAAAACAGCAAGCCCAAAACCTTGCACTGTCAGGACAGGTTTGTCATAAAACTTTGAGAAGGTCACCTCCCTAGACCATCCTGCGACTCCGATGATTTGATCTAGAGGCACGTCCTGTGCCTTCGCTGCGGATGTTGATGCCACCCTGGTGGAGTGAGATTTAAACACATTAGTGTTTACTCCAGCACAATCCAAAATCTGTTTTAACCATCTAGAAATAGTTTGTACTGACACCTTTTTATGAGTTTTTTTGCGGCTGATGAGCATTGCTGTCTCAGAGCCTCTGAGCCTGTTAGTTACCTCGATATATTGACTCAGGTGCTTAACTACACATAGCGTTTGGTCAACGGGGTATGCTTTAAAGCTTACTTTGGTTCCGGCCATTCCTGGCCTGCTTTGTTTGATTAAATCATATACATAAAACGTAATGTTATCTACAGAAGAGTAAATGCTATCTAGCCGTAGCTTTTGCAATGTTTCAACCCGTTGCGCTGATACTAGTGCCATGAGCATAACCACTTTATTCATTAACTTCTGAAAAGACAGTGACATGATTGGAGCCCATTGCCGAAGCAGTGTGAGAACTATACTGACATCCCAGATTTCTGTATATCTAGGCTGAGGAGTGTTTTTGTTAAAGATACCGCTCATGAATCGGGACACTAACGGATGAGATGCGATAGATTGTTGTTCTGAAAACTGCCCTAAATAGGAGGACAAAGCTCTCCGAGCACTGTTAATGGCACTATAGCTCAAGTGTTCATCAAAATGCAATGTAGCAAGGAACTCCAATACATCCGGTATGCTTGCAGTATGATAAGATATATCTGACTGCAAGAAAAGCATCTCCCATTTCTTAATATGAGACACATATTGGTTTTTAGTGCTATCACTCCAAGCTGCAGTTATCACATCCATGGTCCTACTCGACAGTCCAAGCCCTTGGAACGGTCTGGTCAGAACCTGCAGATGAACAGATTAATACGATCATGTAACGGATGACTTTCTCCTGTTACTGGATGAACCAACAAATTACTACATTTGGGGATAGTCATGAATGGCTGTGTCATCATTCTCAGCACCAATGGGAACCATGGCTGTGTAGGCCAGTCTGGAACCACCAAAATGCCTGAGGCAGAGTCCTGCTCTATTTTGGTGAGACATTGTCTGATGAGGCATAATGGGGGAAAAGCATAAAAGAACGTACGTCCCCAATGTAGCGAGAATGCATCCACCACTACTGCTCCTGTATCTGGTTCCCACGAAACGTAATTAGGCAACTGTGATTTAGCCTGGATGCAAACAGATCTATATCTGGCAAACCGTAGCGGCTGACAATCATTTTAAAAACATCAGGATTTAGCATCCATTCAATGTTGTCATTAAATTCCCGTGACCTGTTGTCCGCCACCACATTATCTCTACCTGGTAGGTAGATAGCTGAGACCCCCACCCCAAAGCACTGACATCTGTTTGTAAAACCACTGAAGGTTGTTGAGTCAAAATTTTTTGGTGCTTCGTGCAATATTGATTATGCACCATTACAATTCGCCGATGGCTTTTGCTGGCAACTGCATTGGCCTATCGAAATGACCTACATGTTCTTTAAGTGCTTGTTCTCTAGCTCGTTGCAAACTTTGATGGTGCAGAACTCCAAACAGCACTGCAGGGAAAGCCACCACCAATTTACCAATAACACTGGCTACTTGCCGGATGGAGGATTGTTGCTCTTCTATGTGACTGGTACAAATCTTCGTGATTTCAACAGCCTTGGCCGTAGGCAAAGTCAGACATATCAACTGAATCAATGACAAACCCCAAATAGTTAAATTTTTGGGATGGCTCTAGCTTGGATTTTGTTGGATGGATGAGAAAACCTAACCTCTGAAACGGGTGTTTGGTTGCTGAAACCGACTGTTGGTTCCTGAGTGTTGCTTATAATTAAAATATCATCTAAATAAGCCATCACAATGAGATTCTGGGCATGAAGTAGCGCCAAAACTGGTTTTAACAATTTTGTCAACAACCTAGGAGCTGAGGTTAACCCATTGGGCAACGCTTTAAATTGCCACAGCTGTCCCATCCAACTAAATTTCAAGTATTTACAGTACTGATGATCAATTGGTACTGAATAATATGCATCTTTCAGATCTATAGTTGCCATAGAACAACCTTTTTATAACAGCTGTTTAGCAGTACTGAAAGTGTCCATTTTAAGATGCCTACACTAGACATAGGAATTTAACTAGGTTAGGTCCAGAATGACTCGACACCCACCATCTTTTTTCTGTCTGGGGAATATATTGGACACAAATTGTTGAGGATTGTATGCCGTGTTCTCAATTATCCCTTTTTGGAACAAAACCCCAATTTCATTATTTACTTGCAGAGTTTCTGGTCCAAAAAAAAACAATACCCGACTAGGCATATTTTGTGCAGGTGGATGTATTCCTGACATAAACTCAATCCGAGACCCTGAGACAGTGTCCAATATAAACAGATTGGATGTTATGTAGCACCATTCATCATAAAATAACTGCAACCTACCCCCAACCGGAGGTTGTTCCCCAGAAGATTTATCCTGGACTGAATGAGTTACCCGTATCTCCATAGTCGACCTTTGAGCTTCTCACTCTCCTGGCCATGTTGGGGTTGTAGTTGGAGTACGCAGGCGGATATGGACGGCGTCTAACTGGTAACACTCTACTTAGGCCTGCTCCAGCATCTGACGCCCGTCTTGTTGAGAAAGACCTGCGAGGTGGTATCCTGGCCGAGGGCATGTAGGTTTTCATGAGGCCAATAGTTTTGGCCTCTTCCTCCAGGTCTTTGACCTGTTTCAGCAGGTCTTCGCCAAATAAAAAATTTGGTGCTTGAATATTTGAGGACCTACAAAGAGCTGCAAAGCATGGGTTAAACGTTGGCATTTTTCCAGATAGAGTTGGGCATTGCACAGCAGGGCCAACATATCCTGCTGTGTCCCCGACATTGGTGCCCCTTGGACCATTTTCCCAAAAGCCGTGATACCTGCCACCACTAATTTCAGGTCTTGCTGGAAACAAAGCTCTTGCCCCCTCATCGCTGCGCTCATTTGTGGCCAGATAGCCGGGTTCACGGTGGGCACCTTGAGCGACGCACAGTTAACAGGTGTCTGGTAACGCGTGGTCGTCTGTTCCATGATGGAATCCTGGAGCTGGTGAGAGGCAATGTAGTTTATATTGGAAGCCAGATTTTCCTCCATGGCTTCACCAGTACCCTCTGGAATGGCAACATTTCTACCCACATTCGGGACACCTGGAGCATGGCTCATGTGCCTTGGTATGCGCCCAAAAGCATTGACACCAACTTCAGGGTCAGATTCCTCCTGCCCTGGCTCCCCCGAGTCTTGCTCTAGGGAGGTCTCTACCAGCCCTAAACAAGGTGCTGGTGAGGGTGATTCCCATTGGTACTCATAGGCGGTGAAGTCCTCCTCGCCATATGGGTCTCTGCCTGAGGCTGTTTGGGGAATCCTGGGGGCATGCGACCCCGATTGGAATACTTCATGGCTCATCATGGCTTGAAGCATTCTTTCCATTTTATCTAGATGTCCCCAGACCTTCTTGTTGGAAGGAGGGGAGTCTTCTTCATCAGACTCGTCAAATAAAACGGGCCTGACAGATTTTTGTTTGGCCTTTCTCCCTGCTGGAGTGGCCACAGCACCCTGAGGCACTGGAGTTAATGGAGGCAATTGAGCTGCCGGCGGTTCTATAGTCGGCGTCCGAGCCGGCGTTACTGCAGCCGGTATCTCCTTACCCGATCTGTGAGCACTAACCACGGTCCCGCGAGTTAAACTCTTGCTACGGACGGCAGACTTTTTAACAACTTTCTCCATTTTGAACTACTCCCGCTGGCGCCTGAACCAGTCTCACGGAGTTTAAATACCCGAAGAAAGTTTTAAAAATCACTTACCTGCCGGTTTACTACTTACCGGTGGTGGAGCTGCGCTCCCCAGCCCATCAGTGCGCCATGCGTCGGACGTAATGACACGCATGCGCCTGGTGGGGCTTCTTCACGTAGTCACTCACGTGACTCCAAAGTAAAATAAGTTTATACTGTGTTTATAATCAATGTTGTTATAAACCAACAGACTTGGAGTCTGTTAATATGTCAAAATAGTATTAATAGAAAGTTAAGTAATAAGTGCCGCATGTTAGTTACATTTTTTAATATTCAACTACTTAGTTAGATCCCACTAGGATACTTCACTTCTGGGGAATGTTGATCCCCTGACGATTTAAATATTTTTACGGTTTGTTTTGTTTAGTTCTTATTAACTACTTAAGGTGCGGAGTTATCCAACATTATCTATTTTATGGATGGTTTCACTAACTTAACCACTGTTGGGTGGTATTCACTAGCAGCATTCCCTCACTTCCCTCCATTTTGTCGGTCCAGAGCAAGCAATGTCTGTGAAGGGCGTGCAGCATTGTCAACGACTACACTCACCCCAACCACCGACTGTTTACCATCCTCCCATCTGGGAGGCGCTACAGGTCTCTCCGTTGTTGGACCAACAGGTTCAGGAACAGCTTCTTCCCTGCGGCTGTTACCCTACTTAACTCTGCACCTTGGTGATTGCCAGTCACCCCCCCCCCGGACACTCCTTCCCCAAGTGACTGATCCCTCCCCCCCCATCCCCCCCAGAAATTGCACTACTGCCACTGTATATACATAGATATATTTTGATTTTTTGAATCTGAATCTGATTCTTATATGCTGTAATTTTTGTTGTTTTTCTTTTTCACTTTCTAAACTCTTTACTAAATATCTCATCTATCTTTACTAATGCACACTTCTCTTGGAGATATCTCTGGGGGATAGGGGGAATGGGGAAAGGGCTCACCCACCCAGCATTTAAAGGAAATATTTCAAATAATGTGTTGGACCATTTAATTCAAAAGAGACCATGTAATCTTTAAAATGCAAGACGATGTAGCTAGGAAAATTGGGGGGAAAGGAATCACATTTTGTTGTTGGAATGTTAGGGGCGTTAATAAGCCAATTAAAAGGGGTAAAATATAAGCCCATTTAAAATCTATTGATATTGCTATAATATTTCTTCAGGAGACGCATCTCAAAAATTAATCTCACAATAGGCTGAAGGGTAGGTGGATTGGACAATTATATCATTCTACGTTTTCTTCCAAAGCAAGAGGAACAGCAATTCTAATTCGTAAAGATATAACATTCAAACATAAATCCACTATAGCTGATAAGGAAGGCAGGTACATTATAATATCAGGTGAATTGGATTCAACTCCATTGACCTTGGTGAATATTTATGCTCCTAATTTCAATAATCCCCAATTTTTTAATAAAATATTTAATACAATTCCAGAATCTGGTCAGCATAATCTGATAAGTGGGGGAGATTTAAATTGTGTATTAGATCAATACTTGGATAAATCTTCACTTCAAAGGAAAAGTACATCCAAATCGAGTGACCTTTTAAACATCTATATAAACAATACAAACATAAGAGACGTATGGAGGATTGCCAATCCTTCTGGAAGAGAATACTCTTTCTCTTCAGGTGTTCATAAAGTTTATACACGAATTGACTATTTCTTAGTTGATGCCAAACTTATCCCTTATACCTACAATCCAAAATATCACAACATTATTATTTTGGATCATTGTCCCTTTACTTTTTCTGTAAAATTGGAAGAAATGAATAACAAACAGCCGTGTTGGAGATTTAATCCGCAAATACAAGATGAGGCAAGCTGTTGTGACTATCTGAAGGTACAAATGAAAACATTTTTTGAGACAAACGACACCCCTGGTACTTCTCCATCCTTGCTGTGGGAAACTTTTAAAGCCTATGTTAGAGGTTGTATTGTCGCATATCAAGCTTTTCAAAACAAGAAAAATAAGACTGCACAACTCGAATTAGAAAAACAGATAAAACAGTTAGACCTAGAAAATACGGCTGATCCAACCACTGTAAAACACAATAAGATAGCTGAACTTTCAAAATAAACCAGATTCTCTCAGCTAGAATTATTAGGGTATTTTAATATTCTAAACAAAACAATTTGGAATTTGATGATAAACCACATAAACTACTGGCACACCAACTTTGCAAATTAGAGAATGATCGTACTATACACAAAATTAGATCAGAAATAGGAGATTTGCTTACACTGCCTAAAAATATCAATGAAAGAATCTTACAATTCTACCGAACACTATATACATCAAAAACAACAGTCAATTCTGCAAAGATTAAAAGCTTTCTTGAGAATTGCAATCTCCCACCTCTTAATGAGGGGGAACAGGATGAATTAGGCACAGAGATAACAACAAAGGACATTGTAGAGACTATTAAATCATTGAAAAGTGGAAAAACTCCGGGCCCGAACGGGCTTAATAATGAATTAAAAAAAAAATTTAATGATTTAATCTTTCCACACTTACAAGCCTTTTACATTCAAGCATTTAAAGAACAGACTTTACCATAAAGTCTTACTGAATCAACAATTACATTAATTCCAAAAAAATATAAAATTCTCGAGGAGGCTCGATCCTATAGGGCAATAGCCCTTTTAAATACGGATCAGAAGATACTAGCTCAGACTTTGGCTCGTAGATTAAGCCTAGTTATCGGTAAATTAATACATCCAGATCAAACTGGGTTTATACCTAAACGACACTCGTTTTATAATTTGTGACGTTTGTTTAACATAATATATTCTCAGAGAATGCCAAACGAAGATCTAACAATTATTTCTCTAGATGCAGAAAAGGCTTTTGACCAGGTGGAATGGTCTTATCTTTTTACAGTGTTGTAAAAATTCCAATTGGGAGAAAATTTTACTTGATGGGTGAAGGTTTTATATACTAATCCGACAGATAGAATATTGACAAATTCTCTTCAGAATTGTTACTGAAAAGTTTAGATATCTTGGAATTTATGTGACTATAAACTTTAGACTCTTTGTTTAAAATAAACTTCCCACGATTAATCACAAAATTGTATGCATACATCAAATTTTTGAAAACACTTCCTATCTCCCTTCCTTGTAGATTAAATGCCATAAAGATGATCTATCTTCCGCAACTTTTATACTTATTCCAAACAATACCGATATATCTCCCTAAAAGCTTTTAAAAATTGGCTCTATTGTCACTAACTTTATTTGGAACTACAAAACCCATCGAATACATAAAAGATATTTGTGCAAATCCAAAGAAAATGGAGGATTAGCTCTACCTAACTTTATTTGTTACTACTGGGCAACTAATATTAAAAATATAACTTTCTGGTTGGACGATACATGTCAACTTGTAAATTGGTTAAAAATGGAGAGGGAAGATTGTTAGCCTTTTTGTATAGGCTCGATCCTCCTATCTCCAATATATCTGAATAAGTCAATGTATGAGCAAAATCTGATAATACATAGTACTATCCGTATCTGGAAACAACTGAAACTAAGTCTTAAATTGAGAAATATGTCTCTCCTTCTTCCTATTGCAAATAATCCCTCGTTTAAACCATCTATTTTAGATGCGTTTGTTCAATGGAAGAATCTGGGACTCAATACTGTGGGAGACCTCTGCCAGAAGGGGATTCTCTCCTCTTTTCAAGAACTGCAGGAGAAATATGACTTGAATGCCAATAATGTTTTTAGATATCTCCAACTTTGAGATTCCGTGAAAACATATACACAAGACTGTCCTCTTATGGGTCCAGATATATTAGACGGTTATTTGAATAGACATGCCGATACAAGTAAGTTGATATCTTACATTTATAACACCCTTCTAAATATTAACACTCCAACCTCTGAGATTTATAGGCGAGCATGGGAGGATGAGTTGGGTTTACTCATTTCGAAAGATATATGGGAGGAAAGCCATACATACACTACTGTTCTTTAAATGCCAGGCTTTGCCAGATACAATTTAAAGTATCGCATAGGTTATACTATCCAAAGACCAAATTGAACAAGATCTTCCCAACTGTCCCTCCTCTTTGTGATAAATGTCACTGTCAAGAAGCCACCCTAACTCAGACTTTTGTATCCTGTCGAAAAATACAAAACTTCTGGACTGAAATATTCAATATTATTTCTAAAACACTTAAGAAAAAATAAGACTTGTCTTGACTGACAAACCAGATCAATTTTCAAAAATATGGTCTCCTTTTATTGAATTTCTTCAACAACATAATGCTTGAACACAAACTCAAAACCGATGCTAGGGTCGGGTGAGCGGGCGTATGGAAGGGTAGTGGGATATATCTCTGCTTCTTTCACACCTTCGTTAGTTCCGGGGGTTTTCCTTTTTTCTTTTTCGTGTTTTTCTTGAAATTTTTATTTTCTTTGTCTTTTCTTCTTTCTTTCCCTTTTTTCCTTTTTCGTTTTTTACGATCTAGTTATTAGTTCATAAAATGTTAAAACGGAAGCAGTACGAAAATTGTATAACTGCTATGTTGATCATTTTATTTTTGTACAATTATAATAAAAATAAATTTAAAAAAAACTGAAACCTCATTGGGTTTTACAGCCGTAGACATGTTTGGAGCATAATTACTGTTTTGATATAAACACAATAGTGTAGCGGCACCTGCTGGTGTCTTGGGGTAGTCAAACCCTCGGATTGGTTGCTCCAGTCACGTGGGTGCGGGAAGTGATATTCGCGCGCTTTTTACCGAGTTATTTCATTCTAGCGCCACACTTGTGGAAGTAACATAGCTTTTGTTGGCTGTCTTACCAACCAGAGTTTATTCACTGTTTTACTGTTTTAGAATAAAACCCCCTTGAATTCACTCACTGTCTCGACTCGCCAAAATAACTAGTTTGCATGGAGAGATGTACCACTAGAACCAATGTGATATTAACGGATCAACGAATATAGAGGATTGAAGGTGTTGCATGGGTGGAGTGCTTTGGATTAACCAACATATTTATTTATTATAATCGCTTATGATATAGAAGGGAACTATTCAGCCTATCAATTTAAATTCCATCCCTTAGATCAATCCCATTTCCGTGTGCCCATTTCTCTCTCACATGTCCATCCATTCCCCAATCATGTACATTCCTGGAATTTACAGTGGCCAATTAACCTGGCAACTAGCACAATTTTTGGATGTGGGTAGAAACATGATTACTTGGGGAAAGCCAACGTGGTCACTAGAAGAACATGCAAACCCCATACAGGCAGCACTGGAGGTTAGGATTGAAAGTACGTCACTAGAGCTGCTAGGTAGCAACACTAACTGCTGTGCTACTCAGTAATCTCCCTTGCCTCAAAATAGACTGGGACTTCACTATGGAATGTGACAATAGAATTTTTCAAAATAATGGTGATATGTGGGGCAGACATTGTAAGGTGCTTTCCACTTGTGGATGATTCCAACACAAGTGAACGTAAATGTAACTCCCTCTCACCAACCATTTACCACGCTTTGTCCCACCCCTCCACTTTTCCAGCTTTTTCACCCCCACGACAATCAGTCTGAAGAACGGTCCCGACCCAAAGCATTTCCTGACGCATTGACTTATTCCAGCACTTTGTCTTTTGGGCATAAATGAAAATGTATGATTAAGGAAGGAATGAAAGGATGTTTAGATAAATTGAGTTGCAGAAGTATAGACACATTTATAGATTTATTCCTTAGAGTCTAAATTCTGTAAGCCATTTTGCAACAATATTTTGATGAATTTCTTAATATGATTGCATAAATAAATTTGATCGTGGTTTAATTGAAGTCGTACTTATGATTGCTCATGTCTTCTCAATTCTAGGATTATCAAATTTAAATTCTACCTTCGTTGTGGATCCAGCACAGACATCTGGCCACAGCCTGCCAGGTAATTTGATCTTAATAAGGCCATCTTATTCTTGAAGTGGATGAAATAATGAAATAAGTAGAAATTGCTTCGACTGGCAATAATGTTGGTAAGTAGTGGACTCAGAATTAAGGTGCGAACAGCAGAGGAAAAATGAGGAACATAGTTGTTATGATCAGCTTCCATGATCTGCTGTATGATCTACAATTGCACGAGCAAAATAAGATGATCTGAGTTGAAAAGGCATTTAAGAAATTCAGAGACCTGGAGACAGAACTTTTTCACTTCACATATAACTGCTATAACTTCATATATCACATCACTTCACATATATTAGTATGACTAGTTATTTTTCGCATCACAATCTTGCAGCGACTAACTGTTGTATTCATGTCTCACTTTTAGTTTAGTTTAGTTTAGTTTTGTGTAGTAATACAGAATGGAAACAGGCCTGCGCCGACCAACGACCACCTGTTTCCTACACACCAGGGGCAATGTACATAAGCCAATTAACCTAGAGACCTGCAAATCTTTGGAATGTAGCAGGAAACCAGAGCATCCAGAGAAATTCGTAGCATTTCAAACAATGTTTTACAACACAAGATAAAAGAAGATGACCAATAATTGAGGCCGATCTTAGAGCATGTGAGTGGAAAAGAGAGAATGATTTAGGGGTGAGATCATGTCCACCCGGTGAGTGAAACAGAAAATTATTTTGGGGTGACATCATGTCCACCAGAGGAGCATTTCAATTTTGGGATGATCGGGTGGTCAGAACTAGAGTGTAAGTATTTTATAGGCAATCACATGAGTTATAATTTTTCCAAGAGATAACAAAGAGAAATGTAATTTTTGAAGAGGTAAAAGGTTTATTGATGTGAGCAGTGCAGTTAGCCTACATGGACTTCAGTGAAGCTGTTGACAAAATCACACTTGAAAGACTGATGCAAAAGGTTGGAGATATGGATCCAGGGTAAGTTGAAAAAAGTAATCCAAAATTAGGTTGGTAATAGATGATAGCAGAAGATTGTTTTTATGATTGGAAGCCTGAGACCAATGGTATTTCATGGGAACTGATGCTGTGACCCTTATTTAATGATTTGGATATGGTTGTAGGGGGTATGAATAGTAAATTCACACACATCACAGAAATTGATAGTGAGGAGTCTAAAGGGCCTGTCACACTAGCGCGCGATTAGACGCGACAAGCGCGACAAATTCGGACGCGGGGGTCGCGTGGGGGTCAGGCGATCCCGGTGCGAGTGAAGGGCCTGTCCCACTAGCGCGCGATTACACGCGCGACGTCCGAAGGAAGGACGTTATTTTTCATCACGTGACGATGCGCATGAGCGTTGCACGACGTCGGGCAGTGACGTCATCACGCAACGCCACGCTGAAGACGCACAACGTCAAAACGTCATCACGTTCCGCGCGACAGGATTTTGCCGCGCGTAATTTTTAAGCAGTGTCGGTTTTTGGACACTACGCGCGATGTCGACACCAGCTCCACACGAGTCCGCGGAACTCCACGAGACTCCGGCGATCGCAGTGGGACAGGGTCACGCGAGGCCGGACGACTAAAGCGACCACGGTAGGTCGCGCTTGTCGCGTCTAATCGCGCGCTAGTGTGACAGGCCCTTAAGACTACATAATAATATTGATAAATTAGTAAAATGGGCAGAGCATTGATTGATGGAATTTAATCCTGATTAATGTGAAATTATGCAAGAGTTACACGAGGAATGGGAGGGCTCTACTAAAGCTATATCTACTATAAACTATAGAATTACTATATCTGTTATATAACTAGAGAATTACTATATCTACTATAGAACTATAAAATTACTAATTCTACTATAAAACAAAAGAATTACTATATCTACTCGATAACTGATATATCTCATTGAGAGCTCCTGCAATTTATTTTCCAGTTTTCCACTGTCCTTGTTTCTAGAACCTGATTAGGCCCCGGAGATTTATCATCCTTTATTTACTTTAAGACATCCAATACTTCTTAGACTGTAATATGGACCGTCCCCAAGACAACACCATTAACTTTTCCTGGAGTTTCCTGCAGTTTTAAAACATCAGTGTTTACTTTAGTTTCTGAGGGACCTTTTTTTTCCTCTCCAGTTGCTTTTTCTCTCATAATATATTTATAAAATCTTTGTGGATTATCCTTAATCTCATCTACCAGAGCTATATTGCATCCCCTTTTTAGCCGCCTGAATCAGGGTTGGGTGGGCACGTAGTTCCTCACCTCAACTTCTCATATCTTATATATATGTCCATTGCCCTTAATTGGACCACAGTCCCAATTGGCTTTGAGTTAGACAATAACTCAACACTGTTCAGAATTCTATCTGCAACCCCTGTTGTTCTTGGGCAGACTACTCATCATTTGTGAGATGTCTCTGTTTTCACTTGGATAGCCATAGTTTCCTCTATTGACCATGAGGACGGAAATTTTAGCTTCTCTTGCCCCGGAGGATTAATCAACCAGAAACTGAATCTTATAATCGGTTGTGATTTGTAAAGTGGAAAAATTCCGGATGTTATCTGTCCCCACCTGTTTATCAAGCCCCGACTTAAATATCGACAGCAGCTCTCATGTGACTAATGTAAAACATTTGCATACTCAAACCACCTGCAGCTCAATGTTGCTTTGCTGTCCATGAGAAGACAGACGATGACTGCAGATGAGATCAAGGCTGTTTCTGAGAAAGCACTTGCTATAAATTCCACCAAGGAGATCCTTGGCCTCAGACAGAAGACAGTCAGTTGATCCTAGACTTTGGTCTGTCTCTTTGCACATACATCATGATCCGCTGGGGACAGTGCTGAGTATGAAGAAAGCACAGCAACCATGGTGAGCGCTGAACCTGCGGATAAAAGCCCTCTGGCTTTGATAGAAGTGTAGGTCTGGTGCTCCAGCCAACCTCCGTGGAGCAGTATCTGCCACTCACTAGGTGGAGGTGAAAAGTATGCAGGTAAACGGATACCTCAAAAGGTGTATTACCAACCCACCGCAGCCTCTTTCTCTTGGGAAAATTTAGCATAAATTGGATAGGCCTCAGGCCTATACCATCCTAACAGAATTGAGTTTAGACTACGTATAACACAGAAGACCCTCTACTGACCTTGTACAAGGCAAATCCTTCCCTGAGAAATCTCAAAACCTTTTGGGGTTAAAGCCTTTCGACTTAGATTTTGCCTCAACTGATGGCATTAACCTACAACCTCCGGTGTCTGACCGAATCAAAACATACATCAGATCCTTATGTGACTAGAATTGAGACGTAGCATCTGTTTGGTGTGGGAATACGAGTTCCCTGTCAACTCCTCACAGTCAGCGTCTGAGTGTAAGTGGAAAATATCATAATGTGTCTCTTTGTGAAGGCAATCTAGCTCCAACTGTGTATTACATAGGAGTGCTAAAGCATCTTCTGCACTATCGAGAGTTCAACCTATCTACTGCCCTTGCAAAGGCCAAAATGACATCAGTTAATAGCCTTTGAATACGCTGAAATTTTAATACTTGCCCATGTATCACCACTGTGATATCCCAAATTGTGAGATTGACTTTTGGAACATCCAAAGTCTGGCAGTTCATCTGGACTGGTATATTTCCTCCAGTGGATCTCCTATCCCCGAAGGGATGGAAAAATATGTGACAAGAGCTGGAACTCCTTCATATGAATAAACTGCAGCATATTCCCCATAGGTTCAAGGGATTCGAATTCCCCATAGGTTCAAGGGATTCGAATTCCCCTTGTCGATATCCCCATAGTTGGAGTTACTTATGTAATAATCTCCAGTACTTTCCTCTACTGAGCGGGAGATAAAATAACGCAACTCTGAACCAGGTGTTGCTTCCCCTCTTCTGAGCGGGAGATATTGTAAATCAAACCTGAGCCAGGTATTCCTTCCCCTCTTTTGAGCGGGAGATATATAACGCGACCCTGAGCCAGGTGTTGCTTCCACATCCGTCTGACTGGAGCATTCTGTAAGTGTCTCCTGAGCCAGGAACACAATTCTATTATATACTCACTGGACAGGTCGCGCCTGACAATGACTCCAAGTCCGGGCTTGCTCCCTTCTGGAGCCTCAATGGAGTCTAGAGGGGAGGAATATAACGCAACCCTGAGCCAGGTGTTGCTTCCTTCAGGCATCTGGCTGGCTCCCTTTTTGAGCCTCAACCTGTCGCCTGCTCCCTTGGAGCCCCAAAACTGCTCCCTCTCGGAGCCTCAAATGCGGTAGCTGCACCGGCCATGTCGTTAGCGTACTGAATCCGGCCGCCTGCTCTCTCTTAGAGCCTTAATGGTGATTGCTGCACCGGCCGAGCCGTCAGCCGATAAATTCCAGCCGCCAGCTCCTTATGGAGCCTCCATGGCAGTCGCTGCACCGGCCGAGCTGCCAGCCGATTAATTTCAGCCGCCAGCTCCTTATGGAGCCTCCACGGCAGTAGTTGCACAGGCTGTGCCAGCTTCTCCGAGCCCGCTGCACCTATTTTCGGAGCAGCGGCCCGTTCCTGAAACCAAAAATCCCTTACCTGCCAGATCAGTTTTGAACTGCTCCGATTCTCGTGCCATGCGCCAACGTATTGACGCGCATGTGGGCTGGCGGGCTCTTCACATAGTCACTCACGTGACTTTGATAGAAAATCTCTTCTGGAACCGTTGATTATTCTTTAGGAAGGATGGTCTTCACCCCAACGGCCTGGGTGCCTGCATTTTAACAGATAATATGTTTCACTCTGTTTTGAATACCACTAGCAAGTGACTACACATCGCACCCACATACATGTCTGACCGCAACACCGGTCACAAATTACAGCTGCTTCTTCTGTCTGTCACAATCCTCACTCAACAAACTTTCTGACTCACTGGCTCCCCCATGTGGACTGGCGGCATCAGACATTAAGCACTCCCCTCAAAGAATTCACACTGTAATCAGATCAAGGTGCTTTTTAAGAAAGAGAAGTGCCGTTAACCACCAAAACTTAACTCCAGTACCTAAATCAACTGTATATATGCACATGATTTGTCATAAGTTTGCCCTCTGCAACATCCGTTCTATCACCAACAAAGCCCCTCTGGTCAATGACTTAATCACTGTTGAGGTCACTGGTGCATACCCGAAACAAGCTTCAGACTCTATATTCATGTCACTCTCTTGGGCATTACAACTACCTTTGAGAACTTTAGTTATGTTTTGTATTTCTTCAAGATCTTTGTTAGCTAAAATCACTCTCTCACATTTTCCTTGTATGTCTTTACATACATCGCCAGGAACTTTACGAATATCGTCAGTTACTTTGTTGTAAACCTGCAAGTTATTCACTAATGTTTTGCCACATTTCTCAAGGGCAGTGGTAGCTTTTGGAAAGTTTGCAAAATTGGAAGCAATAAATAGATTTTGGAGAAGACTGAATCAGCGGGCAGCGGCACAACTGAATGAACGACCGACTGTGGCGACTCGGTTTCGCCCCGGTGGTGGACATTTTCTTGTAATTTATAATATGTTAACACGTTAATAATAACATTAATATTAACATGTTAACATAGAAAACGTCATTGTAATCACGGTGCAACTAGAGAAAATAGCACGACCTTTTAGCAAAACAGCAAAAAATGCTGATTTAGGTACTTAAAACATAACATAACAAATACTTTATTAATCCCCTTATTCAGGGGAAATTCAGATGTCCTTGCAGCACACTAATAAAAATACAACATAGCATTAAAGAAATTTAACATTAAAACATAAAAACATAAAAGGCACAAAGTCCAGTCCCCATCCCCATGTCCACCCAAAGTAGTCAGGCGTATTGAGGCCTCCACAGTCGCCACTACGGAGGCCCGATGTTCCCGGCTGTTCTCACCGGGTGATGGTACTCCGACATCGGCTTGGGGTGCCAGGAACAGCCGTCTCCTTATCGGAGACCGCGGCTTCCAAGCCAACAGGCCGTGCTGTACGGAGCTCCACACACTGGCGATCTCGGTCAGAGATCCCAGGCTCCGCAAATGTAAAGTTCAGCGCCGCCGCCCGCTGCTGGCCGCTCCACAGACCCGCGGCTCCGCAATGTTTTTTTATCGGCGGTCGCAGCATACCGGAGTTCCAGCGCGGCGACCCAGGCAAGGCATCGCCTGCTCCGCTCCGTGATAGCGCTGCGCCGCCTCTGAAGCCGAGGTTCTGGCCAGGTCCCCTCAGGAAAACGTCGCTCCACACCCCGCTGGTAGGCCACGAGGACGGGTCGAAGTTGCTGCTCGAGGAAAGTCGCCTCTCCAACCAGGTAGGGACTTGAGAAATCAGTTTCCCCCTTCCCCCCCACCACCCCCCACACATAAAAAGATTAGACCCCAAACTAACACTTTTAACGTACTAAAAATAAAGAAAAGCAGTGAAACAAACGGACAGCTGCAGGACTGGCAGCCGTACAGGACAGCGCCCCCTCTCCAACTTGATTGTGAAAAAGGCATTATCTTGATGAAATACATCAAAAAAGGCATGAAAAGGCATGGCATTTATGGCAAAATCCTGGCTCTGCAGATAACAAATTAGATTTTTTATGTCTCACAGAAACCTGGCAGCCACAGAATGACTTTCTACAGCCAAACTCAGCAGCTCCACATGGGTTTGTTTACATATGCAAACCCTGTTCTTCGGGCAGGGGAGGCAGTCTCACACTGATCTATCGCGAGAGCATAAAACTAACATCACTCTCTCTACCTGATCAGTCTTCCTTTGAACAGCTGACTGTTAAGCTCTGTGGACCTCCACCCACCATTATTGTTGTTCTGTACCACCCAAGCCATCAAATATTTTTATCTCTGAACTATCGACAGTTTTAACCACCCTGAGTGGAATATATCCTAATCTTATTCTAATAGGGGATTTTAATGTTCATTTCGATAGCATTGACAATATTTTTAGGAAAAGTTAGCTTGCTTCGACCTAACACAACATGTCAATTTTACAACACACACCAAGGGCCATATCCTTGACCTAGTTTGTTGTTCGGGCATTACACCATGTCACATCACCTCTGCTGAACTACTTATATCAGACCATAAAGCTGTATTATTCAACACCAACCTACCGCTCAGCAAATCAAGGGTGCATCGCATCATGTCATATCGCAATATCAGACATCTTAACCCAGAAGATCTCAGCAGCTTAATTACCTCAAACCCCGTTCCTGTCCCAACCCCCTCACTCTCAGATCTAATGGACTACTACAACAACACTTTATTTTCTGCACTTGATTCTCTAGCCCCTCTGAAAACACAGGTTGCCTAATTTTTCCACACTGCTCCCTGGTCCACACTTGAACTATGTCAGCTCAAAGTTTTAGGTCGGCGCCTGGAGAGGCTTTGCACCAAGACTGGACTTGCTGTTCATAAACAAATGTATTTTGATCATCTACTCCACTACAAAAATGCTTTCAATAGCTAAAACCTCTTAGTATGCAAATATCATCAGCACAGGTGAAGGAACTCTCTTGCTCCACAATGAAAAGGCTACTCAAACCACCTGAAACCAATATGAACAGTGCTCTGCTTTTTTGAAGTTATTCAACTCAAGAATTAGCACAATCCATGAGCAACTGACCTCTGCCAACATCATGCAGACTGAATTATCATCAGTAAGCACCATGAAACTGTCCCCATCCATTGTCCTATGTGATTTGTCTTTCAACTGAAAACCATATTTATGAACTTATCACTAAGTCCAATAACTCCATGTCACCTGGATCCAATCCCCACAAGTCTAGTTAAAGCATGCCTGCCTTTTATCGTTTCCCTGATAACCTCCATTATTAACTCCTCTCTGTCCACTGGTATAGAAGTAGCCATAATCAGACCAACCTTGAAAAAACCTGGTTTGGACTATAGTGACCATAACAACTGCCGGCCTATTTCCAACTTACCATTCATTTACAAAATTCTTGAGAGGGTAGTTTCATCTCAACTCCAGACCTACCTTGAAAACAATAATATTTTTGAACAATTCCAATCTGGCTTCCGCCCTAAACATAGCACCGAAACAGCCCTGGTTAAGATCACCAATGACCTCCTCTGTGCAGCTGATTCCGGTCAGATTTGAAAACAGATTCAGAATTACCAGTCAGAAAGTTCCATAGTTCACCACGGAGTTCCACAAGATTCAGTGTTGGGACTACTCCTGTTCATTATATACCTCCTCCCTCTTGGCAACATTTTCCGGCACCATGGTATTCATTTTCATTGTTATGCTGATGATATTAGCTTTATGTGTCCACCAAGCCCACTTCTACTGTTTCCTACAGTACTCTCACTGCCTGTCTCCATGATGTACAAATATGGATGACAAACAACTACCTATAGCTCAACAGTAGTAAAACTGAGCTACTCCTCATTGGCTCTAAATCTACACTCTCAAAAAACAATATCTGTTCACTCCCCATCGCTGAAGCCATCATACCAGTCTCCCACAGGTTAAGAGCCTTGGTGTGATCTTGGACAATACCCTTTCTTTCTCCAGTCATATAAGCAATGTCTCCCGGATTGCCTTTTTCCATCTACGAAACATCTCCAGACTACGCCCTGCTTTAACACAACACTCCACGGAAGTTCTAATCAATGCTTTGGGCACATCACGCATTGACTACTGCCATGCGATCCTAGCAGGCATCCGCAACAAATGTATTCATTAACTTTAACTCATCTAGAACACTGCAGCACGGATTATCACATGCTCAAAGTCCACTGATCATGTCATACCTCTGCTGATTCAATTACACTGACAATAGACAATAGGTGCAGGAGTACGCCATTGGCCCTTCGAGCCAGCACCGCCATTCAATGTGATCATGGCTGATCATCCCCAATCAGTACCCCATTCCTGCCTTCTCCCCATATCCCCAGACTCTGCTATTTTTAGAGCCCTATCTAGCTCTCTCTTGAAAGCATCCAGAGAACCTGCCTCCACCGCCCTCTGAGGCAGAGAATTCCACAGACTGACCACTCTCTGTGAGAAAAGTGTTTCCTCGTCTCCGTTCTAAATGGCTTACTCCTTATTCTTAAACTGTGGCCCTTGGTTCTGGACTCTGCCAACATCGAGTACATGTTTCCTGCCTCTAGTGTGTCCAAGCCCTGAACAATCTTATATGTTTCAATGAGATCCACTCTCATCCTTCTAAACTCCAGAGTGTACAAGCCCAGCTGCTCCATTCTCTCAGCATATGACAGTCCCGCCAGCCCGGGAATTAACCTTGTAAACCTACGCTGCACTTCCTCAATAGCAAGAATGTCCTTCCTCAAATTAGGGGACCAAAACTGCACACAATACTCCAGGTGTGGTCTCACTACGGCTCTATACAACTACAGAATGACCTCTCTGCTCCTATATTCAATTCCTCTTGTTATAAAGGCCACAATGCTATTCGCTTTCTTCACTGACTGCTGTACCTGCATGCTTACTTTCATGGACATATGTACAAGGACCTCCAAATCCCGTTGTACTTCCACTTTTCCCAACTTGACGCCATTCAGATAGTAATCTGCCTTCCTGTTTTTGCTACCAAAGTGGATAACCTCACATTTATCCGCATTAAACTTAATCTGCCATGCATCTGCCCACTCCTTCAACCTGTTCAATCACCCTGCATTCTCATAGCATCCTCCTCACATTTTACACTACCACTCAGCTTTGTGTCATCTGCAAATTTGCTAATGTTACTTTGAATCCCTTCATCCAAATCATTGATGTATATTGTAAATAGCTGTGGTCCCAGCACCGAGCCTTGCGTTACCCCACTAGTCACTGTCTGCCATTCTGAGAGGGAGCCGTTAATCCCTACTCTTTGTTTCCTGTCTGCCAACCACTTCACTATCCATGTCAGCACTCTACCCCCAATACCATGTGCCCTAATTTTGCCCACTAATCTCCTATGTGGGACCTTATCAAATGCTTTCTGAAAGTCCAGGTAAACTACATCCACTGGCTCTCCCTTGTCCATTTTCCTTGTTACATCTTCAAAAAATTCCAGAAGATTAGTCAAGCATGATTTCCCTTTGTAAATCCACGCTGACTCGGACCGATCCTGTTACTGCTATCCAAATGTGTGGCTATCTCATCTTTTATAATTGACTCTAGCATCTTCCCCACCACCGATGTCAGGCTAACTGGTCTATAATTCCCTGTTTTCTCTCTCCCGCCTTTCTTAAAAAGTGTGATAACATTAGCTACCCTCCAATCCACAGGAACTGACATCTATAGAACATTGGAAAATTATCACCAATGACTCCACGATTTCTAGAGCCACTTCCTTAAGTACCCTGGGGTGCAGACCATCAAGCCCTGGGGATGTCATTTCCTGCCTAATGTGGATTTCCTTCAGTTCCTCTGTTACCCCAGATCCTCTGGCCACTACTATATCAGGAAGATTGTTTGTGTCCTCCTTAGTGAAGACAGATCCAAAGTACCCGTTCAACTCATCTGCCATTTCCTTGTTCCCCATAATAAATTCACCTTTTTCGGTCTTCAAGGGTCGAACTTTGGTCTTAACTAATTGTTTCCTCTTCACCTACCTAAAAAAGCTTTTACTATCCTGCTTTATATTATTTCTGAATATAAAGCAGGAAACTGGCTCCCCGTGTCATAAAGGATTAACTTGTATTGTATTATTAACATTTAAAGCGCTTCATTTACCTTTCCCCAGTTTATCTCACAGACCTCCTTCAGACTTACACCCCCTTCCCGCTCCCTGCGGTCGTCATCGGCAGGTCTACTGGCGCTACCCCCCCATCAACCTCAGCACAATGGGTGCCAGGGCCTTCTCCCACGCTGCACCTAAACTTTGGAATTCACTATCACATCTGCATACTGGACCCCATGACAGAATTCAAAATCGCTCTTAAAACCCATCTTTTAAACTAGCTTACTGATTTTAACTGCAACAACTGCATCTTATTTTAAATCAATTTTAACTCGTTGTTCTATGCTTTGTTGCTTATTGAATGTTTTATTGTTGTTTTTTACTACTGGTGCTTTGTTGCTTATTGTATGTTTATTACTGATATTATGTGATGTAAGGTGACTCTGAGTGTCTTGAAAGGCACCATTAAATAAAATATATTATTATTATTATTATTAAAACACTGTTTTTAGTTTAAAGTCGTACCGTGCGCACCAAACCATTAACATCAGGCATGATACAGAGTATATAGTCCAACGCATAAAAGTCCAAAGCTTTGATAGCATGAAACTTCTTCCTCCATGTCTGATCAACTCATGGATGTGTTGTAACAACAATGTTGAAGATTGAAAATCCTTCCTGAGAATAAATGGATTTTTAGCAATAACTTTTACCGTTAGGTTTGATTTACTTTCTGGATCATTAGCAGAGATTTCAAATCCAAGCTCAAGCTTTGGCCATTCCCTGTCTGGCTTACAGAGAGACACTAGTTCATTGATCCATCTTTTATCGCTTAAGAAACAGTTCGCTGTCAGTTCTCTAGAAACTTCATCCGCAAGATTTTCTTTTGTGTTAACATATTTCAATTGTGCAACATTAGTAGCTCCCAATGCTCTTTCCGTTGGCAAATTGTCTCTGTCCAAATCCAACTCTCTGGTTTCTTTGGCTCTATCATTTGGTGGAATGCTTTCACAATTGTTACTGACCCACTTGGAAAGCGTGAATCCTCCCTTATTGCAAAGGGAAGTCAGATGTTTTACGATTTAAATTGTTTCCTGCTCAGTAGACATGGATTTTAAGCGATGATTCATGTAGAAATGATTTTTCAAAGCGATTATTACTTCATGAATTTTCGTATTCTTGCCAAACTTGCGTTTCAAATTCTGGGTACGTTGCTCTGCCATACGTCGTTTTTTTGGCAGATGAACACTTTCTCATTTGAAAGGTAAGTCCAGACAATAGTGTCCGTCAATCTTTACTGAGTAGTTCATAATATCCACAAACTTTAACTCTTCTCTAGACATTTCCTCAGATTCCTTATTGGTGCTTTCATTGAAGTCATGATTGTATTGCTTCATCACCAGCTTTTCTAATTTATCAGTAGATATTTAATTAACAGCAACGGCAGGATAGTTCTTCTGATTCCTGTTTTCGTTGTTCCTTCTCAAGGAGCCATAGATAAACAATCCAAGTCGGGTTTTTGCAGCATACGGTCCATCATCTTGGTTCCTCATAATCTGTATAGGTTCAAATGCCTTCAATAAGTAGGTCAACACTAGAATTTATTTTAGATTTTTTGACATCCTTCAGGTAAGGCCATTGTTTCAAGTCCTCAGGTCTGGGTATATTTTGATGACCAACAGGCATGGTTCCATGTGTAAACACTTCAGATATTGGTATAAAATTATCTTTCCAAACTGGATATCTCCATACTTGTAATGTTATGACTCATGTTCTCTTTATCGTCATTCATGGTACATGACCGAATCTTAGTTTCTTCTCCTGTGATCGGCCTGCTCATCAGGTTTTCTGTGCAAAAGGTAGTCGAACTTCCGTGATCCAAAAAAGCATATGTTTGCAACACTGCATTTGTCTTGCTATTCCTTACCTGTACTGGTAAGTTAGAGAAGATAAAGGCTTCCACCCTGGCCCCAATATGAGCAGTTACTTGAGGTGAGGTGATAGCATCACTACTAGTTGACTTCTCCTTCTGTTCTGTTTGCTCCAGCTCCTTCTCCTCTATTTGCTCTGGTTGCTCTTCTTCTATTTGTTCTGGTTCTTCCTCTTCCATTTGCTCTGGTGGCTTCTTTGCAGTGTGAAGTGCTTCAGGATAATAATGCTTGCACTTATAACAAATTATAGAACTCTTACAGTCTCTCACCATGTGTCCTTTTTTCAAACATCCAAAACAGATTCCCTTCTCTTTCAAGAAAGCCACCTTTTATTCTTCATATTCTTTCTTCTTGAACCTTCGACACCATCTTATGGTTTGACCAACTTCATCACATAAACAAAATCCTATTTGCTCGATAATAGATACATCTCCTTTCATTCCATCTGTTGTTTCCACAGGTATTATAGTGGTAGCAAAACTGCTTCTCTTAATTCCTGATCTTTCTTCAGTTTTGGTAAAGGTAGAACCTTTGTTAGTTGCAATTGGTTTATGATCTTAATAGTCCTGTGGTGTGGCTCTCACATGTACCGTACTTGCTTGTCCAAGAAATTCACCAGGTCTGGTAGCCTAGCTACTTGCTTCTTCTCATCCAGTATGAGAAGAAGTGAGTAGTTATCATCTGCTTCATCTCTCCACTTTTCTCTCAGTCTTCTGGGCAGCTTACTAATGATTATTCTAATATTACTTGCAAGATTCATTTCCTCCATCTGGCCGAGATTTTTCATCGAGCTGCAACAACCTCTAAGAGATATTGCATAGTCACTAAATGCCTCCCCATCTTCTGGCTTGATATCTTTCCAAGCATGGGCCTTCTCCATGTATGCGTTAGCAATTCTCTGTTCATTACCAAAACGTTCTTTAAGTAACCTTCTTGCCTCTTTATAGCCTTAGCTGTCAGGCTCATTTTGACAACTTCCCACAAGTACCTTAACACTTCCACTTGTGTACTTCAGCAGAAATCGTAAGCGCTCCTTTTCATCCATAATTTTCATTTCTAATAGTTCTTCTAATGCCCTTACGAAAGCTTCATGCCGCAAAAGATCTCCACCATGTAGGAATTTCTGCTGGTGGTAGAGAGAGAGAGGTATTTTGTTGAGCTATGAGCTGGTTGAATTCAGCTTGCCTATTCGCCAATGCCAATATTCCATCCTGATAACCTTGGCTTGGCAACAACGGACGATAGGCAGGCCTCTGTGACTCATACTGGCTTGCTTGAGCCTGTGCACCAGGCCTCGGAAAAGTGTACTCTGCTATTGGTTTGTCCCGAGCCTCTCCAGTGCCCCCATAAGTAGTTTGTTTTCATCTAGTACCCATCTTCCTCTGTTCCAATGGGTGTTTAAAGCCGTGAAATCCGGTGAACCTCAATTGTAGAATTGATCCAACTGCTGACTCACTTGGAGCAGTTTTTCCTCTTGGTCCAGAGATCATCGTCTACAATGCTCTAGAGCTGCATCTTGAACCCTCACTTTCCAATATCTCCTTCTTTGATTTGGCCACCACTATCTTTGTGTGTAGTTCCAGCTGTTCTTTTCGTCGCCTCATCTCTTCTTTCATCTGTTCTTCTTCTTGCTCAATCTCTTCCATCTGTTCTTCTTGTCGCTCATGTTTCTTCTTCAAGGTATCCACTTCTATTGAGAAAGCAGCTAGATCAGCTTCAACTCCCAATCGATCAGAATTCCTTAATACTGAACTGGCTAAAGAACCCGATTTATGTCCTGATCTTCATGTAGATATATTCGAGATACTATCTCATGGTGTAATCTCATCTTCCAATCCAGCATCTTGTTGCATCGCACTTCCAGCTGTTGAGTTCATAATTTGTGGTACAATTTCAGATAACCACTCATCCGCCTCATCCAAGTAATCATTAAATAACTTCAGCTACACTGCATACCACTGGGTGTGTCTTTCGCGTTCTTTCAGAGATGGCGCTGAGTCCATCAGTGCATTATGTTTCTCTTGAACCACCTGGCAGAGATTAAGTAGTTGGCTCATATTAGATTCCACTTTGATTACGTTCTGATCCGATTCCATTAGTTTCTTCTGTTTCTCAATTGATTTGGTAACCTATTTCCATAACTTGTTTCTCTCCTTCCAGTTTCTTTCAGGTAGCCAGCCTGGGTATTACCTGCATCTTCTCGATACTTTAGCCTGGCTCTGCCTCCTTGTGGTTCCTCTGACGTCTCTAATCCATCATCTTCTTGCTCCATGGATTTAAACAGGTCTTGGCAGATTGCCAAGTCTTTCAATTGAATGAACAATGACTTCTTCAATCTGGTTTGGTTTTGTTGATAAACATCGGGTGGCTATTTTGAAAACAATTTTCTCAAGAACAATAACAAATTGGATTTCCAGACAACATCCCTCAACATGTACGAAGTTAATAATGATGTTAGTTCAAAAGGAATGTGTGTTATCTTGACTTCAAAACAATCCAAGGTCCCAGCAAAATGGAAAAACACTTTATTGGCTTTCTTCCAAGCCAGCAGAACTAGCTTTATTTTTAACCTTACAGAAGCCGTTAAAAATTAAAGCTTTCCAGCTTCAATTCAAAAGGAATAAGTCGTTCTACTCACGATTTTGTGATAATGTCTTCAATCTTCAGATATGACTTATGAAGACTCTGTCGAAAAACCTCTAGGCCATCTCTGGCCGAGAACTATTGTCTTCAGTTCCTCTTCTGGAACCGATCTTCTAGCCAAAACCTCTTTCGAGATCCTAGCCAAGTCTTCTGCCCCACTCACTGGGACACGGCTCTCACCTCCTGTCAGAGGTATCCTTCAACAGTTGTTGACTCGTACACTTTAATCTTCTTCAAACTTAAGCACATCGCTTTAAACGTTAGAAAACTCCTCGTGTTTCGTGGTCGAAGGGTGTTCCTTCAGCCATATAGCTCCGAGCTAAACTAAAACTAAGCTTCTGCGCAAGAAACCCTGCACCAAACACGCCCTTGTCTACATAATAAATCCCACCCACATAATTACAGGTAGACTAAAATTTAAAGACAAATGCCATAATTAATGACTCACAAAATAAGCCAAATGGTCACTGCAGGCATCACCGTGTCTGGATCACAACTGGCAGCTTGTGCCAGGAATCGTTAATAAGAGTGGTGCTGGCATGATGAAAACCCAGACTGGATTATAGATAATAGTGGTGTTAGTATTGGTTAACATGTAAATATAGCAGTTCTACAAATCACCCTACATATTTGTTCCTTTAATTCCCGTTGTCTATTTAGGAACCTATAGTACAGTCCTAACAAGGAGATCATATGTTTATTTCTCAGGTCAACCCAGACAATCCACCAGTAATGTCATTTTAGACTACTGCCCTGATGTTCTCCTTGATCAATAAAGCAACTTCTCCTTCTCTTTAACCCCCACCTCTACCTCAACTGTAGCCCCCTGCTCTACTCACTCTATACTCATGACTGTGTAGCCAGACATAGTGCGAACTCCATCATCAAGCTCACCGACGACACCATTGTTGTTGAACGAATCACAGATGGGGATGAGTCAGAGTATAGAAGTGAGATCGACCGACTGACCAAATGGTGCCACTACAACAACCTAGCTCCCAACATCAGTAAGACCAAGAAACTGATTGTAGACTTTTGTAGTGGAAGGATGAGGACCCATAATCCTGTTCACTTCAATGGGATGATGGTGGAGAGGGTCATAAACTTCAATTCCTGGGCGTGCATATTTCCGAAGATCTTTCCTGGACCCAGTACACCGATGCAATTATAAAGAAGGCTTCCTGAGAAGATTACAGAGATTTAGCATGTTGAAGAGGATTCTCCTAAACTTCCACAGTTACACAATAGAGAGCATTCTGACTGGTTGCATCATGGCCTGGTTCAGCAATTTGAATGTCCAGGAGCGGAAAAGATGCCCAGTCCATCACCGGCTTTGACCTCCCCACCGTCGAAGAGTTTTATTGTAGTCACTGCCTCAAAAAGGCAGCCAAAATCTTCAAAAATCCACACTATACTGGCCACAAACTCATTTCATCGTTGTCATCAGGAAGAAGGTAACGTCCAGGTTCAGGAACAGCTTCTTCCCTACAGCCATCAGGCTATTAATCACACCAGCGAATAAGCTCTGAGGTCTGAACTGCAAAAGATTAATTATTATTGCACTATATTTGTTATTTATAGAACTTTTTTTTCTCATCCCCCATTATGTACTATGTTTACGTATTCATATATTCTGTTGTGCTGCAGCAAGTAAGAATTTCATTGTCCCATCCGGGACATATAACAATAAAACACTCTTGAATCTCTCTTGACTTTTGCCTTGCAACATTAAGATATTAACCCTGTCCCTCCCTTAGCCAGGTTTTTTTAATGGTTGTATGTCGCAGTCCCGTGTACACTGTTAGGTCTGCTACCACGCTTCTGCTTGTCCTATCTACTGAACTTCTTGCTGTCATTGATTTCTGTATGGACTTCAGACCCCCGTCGGCCTCACTACAGATTTGAATCCTTTCTCCCTGCCAATCTAGTTTAATCTAGCAGGTTTTCTCCCTAGTATTTTGTAAACTTGCTCGCTATGATATAGATCCCGCTCCAGTTCAGGAGCAACACTTCATCTTGTACAGGCTAACTTTGGTCCTTCCCTGCACTTCACAACAACTCCTCAGCCACTTATTCATCTGGCCAATCTTCAAGAGATTAATACCCTTGAGGTTCTACGTTTTAACCTTTTGCCCAACTTCTATTCCCTCTGCAGGACCTCATCCCTTTTATTATTTACTTATGTGAGACAGTGATATCTGTGTGGGGTTTACTACTATGCTAAGATCAAGCACAAGATGGCGTTGGGTCTTTTGAAGAGCATTGAGGTAGATAAATTGGGCCTGATTTGATCTTTCCCAGGTTATTGTGAAATACATGAGAGGAGATTGCAGAGGCCTTGACGGAAATCTTTATATCCTCTCTTGTCACAAGAGGATTGTTCAGTGTTGATCCTTTGTTTATGGAGAGATAGTCCAGGAAATTATAGGCTGGAGAGCCTCACATCATTGGTAGGGAAGCTACTGGAGAAGATTAGGCGTATCTGAAGAAGTGTTTCAAACTGAAATTTCACCTATCCATATGGGAAGGGAATGGGCTAATAAGGGACAGTCAGCTTGACTTTGTCTGCGCCAGGTCGTGTGTTATGGACTTGATTAAGTTTTTTGAGGAGGTGACAAAGGTGATTGATAAAGGTAGGGCAGTGGATGTCGTCTACATGAATTTTAGTCAGGCATTTGAGAAAGCCCTCCACGGTAGGCTGATCTAGAAGATTGGGATGTACGGGATTAACGGCGATCACTGAGTTTTTTCAAACCAAAATCCCTTCTACTATAAATAATGAAAAGTACATTTCTCCCTGTATTGATATTCACATTTTGATTTTGAGCTTTTGATGTGTAAGTCATATACTGATGTTTTTTTTTAATTTCTGCTTGTTAGACTTTGGAGATCTCCCTGATATCAGTGCAGATTCATTGGACGCAAGTGACGGTAATTATATCTTGATATCAAAAATAAATAAATACATCACGGAAACATTATTAGTTATAGTTTTCCGTTCAACATGAAAATACACTCCAGCATATGCATTAGGGATGGGGGAAGGCCACTCGGTATTCAAGTCTGCACCACCATTTAATTAGAACATGGTTGATCTTATTGTAACCTGATCTTTCATTTATAGCTAATTTCAGTAGCTTTACAGCCACTTGCTTGTCAAGAAGCTTTGCACTCTTTGAAACTCTGATGGACACAAGCCTTTATCATAAGAACCTGCCCAATTCAAATGTTAATCTACCAAATGTTTGATCTGCTTCTACCATATTAACACATTCCTTAAATAAGATTATTATTCCTCATATTTCTCCAGATCTAGTCTTACATATTCCCTATATAACTGGTATAATCTCTACTCCATTCATTTCCAATCTTAATACACAATAACATTTTGTTAGCTTTGGTAATTACTTGCTGTATCTCCTTGCTAAGATATTTTTAATCATGCACTAGGAATACTCAGCCCATGATGCAGTGCACTTCAGATTGGTTTGATCTCTTGCCATTTACATAATATACTTCATTTTGTTTTTTTATGAATGAATGGTCTACTCATTTTTTCACTATATTCCATTTATCAGATCTTTGTACAAACAATCTTTCTCGCCTCCTTGTGCCCTCTTCATAGCTTATTTTCCTACATATTTTTATGTCATCAACAAATTTTGCATTCACATTACTTTTATCCAACTAATTAATATAAATTGTAAAATGTGGAGGCCACACTGTCTGTCCATATGGTGTCTGCCCATTACATTTTGCCAATTAGAAAAACACACATTTATGCCTAATCTCTATTAGTCATCTTCTGTGTATGCCAATACATTACTTCCTATTCCTTCAGCTTTTATTTCCATAAAATTAAATGATGTTGTGCATTTTACTCTTCAAGAAAACGTAATTAAATTGTTAAGCATGATTTTACTTTCAAAATCATATTGACTGATTATCTTTAATGTCTCTAAGTGCCTGGCGATAATGTATTTAATAATGTTTAAGAAAGAACTGCAGATGCTGGAAAAATCGAAGGTGAACAAAATTGCTGGAGAAACTCAGCGGGTGAGGCAGCATCTATGGAGTGAAGAAATGGGTGACGTTTCGGGTCGAGACCCTTCTTCAGACTGATGTGGAGGTGGGGGGGGGCGGGTGGGGCGGGAAGAAGAACGGAAGAAGCGGTGACAGCAGGCTGTGGGAGAGCTGGGAGGGGGAGGAGAAGGAGGGAGAAAGCAAGAACTACTTGAAATTGGAGAAGTAAACTGCCTAAGCGAAATATGAGGTGTTGCTCCTCCAATTTGCGGTGGGACTCACTCTGGCTATGGAGGAGGCCCAGGACTGAAAGGTTGGATTCGGAATGGGAGAGGGATTTGTAGTGCAGGGCCACCGGAAGATGAGGTTGGTTAGTGCGAACTTAGCGGGGGTGTTAAGCGAAGCGAGCGCTATGCCTACACTTGGTCTCACTGATTTATAGCAGCCGACACCTAGACAGCAGATGCAATAGATGAGGTTGGAGGAGGTGGAGGTGAACCTCTGCTTCACCTGGAAAGACTGCTTGGGTCCTTGGATGGAGTCAAAGGGGGAGGTAAAGCGACAAGTGTAGCATTACCTGTGGTTGCAAGGGAAAGTACCGGGGGAGGGGTAGTTTGGGTGGGAAGGGTGCCAACTCTCAAAACACCTCCTCCTACTTATCCTTGGACCATGATCTCTCAGACGAGCACTAGGCCTTTATCTCAAACACCATCACGGGCTTCATCACTTCCGGCTCCCTTCCCTCCCAAGCCTCCAACCTTATCGTTCCCCAGCCCCGCACGGCCCGATTTTACCTTCTCCCCATAATTCACAAACCTGTCAGTCCTGGCAGACTCATTGTTTCTGCTTGTTCTTGTCCCACCAAACTTATTTCCACATACCTCAACTCCATCCTATCCTCCATGGTTAAATCCCTCCCTAACTATGTCCAAGGCACCTCACACGCCCTTTGTCTCCTCCATGACTTCTGTTTTCTAGGCCCCCACTCCCTCATCTTCACTGTGGATGTCCAGTCATTCTACACCTCCATCCCCCATCAGGAGGGTCTTAAAGCACTCCGTTTCCTCCTCGACCGCAGAACCAACCAATCCCCGTCTACAAATACTCTTCTCCGCCTTGTTGTAGGCTACCTCCAACAATCCTTGTTTGAGATGTATCATGGCCCTATCCCTGAACTCTACCTCCGCTACATTGACGACTGCATTGTTGCTACCTCCTGGCATGTTGGCCTTCATAACAAGAGGAGTTGAGTATAGGAGCAAAGAGGTCCTTCTGCAGTTGTACAGGGCCCTAGTGAGACTATACCTGGAACATTGTGTGCCGTTTTGATATCCAAATTTGAGGAAGGACATTCTTGTTACTGAGGGAATGCAATGTAGGTTCACAAAGTTAATTCCCAGGATGGTGGAACTGTTATATGCTGAGAGAATGGAGCGGCTGGGCTTGTATACTCTGGAATTTAGAAAGATAAAAGGGGATCTTATTGAAACATATATAAGATTATTAAGGGTTTGGACACGCTAGAGGCAGGAAACATGTTCCCGATGTAGGGGGAGTCCAGAACCAGGGGCCACAGTTTAAGAATAAGAGGTAAGCCATTTAGAACGGAGTTGAGGCAACACTTTTTCACACAGAGAGTTGTGAGTCTGTGGAATTCTCTGCCTCAGAGGACGGTGGAGGCCGGTTCTCTGGATACTTTCAAAAGATAGGGCTCTTAAAGATAGTGGAGTCAGGGGATATGGGGAGAAGGCAGGAACGGGGTACTGATTGTGGATGACCAGCCATGGTCACATTGAATGGCGGTTCTGGCTCAAAGGGTCCAATGGCCTACTCCTGAACCTATTGTCTATTGTCTATTGAAGCTAGAGGCTGTCATGTGAACTTGAATCAAGTTTACAGTATGTCATTGAGGATGAAGATGCTCTGGAGCCACTTTCACCTTTTGATGTATAATTGTTTGGTCATTAATAGCTAGATTTGGCAGGGTTGTGTTTGATCTGATCTATTTGTAGTGAGGTCACATAACATTGTCTATTCCTTTGCATTTTGGTCTAGATGTTATAGCTTCACCACGTTGGTACTTCTTTAATTCTTGAAAGATCTGGCTCAGAATCAAAGGCTCATCGAGGCAAGAGTGCACTTGAAAAGGGAATATATTATCATAGTATAATGAAAAAGTAACACAATACGACTCTTAACACAGTATTATGTGCATTTATTGTTGATAAATCTTAAGCTTAATCTTTTTGACTGATGTAATATGTATTAAGATTGTCTTTGTCTTTCAATGGCAGTATGTGACATGAGTCCAGATTCACTTGAATTGACTCCTGACTCACTCGACCAGTCACCATTTTCTAGATGTAAGTACAGCTTTGGTTTTGCTCGTTTGTATTATTTTGTTCCAGTGACCAGACATAAAATGAACATCTATTTAGTTAAATAAAAATAAAATGTTAGTAATACTCATCAGATCAGGCACATCTGTAAGAAGAGCAACAGAGTTAATATATCAGGTTGGAGGCCCGTCATCAGAAAAGTTCCCAAATTTTCTGTTTGTTTTAGATTTTGTTTCTCCTGCAGGTTTAAAAAAACTTTCAAGTATTTAGTGCAACAAAGACAAGTCCACAGTATTATAACAATATCCTGTCAGGCAGTCGCTGAATTATAATAAGTTGTGCACACATTATCACCAAAGCATTTAATGATACGGGAAATATCACCCAGGAACTTTGATCTTCTAAGGGCAAATTTTGAGGGTAATTTACTCTGAGCACTGCCTTCCCTTTTATTTTGTGCGCAAAAACTGCATAAGAATTGTTTTGCATCTTTTGAAGTGTTTGCACTATTAAATGAACACGCCATCTATTGAGAAACTGAACTGCACTTCCTGATAAGTTCCAGGTTATATTATATGCTTCATCATTCCATTTGGTGCATATTTCTGGCTCACTGATAGAAAATGCTGAAAACCTTTGACCATAGCTTTTTACACAAGGATCAAATTGTGCAGCAAGCCTGAAACTTGTTTTTGATTTAAATGACCACCTCAGGGATTTCTTTGAAGTAATACTTCATACTGGTTTGAATTGGCCTAATTCGTGATGCAGGGGTCCCATCAGCACTTGTGTGTCCATAACCTTCTCCATTCACCTAATTCCCCCAATTCGATTTCAACATCCCCCTCATCTCTGGGAAAGCCAACGTGACTGCCTTGGAGGATTCACTTGAACAGAGCTGACCCATTTTCCAGCAGGCAGCGGGTAAAATTAGATGGCAGTTTTGATCTCCACATGTATATATATTCCATACACACACAGGATGATTTCTGCCATTTGTAAATGGGAGAAAAGTGAGACAGTGATTCTTATAAAGTGAAGATATCTCTTTTTTTTTGGTGACCCTTATATGGTATTTGGGTAAAATACGCCTATTTCATGAATCAGAATTAAATTACATTTGATTTCTAAACACGCATAGTTTATTTTAAGAATTGGTGATCTCTAATCAGTAAATTAATTAAATCAAACCTCTCAGTGGTTGAAATATAAAGAACATATGCAGAAGACATGGTTCTGTTAACAGGTTTAAACTTTAGGAACTCGTCATCCTTATTTTATGTGTTAGTTTCCCAAGAAGTTAAATAGTCTCCCAAGGGTTTCTCTGACTCAGCTCACAGCTTAGGTGGCATTCCTTAATACCACATAAGGAACTGTTAACCTTCTCAGCATCAGAATGTATGTGTGAAATAAAAACGGATAATTTTGTACTTATTTATTTAATTCTTTGAAGATCAAGTTTGTCAATTAAGAGGTTGAGAAGGCTAGGGCCCTACACACTCAAATGATGTGGCTTGACAGATATGTACAGGGATGATGATTCCTTTCTGACAAAGGTTCTTGAACTGAAACATTAGCTCTTCTTACACATGCAGCCTGATCTGCAGAGTATTTCCAGTATTTCTTGTTTTATTCTTAGATTTCCAACATTTGCATTTTTTTGTTTTGATTTGCATGTGGTTTCCTTTAGTTGGGATGTCTAGAACCAGGGTCACAGTCTCAAAATAAGAGATTGTTTTTTTCAGGAAAGAATTGAGAAGAAATTTCTTCACATGGAGAGTAGTAAATCTTTGGTATTTTCTATCCAAAAAGGCCCTGGAGAACTCAGTCACTGAACACATTCAAAAAGAGTATGCAGGTTTATGTAGCTACTAAGGGGACATGGAATATTAGCTGAATGTAAGGAAAATAACAACAACAAAAAATCGTTATTTTTCACTTTTCAACAGGATAAAGAAATGATTTTTGTCAAATTGTCATCAGCCTATTTGTACACTGTCTACATAATAAGGCATATTTGCTATTAGTGAGCAGCCAACAATTTTTTATCGACGAGCAATGAACTTTCTTTCCTTTCTTTAGCAGCAACATTTCCAAGGAGTAGTGTTGGAGGACATATCCCACAGTTTAACAGTAAGTCTTAAGTTGCCTTAAATTAAAGTTAATATGTCATAAAAATATGAAATATTGTCAGAGCAGGTACACTTTAGGAAAAGACTGACTAGAAATTTAATGTTTAATCCTGAGGACTGTAATGTGCTTATTCAGAAGAATATATGGTGCTTGGATCCATTGTAATTATCCCTACTTACTATCATCTCAGGTCAGAAGATAAGCAGAGTTGCCAACTGTTCCAAAAACTCACAGAGTTCCCACTATTCCAAAAACTGCCGCCATTATAAGATCAGAAATGTTGATATTTGATGATAGACAACAGACAATAGGTGCAGGAGTAGGCCATTTGGCCCTTCGAGCCTGCATTACCATTCAACGTGATCAGGGCTGATCATCTCCAATCCATACTCCATTCCTGCCTTCTCCCCATGTCCCCTGACTCCTCTATTTTTAAAAGCCCTATTTAGTTCTCTCTTGAAAGTAACCACAGAACTGGCCTCCACCATCCTGAGGCAGAGAATTCCACAAACTCACAACTCTCTGTGTGAAAAAGTGTTTCCTCATCTCCGTTCTAAGTGACTTACCCCTTATTCTTACCCTGGTGCTGGACTCCCCCGACATCAGGAACATGTTTCCTGCCTCTAGCAGGAAAGGGCCTGTCCCACTTGGGCAACATTTTCGTCAACAGCCTGAAATGGGGTTGTCACGTCGTGGTCGGGTTGTGACGTGGAATGACGGGTGGTGACGCATGTAGTGTTGCACAGGTGACGCGCGGTGTGTCTTGTTACCCCTGGATTTTGGAATGTTCAAGGGGAGACATTTGGGTGGCTCATCATGTTGTGCGCCCTGTCACACGCTGACGTATGCTAGCCTGCGGATGATGCTCGGTTCGGGTTAGGGTTAGTGTTAGAGTTTGAGACCACAGATGGGCTGTAAGTTATTTTTCCCTCAATATATGGATTTTAAACATTAATATATTAAAATTAATACAGTACAACAAAACCAATTGTGCAAATGAAAAGATGTCTGAGATTCAGTTTATTTACAGATGTATTGGTCCACTTCCAGACCCAATCACCATCTCTAACCTTTCACAGGGATGGATTCTGTGAGTGTAGACTGAACTCCCCTCTTCCCTCCACCCCCCTCTTCCGCCCTCCCACCCCATCCCTTCTTCTCCACCCCCCCCACCCTTCTCCCTCCCGTCCTTCTTCCCTTCTCCCCTCTTGCTCCCTTCTCCCCGCTGCACTCTTCTGGTCTCCAAATCTGAGGAAGGACATTATTGCCATAGAGGGAGTGCAGCGAAGGTTCACAAGACTGATTCCTGGGATGTCAGGACTGTCTTATGAACAAAGACTGCATAGACTCGGTTTATACTCTCTAGAATTTAGGAGATTGAGAGGGGATCTTATAGAAACTTACAAGATTCTTAAGGGGTTGGACAGGCTAGATGCAGGAAGATTGTTCCCGATGTTGGGGAGGTCCAGGACAAGGGGTCACAGCTTAAGGATAAGGGGGAAATCCTTTAGGACCGCGATGAGAAGGAATTTTTTCACACAGAGAGTGGTGGGTCTCTGGAACTCTCTGCCACAGAGGGTAGTTGAGGCCAGTTCATTGGCTATATTTAAGAGGGAGTTAGATGTGGCCCTTGTGGCTAAGGGGATCAGAGGGTATGGAGAGAAGGCAGGTACGGGATACTGAGTTGAATGATCAGCCATGATCATATTGAATGGCGGTGCAGGCTCGAAGGGCCGAATGGCCTACTCCTGCACCTAATTTCTATGTTTCTCCCCTTCTCCACTACCCTCCCCTCACATCCCCTTCTTCCCCTCTCTCTCCCTTCTCCCATTCTCCAACCCCACCCCCCCCCCCCCCACTTTCCCTGATGCTCCCATTTGTGGACCCAGCCTGCGACCAGCGATCCCTGATGCACTATCCCACACACGCTAGGGACAATTTAAACAAACCTGTGCGCCTTTGGAGTGCGGGAGGAAACCTTCACCCTAACCCTGGCCCAAGCCCTAACGCTAACTCTAGCCCTAACCCTAACCCTAGCCCGAACCCTAACTCTAACCCTAAACTTAACCCTAACCCTAACCCTAACCCTAGCCCTAACTCTAGCTTGATAGGCTTGGTATAAATATAAATTGTCCCTAGCGTGTGTGGGATGGTATGCAGGGGATCGCTGGTCGGTGTGGACTCCGTGAGCTGAAGGGCACTGTATCTCTGAACTAAATGAGCCTGCACCTCATGGGAACTAAACTGTTGGCCATGAGTTGTCCTAGAAGCAGATCTCTCTTTCAATGGTCTCTCCAAACCCCCAGATGCAGTGGGCGTTTCAACTGGGTACAGGCAATGTTGTCAATGTACCAGTGCACCCACCTGCTCCAGCCACTGAGTCTAAATACCCACCATCCAGTTTGAAGCAAGGCGAGAGGGGGTGGAGTGGGAGCGGGGGGAGGCGAGGGCTGTTGTTCCCAAAGTCTGCATTTATCCCGTAGTCAATGTTACAAAAACAGATGATGTGGTCTTTGTGTAGTACTATTAATGGGATCTAGTTGTCACAGGCTGGGTCCAGAAATGGGGGGCATCAGGGAAAGCGGGGGGGGGGGGCTTGGAGTTTGGGAGAATGGAGGAAAAGGGGGAGGAGGGGATGTGGGGGGAGGGGGGAGTGTAGAAAGGGGAGAAGTGTGGATTGAGGAGAAGGAAGGAAGGAGAAGGGAAGAAATGGGGGAGAGGGGAGGGGAGAAGGGTGGGGGGGAGTGGTGAATGAGGGATGGGGTGGGAGGGGGTAAGGGGGGGGGGGGGTGGAGGGGAGAGGGGAGATCAGTCTACACTCACTGAATCCATCCCTGAGAAAAGTTAGAGATGGGGATTGGATCAATACATAAATAAATAAAATATGTAAATAAAACTGAACGACTCAGACATCTTTTCCATCAGTCTGGTTCCATCAGTCCCCCATTGATGATATGAGCATCCCATTCTCCTAGAACCTCACTTGGACACACCCACTTGTGATTTACAGCCAATGAATGGAAACCACATGCAAGTTTTGAAATATCACGATCAATTTACATGGAACAAATATATGTATGATCATAACCAGGCATCGTTTTCATTCACGTTATGAGGTCCAAGCATCACTGTCAAGGCCATTTTCCTGTATTGACCATGTTGTTGAGTAGTGATTTCCTAGATTTAGACCCTGTGACATTCAAAAATAAGCAGTGGAAGGGAACCTGTAGGTGTAGCATACCCACATACTGCTCTCGCCTTATTGCGGTGTCAGTGGCTAGTGCATGTGGTGCTCTTGTAGTGACTTGCATGAGTAACTGTGGTGCATTTTATAAACAATACATACTGCTGCCAAGTATAGTGAGTTACAGGTATAAAATCTTGCTTGCAGTAGTATTACGGGCATGTAGAGGCAGATAATACACAAAAACATAAATTATAGATAAATTATACAAAACTGGGAAAAGAAAAAGCCTGTGCAAAAGAACAAGACATTGGTGCAAAACACAAGAAGAAAATAGGACAATTGTGATGCCAAACGTCGAATAGTTTTCCATAGCCAAAGTAGAATTCGGTTTGAGTAGGTCTGTTCAAAAACCTGACAGTTGTGGGAAAGTAGCTATTCTTGAACCTGGTGGTGTGGGTCTTCAGGCTTCTGTACCTCCTGCTGAATGGTAGCAAGAAGAAGAGGACATGGCCGACATAATGGGAATCCTTGATGATAGATGCCACCTTCTTGCGACAGCACCTCATTTACATTCTCTGATGGTGAGGATTTTGCCTGTGATAGACTAGGCTGAGTCCATTACTGTCTGTTGCCTCTTACGTTCTTATGCATTGGGATTGCCGTAGTAAGCCAAGATACAACAAATCATAACATAACATAACATAACAAATACTTTATTAATCCCCTTATTCTGGGGAAATTCAGATGTCCTTGCAGCACACTAATAAAAATACAACATAGCATTAAAGAAATTTAACATTAAAACATAAAAACATCCCCCCACAATAGTACCCACTGGGAAGGCACAAAGTCCAGTCCCCATCCCCATGTCCACCCAAAGTAGTCGGGCCTATTGAGGCCTCCACAATCGCCGCTACGGAGGCCCAATGGTCCCGGTTGTTCTCACCGGGTGGTGGTACTCCGGCGTCAGTAGACCCTCTTAGCGCCTTGGGGTGCCTTACCGGAGACCGCGGCTTCCAAGCCAACAGGCCGTGCTGGACGGAGCTCCATACACTGGCGATCTCGGCGAGAGATCCCAGGCTCCGCAAATGTTAAGTTCAGCGCCGCCACCCATGATGTTTTTATCGTCGGTTCCAGCGCGGCGACCCAGGCAAGGCATCGCCCGCTCCGCTCCGCGATAGCACTCCAGCGCTGCGCCGCCTCCGAAGCCAAGGTTAAGGCCAGATCTCCTCAGGAAAACGTCGACCCCGCTGGTACTCCGCGAGGACGGGTCGAAATTGCGGCTCGAGGAAAGCCGCCTCTCCGACCAGGTATGGACTTGAGAAAGCAGTTTCCCCCTTCCCCCCCACCACCCCCACCCACACATAAAAAGATTAGACACCCAACTAACATTTTAACGTACTAAAAATAAAGAAAATAAGTGAAAAAAATGGACAGCTGCAGGACTGGCAGCCGTACAGGACAACGCCCCCTCTCCTCTTCTTTATAGTATATCTGTAGAATTTTATGAGCATTTAGTGAAATGCAAAGGGGGTTACATAAAAAGCTGGAGAAACTCAGCGGGTGCAGCAGCATCTAAGGAGCGAAGGAGATAGGCGACGTTTTGGGTTGAGACCCTTCTTCACCTTTAAACGCATCAGAAAGCTGAGGCACTTGGCAGTGATTCCATCTATGTACTGGGCCCAGGATGATAACACCCAGGAATTTGAAGCTACTAGCTCTCTCCATAACCGAACCACCAGTGAAAACTGGCATTTGGTCTCCCGAATTCCTCTTTCTGAAATCAACAGTTAGTTCCTTGGTTTTATTTACATTGTATGAAAGTTGGTTGTTGCGGCACCACTCAACCAGGTGTTCTATCCCTCTGCTAAACACTGACTTATCGCCATGCATAATTTAGCCAACCACAATTATAGTAGAACAGGGGTTGGGGCACACAGCCCTGAGATACTGTACATCTGTGTTGATGGTCAGTAGGAGGAGATGTTGTAACTGATCCATACTAATTCAGGACCACTGACGAAGACACCAGGAATCCAGTTGCAAAGTTGGTACCGAGACCCAGGTCTAGGAGCTTGGTGATGAGGTTGGAGCGTATGATTGTGTTGAAAGTTGAGCTGTCGTCAATGAACAACAGCCTGATGTATGTGTTCCTGATATCTAGACCAGAGTGGAGAGCCAGTGGGATAATATCTGCTGTTGACCTGTTGTAATTTATGATGCAACGGTGATGGTCGGGTACAGGACAATGCCCTGACAAACACTTGTAGTGATATCTTCGGCCTAAGGTGATTGACAATAACAACCATTTTCTTTGGTGAAGTTGTGACTTTAACCATTGGGTCAAAAGCTGCCTACATGTCAAGCCTAATAATTCTCCCATAACCTCCAAAATGCAGGGTTAAATGACAGACACAGGTATATTTCGGATTGTACTTCTGGTCCCAAGTGTTCAATTCACAGATAATTAAATTCCCATATTTTCTGTTCCAGTGACAACTGTTATTGGTAACTCCTTGTGTATGTGATTAATAAAATAGACCCATCATTAATCATAGTCCAGATAATTTCTACGTTCCTTGTTGACATATCATCAATAATAAGCATGTTCAGAACTATATCCAGTTTTTCAGAGGTAATATCTGAAAATGAAATATAATGTCAAAGCTTAAGAAGAAAGTAAAATAAAAATATCACACACTAAATACAATATTACAAGCCTCTACTCAAGGAGCAATTAACACGAAGATTGGATTGGCATTGGTTTATTATTGTCACATGCACCAAGATAGAGTAAAACACTTTATTTACATGCTATCCAGTGAAATTATACAATGTATGAGTACAATTGAATCATACACAAGTATCACAGGTAGTGCAAAGAGAAAAATGTAGAATATTGTGTTGTAGTATTATAGTATAACAGTTCAGAGAAAAAGCTGAATGTCTGCAATAGGGTAGGTTGGAAGACCAAAATTACACTCTAACTAATGGGAGGGTTGTTCAGTAGTCTGATAACAATGGTTAAAAAGCTGTTGCAGAATCTGGTGGTGTGTGCCTTCAAGATTTTATATCTTCTGCCTGAAGAGAGAAGGGGGTAAGAGGAAATAACCGAGATGAGAAAGATCCTTGATTATGTTAGCTGCTTTCCGGAAACGGCGTGAAATGTAGATGGAGTTGATGGTGGAGAGGTTGGTCTGTGTGATGGACTAGTCCACAACTATATCCACCACACTCTGCAATTTTTTTTGGTATTGGGCAGTATTGTTGCCAAACGAAGCTTGATGATCCTGAGAGGATGTTTTCTACAGTGCATCTGTAGAACTCAGTTAGAGTAATTAAAGACATGCCAAACTTTCTTAGTCTTCCGAGGAAGTAGAGCCGTCGGTGTACTTTCCTGTATGTAGCTTCAGTGTATTCAATCCAGGACAAATTGTTGGTGATACTTACGCTAAGAAGGTTCCATTTGTAAACCATTAATGCTGGTTATCTCCTTTCTTCAATAGCACGGCGCGACATGAGTGCAGATTCACTTGATATGAGTGTTGACTCCATGGAAAACCCAGAATTTTTGCGCTGTGAGTGAAGCTTTAGTTTATTTTTGTATATTTGGCTTCAGTGACCAGCTCTTTTATTAGTTTCTGATCAAAGCCCTACATATATTCAATAAGTTTATCCATAAATGTTGTAGACTAATTAATTAATCAGGGATCTGGGCTTATTCTGTTGTTAAACATAACAATTCAGGATTAAGTTAAGTCAGGATTAAGATAAACTTAACTGAATCTAATATAAGTGTACTACATTATAGCAATATCCGGTGAAGCAAATGGGCAAAGACAATGCATTATAGTTGATTGTACACATATTGCCACCTGAGCACTCAACAGAAAGATCAGCTTGAACTTCTGTTGAGGAGAATTAATTCTGTCTGTTTTTCATCCTTTCTCAGTTTTACATTTTTCCTGATTTCCTCTGTTCATTTATTTGCCTCTGTATCCTTTTCATCTCCTTGACATTTTAGCATTTTGGTGTAATGCATTTTCACATTTAGACATATTTACACTACTTTGGGGAATGTTGAACTCAAATCCCAAACCTAAATATTTAGGTTACTATACAATATTTTGAATCTGTTGGTCTAATTTGGAACAAAATCATTGGTTTATATGTCAATTGTGTATAAAAACTGAATTGAACATATTGATAGGGCAACGCTAATTCTCACCAAAACTGTCTCTTGTTGGGAAATTGGGCTGTGCACCTCCTAACAAAACTCACATGTCTGTTTTATTATGTGCCTTTTATGTATTTATCAATGGATATGGTGCACATTTCTAGGTCATTGCCTGAGAGATTAAAATTTTACACCACTGACCTTAGCTTTTGACTTAAATGATGCAAGCCATACAGCAAGTTAGGTCGTATTTGTGATTTGATTGGTCTGTTCTTGATGTAGCGATTACTTAACCCCCCTCGTTGATTTCAATGGCCCATTTTGTGACATGGTGGCTGCCATTGGGAGATTTCACTTCAACATTACTGACCCAATTTCCAGTAGGCAGTGGGCAACTGCCATGCTGTATCTCTAAACTTAACTCAGCTGGAACTGAGATAGCATCTGTAAGTTCAGTCAGTTGGATTTAGTGATTCTAAGAGATTCTACAAGATGTCCACTACTGCTACTTTCAAAAGTAATAGTAATTGATCAACTAATTCAAAGATTTTGTTTGATGACCTCTAATCTGGCAATTGACCAAAATGGAATTCCAAATTAAGGCACATATATACTCTATGTTGAGGACTGGTGTACTCAAATCACAAACATTAATTTTAAGGGACATATACGATATTTTAGATCTGGTGGTCGAATGCCAAATCATTATGTAAGATAACTTTCCTCTCAGTTGTCCAATTTGAGGGAACACGTACAGAAAACAGGCTCCTATTAATTTAGACCTCAACCTTGGGAACACAATTCCCCTATATCCTGTAGTTACATTCTGTGAGTTCCACAGATGATTGTTGTTCACAAGATTTGCAGCCTGAGCTATACCCGTCACTATAGGGTATTTGTGGCTTAACTGAGAGGGGGGGGAGAGGGGGGGGGGAGAGGGGGGGGGGGAGAGGGGGGGGGGGGAGAAGGGGGGGAGAGTGGGGGGGAGAGTGGGGGGAAGAGAGGGGGTGAGAGAGGGGGTGAGAGAGGGGTGGGGAGAGTGGTGGAGGAGAGAGAGAGGAGGGGAGAGAGGGGGGAGAGAGGGGAGGGGAGAGATGGGGGAAAGGGGGGAAGATAGGGAGGAAGAGAGGGGAGAGATGGGGGGCAGAAAGAGGGGGGGAGGGGAGGAAGGGGTGAGAAAGGGAGTGGGGAAGGGGGAGAGAGAGTGGCGGAGAGAGGGGGGAGAGGACGGGGAAGAGGGAGGAGAAGGTGTGAGGGGGAGAGGAGGGAGAGAGGGGGCAGAGAGGGGGGGAGGGGGCGCAGGGGAGAGAGAGGGGGAGGGGGAGGAGAGAGGGGGAGTGGGGGAGAGAGGAGCGACCGAGGAGCCGAAAGAAAGCCCCGAGAGGAAGCAATGCCCGAACGGGGGGGGGGGGGGGGGGGGGGGATGAAGCGGTGGGGTGGTGACATCACTCGCAGCGCGAGCAGACAACAGGCAGGCAGATCCATTGTGACGTCATCAGCGAAAGCGCCCGTTTATTTTGCAAGTTTTACTGGATTTGTGAACATTTTCATAAATAACTTGAGAAATTTTCAGGTAAGGCGATTTCGGACTCCAGGGAATAAATTTCTATCAGAATATGTGAACATTTTACCGTTAGAGCGTCATTTTTTCGAGAAGATGTGACAGCACACAAACAAATAAATACACACACACATCCAAGTTCAGAGTTTTATAGTTATATAATATTATAATATTATAAATCATACTTTACTGTTAGAGAGCAGAGACTTATCTTCAAAAATATAATTGATATTGAACGTGAGCACTGAAACCACCTCCTTCCTTTAACAGCATTAGTTCCAAGGAATACAGATGGAGCACGGATTTCACCGGCTTATGGTAAGTTATAAGTGTCCTTATATTGGAAGATATTCACATTTGCTTCAGCAACTTATTGGAGCGCATTTGAGATTTTGTGTATCAGCATGGTAATAGTTCTTGTCAAAGAAACTGTGAACTTTTCACCTTGTACATCAGCTGAGTCCAACAGTATATGGTTGCCCAGTTCCCTACTGTATTGCTTACTTCTATCTCCAGGTCCCAAAAAAACATGTTTCCATATGAACTAAAAGTATCTAAAAGTAGACAGCGGATATATAAGATTCTCTTCAAGGAGTCTTAGGAATTTAGGTGAAATCTCTTCTGAAACAAAATGAATTGTCTACTTCGCATTACTGTTGTGGCTCGGCAGATGCAATTAAGCTAGAAACAGAGGCCAGATAACACATGGTGAATAGCAGAATAAGGTAAAACAATGTTCACTTACAGAGAATGGGTAAACTATATATCTAGCCAATGGAGTTATGTCATTGTTAATCTTCAAGGAAAAGACACCAGTTTGTGTGCAAAGCATCATTAATAGGAATAATATCATAAGGTGTAAACCATGCAATAAAAGTATGCCAATTATGGTAAAATGTCATTAGGGTTAGGAATAGAATTAGGCAATTCAGCCCATCGTCTACTCCGTCATTCAGTCATGGCTAATCTATCTCTCCCTCCTAATGCTATTCTCCTGCCTTCTCCCCCAAAACTCTGACATCTGTACTAATCAAGAATCTATCTCTGCCTTAAAAATATCTACTGACTTGGCCTCCACAGCCTTCTGGGCAAATCATTCCACAGATTCACCACCCTCAGATTAAATACATTTCTCCTCATCTCCTTCCGAAAAGAACGTATTTTAATTCTGAGGCCATGACCTTAAGTCCTTGACTGTGACTCTCCCACCAGTATAAATATCCTCTCCACATCCACTCTATCCAAGCCTTTCACTATTCTGTATGTTTCAATGAGGTCCCCTCTCATTCTTCTAAACTCCAGCGAGAACAGGCCATGTTCTGACAAACGCTCATCATAGGTTAACCTAATCATTCCTGGGATCATTTTTGTAAACCTCCTCTGGACCCTCTCCAATGCCATTACATCTTTCCTCAGATATGGTGCCCAAAATTGCTCACAATATTCCAAATGTAGTATGACCAGCGCCTTGTAGAGGCTCAACATTACATCCGTGTTTTTGTATACAAGCCCTCTTGAAATAAATGCGAGCATTGAGTTTAAGAAAGAACTGCAGATGCTGGAAAAATCGAATGTAGACAAATAAACTGGAGAAACTCAAGCTCCTCCAGCTTTTTTGTCTACCTTGCATTGAGTTTGCTTTCCTTGCTACTGTTTCGACTGCAGAATAACTTTTTGAGAATCCTGCATCAGCACTCGTAAGTCCCTTTGCACCTCTGATTTCTGGATTCACAACCCATTTAGAAAATAGTCTACAGTTTATTCCTACTACCAAAATGCATGACTCCATACTTTGCTACACTATATTCCATCTGCCACTTTTCTGCCCACTCTCCCAACCTATCCAAGTCTTTCTGCAGAGTCACTGCTTCCTCTGCACTACCTGCCCCTCCACCTATTTTCGTATAATCTGCAAACTTTGCCACAAAGCCTTCAATCCCTTTGCCCAAATCATTCAAATACAACGTGAAGAGTAGTGGTCCCAGCATCAACCCTTGTAGAATTCCACTAGTCACTGGCAGCCAGCCAGAAAAAGCCTCCTTTATTGCCACTCTTTGCCTTCTGCCATCCAGCCAAGCTGAAATGCATGCTAGTATCTGCCTTATGATACCATGGGCTCTCATCTTCCTTAGCAGCCTGATGTGTGGCACCTTATCAAAGTAAACCTCTACTGACTCTCCTTTGTCTGTCCTGCTATTTACTTCTTCAAATAATTCCAGCAAATTTGTCAAGCAAGACCTCTCCTTCATAAAGCCATGCTGACTTCAACCTATTTTATCGTGAACTTCTAAGTACTCAGGTATTCTAGGTCATCATGAAATTGTAGATTTTTTCTGGGTCATTGGAGGTTTCGCAACACATTGAATCTATGCTGTTTTTCATGAAGCAGGCAGGTGCAAGTGTAGATGAGCAGTAGTGAAAAATAATTCATTAGAGAGTGGGGGACAGATGGGCAATTCTGTGGCCATGAGTGATATACCTGGCACCCTGTTGCTTACCAAGTGCCAGGATCAAAGATGTCTTGGAGAGGGTATGGACAATTCTGAAGAAGGATGGCAAGCATCCTTTGATGTTATAGTAGATGTTATAAGATATATATGGGTACGAACAACATAAATAAATAGGAAGATCTGACCTACAAAGAATATTTATGGTAGAAAAAAAGAACTGCAGATGCTGATTTACAAAAAAAGGGTGCAATGTGCTTGAGTAACTCAGCGAGGCAGGAATCATAACTGGAAAACATGGATCGGTGACATTTCAGATCAGGACCCTTCAGACAGATTCAGAGGGAATTTAGGGATTTGGGTAGAAAGTGAAAAAGCAGGACCACTCAGGTTGTTATCGTGGGATTATTCACTGTGATACATGTAAGTGAGCATAGAAGTAATTGATGGGACAGATGAACGAACGGCTAAAAAGCAGGCAAGGAAGAAGGGCTTCAGGGTTTTGGAATACTTGTGGACTATGATTGCACCTGAATTGAGCAAGGGCCTATTTCCTTACACAGCTTTTCTGGAGTTACTCAGTAGAGTTTGAATGATTGAGGCAGGAAAGGATGGGATTAGGATACAGAAAGATAGTGCAGAAGATGGGGAGGCTGTCTCACATGTAGAAAATAGAACAGGCAGGTTCAGCGGAAAGAAGCATGCCCAGAGACAAGAGAGGATCATGGGAGGTCCAGAAGCCTTACCTGCATTTATTTTAATATAAAAGCTTCACAGGTAAAATGGATGAGATGTGGAGACCAAATTTGTCAGTCCTATTCGCCTGCCCCTGTACAAATACCATGAGAAATTGGGAACAGGAGTAGATGATTCAACGCTTCAAACCAGCCCTGCCATTCAGTATTATCTTGGTTGAACTATGCTGATTGCAACTCCTCTTCTGCGCCAGTTTCTTCAGTTCCTCAATCTATTAAAGAAAGGGCGAGCCTTCTTCATAATTATAACGATGTGCTGGGTCCAGGGAGGGTCATCCGAGGTGATAACACCAAGGAATGTGAAGCTGCTATATCTCCTCACTGCAGACCCACCAACAAAAACTGGTATGCGATCTCACAACTTCCCCTTACTGAAATAAATGATCAGTTCTTTGGTTTTGTTGACATTGAGTGAAAGGCCATTGTTGCGGCACCACTACACCAGGTATTCTTTCTCTCTCTTGTACACTGACTCATCACCACCCGTGATTCGGCCAACAGCCGCGGTCACGGAGATTTTGTCAATGGCATTAGGTCCGTGCTTCACCACACAGTCGTGGGTGGAAAAAGAGTAGAACAGGAGGCTCAGCCTGCAACCCTGAGGTGCAACAGTGTTCATGGTTAGTGAGGAGAGGTTGTCATCGGTCTGCACAGATTGAGGTCTGCCGATGCGGAAGTCGGAGATCCTGTTGCAAAAGTCGGAGATCCTGTTGGTACAGAGCCCTAGGTTTGCAGCCTGGCATATCTGTTCCTATTATCCAGATGCTCCAGAGCAGAGTGAAGAGTTAGTGAGATAACATCTGCTGTTGACTTGTTGTCATTTATGAAGTATCTGATGATGGTCCGGCACAGGAGAATGATTTGAAGAATTATTTTTGAGACATAATGAGCCTGAGGTGATTAATAACAACAACCATTTAAAAAAATCAAGATATGGCTTTAACCAACGGGTCAAGTGCAGCCTTAATTTCAAGGCCAATTAGCCTCCCATCATCTCCAAAATGTAGGATTAAATAACAGACACAGTTAGGGACACAAATATAACCAATCCTATATAATTGGATTAATTATCAACAACAAAAGAATAGAAACAAAAAGCTGCAGATGCTGGTTACACAAAGTTATACAGAATAACACAGCAAGTCAGGCAGCATCTCTGGAAAACATGGATAGGCGACGTTTCGGGTCGAAACCCATCTTCAAAAGAAGGGTCTTGATCTGAAACGTCGCCCATCCGTTTTCTCAAGAGAGATGCTGAATTCCAGCACTTTGTGTCCACCAACAAAAGTATATTTGGATAGTATATCTGGCAACAAAATGATTCATTTGCAAGTAATTTCATTCCAAGATTTTTTAATTCCAGTGACAAGCGCGATTGCTAACCATTTGCGTATGTGACTAATGAACAAAACCTGTTTCAATAGTGTAGACAATAATTACTTTCTTTGGTGCCTTCCCTGAGATAAAGGGAATGCTCATAACAGAGTACAGTCTTTAAGAGATAATACTTGAAAATGAAATATAATGTCATAGCATAACAATAAAATAACATAATACCACCTCATTCTGGGCATAATATTACAAGCTTATATTGATGGAAAGATTGACAACATTAAAATGTTCTCCTTTCTTCAATAGCACAGCGTAACATGTCTGTACATTCACTTAATATGACTGCTGACTCATTGGATGATCCAGCATTTTTACGCTGTAAGTAGAGCTCTTGTTTGTGAAATTTTTCTTTCAGCGACTTGGTGTCTTGCTCCTTTCCTGAGTGCCATTTGCCACGATGAAGCATAGGTTTACAAGATTAATTCCCAGGATGGCGGGACTGTCATATGCTGAGAGTATGAAGCGGCTGGGCTTGTACACTCTGGCGTTTACAAGGATGAGAGGGGTTCTTATTGAAACATATAAGATTGTTAAGATTGCTAGAGGCAGGAAACATGTTCCAGAACCAGGGGCCACAGTTTAAGAATAAGGAGTAAGCCATTTAGAATGGAGACGAGGAGACACTTTTTCCCACAGAGAATTGTGAGTCTGTGGAATTCTCTGCCTCAGAGGGCGGTGGAGGCCGGTTCTCTGGATACTTTCAAGAGAGAGAGCTAGATAGGGTGCTTAAAGCGGAGTCAGGGGATATGGGGAGAAGTCAGGAACGGGGTACTGATTGTGGATGATCAGCCATGATCACATTGAATGGCGGTTCTGGCTCGAAGGGCCGAATGGCCTACTCCTGCACCTATTGTCTATTGTCAATTGTCTATAACCCCCCCCTACACACACTAACCCCCAACCACACACACAGGCTACCCCCCCTCCCACACTAACCCACCCCCCCAACACACTAACCCACCCCACACACACTCTCTGTTGAGAATTTGCTGTGTCTTGGTTTTTCCTTTTCTCTGTCTCTTTGATTCTCCTGATTTATTTTGCTCACTAATTTACCCCTGTACCCCTTTATTCTCTTTGATGGCCCCTAGCCCCATAAATTAGAAATGGAAAATATTCAAGAGTGTCTTTTTAAAAATTTGTAAATAGAGCATGAAAATTGAATTGCTTTGAATCAAATTGTTGTGAAGTAGTTGCACGTTTGGGGTAGAAGTGCCATCTATTGGGAAATTGGATGTGCACTTACTGTCAAATATGAAGAAAGAAAAACAAGATTAATACTATAGGTTAATGGCAATGTCTCCACAGATGTCATTGGATCTACTGTATGTTTCCAGTAATTTTGTTTTGATATTTGATTTTATCTGTACTCTTTCTCTTTCAATACCTTGTGTATGAGTGGGGTTACATGGACAGGAATAGTTTATAGGGATATGGGCCAAATACAGGCAAATGGGACTAGTTCTAATAGGCAAATTGTTGGCATGGATCAGTTGGATTGAAGGGCTTTAGTCAGTGCTGTATAACTCTGTGACTCTATGGCTTTCCCCCATTCTCGTGAGGTTCAACCATCCTTGCCATCCTTGCATTTCTTGCCATGGTTACAGCCACAGACAGTTGTTTCTATATTTAATAAATGAGAGAACGCTGAGGGCAATATTAACTCCCGATGCACTAAAGTCTGGGTATGAAATAACAGCAGAAAATGCTGACTGACTGATTGATTCCTGGGGTGGTGGGTTTATTGCACGAGGAGAGATTAAGACCAGCCCAATCACATTCTTAAATTTAGAAGAATGAGAGATTAACTCATTGTAAAACATAACATGGTCTCACTTTTAAAATTTTCATTATATATTGTTTATTTCTTTTAACAACATTAGCTCGATCGGGGACACGTGGATCTCAATTCCCACAGTTTAGCAGTAAGTTTTATGTCACCAGTCCATTGCCTTCACACACATTTATTGCATATTTGCTGTTGTTCTGGTGTCTATGCTTAAGATTCTTAGCCTGCATGTAAGAATTGAATTGTTCCGGTCCTGATCGGTGAATATGTCAAAGACTCTTGGGATTTGCTCTGTGCGGTGCCTACGAGTGTCTTTCTAAAGGTTTCTTAAGCATAAGAAATATAGTGATTGTATCTAACTTCACCATCCCTTCTGGCAGCGTGTTCCCGATATCACTTCCTGTGTAAAAAGCTTCCCCTCATTTCTCGTTTAATACTCCTCCCTCACTCTTTAAAAATTGCGCCCCCTTGTTTTTGACAGACTCTCCAAGGGAAAAAGATTCTGACCCTGTCTGCTTTATCACTGCCTCTCTTCATTTTATATCCCCTTCACTCCATGCAAAAAAAACACAGCCGGACAAATCTTTCCCTCCAATCCCAACAATATCCTGGTGATTATAATGGATTAATAATCAACAGCATAGATATTGGATCGTACTTATGGCGACAAAGTGATCAAGTTAACAGTAATTTGATCACTATAATTTCATTCCTTCATTTTCTGTTGCCAGTAAAAGCTGGTTAAGTCATTGCTAAGTCATTGTGTGTGTGACTAATGAAACAGATCCATTGTTAATTACATTGTATACAATGACTGCTTTATTTTTTTCAATACCTGAGATAATGGAATGATCAGAACAATGTGCAATCTTTGATAGGCAATACTTGAAAATGAAATTAAAAAAAACAATAAAATAACATAATAATGCGACACTCTAAACACAATATTACAAGCTTATATCGATGGAAAGATTGGGAACATTAAGACGATCTCCTTTCTTCAATAGCACAGCGTGACATAAGTGCAGATTCGCTTGATATGAGAGCGGACTCCTTAGATGACCCAATGTGTTTACGCTGTAAGTATAGCTTTAGTTTGTTTGTGCATATTTTATGTCAGTGATCTCCTCTCTTGCTCCTTTCCTGATTGTCATTTGCCATGAAAATCCAATATATGGTCAGTAAGTTCATCCATAAATAATGTTGGCTGATGAACCATTCAGGGATCTGGGTTGATTCTGTTGTTCAACAACTTCCTTCAGCATCTATTTGACCAGTTTAATACTAAACATTATTAGTAAGATTAAACAAGAACTTACCAGTTTGAAGTTTGATCTTTATTTTATGAGGAGTTGCGATGAGGGATTTCGTGAAGACCCCGCCAGGCACGCATGCGCGACATTCTTCAAAGCAGCGGTGTGGAATCACAGATCACGAACCGAAGATAGTAAGATTAAAACTTGACCATACCAGTTGAATTTATAATAGAGGGTTGGGAGCGGAGGGCACGAAATCCCTCATCGCAACTCCTCATAAAATAAAGATCAAACTTCAAACTGGTAAGTTCTTGTTTAATCTTACTATTTTACTTCGGAGTCACGTGAGTGACTTCGTGAAGATTTCAAAGCTCTGTGATTACATGCCCTGGACCACGCCCATGCTCACACACTGCCGTAATTCTGATGGAGGAAGTATGTTAACGCATTTCAGACTTGAACAAGCTGAAAAATAATAACATTTGTTAATACAACAATAACCCCCTGACTCGGGGACCAACGTTTAAGGAACAGCACTTAAAACTGAATCCGCCAACGTTGCGGGAGCGGTTATAAATCAGTTATAAAACCGCTGAAGTGTAGATTCACTGGCCCAGCTCGCTATTGCGAGGCCATAATCCATGAACACCGCCATAGTCCTTGCCACTGATGTGGATGCAGCCCTGGTAGAATGACATTTAAAATATTAGTGTCTTACCTGCTGCACCGAATACCACCTCGTGTGATCTGGAGATAGTCTGCACAATCACCCTGTGACGTGGGTTTCCATGGCTGAAACAGACCCGTCTCCATATATCTGATGCCCATTTGCAGACGTGTACTCCCAGGTCTGCGTAGTGTAAGTAATTCTTCTATAAAGAAGTTACCTTATTATGGTCCGGTCATTCTATCCAGGTTTAATTCCTGTAAAGTCATGACCTGTTGAGCTGTGTTCAGTGCCATTACCATAACCACTTTGAAGGTGAGCAAGTCCATCATGGCCGACCAGCTCCTGAGGAGGGTCAACACTACCTCATCCCAGTCCAATCTAGCGATAGGACGACAATGCACTCCTGGCACTGTATACAGCACTGTAACTGGGGGACACATCATAATGATGACCCATGAGTATACCAGCACCTTGGAGAGTATAGCAGATATGTAGATGGTCTAGGTCCGACTACAGAAACCTCCCATATCCTTATGTAGGCGAGGTACTGCTTCCTACTGGACTCTCTCTGCACGATGCTGTTTGACATCCATGGTCCTTTATGTTGCAGAGCCTGGTTGCATATCCTGCAGCACCTGTCTGATGAAGCAGAATGGAGAAAGCATAGAAACCCCCCATTTCCCCCGAATGTAGTGAAAACGCGTCCATCGCCACTGCCCCAGGATCTAGTTCTCAAGACATATGTTGGTATCCAATGGCTCAACCTGGACGCAAAGAGGTCGAAATCTGGTATTCCATATTAGGCTATAATTTTAGCAGATATTTGGAGGTTCAATCTACTTGATGTCGTTATTAATACTTGTGACCTGGTGTCCGCCACTATATTGAGCTTATCCAGAAGGTACATAGCTGAACCCAATTCTTTCAATCCACCAGAGCCAAATTAATGTTTCCAATTCATCCCAAGATATTAACTTGACGCCACCCATAAGGTTTAATATGCCACCTCAGTGGTATTATTTTGAAGACAAACATACGTATGCTGCAGATTAGTGCATTAACGCGCAGCCCTTGACATGCTCCCAGCATTTCTAACAGTTTATACCTTGTGAGTGAAGAAAGTAGACTCATGCAATCCCACTGACCGCCCCAACAGGAATGGTCAGTAGTTCCCCAGCCCTTGGCGCTTGCGTCGGTTTGTAACGCGACTACTAGGTTTGATGTAATGATGGGATTTAACAATCACAACCATTGCTAATCCACCATTGTACCTCAATTATGCTTTGATTGGCAGCTGCATAAGCTCGTAATTGTCCAGCATTCGCTATACATGCCGAGATTTTGCTTATTCACCCAAGCTTTGATAGCGTAACGACCCAATTATGTGGCTGGAATGTAGCTCCAATTTACCCATAGCTTAGCAGCATGTCGAAAGTCGGTTCCCTGGCGCAAGCAAGGCTGTCACATGCATCTATTATGTCTATAGCTCTGTTCCCTGGATAGTGACAAACAGAGCCCCAGAATGTATGTACCTCCCTCCTACTTGTGAGGTTATGCATGCAGCACTTCCAAGAGAACCAGGCCCCCTTACCTCCATGGTTACCGGCGGGCCTGACGTTCTGGTTTCTAGTATTCCGTCTTTGCTGGGTGCTGCTCGATCGCCTCGGTAAATCCTTGTTCCTGCAGCTGGTGTGTGGTGAGGTAGTCTATGCTGGCTCTGCCCTAACAAGGCTTCTGCTGTTTGGGGAGCTTGTGCAGATGTGTTCTTGATGGCCTCGTCTTTGACCTGCTTGGGCAGGTCCTCCCCAAACAGCTGTCTTGGTGGTGTGGTGGAGGTACGACCCAACCCAGCGAATTCAGGGTTAATGTCGGGCCGGATGGAGCTCTGACTAAAACAGTTTCCCGAAGTGTGCTACACAGGAGGGCTAGAGCATCCTGCTGCTCTGCGGATGCACCTGCCCCATCGAGGGTCCTGACGAGCACCGTGATGCCCGACGCCAATAGCTTCAGAATTTCCTGCCTCTTCATCTCTTGTTCCCTCGCATTGGAACTGATGTTCCCTCAGATGGCTGAGTCGACCCTCGGGACGTTCAGGGTAACAAAGTTTCCAGGATCCTTGTACTTCTCCATGGTTTCTGAAAGCACCTGGTCTTGGAACTGGTGTGTCGTCAAGAAATTAATACTTACTGCCAATGTAGAGTGCAGCGGTACCCCTGAAAACAGGTTTCGGATTTTCGACACTACCTCCAACTTCTTCTTCTGGATCGAGAGCAGTGGGCTCTTCTGCTGCCGCTTCTTCGTCAAATCGGCCATCTGTTGACTGCTAGCACTCCCGATGGACGAAGGTGAGATTGAAGGTGGCGGTCATGATCCGACTCCCAGACCGCTGAGACTCCTGCTCTTGCCGATCCAGGTCCTGCTGATATAGTTGCTCCACCATTAGCTCCATCCTAGCCATGCGACCGCTGCCGCTACACACGGACAACAGGTCGACTTCCCCAGGCCCTGATGAGTCGCTGGGGCTTCTGCCAGTAGGTCACACCTCAACGAAGTGGCTGACAGGTACTCGTCAGCACCCGCTCCTGCGGGGCTGAACGACTTCCGCACGGACAACCCGCTAGCCCGGCATCCCTCGGACCTTAGCGGCCTCTCTACCTGACGAGCAGGCAGAGGAAAGGAGTCGGAACCGGTCCCCAATACCGGCTCCGTGGTCCGTGCAGGCACACCGTCACCCTCACCCCCAGGGGTCTGTGACGGCGCTTGGCTGGCTTTACCCGCAGCAACGGGATTGCCTAACCGTATTCTGCTGCCACCGGTCTGCGCTCTGGCAGCCTGTTCCGGTGCAGTGCCGGTACCTCCTGCTCCCGCAGGCTGTATGACTCCTGCACGGACATACCGCTAGTCCGCCATCGTTCGGACCTAAGCGGCACCTCTGCCTGGTGGGAAGGCAGAGGGAAGGACCGGTGCCCTTCGCTGTCCCCAATACCGGCTCCGCTGTCCGTGCAGGCTTGCTGTCACCCTTAACCACACGGGTCCGTGAGGGCGCATTGCCGGCTTTACCCGTAGCAATGGGGTTGCCTAGCCGTAAACTGCTGCCACCGGTCTGCGCTCCGGCAGCCTGTTCCGGTGGACACCGGTACCTCCTGCTCCTGCAGGGCTCCCCGATTTCCAGCAGGTCCATCACCGGCCCACAGTCTAGCAGGTTACCCCCGGGGGTATGTCGATGCCTCCCGCTGCAGCGGGGCATGACCTGTGCGCAGCTCTCCCCCATCGCTGATACCTGCACAGTAGGAGAGACAAACGAGCCGCCGAGCGGGTCACATGTTTACGCACCTTTGCCCCACAGTCACTATGCTTAGGTGAGAGTGGTAGGGAGTCCAGGTCTTGCCTACCCTGCTCCCACGCGGTGCTCCACCATTTTGCGGCCCCATGGTCAGCCGTGGTGGAGAGACGGGTCCTGGCTGCGCAGGGCTCCCCGACCTCCGCGTTCTTCTAGAATGGTGGCCACTGATTCCCATCTGAAGTCGCACGGCCCTTGGAGACCTGCTTCGCTGTCTTCATTCTGGTCTCCATCCATCTGTAAGCAAACTCTAATACAGACGCTTAGCTATTCAAAGTTAGCATCTTACCTGAGGGTCTTTAAGAAGTATGGTGACCAGCCTCTCATGCTTAATAACTTTTATATGCTGGCAGTCTGAACTTCTTGAAGACAATGCATTCCCTGGAGTAGCAGGGCACTTGAATGTAGACAGGCCACAGAATCCCTGCAGCTGCAGTGTGGAGTCAGGCTGCCTTTGCTTGCAAGCCTGCTTCTTCCTGAGTGCCAGCAGCCCGCAGAAACCCCTGCGGGCTGCGGTGTAGAGTCGGGCTGCTGCCCATGGCAAGCACTGCAAGCCCTACTCCACACGCACACCGCCAGCCCGCAGTATCACCCCCGCGGGCTGTGGTGTAGAGTCGGGGCTGCCGCTCTGCCGTTGAAACTTCTGATGGCGAGCCTGCAAGCCCCACTCCTGCATGCACACCGCCAGCCCGCAGTATCTCCCGCGGCTGCAGTGTAGAGTCGGGGCTGCCGCTCTGCCGTTCCTAACTTTGAACGGCGAGCCTGCAAGCCCCACTCCTACATGTACACCGCCAGCCCGCGGTGACCACCGCAGGCTGTGGTGTAGAGTCGGGGCTGCCGCTCTGCCGTCGCGAACTTTTGACGGCGAGCCGGCAAGCCCCATTCCTTTTCGTGCCGCCAGCCCGCAGTGTCCCCTGCGGGCTGCGGTGTGGAGTCGGGCTGCCTCTGCCGTCCTCCGCCGGCGAGTGTCTGAGCCCGGACCCTCCTGGGTCAACGGGCTTCCCGACTCCAAGCTATTGCAGCCGCCGCTGACTGCCGCAGCAGCCAGATCCGACGCGGCCGCGAGACCCTCCGATAGGGCCACCTAGAAGAAAAAAGAACGCAGGTTAGTGTTTTACTTACCTGCTGGTCCCAGCAGTAGAGGAGCAACGCTCCTCCCTGCCTGTCGCTCGCATGCGGTCGACGATATGTCGCGCATCCGTGCCTGGCGGGGTCTTCACGAAGTCACTCACGTGACTCCGAAGTAAAATATGAAACATTGCCTGAATCAAAGATGTGTGCCAGATTATAGCAAAATCCTGTGAGTCTTGCAGATGTAACCTTCACTAAACGCCTCATATTTTAAAATTGGTCCATTTTATGAGGTGATTGTTGATATAGGCTGTCATGGAGAGTTCTCTTAAAACGTACTGTTGGCAGCAATAATTTTTCAACTAATATGTAGATTTTTTTTGATGACCTTAATAGGGCATTGATACAAAATGTAATATCCAAATTTAGGCATTTAGATGCTACTAGATGACCCGTGGACCCGTTGGGTCCCCGTCTTGGCGCCAGAGATGTCCGTTGTGATGCCAGTCAAAACGGTGATCTTAAAATAGCGGCAGGCCCGGCAATCCTCCCCGATCTGTGCATGCGCGGATACCAGGCACGGCAACCCTCCCCCAACTGCGCAGGCGCGGCTGATGGGGCCGGGAAGTGGGAATGCAGTGGGACTGGGGTGGGTAGAAAATAAATTAAAGTTTATCAAGGGATATACTTTGTACAATCGAACTAAACTTTCTACTGCACACCCAAGGCTAATGATGAGTAAGGTGGGCCTGAAATTGTTGCACTATCGAGTACCATTTTAGCGTTTTACCGTTTCAGGAATATACACACAAACAAATATACATACAAGATGAGAGTGTTAGTTATATGCTAGACCAAGTGCGAACCTGACGGCCCCGGTCCACCAACGGAATATTCCACCACTCACCCATAGCCCCCAACTACGCAGGTGCGGCTGACAGGATCTTGTTGTGACATCAGAGATCCCCGTTGTGACGCGAGTCATGGCAACCCTCTCCCAACTGCACAGGCACGGCCAGCATGTGGGAGCATGACTGCGACGTTTTTAAAGATTAAAATGGCAATAACTTCTAAAATATAAGATCAATGTGAACGTATCTCACTCTCCCTCTTCTGTCCCCTATTCCCCTCCTCCATTATCCTCCCTGTGCCACCCTCCACCAATCTTCCTCTGCTTCCTGAATAAGGTGGGCCTAAAATTGTTGCTCTATCGTGTACCATTTAGCTCCATTTCGGGAACATACATACAAACAAATATACAAACAGGATGAGAGTTTTAGTTATATACTAGACTGAGTGGGACCCGTTGGGACCCCTCCTCCTGAGACTCCCCTCCTCCCCCACACTCCGCTCTCCCTCACACCCTCCACTACACTTCCCCCTCCCCCACACCCCCCTCTCCACACATCCCCTATTCCCCACACAGCACCCCCCTCCCCCACGCCCCATCCCCCACCCCCCCTTCCCCCACACCCCTACCCCCTCCACCACTTCACCCGCCCCCTCTTCCCCCACCTGTTGGGGAGCATCCTGCAAGGGAGTGGGACGGCTTCAGGAGGGGGCTGTTGGATGAGGGAGGGGGAGGGTCCTACAGCATTAGGCCACGGCAGCACTGCCCCCACCGGCCCCCAGTAGGCCCTGCCTGAAGCCATTCCCCTCTCCTGGGTGCAGGATGCTTCCCCCTCCCCTACTGGCTCCCGACAGCCCCCACCTGAAGAATGCAACAAGAGACGCAAAACATACACACCTCCCCTCCCACCCCCACCCCCCGCCACACCACGCTCTTCCCTCCCACCTCCACCTCCCTGCCCACACACACCTCCCCCTCCCCTCCCACACATGAAGAGGAAGGGGGGGGGGGAGTGCTGGGGGATGAGGAGAAATGAGCCACGCCTGCACAGTTAGGGGCTATGGGTGAGTGGTGGAATATTGCTTTGGAGGAGCGGATTGCGTTGGGGGAACAGGTGAGTAGTGGAATATTGCGTTGCGGAGACCAGGCCTCCCATGTGACTGGGACCTAATGGGTCCCACTTAGTCTAGTGTTCTTATAAACCTCTATATGTCAGGCAGCATCTATGTAAAGAAGAGAAAATTAACATTAAGACGAACGTCTTTGTCTTAACAGAAGCTGCTGGATCTATTATGTTTTTCCAGCAGCTTTGGATATTTGATTTCCATTGTCCTTTGTTATTTTTCAATATTTTATATGTGAATACTTTTACATTTACTAATTATTCACTGTAAGAAATAGACTGTCAATGTCATAAGCCCATTTTTACACAGCTAATATATGAAACCATATTTTACTGATCGAGAGCAGAGAATTGTCTTCAGAGTTTCCATTGATGCCAAATGTGAGGCCTGAAATCTATTCCTTCCTTTAACAGCATCAGTTCCAAATAATACACATCGAGCACGGATTTCACCACTACGTGGTAAGCTGTATAATCTATTGAAATTTGTTTCAGCAACAGAAATTGGTTGGTATGGGATCCACGGCGACTTGGTCATTTGATATAGACTGTGAATAGTTGAGGCTCATGCACTTTTTCACATCGCATCCCAATAACAATCGGAATCGGAATCTAAATTAATTTATTAGCCAAGTATGTTTTGCAACATACAGAGAATTTGATTTTGCCATACAGTCATACCAAAAAAAGTAACAAGACACCCAACTACATAAAAATTAACATAAACATCCACCACATTCCCCACTGTGACGGAAGGCAATAAAGTCTTAACTTCTTTCCTCATTTTTTCCTGTGGTTAGGGCAGTCACACCATCCGCAGTCAGGGCGATTGAAGCTCCTGCGGTTGGAGCTCCCTATCCCCAGCAAGAGGCCCTCAGCTCCACGATGTTAGGCCACAGTGCAGACAGAGATATGAGACGGAGGAAAGAGATTTAAAAAAGTTACTCCCACCCACCACATAATACAAACTAAAGATACACTAAAACATACATTTAACAACAGACTAAAAACAACAAAGAAGAAAATGACGAGACAGACCGTTTGCAGAGGCAGCCATTGTTTGGCGCCACCTGCTGGTAAATAGTCATCGTCTGCCAACTTGAGAGCAGTTCATTTATTCCTTATTTTTCCTTTCTGCATAATAACCCATTCCCCATCCATGTCAGTGTATTGTACCAATTCCATGTTTGATAATTTGTTGACCAACCTCTTGGGTGAGGCTTTGATAATCCAAATATGGTAAAGCACACCCACTATTCTGAAAATTGCAGTAGACAACATTTTAATTTTATTAGTTCATGTTGACCTTGAAATATATTGCTATTCTTTTATCATTATATGGATAAATCCACTTAGCAAAAGGACTTTAGTAGCCCAAAAAGCAAACAGTCCTAGGACATTTAGAAATAGTCAATTAAAGGTGTTTATTATGTTTAGTTTGGTAATATATATATAAAAAAGTAAATATAAAATGGATTGTCTCAGGTTTTGCTACATACCAAAACTACTCAGCAAGAGGTTGAGCCAAACAATCGGAGGCAGTTCTTAGTTATCAGTGAGTTATACATTAGTTATTTTGCTTTAGATTATTATTGTCATGTCTACCGAGATACACTGTTAAGCTTTTTTTGCTTGCCATCCAGTCAAATCATACTATTAATGAGTAAAATCAAGCCATACACATACAGTCGATAGCGCAAAGAGACAAATACACAAAGTGCTCAATATAGTATTACAGCGTTACAGCTTTATTGTTACAGCAAAAAAGTCCATAGTCTGCTTTGAGGTAGTTTGGAAGATCTGGACTGCACTTCGCTTATGGGCGGGACCGTTCAGTAGTCTGATAACAGCAGGGAAGAAGTAGTTCCTGAATCTGGTGGTGCTTGCTTCAAGTTTTTATATCTTCTACCCAAAGGGAGATGAGAGAATGTCCAAGGTGAAAAAGAATAGTTATACAAAAGGTAGTTATAATATATAACTGAAAAATTATAGGTGTTCCGTATAACAACCCAAAAAGGTGGATTGACACAGATCTGGACGATGCCTGTCATCATTATGAGGCACATTTACTGTGGATACAAGATAGGTACTTTTAGTACTTTCATTGATATATAATGTGAACATTCATACATTCGCCTTTATTTAACTGCTGTAGGTCAAAGGACTGCTCCACCTCGCTCTTCACAGCGGTTCAAACATGCAGCACGTAGTAAGTATATATAAATATGGTCTTTGCTGAATTCTACCGTGGAGGGCGCTTGATAAACTTCTACCAGTTCTGTGGAAGATGAATCCCGTTAGCCTCCATTCCTTACCCTGCTATGCAAATGATTTCCATTCAGAAACTTATACGGCTCTCTTTTGTATATTACAATTGAATGTGTTTCTACCATTGTGGAAACCTGAATTATATTGCTGTTCTTTCATCCACTGCAATTAAATCCCAAATCCATCAGCATTGTGCAAGTGGCTGTACTGGAAGATCTGCCATGTATAATAAGACAGCCTTCTCAAGAGCAATTAGGAATATGAAGTGAATGCAAATTTTTCAAGACAAATCTAAATTCCAAAACGTACTCTCCATGTAAACACAATGAGGAACATTTAATGTTAATATCATTTGAGTGCTTTTTATACTTTCATTGATATACAATTTGGACATTGAGACCTCTTTTCCTTAAAAATCTGTATGACAGATGGCTGCAGCTCCATCTCATTTAACAGCTCAACAAGTTGTTGGTATAAATCAATATGTTGGGCTTAATGGCCTATTCCTGTGTTTAGTTTAGTTTAGTTCAGAGATATAGTGTGGAAACAAGCCCGCCGAGTACACGGCAACCAGATTTCACCCGTACCCTAGTGCTATCCGACTCACCAGGGACTACTTACAGAAGCCAATTAGCCTGCAAACCTGCAGGTCTTTGGAATAGGGAAAAAATCTAGAGCACCTGAAGAAAACTGATGCGGTCACAGGGAGAACATAAAACTCTATACTTATTGAAACATATAAGATTATTGAGGGTTTGGACACGCTAGAGGCAGGAAACATGTTCCCGATGTTGGGGGAGTCCAGAACCAGGGGCCACAGTTTAAGAATAACGGGTGAGGCATTTAGAATGGAGTTTAGAAAGGAGGAAACATTTTTTCCTACAGAGAGTTGTGAGTCTGTGCAATTCTCTGCCTCAGAGGGGGGTGGAGGCTGGTTCTCTGGATACTTTCAAGAGAGCTTGATAGGGCTCTTAAAGATAGCGGAGTCAGGGGATATGGGGAGAAGGCAGGAACGGGGTATTGATTGTGTGATCAGCCATGATCACATTGAATGGAGGCAGTGGCGGACTGGTCAGTGTGTCAGCTTGCCCTATAGAAAATGGGCCCCTAATGAAGTGGGCCCCCTATATCAAGAGGGCCCCTGATGACGTGGGCCTCCTTTGTCTCCTGGCAACCAATATTTTTAGACCCAGTCCACCACTGAATGGAGGTGCAGGCTCAGAGGGCTGAATGGCCCGCTCCTGCACCTATTGTCTATCGTCTATTGCCATACAGGCAGAATCGAACCCGGGTCTCTGGCCCTATAAGGCAGCAATTGTTCCGCTCTGTCACTGTGCCTCTGTATAATTCTATAACTAAATGACTTTATCAAGGAGATTTACTAGCCATTACATTTACACTCCTGGTAGGTGCCTGTAACATGAAGAGGTTGATCAGCCACAATAGTAATATTTAACATCTGTTTAGACTGACACACAATCAGACAACGAATGGAGGAAATTGACCATGTGCAGGCAGATGAGATTAGGTACAATTGGTATCATGGGTGGCACAATGTGGGCTGAAGAGATGTGTTGTTCTTTTCCTATAAAATGACAATTTTTGAAAGGCATTTGGATCGGTCATAGAGTCTTACAACATGGAAGCAGGCCATTTGGTCAAGCAAGCCTACACTGATCAGTCTTAGAGCATTGAGCCCAGAGCCTTCTATTTCTAAGTAATTCAAGTGCGAGTGAAGATTTAAATGCTGGCAGTGACTCATAGGCTCTTTCAGTTTCATAGACTCTTTAAGTTCTACAGCATGGAAACAGGTCCTTTGGCCCTCCATTCTCTCAGTTTTCTCAGTCTGAAGAAGGGTCTCGACCCAAAACGTCACCCATCCCTTCTTTCCAGAGATGCTGCCTGTCCCGCTGAGTTACTCCAGCATTTTGTGTCTACATTCTCTCAGTTAGTGTATTCCAGTTCTTGTCATATGTGTCACTATCTGGTTAATAATGTCATAGAGCATACAGTATGGAAACAGGCGTACGGGTCCTTTATGTCCATGCCAACCAAGTTACATACTGGGCTAATCCCATTTGCCTGCATTTGACCTAAATCCCTCTAAACTCTTCACCTCCTACAAGGCGAAATCAGGAGGCAGCTTGAATGTCAGGGAAGCACCTCGACCCACTGCAGATCACTTACCGCCTCAACAGGTCAACGGTGGATGTGATCTCGCTGGCTCTCCACTCCGCACTGGATCACTTAGACAACAAAAACTCATATGTCAGGCTGTTATTCATAGACTACAGCTTGGCATTTACTACCATCATCCGCTCCAAGCTGGTTACCAACCTCTCAGATCTGCGTCTCTGCGCATTCCTCTGCAACTCCTCATCCACAGACCACAGTCTGTCCGTATTGGTGGAAATGTGTCATCCTCGTTAACAATCCGCACGGGAGCACCTCAAGCCTGTTTGCTCAGCCCCCTGCTGTACTCATTCTATACTCATGACTGCGTAGCTAGACATAGTGCGAACTCCATCATCAAGTTCGTCGACGACACCACTGTTGTGGGACGAATTACTGATGGGGACGAGTCAGAGTATCGAAGTGAGATCGACCGATTGACCAAATGGTGCCAGCACAACAACCTGGCTCTCAACACCAGCAAAACCAAAGAACTGATTGTGGACTTTGGAAGGGGTATGAAAGTGACTCACAATCCAGTTTATATCAATGATGGTGGAAAGGATCAAGAACTTCAAATTCCTGGGCGTGCATATTTCCGAAGATCTTTCCTGGTCCCAGCACACTGATGCAATCATAAAGAAGGCACGTCAGCGCCTCTACTTCCTGAGAAGATTACGAAGAGTCTGTATGTCAAGGAGGACTCTCTCGAACTTCTACAAATGCACAGTAGAGAACATACTGACTGGTTGCATCGTGGCTTGGTTTGGTAACTTGAAAGTGCAGGAGCGGATAAGATTACAGAAAGTTGTGACCACTGCCCAGTACATCATCGGCTCTGACCTCCCCACCATCGAAGGGAGCTATCGCAGTCGCTGCCTCAAAAAGGCTGCCAACATCATCAAAGACCCACACCATCCTGACCACACGCTCATCTCTCCGTTGCTATCGGGAAGAAGGTACAGGAGCTTGATATCTGGGACATCTCCGCTGACATCTCCTGGACAGACAACATCACAGCGGTCATCAAGAAGGCTCAGCAGCGGCTGCACTTCCTGAGGGTCCTCAGGAAGCACAACCTGGACTCCAACCTGCTGCTGACCTTCTACCGCTCGTCCATTGAGAGCCTGTTGACGTACTGCATTACAGCATGGTACGGTAGCTGCACCATGGCAGACAGGGAGAGGCGTCAGAGGGTAGTCAGGGCAGCTCAGAAGATCATCGGCTGCCCTCTCCCCTCTCCCCTCTCTGATGGACATTTACACCTCCCGCTGCCTCAGCAGGGTGAAGAATATTATCAAGGACAGCTCCCATCCTGCATTTGGCCTGTTCAACCTGCTACCCTCAGGGAGGCGCTATAGGTGCATCAGCACAAGGACAAATAGACTCAAGAACAGTTTCTTTCCAAAATCCAATATCTCCCTGAACTCACACATGCACTGACTTCACAGCCTAACCCCCGGACTTCCATCTATCCACCTACTGTAATTTGTACTGTAACTGTAATTTCCAATATGTGCAATAACCCATACTGGATATAGGAATCCTATTTATCCATCCTATTTATCCATTGTCTTTTTATAGATATGTATATAGCGCTGCAGAAACTGTGCACCTTATCCCCCCCCCCCCCCCCCCCCCCCCATTTTAGGCCTCAACTGGAGTTCTGTGTACAATTCTGGTCATGAAACTGTAAGAAACATTAATAATGCTGGAGAGGTTGCAAAGGAAATTAACCAGGATGTTGCCTGGCATGGAGGCTTTTAGTTATGAGATTGTAGAACCTGGGCCTGTTTTCCCTGGAGCAAAAGAGATTAACAGGAGACGTTGTTGACATATATAAATTATCTGGATTAAATTCCACCTGTCATTTCTTAGCCCATTTCACCAACACACTGATATCGGGCACCGACCAGACAGCGGGCATTCATGTCTGATGACACAGTGGTCTATAAGAAGTTCAGATACGACCTTGGTAAGGCCATCAAAAAGGCCAAAAGGGAGTTCTGCTCCAAGCTGGAGGATGAGACAGATGTTCGGCAGCTGTGGCGGGGACTGAATGCAATCACCTCTTACAAGGCGAAACCAGGAGGTAGCTCGGATGTCGGCGATACATCACTCCTGGATGAGCTCAATGCATTTTACGCACGCTTTGATAGGGAGAACACCGATGTGCCTTCCCGAGCCCCTATTCGCTGTGATGGTATTTCAGTCTCAGTCACAGAGGCCGACGTCAGGAAATCCTTCAGAGGGGTGAACCCTTGAAAAGCGTTTGGACCTGATGGCATACCTGGTCGTGTCCTAAAAATCTGTGCGGATCAACTGGCTGGAGCTTTTACAGACATTTTCAACCTGTCACTTCTGAGGTCTGAGGTTCAAAAGGGCATCAATAATACTGGTGCCCAAGAAGAGCAAGGTGACATGCCTCAATGACTATCGGCCTGTGGCACTAACTCCTGTGGTGATGAAGTGCTTCGAGAGGTTGATCATGGTGAAAATCAACTCCTACCTTGACAAAAATCTGGACCCACTGCAGTTCGCTTACCGCCACAACAGATCAACGGTGGACGCGAGCTCGCTCGCCCTCCGCTCTGGACCACTTGGACAACAAAAACTCATATATCAGGCTGCTATTTATTGACTACAGCTCAGCATTTAACACAATCATCCCTCCAAGCTGGTTACCAAACTCGCAGAACTGGGTCTTTGCACATCCCTCTGCAATTGGATCCTCGACTTCCTCATCCACAGACCACAGTCTGTTCGTATTGGTGGAAATGTGTCAGACTCGATAACAATCAGCATGGGAGCACCCCAGGGCTGCGTGCTCAGCCCCCTGCTGTACTCACTCTATACTCATGACTGCGTAGCCGGTCATAGCGCGAACTCCATCATCAAGTTCGCTGACGACACCACTGTTGTGGGACGTATCACTGATGGGGATGAGTCCGAGTATAGAAGAGAGATCGAGCGACTGTCCATATGGTGCCAGCACAACAACCTGGCCCTCAACACCAGCAAAACCAAGGAACTGATTGTGGACTTTGGAAAGAGTAGGATGGGGACCCACAGTCCTGTTTATATTAACGGGTCGATGGTTGAAAGGGTCAAGAGCTTCAAATTCCTGGGCGTGCACATCTGTGAAGATCTTTCCTGGTCCGAGAACACAGATGCAATTATTAAGAAAGCTCATCAGCGCCTCTACTTCCTGAGAAGATTACGGAGAGTTGGTCTGTCAAGGAGGACTCTCTCTAACTTCTACAGGTGTACAGTAGAGAGCTTGCTGACTGGTTGCATTGTGGCTTGGTTCGGCAACTTGAGCGCCCTGGAGAGGAAAAGACTACAAAAAGTAGTAAACACTGCCCAGTCCATCATCGGCTCTGACCTTCCTTCCATCGAGGGGATTTATCACAGTCGCTGCCTCAAAAAGGCTGGCAGCATCATCAAGGACCCACACCACCCTGGCCACACACTCATCTCCCTGCTACCTTCGGGTAGAAGGTACAGGAGCCTGAAGACTGCAACAACCCGGTTTAGGAATAGCTACTTCCCGACAGCCATCAGGCTATTAAACCTGGCTCGGAACTCTGAACATTAATAGTAAGATTAAACGAGAACTTACCAGTTTGAAGTTTGATCTTTATTTTATGAGGAGTTACGATGAGGGATTACGTGAAGACCCCGCCAGCACGCATGCGCGACATTCTTCAAAGCAGTGGTGTGAAATCACAGAACAAAAAACAGTCTCAATGACTGACATAGTAAGAGAAAAAAGAGAACTTTCATACCAGGTGATCTTTATAATAGAGGGTTGGGAGCGGAGGGCACGTAATCCCTCATCGTAACTCCTCATAAAATAAAGATCAAACTTCAAACTGGTAAGTTCTCGTTTAATCTTACTATTTTACTTCGGAGTCACGTGAGTGACTACGTGAAGATTTCAAAGCTCTGTGATTTCATGCCCTGGAAGCTCCATGCTCACACACCGCTAAAGCTGGGATAAGAGGATGGACGTGATTCAGACAAGACACTGGCTGAAAAACAAAACAGGTATTTATTCATACCAAACACAATATTGTGTCCCAAAAGGGTTATTTAACTGGCAGCACTTAAGATCCTCCCTGCATAATTGTCAGGGGAGGTCACGGGTTTGTTATAAAAGCGGTGGAAGGTTCTCTCATTGTTCCAACCCGCTGTGGCCAGGATGTGATCCAGTGGTACCTCCATCCTTCTAGCCGCCGAGGTGGATGCTGCCCTGGTGGAGTGAGATTTATACACATTAGTATCCACCCCCGCCGCATCCAGTACCACCCTTAACCATCTGGAAATGGTTTGCACCGTGACCCTGTGATGAGGCTTCTTGTGACTGACAAGCAAAGCTGTTTCCGTGCCCCTTAGATCTTTAGTGACTGAAATGTATCGCAGAATCAATGTAACGATACAAAGACGAGTGTCCGCTGGGTAACCCAGGAACTCCAAAGTATGTCCAGACACTCCGGGTCGATCTTGCTTCAATAGTCCCTGCACCTGGAATGTGATTTTCCCACTGGTAATTGCCATGGCATCCAGACTGAGTTTGTGCAGGGACTGGACCCGTTGCGCCGTGATCAGTGCCATTATCATGACCATTTTGTAGGTTAATTTGGCCAAAGGGAGTCCGTGTTCGGTGTCCATCCTCGCAGCATCGTCAATACCGTGCTGATGTCCCAGGTATGGCTATATCTGGGCCTGGGGGGATTAGAATTAAATATTCCCCGCATAAATTTGGATACCAGGGGATGTGACCCAATTCCCAATTGGTCACTCCCCTTGCCCAAGTAAGACGATAGGGCACTCCTGGCACAGTTAATGGCGCTGTAGCTTAAACCCTCATCGTAATGAAGGGTAGCCAGAAACTCCAGCACTTCCGTGATGGTGGCGGTTTCGTATGTAGTTTTAGTAGTCACGCAGAATCTTTCCCACTTCCTGATGTAGGTCAAGTACTGCTTCCTTGTGGACTCTCTGCAGGCTCCCGTGATAGTATCAATGGTCCTGTTGGAGAGTCCGAGTCCATGAAGTGGCCGTTTTAAAGTCTGCAGATTAACAAATCCATACGATCATGACATGGATGACTTTCTCCTGTAACAGGATGAACAAGCAGGCTTGGTCTTTTATTCACCCTGACACAGGGTTCTGTGGCCATCTTTTGTACCAGAGGGAACCATGGTTGAGTAGGCCAGTCGGGCACTACCAAGATACCCGATGCGGAGTCTTGCTTGATTTTTTGCAAGACCCGACTGATGAGGCAGAAAGGGGGGAAAGCGTAGAAAAACAAATCCCCCCAGTGTAGCGAGAAAGCATCCATCGCTACCGCCCCCGGGTCTGGCTCCCAAGCAACATACGTTGGTAGTTGATGATTTAGCCTGGACGCGAAAAGGTCGATATCTGGTGTCCCATAACGTTCTACAATATCTGTAAACACTTTCCGATCCAACATCCATTCTATGTTGTCGTTGAATTTCCGTGATCTGGTGTCTGCCACTGTGTTCAGTTTACCTGGTAGGTAAGTTGCAGAGATCCAAATTCCTCTTTGCAGACACCAGTGCCAGATATTGTTGGCCAATTCATCACACGATATCGACTTTACACCGCCCATGTGGTTAATATAGGCTACCACCGTGGTGTTGTCAATCTGTAGTCTAACATGAACTTTGTGCATGTTAGTGCAGTATGCTTTAAGTCCGTGAAATGCTGCGAGCATTTCTGAATAGTTAATCCCTAAGTTTTTAAATAGGGTTAACTCTGGTGCACTCCATCTACCTCCACAGCTAGAGGTAGTGTTAGTAGCTCCCCACCCTTTGGCACTGGCATCCGTTTGTAAGGTGATCGAGGGATTGGCGATAGTCATGGGTTTGGAACAATTTTGGGCATTGCCCATCCACCAATATAGTTCAGCTTTTGCCTTTTCTGGAATTTTCATGGGCCTATCAAAATGGCCAGCATGATTTTTGAGCGCCGTAATTTTTGCTCTTTGTAAATTTTGGTAATGTAAGGGCCCATATTGTGCTGCAGGAAATGCAGCTACTATCTTCCCAATCACCCTGGCCACCTGCCGAATGGATGGGACCTTAATGCCAAAGAGGCTCCTGCAAGCCTCTATCAGGTCTTCCACCTTGCTTGGTGGTAACGTGACAGACATTTGCACTGAGTCAATAATGAACCCCAAATATTTCATGGTGGTAGAGGGTTCCAATATTGATTTATCTGGATGTATCGTAAACCCCAGTATCTGAAAAATATGTTTCGTGGCTGTGACTGCCAAAGTAGCCATTTCCAAATTCTCCCCCACTATGAGGATGTCATCAAGATAGGCCATAACAGTATGATTCTGTTTCCTTAAATAGGCCAAAGCTGGTTTCAATATCTTGGTAAACAATCTGGGTGCTGACGATAGCCCATTAGGCAAAGCTTTATATTGCCATAATTGTCCCATCCAGATAAATTTTAAGTATTTCCTATGATCCTTGTGTATGGGTACTGAATAGTATGCATCTTTAAGGTCAACGCATGCCATGTAGTACCTATTGGCTACAAGCTGAGTAGCAGTGTCGAAGGTGTCCATTTTAAAATGGATATACTGGACAGAAGTATTCAGGTCGGTCAAATCTATGATGATGCGGCACCCGCCATCTTTTTTGTTTTTAGTGAATATATTAGACACGAACTCCTGAGGTTCTTTAAAGGCCTTTTCAATTACCCCTTTTTCTATTAACCTCTGTAGTTCAGCATGCCCTGCTGCCTTATCTCTATGAGAAAGGACGAATTTCCGACTAGGCGCATGCTGTACCGGGGTAGGGAGTTCGTGAATAAATTCAATTTTGTAGCCCTGAATACTCCTGAGTATATAACGATCAGAGGTAAAAGTGAGCCAATTCTCGAGGAACATGTGCAACCTGCCCCCTATGCAGAGTGAATTTAGGTCAGTAGTGTTCTTGGGGATCCCAGACCCACCTACCTCCATGGTTACTGCCGGTGTGGAGGTTTCTGCCCTTGCTTCCTCGGCTGGTTGTAGGTGTTCTGGGAGTGGCGCATCTTCCAAGGAGGCCGGCCTGGGCCTTGGCCTAAAAAAGACCGCTGTGCAGGTATGCCGGCCTTCGAGCTTTCACCACCGGCAGACCTCTTAGGGTAACTCTGCCCGGTGGGTGCGTAGGGGTGCGTTCTGTGTGGGTGATGAGGCTTAGTGTACCCAGGTACTTTAATAAGGCCCAAAGCCTTAGCCTCCTCGTCAAGATCTTTTACCTGTTTGGGGAGATCTTCCCCGAATAACAGGCTTGGAGGCTGCGTCTTCCCAGGCTTGCATAACCCCGCGAACTTGGGGTTAAGCGCCGGCTTTATAATGCTTTTCCTGAAATTGTTAATTTCATACTGTGTATTGCACAGTAAGGCCAAAGCATCTTGCAGCTCTTGCGGCATATCCACTCCCACTGCTGTTCTGGCTACTGCAGTAATCCCTGCGGTAAGGAGCTTCAGGATCTTCTGAAGTTTCATCTCCTGCCCTCTACTTGAGGGGCTCATGTTCCCCCATATCGGGTTGTTCACCGCGGGCACATTTAACGATTTGCAGTTTTCTGGCGCCAAATATTTATCTGCTGTGGCATTGATGGCCTGTTCCTGAAGTTGGTTGGTGGCCATATAATCAATGCTGGCAGCCAGCTTGGGGTGGATGGGTAGGCCCTTCTGGTGGGGCATAGCATGTTTGCTCACCACATCCATATAATCTTCACACACCTCTGACGCTGCAGGTGCTTCAGCCAACTCTCCCTCTTCTGGGTCAGCCCAGTTCTGACCCTCAATGCTCCCCTGTATAGAAGGGGATACATTGGGCAGTCCTCGAAAGGAACTTGCCGTGGGCCTACTAGGGGTCCCACTGTGATCCTGCCCCTGCTGTAACAGGTCACGTTGGAGCATCTGCTCCATCAGCCGCTCAATGCGGTCAAGGCGACCTCCGTCGCTACCAGCGAGCGGGGTGCCCTCGGGACCGGACTCCGCTGAGTCCGCCCCGGCCGACTTCCGGGTAGTTTTCCCTGACCGTGGCGTACCAACGGTCTCAAAGTCCGAAAAGTCGGGAGCTGCAGGTGGAACCTGAAGCTCTGGAGAAGCGGTTCTCCGCTGGCTGCTGTCCTTAGCCGCTGATTTGGCCGCCGCTCTCTTACTCTTTCTCCCTTCCATTATGGTCGACTCACTCCTTCGGTGAGACTTACCTGGCGTGAGCTTTTTAAACTCACGCTGGAGGAGCCCCGCTCCTCCCGACCGTCGCTTCCGCATGCGTACGACGATATGTCGCGCATGCGTGCTGGCGGGGTCTTCACGTAGTCACTCACGTGACTCCGAAGTAAAATATCCCTCCATCTGTTATTTGTACTTTGTTAATTTATTAAGTCATGGGTGTATTTATGTATAGAATTGTAGTCAATGCCTTCTATGTTCTGTTGTGCTATGCAAAGAAAGATTTTCATTGTCCTGTCAGGGACACATGACAATAAACTCCTTTGACTTGATTTTGACTATCACTCTGTAGCCTCAAGCTGCAGATTATCTCCACATTGTCAAGAACTCTACCAATCTCCATGTCATCTAAGAGCTTACTGATTATGCCTCCTACATCCACATGGATGCTGCCTGACTAGCTGAGTTACTCCAGCACTTTGTGTGTCTCTTTGCAAATCACCATCTGCAGTTTCTTGTTTCTTCATGTAAACCATATGGACTGTATTGCATCAACAACTTTCCACATGAACCATCAAATGCACTGGGAAGGGTTGAAACCTCTCACTTTATGGAACTAACATTCATTTGTCAGACCATAACTTTGGAAGTCCTACTCCACATGGCTTGATGTTTATCCAGTACTTCTTAATCATGATGCAACAAGGAGATTATGTATTTTTGGTAGGCCTATACCTCACTTTAATACAATTACAGCAGTAGGGTTGTCTGGAATTGTGCCATTAGTCAAGTATGAAAACCTTGATAGACACAAAAAGCTGGAGTAACACAGCAGGCCAGGCAGCATCTTTGAAGAGAAGGATTGGGTGATGTTTCAGGTCGAGCCCTTCTTCAGACTATGTCTGAACCATAAGAGCCTATGAGAATGACCACAAGACACTGATACTGCTGTTTGACAGACCTACAATTTGCTGCATTGACTGAGTTTTAATTACCTCTCCAGAAATAAAATCTCCAACAACCTACAACATTCGTCAGACCAGATGTACAAGGCAACATACCCATCAGCGTTCACCACGAAGAAATGTGAAACAAGGTATCTCTTAATTTATTGATGTCACTGTTTATGCATGACCTTGTGGTATTCGGATACAGCTGATTTTGAAGAGATTGGTAATCATATAACCCATCTGATAATTAGATAATTATATAGTGCTTTAGGACAAAGTATTTCGAAATTCAAGGATCTGATAACAATCTTCTCAACTTGTCGCATTTATTGATGTTCACAGACCCAAGCCGTTCTGTTCCTGAGAGCCAACAGGCAACATTAGAAGCTTAAAGGTTTCTAATCCTTCCTCTTTCGCAGCTGAGATTAAAGATCTTTCATCTGAAATATTAATGCTGCTCTTTCTTCCACAGACTATACCTGAGCTATTGAGTTTTTCCAGCAGTTTCCATTTGTATTGTAAGACTCTGCAAGTCATTTATTTCAATCTGATATCAGTGGATAAAGAATGTAACTTTTTTTTCTGTGGATTATTTATTTCTGAACTGAAAATCAAAAATAGTTGGTTAAATTTGGTTAATCATAGCTTTGTGCATCACAGAAACAGGCCCTCTGGTCCCACCTTGTCCACGCTGACCATGATGCCAATCCACACTAATCCAATTTGCCTGCATACCTCACATCTCCATTAAACCTCCCCTCTCACCTTAAACCCCTATCCTCCACTTCTGGAGTCCCCTTGCCTTCATTTATCTATGCTATAAACCTCCATAAAATTCCTCCTCAGCCTCCAGTAGGCTATGCAATCTATCTTTACGACTGCAGCCCTCCATTCCATTCAACAACTGATGAATGACTTCTGCACTCACTCTACCACAATCTTCCATAGTGTGGTGTCCTGAACTGCTGAACTGTACACAACACTCCAAGCATGGCCTAACCAATGATTTGTACACTCGCAATACGATGTCCCAACTCTTATTCTCAATTCCATGGCCAATTAATGCAATCAAATCAAATGCCATTTTTCAACACACTATCCATCTAGTCAAAGGCTTTGCAAAAGTCCATATACTGTAGATAACACCCAACACCCTGCACAATGAATCCTCTTGATTACCTGTTCAAAATTCTCCAAAAGGTGTGTGAGACACTATTTCCCGTGCAGAAATCCATGCTGACTAACCCTAATGTTATCTTGTCTATCTAGAATTATCTCCAGTGACTTACAGGTATCCATGACAGATGTCAGGATCACCAGCCTGGAGTTCTCTGGTTTCTCTTTGTTGCCCTTCCTAAATCATCGTACGACATTAGCCATCCTCCAGTCTTTTGGAACATTACCTGTGGCTAAAGATTAAACAAATTTCTCTGCAGGCACCTCGTGATTTCTTACTTCGCTTCCCACAAGGTTCAAAGATGCACTTGGTCAGTGCAGAGAAAGTGTAGTTAAGAAAAAGTACAAAGGCTGCATTATCATCCTGATGCACGTTCTGACCACCATTACCTCATGTTCGGTAATTTGGATATGGGCCAAGATATCTTGGACCATACAACTCATTTCCTACACGACTCATTTCCTTCAAATCCTTAGCTTTCATGATCTTCTCCACAGTAAAAACTGATGAGAAATGCTCATTAAACATTTCACCCTTCTTCTTTTGCTTCATCCAGAGACAGCCACGCCAATCTCCCCTTGTCATCCATTTTAAAATACCTGCAGAATATCTTAGGATTTTTCTTTACTTTGCTTGCCAGATCCATCTCATGTCCTTTTTTTTGCCCTCCTGATTTCCCTCTTAAATGTACTCTCACATTTCAAATACTCTTCAGAGGACTCACTTGATTCCAACATGCCTCCTTTTCTTCCCTGACCAGAGCCTCAATATATCCTATTAACCAGGGTTCTCTGAACCCGACAACCTTACCCTTCTACTTAAATGGAAAATGTTGTGCCTGAAGTTTTGCTACCATACTTTTAAAAATCTTCCACTTGTCAGATATCCCTTCAGCTGCAAACAGTCTCATACAGACTACGAGTAAGTTCCTGCCTGATGCCTCCAAATTTTGGACCCTAATTTGTGTAACAGTCCGATCCTTAAAAATATGGTCACTGGTTCCAAAATGATTTCACACAGTCACTTCAGTCACTTGCCCTACCTTGAGCAAAAAACTGCTCAAGGAGGAGCCCTGCGGGACATGCAGCATCTGTGGAAGGAAATGGTCAGACAGCATTTTAGGTCGACACCCTTCTTCAGGCTGATTGGAATGGAGGCAGAAAGCTGGAAAGAGAGGCAGGGGTGGGGCAAAACCTGACAAATGATAGGTGGATACAGGTGAGGGGGGTTGATTAGCAGATGGGTGGAGGAAGTGACAAAGGCTGGAGGTGAAAAGGATACGAAAGGAAAGGAAAGAAGAGAAGTGAAATGTTAAGTATTATTATCCATGCTACATTACCAGTGCCAAGTTCCCCAACATCAACATCCTGGGAATCATCATTGACAGCTAGACCAGCCACATAAATACTGTGACTACAGTATCAGGTCAGCAGGTTAGAGGCTAGGTATCTTCTTAAGCCTTTGTATTGCCTACAAGGCACAAATGAAGAATATGATCGAATATCCCATTTACCCGGATGAGTTTAGCTTCAACAGCACATGTGAATCTTACCCCCATCCAAGGCAGAGCTACCCATTGGACCAGCTCCCATCCATCTCCTTAAACATTGAATTTTTCCGCTAAGGATGTATAGTGGCTACAGCAGTTACATACCTCGGAGACTCCGGCAGCAACTCCAAAACCTGCATCCTCTTCCACGGAGAAGGAAGTATACAGGGGCAGCACGTTGGTATGTTATTCTCCAGGTGACATCATCCTTGCAAGCATATCACCTTTTCTATGTTATTTTTGGATCAGTATCCCCAAAATGGTTACTTGATGGTCAGCATGCATATATTCTATGACTATGACATGCATTTTGGGATACCTTCATGTTAAAGAGTGGAGCAGATCATGAGGTAGCATTGGAGCATAGGATGCTGAGGTGTGATCTTACTGAGGTTTACAAGATGATGAGGGGCATGCATGAAGTGAACTGGGTCAGCTACTTGATATGATCAGGCATGTGTATTCCGGGGTTGGTGGGAGGATGGTGAAATGGGGCTGGGATGGTTTGCACCGGAGCCCATTGCAAGAAGTAATTCAATTCATTCATTGCCCAGCATGTTGCAATAACATTCCCAGGATCAGAGGAAGGCCATAATAGCAAAATACTCTTCACATGCACAGCATATCATAAAATACATTAAAAATAAATAAAACTCTTGTCAAAAGAAGCCACCATTGCATTGTAGTAGCTAATTTCTGCTGAGCAAAGATCAACAAAATAACAAACAAATCATAACTTGACCCCAGTGAAAAGGTGATCTGCTGTTGAAAAACGTACTAATTTGGAATAAAATCTTTTTGGGACATTTCTAAATACCACAATGTTTGTCAAGTAGATGTTTCTTGAATTATTAATGCAATTTCTATTCTCCATTTATTATGGCATGGTCACTTCTAGCTTTCAGACCTCAGGATAGCACCTATCTGTTGCTGATGATCTCTGATACTTCTTATAATTTGATGTCCTATACAGTATGAGGTAGTTGTCCCAAACACTGTACTCAAGGGGAAGAGACTTCATAGAGTCACAGTCAGAATTGTAAAGTCATAAAACACGGAACCAGTCCCTTCAGTCCAACATCTCCATGCCAACCAAGATCACACATCCACGCCAGTCCCATTTATCCACGCATGGCCCACATTCTTCTAAACTTTTCCTATCCATGTGTCTGTCCAAATGTATTTTAAATGTTGTTATTGTACCTGGCTCAGCTACTTCTCCTGGCAGCTCGTTCCATATACCCATGACCCTCTGTGTGTAAAAGTCGCACCTCCAGTTCCTCTAACATTTTTCCCTCTCATCTTCAACCTACGCTCTCCAGTTCTTGATTCCTCTACCCTAGGAAAAATACTTTGTGCATTCACCCTATCTATTTCACGATTTCATACATCTCCATAAGATCATGACTCAGCCTACTGAACTTTAAGAAATGAAGTCCTAACCAGCCCAACCTCTCACTATAACTCAGGCCCTTGAGTTCTGGCAACATCCTTGTCAATATTCTCTGCACTCAATCCAGCTTAATGTCATCTTTCGTATCACGGGATGACCAAAACTGAATATAATACTCACCAGGCCTCACCAACATCCTGAAAAACTGTAACATGAAGTCCCAATTTCTGTATCATTTCCATGACTGATGACGGCCAGTGTGCCAACAGCCTTTTCCACCACCCTATCTACTGGCAATGCTATTTTCAGTGAACTATGTATGTAGGTTTTCATTTACCTCCATTAGGATACAACTTGTCAGTTTCTGGGCATTTACTGGCTTTCAGTCCCATTATTTTCTACAGCGACATTTTGTTAATAACTGTCCGGGTTCCAGTGCATTGATGTAAAAGAAAACTCACCAACAGCTCTACTTTCTCCAAAGTTCAGCATATCACCAAAAATTCTTCCAAACTTCCACATTTGTACGGTGGAGAGCCTACTGACTGTTTGCACCATAGCCTGTTTCAGTAACTCAAATGCCTAAGAAGGAAGTAAGGAAGGAGAAAGTGGTGAACATGGCCCGGTACATCATGGGTACTATTGAAGTGATCTGCAGGAAGCTCTGCCTCAAGAAGGCAGCTAAAATCTCCAAAGCCCCACACCACCCTGGTTATACTCTCAAATGTGCTGATACCATTGCGAAGAAGTTACAAGAACTGTGACTTCTGGATTAAAGCATAGCTTTTCCCCATAAATCACTAGGGTCTTCAATCACCCTGCACAACCCAAAAAACGACCCTACCTCAGTACCAAACTACAATGGACATTGTAAAAGGTTCCAGTACATACTTCAACTTGCACTATTATTGTCTGGTTACCTAGTATAACATCATTTATTGTATTATTGTTTATTGTATTACTGTAGGAATTTATTTTTCATGGTCCTGGTGCATATGGCAATTAAATGTTCTTGAATTTTGACATTTACTAATATAGGTTCCATTTTTCTTCACCTTCATTATATTCTTGGGTCCCCAAATCTGAAAATCAATCCCTCTACTACTTGAATATATTTAGTGATTGTGCACCCACAGCCTTTTTCCATAGATAAATCCAAAGAATCTCTATCCTTTCAATGAAGAAATTTCATCCTATCTCTATTCCGAATGACCATTCCCTTATTTTGAGACTAAGACCATTGGTTCTAAACATCCCAGGAAGGGAACTATCATCTCCAAATTTATCTAAAAGGTCATCTCACAAAAATGTTATAGTTTTCAATGAGATAACCCCTCATTCTTTTAAATTTAGTTGACCTTGTCTGCATAACCTCATTTCATATGACAAATTCACCATCCCAGGGATCAATCTGCCGATCCTTCACTTTATTCCTCAATCACGTGTATCCTTCCTCATGCGAAGAGCAAAGCCTTGTATACACTATTCTAGATGCAGTTTCACCAGGGCTCTGGCGCACGATGTTCTTCCATTCACATATTACTGTGAGAGGTTCAAGTGTGGGTGCTGCAACTCATCCTTTAATCTATTTTCTAGCGCCAACAAGTCGCCGCCATCAGATGAGAAGCGCAAGTCATTCCAGCCCAAGAAGAAAGCCGACTCCTTGCCCCCCATGTAAGTTGCCTCTCGATGATATGATGCAGCAGTTTAAGTTCAACCTCCTCATTACTGATGTAAAGTGCATAGAGACTGGGCAGATGTAACCCCTCTAAGAATTGCATAACCCAGATCCCCATTTTTATAAAGCTATCATTTTATGAGTGTTTTTAATATCAGACAATGATCTTTTATAAAAGTGGATTTTGCGGCCTATTTTGGAAGTGTGTGTGGGAAAGAAAGCATTTGTGTTAAACAGCCACCTGGCAAATATATATGTGGTGGAGCAAGGGCATGAACTTAGTAAAACTTCACAATACCTTTGATAGTTGGTCAGGTAGCGAAGGGGAGCAATCCATATCAGTAAAACTATTGGTAGCCCATGATGTTGGAGCCTGAAGAGGAGGAGGTGATAAGACACCATAATAGTTATGGTGCCAGTCTGAAGAAGGGTCTCGCCCCAAAACATCACCCATTCCTTCTCTCCACTAATGCTGCCAGTCCTGCTGAGTAACTCCAGCTTTTTGCGTCTATCTTCGGTTTAAACCAGCACCTGCAGTTCCTTCTTACACATAACAGTTAAATGATTTGATTTGTGATCTGGCTTTCTTTTTTAAATATTTACTAGACCAAATGGAGATTCTGCTCCCCTATTGCAATATTCCACCACTGACCTGTTCCCCCATCGCAACCTGTTCCCCCAACGCCATATTCCACCACTCACGCATAGCCCCCAACTGTGCAGGCGTGGCTCATTTCTCCTCATCCCACAGCACTCCCTCCTCCTCCTCTTCACCTTCCATCTTCAATCCCTAGAGAGGGAGGGGGTAGAGGGAGAGGAAGAGGGGGGGGGTAGAGAGAGAGAGGGAGGGGGGTTGAGAGGGAGGGTAGAAGGAGGGGAGGGGGTTAAAGAGGAAGACAAGCGGAGAGGGAAGGGGGGTAGAGAGAGAGGGAGAGGGGTACAGGGGGAGGGAGGGGGTAAAATGGGGGGGAAGGGAGGGTAGAGGGAGAGGGTGAGGAAGGGTCAGGGAGGGGGGTAGAGAGAGAGGGGGTAGATTGGGTGGGAGAGAGGATAGATAGGGAGGGGGTAAAGAAGTTGAGGGAGGGTAGAGAGGGAGGGGGCGAGATAAGGAGTGCAGACGTGGCAACTACCCTCCCTACCCTCTCCTCTCCCTCAATCCCCCCACTCTCCCTCCTCACCTCCCCAGTGGCCCCATTGTTGTTAGGCCTCACTACAGTGGTCTCGATGTCTCATTCAGAGCCGTGGTCTCGATGCCTCCTTGATGGCCGCGTAAACCCCAACCAGGGCGTCGTGGGTTAAAGCCCGGGTCAGAAAAAGCGGAACGTTAATTGAAATGCGGCCTCCCCCCTGATATAATTGGAAGCTGGTGGCCGCCCACTCCCCCTTGGTGGCCGCCCACCCCCCCTTTGTGATGTCACTCGAAGCGGGTTGAAGGACGTTTCCCGTTTAAAAAGTTGGTTTTAGCTATATTTCAAACGCTATAACTTGTGAAATATGACATGAAATGTGAAGTGAAACAGTTTATTTTATCGACGGGGTTAATGTTATTAATAATCTGTGAAAATGTCTGCTCTGGACTTAGGATGCAATTAAAACAAAACAATTTTTACAGCTATCCAGAAGTTTATGCTTTGCCATATTGAGATTAATTTTTTTTAACATTTGATTGATGAATTAAATTTAAATTTCCAAATTTGCATTCTGGGCTTCGAAGGAGTACCTCAGGAATAATGGTATTGTAACTAACCAGTGAACTACTGTACCCATGGTGTAAAACCGTGGGAACAGAAGTGATTTGAATGCTAAAGCAGTAACGGTAATCATGAAATCGTATAATGAACCGGATTTGATAAAGGAACTTGAGGTTAAGGAGCCATTAGGAGGTAGTGAACATAATATGGTCGGGTTCAATCTGCAGTTGGAGAGGGAGAAAGGTAAATCGGAGGTGTAAGTGTTACAGTTGAATAAAGGGGACAATGGAGCGATGAGGAGCTGGCCAAAGTTGACTGTAAAGATACCCTAGTAGGTGTGACAGTGGAACAAAAATGGCAGGTATTTCTGGGAATAATACAGAAGGTGCAGGATCAGTTCATTCCAAAGAGGAAGAAAGATTCCAAGGGGAGTAAGGGGCGACCATGGCTAACAAGGGACGTCAGGGACAGTATAAAAATAAAAGAGACGAAGTACAACGTAGCAAAGATGAGCGGGAAGCAAGAGGATTGGGTAATGTTTAAAGAGCAACAGAAGATAACTAAAAAGGCAATACGTGGAGAAAAGATCAGGTATAAAGGTAACCAGACAAGAATATAAAGGAGGATAGTAAAAGCTTCTTTAGGTATGTGAAGAGGAAAAAAATAGTTAAGACCAAAGTTGGACCCTTGAAGACTGAAACAGGTGAATTTATTATGGGGAACAAGGAAATGGAAGATGAGTTGAACAGGTACTTTGGATCCATCTTCACTAAGGAGGACACAAACAATCTTCCTGATGTACTAGTGGCCAGAGGATCTGGGGTGATGGAGGAACTGAAGGAAATCCACATGAGGCAGGAATGGTGTTGGTTAGACTGATGGGACTGAAGGCTGATAAATCCCCAGGGCCTGATGCCCTGCATCCCAGGATATTTAAAGAAGTGGCTCTAGAAATCGTGGATTCATTGGTGGTAATTTTCCAATGTTTTATAGATTCAGGATCAGTTCCTGTGGATTGGAGGGTAGTTAATATTATCCCACTTTAAGAAAGGCGGGAGATAGTAAACAGTGAATTATAGACCATTTAGCCTGACATCGGTGGTGGGGAAGATGCTGGAGAAATAGCTAAAAAGATGAAATAACGGCACATTTCGATAGCAGTAACAGGATCGGTCCGAGTCAGAATGGATTTATGAAGGGGAAATCATGCTTGACTAATCTTCTGGTATTTTTTGAGGATGTAACTTGGAAAATTCTCAAGGGAGAGCCAGTGGATGCAGTGTACCTGGACTTTCAGAAAATATTTGATAAGGTTCCACATAGATTAGTGGGCAAAATTAGGGCACATGGTATTGGGGGTAGAGTGCTGACATGGATAGAAAATTGGTTGGCAGACAGGAAACAAAGAGTGGGGATGAACGGGTCCCTTTCAGAATGCCAGGCAGTGACTAATGGGGTACCACATGGCTCGATGCTGGGACCGCAGCTATTTACAATATACATTAATGATGTAGATGAAGGGATTCAAAATAACATTAGCAAATTTGCAGATGACACAAAGCTGGGTGGCAGTGTGAACCATGAGGAGGAATGTATGAGAATGCAGGGTGACTTGGACAGGTTGGGTGAGTGGGCAGATGCATGGCAGATGCAGTTTAAGATGGATAAATGTGAGGTTATACACTTAGGCAGATTATTATCTAAATGGTGTCATGTTGGGACAAGGGGAAGTACAATGGGATTTGGGGGTCCTTGTTCATCAGTCAATGAAAGTAAACATGCAGGTACAGCAGGCAGATAAGAAAGCGAATGGCATGTTGGCCTTCATAACAAGAGGAGTTGCGTAAAGGACCAAAGAGGTCCTTCTACAGTTAAATAAGGCCCTAGTGAGACACCTGGAGTATTGTGTGCAAGTTTGGTCCCCTAATTTGAGGAAGGATATTCTTGCTATTAAGGGAGTGCAGCGTAGGTTTACATGGTTAATTCCTGGGATGGCAGGACTGTCATATGCTGAGAGAATGAAGAGGCTGGTCTTGGATACTTTGGAGTTTAGAAGGACGACAGGGGATCTTATTGAAACATATAAGATTATTAAGGATTTGGACACGCTAGAGGCAGGAAACGTGTTCCTGGTGTTGGTGGAGTCCAGAACCAGGGGCCACAATTTAAGAATAAGGGGTAAGACATTTAGAACGGAGATGAGGAAACCATTTTTCACACAGAGAGTTGCGAGTGCCTCAGAGGGCGGTGGAGGCCGGTTCTATAGATACTTTTAAGAGAGAGCTGGATAGGGCTCTTAAAGTCAAGGGATATGGGGAGAAGGCAGGGTCGGGGTACTGATTGGGGATGTTCAGCCATGGTCACATTGAATGGCAGTGCTGGCTCGAAGGGCCAAATGGCCTACTCCTGCACCTATTGTCTATTGTCTATTGTCTATTGAAAGACAGCCAAATTGACATATATTAGTTGACCAGTGTGCTTTGGGAAATAAGTTTGCTTTAAATCATCCTTATATGCATCCCAAACTCTATACCATGCAGATAATTTTCAAATCCATGGAATAGTCATTCCGACTAGATATTTCCGATCAAGTGTCATCTTTTCAGGGCAGTCAAGAAGTAGTAGTCTTGTTCATGGCACACATATTCTGTGAATGAAGTAAAATAAAAAAATAACCTGAGACCTTCCAAGGAGAGTTCTGTGATTGTGAACGTAATTATATCTGAATAAAAATAACCGAATATTGATTTAATAACTTTAAAAAGGGATCTAAAACCCAGGTCATAGTCACACAGTACGGAAACAGACTCCTTCAGCCCAAATTGCCGATGCCGACCAAGATCCCATCTACACCCTCTACAGTACCTCCCTCTTACCCTTTCTATCCATGGACATGTCCACATGTCTTTTAAATATTGTTATAGTGTCTGCCTCATCTACCTCCTCTGGTAGCTCATTCCATATACCAACCACTCTCTATGTGAAAAGGTTGTCCCTCTTAAATCTTTCCCCTCTAACCTTAAAACTATTTTCTCTGGTCTTGATTCCCCTACTCTGGGTAAAAGACACAGTGCATTTACCCTATCTATTCCCTTCATGATCTATACACCTCTACGATATCACTCCTTAATCTATTTCATTCCAAGGAATAAAGTCCAAGCCTGGCCAACATTCCCTGTATCTCAGGCCCTCATGGTCTGGTAAAAATTTTCTTTGCACTGTTTCCACCTACATATAGCAGAGTGCCCAAAATTGTACACAATATTCCAAGTGTGGCCTCACCAACGTCTTGTACATGTAAAGGGCTTGTTCCACTGTTGCGACGTTTCAGCAACTGTCTTCGACCTTCAAGCTCGGGCATGAAGGAGCGTTACAGTGACCTCCTAGGACCACGTGTTGACCATTATTTGAGTTTGTGGCGAGCGCAAACTCTTCTAAACTCGCAAATTAGGTCGCCATAGTGGGACAGGCCCTTAACATTACATCCCAACTTCTATACTCAATACACTGACTGATGAGGAACAAGGTACCAAACACTTTTTTGTCCGCTGCATCTACTTGTAACACCACTCTCAAGGGACTATGAACCTGCAGACATAGTGCCATCTGTTCGATAACACTGCTACTTGCCTAACTGATGAAGATCTTCCTGCAATTTTTGATAACCATCTTTGCTACCTATAATACCACCAACTTTAGTATGATCTGTGAACTTACAGATCACGCCCTTCTACATACTTATCCAAATTGGTGATATAAACCACAAACAGCAATGGGGACAGCATTGATCCTTGTAGCATACCACTAGTCACAGGCCTCCAGTCTAAAATACATTTCCACTATTGTCTTTTTTCCTTCCATGAAGCCAATTCTGTATCCAGTCGGCTTGCTTATCCTGGATCCCATGAGATCTAACCGTCTAGAGCAGCCTACCATGCTGATCCGTATCAAATACCTTGCAGATGTCCAAATAGAGAATGTTTATAGCTTTGACCTTACCATCCTTTTTTGGTTACCTCTTCAAAACACTCAATCGGATTCATATGACAGTCTCCCACATTCAAAATCATACTGACTATCCCTAATTAGCTCCCGTCTATCCAAACGCATATGTATCTTATTCCTCAGAATAATGTTAGCCATCTGGCATCGCACCCTTGTCTAATGATGATTCACATATATCAGCCAGGGTTTTGCAATTTCTTCTCTATATCTCTGCAATGTCCTCAGATATATATGATCAGGCATGGGAGATGTATCTACCTTCTTACGCCTCAGGATATTCAACACCCGCTCGACTGAAATACAGACTATCCTCAAGTAATTGACATTAACTGCCCCAAGTTCCCCAGTCTTCATGTCTTTCTTTATGGTAAAAACAGAGAAGAAATACTCATTGAGGACCTTGCCCATCTCTTTGGATTTTCCTTAATATTACCTGCCAGTGCTATCTCCAGCTCCCAGTTGCCCTCCTGATTTTCTCTTAAGTATACTCCTCAATTCCTGAAGCTTCTTCATCGATATACTTGATCCCAGCTGTCGAAACCTGTCCTATGCTCCCTTGTTTTTATCTTGTCACCTGAGATACCTTACTCCCACCTACCTTGCCCTTCACTCTTGTCATCACACTTTTTAAAGCATCCCACTTTCCATACGTCACATTGTCCACAAACAACCTACTCCATATCAACTTGAGCAAGTTCCTGTTTACTACTATCAAAGTTGGTCTTCCCCATTTCAGAATTTTATCTACCCTAGCTTTTTCCATAACTATTTTAAAGCTAATAGAACAGTGGTTGCTGGTCCCAAAAGACTCGCCCATGGACACCAGTCACTTACCTTTCCCAATTTCCTAAGAGCTATCAAGCTATTCCTTCTCCCATTTAGGGCCTGTTCATATTGACTGAGGAAACGTTTCTGAACACATTTGACAAATTCAACCCTGTTTAAGCCCCAGTCTCAGTCTATATTCTGAATGTTGAAATCCCCCACTATGACAACTTTATTAGTCTTGCAGCTGTCCGTAATTTCCTTGCATATTTTCTCTTCTAATTCCATTTGTCTATTTGGGGCTATCGTACACTCCCAATAAGATGATCATCCGCTTTTTATTTCCGAGCACCACCCATGTAACCTCACTGGATGAACCATCAGCAATGTTCGAGCTACTGTCATGATATTCTCCTTAATCAATAAAGCAACACCTCATCCTCTTTCATCCCCACCTCTATCTCTCCTCCAGTACCTATACCTTGGAACTAAGTTGCCAGTCCTATCCCTCTCCTTAGCTGGGTTTCCGTAATGGCTACATCGTCCCTGTTGCACGTACCTATCCACACCTTCATCTGCCTTACCTGTAAGGTTTCTTGTATGAAAATAATTGCAATTCAATCCAACAATCCTTCCTTGATCCCTCCCATGTGCCTGCCTTTTCTGTCCACTGGATTTTCTTTCATCACCTTCCATACCAACTTCCAGCCTCCAACCTGCCTCAGCCCTGCATTGGAGCCTGCCCCCCTGCCAATCTAGCATCTGGAACAAGCAGCCAGTGGAAGTGGTAGAGGCAGGTATGATTACGGTTACGAGACCTTTGGACAGGTACATGCATATGAAGGACTTGTGGAAATGGGCAAACGACGAATGGGACTAAGTTATGCAACTTAATCTGCAAGTTGGGCTGAAATGGCCTGTTTCCTTCTTGTATAACTCTAAATCTCTAATAATTATTTTCTGTGTTGAATTACAGGCAGAGCAAGATTGAGTTGCTAATTTGTGTCCATAGAGATGAGGTATGTTCTGGCAAATGTCATTTTCACAGAAATATGTATTTTGTTAAACTGAAGTATGACAATACATGGAGTTACAGATCGCGAAAAAGATTGTCTGACATTACAATGAGCATGTACATTGGCAGATGCAATGCAAACAAGTGTGAGATAATGACCATTGGGAAGTCAAATTCTGGTGGGACATTTTGTGTAAGCAGAAGGGATCTAAGAAGTGTTGATGTACAGAGGTTTTCGGGTGCAAGTCCAAAGCTCCCTTAAAAATGTTGACACTGCCAGATAGTGTCTAAATAACATATTTGGTGTGCTTGCCTTCATAGGCAGGGCCATTGGGTTTAAGAGTTGGAATGCCAAGTTTCAAAATATAAAAATCTGGTTATTGGTAGACACAAACTGCTGGAGTAACTCAGCGGGAGAGGCGGCATCTCTGGAGAGAAGGAATGAAGATGTTTCAGGTTGAGACCCTTCTTCAGACTGATGTCAGGACAGTGGGCGGCACATGGATAAAATGTATCAGCGTTAATGTCAGAGAACTGGGATGGGGGTGGGGATGGAGAGAGAGGGAAAGCTGGTTATTGCTATTGGTTTTGATATTGGTTTATTTTTGTCGCGTGTACTGAGATACTGTGAAAAGCTTTCTTTACATGCCGATCGTTGACCAGCTGATCGTGGCTGCCGCCAACGTGACAGGGCCTGGCTGGTGGGGGGGGGGGGGGGGCGGGACAGACGATCGTCCCCTGTGACGGGTAAAGAGCAAAGATCCTATAGCAGCATAGGATCTTTGGTAGAGAGGAGAGGGGAGGAGGTGAGAAAAAGTGGAGCCAGGCGAGTGAGCCAAATGAGGGGAGAGAGAGAGAGAGAGAGAGAGAGAGAGAAGCGGCTTCTGACTCTGGAAACCCACAGCAGGCCGGTGGGGCTTCATGAGCTGTGCCAACAGTGATGAGAAGGTTCAATGCGTTATCCAATAGTGGAACGGAGCTGTTCTTTGTTGTGCACAACATATGAGGAGAAGGTTCAGCACTTGAGGCACCACTGCCCCGAGACTGTGGAACATAGATCCTATAGCGGATTGGAGATGTAGTATCTTTAGTCTGCAGAACTTTCTCGATCTTTCTGCGCCTTTAATCCACAGCAGCGGGGGGGCTGGGCCATGAGGCAAGTGGGCCTGGATTGGTGGGCATGTGGGCATTGTGACGTCAGCTGCTGGCAAGCGGCGATTATATTTTAAGAAGTGAATTTTGTGAACAACTTTATTCAAAATCTGGGGAAATCATCGACCGAATTTAGAGAGGAGTGCATTTATGAAATCGTAAGTTAAATCCCTACCAAAATTGTAAAAAGCTCTGCGTTTTTGCGTCTGGTTTTCGAGGAGACCTACACACACCCACACCACCACACATACACAAAGTTTTAATAGATACTAGATCAGGTGCAGACACGTTGGGTCTGTTTCCCCAATGCGCGGTTGAGGGGTGAGGGAGTTGGGGGGGCGGCATGCGGTGTCACACACACTAATGACACCCACAAACACAGTAACTAACCCCCCGCACACAAGCTAACTACCCACCTTGATATATTAATATTATTAATTTGCTCCATTTACCCTATAACCGCCTTATCCACTGACGCGTAGCCCCCAACTCGCAGGCGCGTCTAGTGAGGGAGGGGGCAGTACAGCAGAGAGAGAAGGGGGAGAGACAGTGACAGTGGGGCAGAACATATGAGGAGAAGATTCAGTGTGTGAGGCACCACTGCCCCGAGACTGCGGAACATAGATCTTATAGCGGAATGGAGATGTAGAATCTTTGTTCTGCAGAACTTTCTCGATCTTTCTGCGCCTTTAATCCACAGCAGCGGGAGGGCAGGGCCAGGAGGCAGGTGGGCCTGGATTGTTGGGCATGTGGGCATTGCGACGTCAGCAGCTGGCAAGCGGCTATTATATTTTTAAAAGTGAGTTTTGTGAACAACTTTGTGCAAAATCTGGGGAAATAATTGATCGAGGGGGGAGAGAGAGTGGGTGGGGAGAGAGGGGGGGAAGGAGAGAGGAGAGGGGGGGAGAGAGAGAGAGAGAGAGACAGAGGAGTGCAGTGGGGTGGCAGGTCGGGGGGACTCGAGCGAAGCATGGAACGATCTGAGGAGCAAAGATCCTATAGGCTCTTTGCTGAGCTGCCAAAAGCAGTGGACGACCAGCTGATCGTGGCTTCCGCCAGCGTTACAGACGTTCAGGCTGCAGACACTGAGAGGAGACGGTCCCCTGTGGCGGGTAAAGGGGAGCGAGGGAGGGAGGGAGGTGAGAAGAGGAGGGGGGGGGGTTGGTGGAGGAGAGGGGGGGGTTGGTGGAGGAGAGGCGGGGATTGGTGGAGGAGAGGCGGGCGACAGCAGCCGTTATCGTCGCGCGGGGCACGCATTGTGTAGGTGGCCCTGGTGGCCATTATTCCCTCTGGATCTTTGGTCCGCGCACGGTGGGAGGCGAAAGAATGACTGAGTAGGGGGGTGGAAAGTGCATGGATTTATGAAAGGGAAATCATGCTTGACTACTCTTCTGGAATTTTTTGAGGATGTGACAAGTAAAATGGATGAAGGGGTGCCAGTGGATCTAGATAAAGCCTTTGATAAGGTCCCGCACGGGAGACTGGTGAGTAAACCTAGAGCACATGGTATTGGGGATAGGGTGTTCACATGGATAGAAAATTTGTTGGCAGAACGGAAGCAAAGAGTAGGAGTGAACGGGTCCTTTTCAGCATGGCAGGCAGTGGTGAGTGGAGTGCCGCAAGGCTCGGTGTTGCGGCCGCAACTGTTTACCATATATATTAATGATTTGGAAGAGAGAATTAGGAGCGACACTGACAAGTTTGTGGATTAGACAAAGCTGGGTGGCAATGTGAACTATGAAGAGGATGTTAGGAGGTTGCAGGGTGACCTGGACAGGTTGAGAGAGTGGGCAGATGCGTGGCAGATGCAGTATAATATAGATAAATGTGAGATTATCCACTTTGGCGGCAAAAACAAGGGGGCAGATTATTATCTCAATGGGGTTAGGTCAGAAACATAAAAACATAGAAATTAGGTGCAGGAGTAGGCCATTCGGCCCTTCGAGCCTGCACCGCCATTCAATATGATAATGGCTGATCATCCAACTCAGTATCCCGTACCTGCCTTCTCTCCATACCCTCTGATCCCCTTAGCCACAAGGGCCACATCTAACTCCTTCTTAAATATAGCCAATGAACTGGCCTCAGCTACCCTCTGTGGCAGAGAGTTCCAGAGACCCACCACACTCTGTGTGAAAAAAGTCCTTCACATCTCGGTCCTAAAGGATTTCCCCCTTATCCTTAAGCTGTGACCCCTTGTCCTGGACCTCCCCAACATCGGGAACAATCTTCCTGCATCTAGCCTGTCCAACCCCTTAAGAATTTTGTAACTTTCTATAAGATCCCCTCTCAATCTCCTAAATTCTAGAGAGTGTAAACCGAGTCTATGCAGTCTTTGTTCATAAGACAGTCCTGACATCCCAGGAATCAGTCTGGTGAACCTTCTCTGCACGCCCTCTATGGCAATAATGTCCTTCCTCAAATTTGGAGACCAGAACTGTACGCAATACTCCAGGTGTGGTCTCACCAAGACCCTATACAACTGAAGTAGAACCTCCCTGCTCCTATACTCAAATCCTTTTGCTATGAAAGCTAACATACCATTTGCTTTCTTCACTGCCTGCTGCACCTGCATGCCTACTTTCAATGACTGGCGTACCATGACACCCAGGTCACGCTGCATCTCCCCTTTTCCTAATCAGCCACCATTTAGATAATAGTCTGCTTTCCTATTTTTGCCAACAAAGTGGATAACCTCACATTTATCCACATTATACTGCATCTGCCAAACATTTGCCCACTCACCCAGCCTATCCAAGTCACCTTGCAGTCTCCTAGCATCCTCCTCACAGCTAACACTGCCCCCCAGCTTAGTGTCATCCGCAAACTTGGAGATATTGCCTTCAATTCCCTCATCCAGATCATTAATGTATATTGTAAATAGCTGGAGTCCCAGCACTGAGCCTTGTGGTACCCCACTAGTCACTGCCTGCCATTGTTGAAATGACCCGTTTACTCCTACTCTTTGCTTCCTGTTTGCCAGCCAGTTCTCTATCCACATCAATACTGAACCCCCAATGCCGTATGCTTTAAGTTTATATACTAATCTCTTGTGTGGGTCCTTGTCGAAAGCCTTCTGGAAGTCCAGATACACCACATCCACTGGTTCTCCCCTATCCACGCTACTAGTTACATCCTCGAAAAATTCCACAAGATTCGTCAGACATGATTTACCTTTCGTAAATCCATGCTGACTTTGTCCAATGATTCCACCACTTTCCAAATGTGCTGCTATCCCATCTTTAATAACTGACTCTAGCAGTTTCCCCACTACCGATGTTAGACTTACTGGTCTGTAATTCCCCGTTTTCTCTCTCCCTCCCTTCTTAAAAAGAGGGGTTACATTTGCTACCCGCCAATCTTCAGGAACTCCTCCAGAATCTAAAGAGTTTTGAAAGATTATCACTAATGCATCCACTATTTCCAGAGCTACTTCCTTAAGTACTCTGGGATGCAGACTATCTGGCCCTGGGGATTTATTGGCCTTTAATCCATTCAATTTACCCAACACCACTTCCCGACTAACCTGGATTTCACTCAAGTCCTCCTTTGACCCGCGGTTCCCTGCTATTTCCGGCAGATTATTTATGTCTTCCTTAGTGAAGACGGAACCAAAGTAGTTATTCACTTGGTCCGCCATATCCTTGTTCTCCATGATCAACTCACCTGTTTCTGACTGCAAGGGACCTACATTTGTTTTAACTAATCTCTTTCTCTTCACATATCTATAAAAACTTTTGCAGTCAGTTTTTATGTTCCCTGCCAGTTTTCTTTCATAATCTATTTTTCCTTTCCTAATCAAGCCCTTTGTCCTCCTCTGCTGGTCTCTGAATTTCTCCCAGTCCTCTGGTATGCTGCTTTTTCTGGCTACTTTGTACGCATCATCCTTTGCTTTGATACTATCCCTGATTTCCCTTGTTATCCACGGATGCACTACCTTCCCTGATTTATTCTTTTGCCAAACTGGGATGAACAATTTTTGTAGTTCATCCATGCAGTCTTTAAATGTCTTCCATTGCGTATCCACCGTCAACCCTTTTACAATTGATTGCCAGTCAATCTTGGCCAATTCACATCTCATACCCTCAAAGTTACCTTTCTTTAAGTTCAGAACCATTGTTTCTGAATTAACAATGTCACTCTCCATCCTAATGACGAACCCGACCATATTATGGTCACTCTTGCCCAAGGGGGCACGCACAATAAGACTGCTAACTAACCCTTCCTCATTACTCAATACCAGTCTAAAATAGCCTGCTCTCTCGTTGGTTCCTCTACATGTTGATTTAGATAACTATCCCGCATACTTTCCAAAAAATCCTATTCCTCAGCGCCCCTGCCAATTTGATTCACCCAATCTATATGTAGATTGAAGTCACCCGTTATAACTGTTTTGCCTTTGTCGCACGCATTTCTAATTTCCTGTTCGATACCATCCCCAACTTCACTACTACTATTAGGTGGCCTGTACACAACTCCCACTAGCATTTTCTGCCCCTTAGTGTTTCGCAGCTCTACCCATACTGATTCCACATGCTCCAAGCTAATGTCCTTCCTTTCCATTGCGTTAATCTCCTCTCTAACCAGCAACGCTACCCACCTCCTTTTCCTTTCTCTCTATCCCTCCTGAATATTGAATATCCCTGGATGTTCAGCTCCCAGCCTTGGTCACCCTGGAGCCATGTCTCCGTGATCCCAACTATATCATACTCATTAATAGCTATCTGCACGTTCAACTCATCCACCTTATTACGAATACTCCTTGCATTGAGACACAAAGCCTTCAGGCTTGTTTTTACAACGCTCTTACCCCTTATACAATTTTGTTGAGAAGTGGCCCTTTTTGATTTATGCCCTGGTTTTGTCTGCCTGCCACTTTTACTTTTCACCTTGCTCCCTATTGCTTCTACCCTCGTTTTGCACCCACCTGCCTCTCTGCTCTTGTACCCATCCCCCTGCCACATTAGTTTAAATCCTCCCTGACAGCACTAGCAAACACTCCCCCAAGGACATTGGTTCCATTCCAGCCCAGGTGCAGACCGTCCTGTTTGTACTGGTCCCACCTCCCCCAGAATGGTTCCAGTGCCCTAAAAATTTGAATCCCTCCCCCTTGCAGCATTTTTCAAGCCATGTATTCATCTGCAATATCCTCCTATTTCTACTCTGACTGGCCCGTGGTACTGGTAATATTCCAGAGATTATTACCTTTGAGGTCCTACTTTTAAGTTTATCTCCTAGCTCCCTAAATTCACCTTGTAGGACCTCATCCCTTTTTTTACCTATATTGTTGGTGCCAATATGCACCATGACAACTGGCTGTTCACCCTCCCCCTCCAGAATGTTCTGCAGCTGTTCAGTGACATCCCTGACCTATGCACCAGGGAGGCAACATACCATCCTGGAGTCTCGTTTGCGGCCGCAGAAAAGCCTATCTATTCCCCTGACAATTGAATCCCCTATTACTATTGCCCTTCCCTTTTTTCCCCATCATGTGCTGCAGAGCCACCCATGGTGCCATGAACTTGGCTGCTGCTGCATTCACCTGATGAGCCATCTCCCTCAACAGTATCCAAAATGGTAAACCTGTTTAGGAGGGAGATGACCGCAGGGGACTCCTGCACTACCTGCCTACTGCTTTGCTGGCTATTGGCCACCCGCTCCCTTTCTGTCCTCTTACCTTTTACCTGTGGTGTGACCAACTCGCTGTATGTGCTATCCACGACTTTCTCTGCATCGTGGATACTCCAGTATGAATCCAGCCGCAGCTCCAATCGTTCAATGCGGTCTGCCAGGAGCTGCAGCTGGACACACTTCCTGCAAACGTAGTCACCAGGGACACCGACAATATCCCTGATCTCCCACATGTTGCAGGCTGAGCAAACCATGGGGCCAATCTCCACTGACATATCTTACTCCCAAATTACTCTGTATTAAATATATATATACTTTTTAATTTATTTTTTTATTAAACACAAAACTTTATCCTTTAAACTTTACTAATAAATACTAATAAATACTGAATCCCTAACTCCCAGAATCCTTAACTCCCAGAATCCTTAAACCTGAAGGCAGAAATGTAAAAATGTAAACCCGGGTTGCAGCCAATCAGCTGCTTCCTCTGGTCCTCTTCAACCAATCAGAGGCTCCACCAGATTCCCTCTCTGGAAGATGGAACGTTGCAGATGTTGGTCTCACAGCGCAGGTAACTCCACCCTCTGTCTCCAACGGCTCCCCGGGCCTCTGTGAAAAGCAACACCGCGCTAGATTTATACTCACAGCGCAGGTAACTCCACCCTCTGTCTCCAACGGCTCCCCGGGCCTCTGTGAAAAGCAACACCGCGCTAGATTTATACTCACAGCGCAGGTAACTCCACCCTCTGTCTCCAACGGCTCCCCGGGCCTCTGTGAAAAGCAACACCGCGCTAGATTTATACTCACAGCGCAGGTAACTCCACCCTCTGTCTCCAACGGCTCCCCGGGCCTCTGTGAAAAGCAACACCGCGCTAGATTTATACTCATAGCGCAGGTAACTCCCCCCTCTGTCTCCAACGGCTCCCCGGGCCTCTGTGAAAAGCAACACCGCGCTAGATTTATACTCACAGCGCAGGTAACTCCACCCTCTGTCTCCAACGGCTCCCCGGGCCTCTGTGAAAAGCAACACCGCGCTAGATTTATACTCACAGCGCAGGTAACTCCACCCTCTGTCTCCAACGGCTCCCCGGGCCTCTGTGAAAAGCAACACCGCGCTAGATTTATACTCACAGCGCAGGTAACTCCACCCTCTCTCACCAACGGCTCCCCAGGCCTCTGTGAAAAGCAAGCCCCGCGCTAGATTTATACTCCCAGCGCAGGTAACTCCACCCTCTCTCTCCAACGGCTCCCCGGGCCTCTGTGAAAAGCAAGCCCCACGCTAGATTTATACTCACAGCGCAGGTAACTCCCCCCTCTCTCACCAACGGCTCCCCGGGCCTCTGTGAAAAGCAAGCCCCGCGCTAGATTTATACTCACAGCGCAGGTAACTCCACCCTCTCTCACCAACGGCTCCCCGGGCCTCTGTGAAAAGCAAGCCCCGTGCTAGATTTATACTCACAGTGCAGGTAACTCCCCCCTCTCACCAACGGCTCCCTGGGCCTCTGTGAAAAGCAAGCCCCGCGCTAGATTTATACTCACAGCGCAGGTAACTCCACCCTCTCTCACCAACGGCTCCCCGGGCCTCTGTGAAAAGCAAGCCCCGCGTTAGATTTATACTCACAGCGCAGGTAACTCCCCCCTCTCTCACCAACGGCTCCCCGGGCCTCTGTGAAAAGCAAGCCCCGCGCTAGATTTATACTCACAGCGCAGGTAACTCCCCCCTCTCTCACCAACGGCTCCCCGGGCCTCTGCGAAAAGCAAGCCCCGCGCTAGATTTATACTCACAGCGCAGGTAACTCCACCCTCTCTCACCAACGGCTCCGCGGGCCTCTGTGAAAAGCAAGCCCCGCGCTAGATTTATACTCACAGCGCAGGTAACTCCCCCCTCTCTCACCAACGGCTCCCCGGGCCTCTGTGAAAAGCAAGCCCCGCGCTAGATTTATACTCACAGCGCAGGTAACTCCACCCTCTCTCACCAACGGCTCCCCGGGCCTCTGTGAAAAGCAAGCCCCGCGCTAGATTTATACTCACAGCGCAGGTAACTTCCCCCTTCCTCACCAACGGCTCCCCGGGCCTCTGTGAAAAGCAAGCCCCGCGCTAGATTTATACTCACAGCGCAGGTAACTCCCCCCTCTCTCACCAACGGTTCCCCGGGCCTCTGAAAAGCAAGCCCCACGCTAGATTTATACTCACAGCGCAGATAACTCCACCCTCTCTCACCAACGGCTCCCCGGGCCTCTCTAGGTAAGTGTTAGGTAAGGGGGAGGTGCAGCGAGACCTGGGCGTCCTTGTACACCGGTCACTGAAAGTTGCCTTACAGGTACAGCAGGCAGTGAAGAAAGCTAATGGAATGTTGGCCTTCATAACAAGAGGATTTCAGTATAGGAGTAAAGAGGTTCTTCTGCAGTTGTATAGGTCTCTGTTGAGACCACATCTGGAGTATTGTGTACAGTTTTGGTCTCCTAATTTGAGGCAGTGCAGCGTAGGTTCACAAGATTTATCCCTGGGATGGCGGGACTGTCATATGAGGAAAGATTGAAAAGACTAGGCTTGTATTCACTGGAGTTTAAAAGGATGAGGGGGATAGAAAAATATAAAATTATAAAAGGACTGGACAAGCTAGATTCTGGAAAAATGTTCCCAATGTTGGGCGAGTCCAGAACCAGGGGCCACAGTCTTAGAATAAAGGGGAGATCATTTAAGACTGAGGTGAGAAAAAACTTTTTCAAATTTGTGCAGCCTGCAGTACACTGTGGCAACTGCTGACATATTTGACGGATACATTTATTTGTATATCTCATTGAAATGAATACGAGTTGTGAATTTATGGAATTCCCTGCTACAGAGGGCAGTGGAGACCAAGTCACTGGATGGATTTAAGAGAGAGTTAGATAGAGCTCTGGGGGCTAGTGGAGTCAAGGGATATGAGGAGTTGGCAGGCACGGGTTATTGATAGGGGATGATCAGCCATGATCACAATGAATGGCGGTGCTGGCTCGAAGGGCCGAATGGCCTCCTCCTGCACCTATTTTCTATGTTAATAAGCGAGATCGGTATTACAACTGCACATGCCCAGGTCATGGGTCATTCAGAATAAACATTCTCACCAGCTGAGTTACTGTGTGTGTACGGACCTCGTATTCATTTCAATGAGATATACAAATAAATGTATCCGTCAAATATGTCAGCAGTTGCCACAGCGTACTGCAGGCTGCACAAATTGTATCTATTTAAATTATTGACTCAATACAGCACCAGCCTTGAAAATGCCTGGAACGAGCCTGTCAATTATCAAATCCCTGGCATTAGCTTGAGTCACAGCCATTCAAATTCGATTTTAATTTATACGAATTACAAGTTGGGTAGTAAACCAATTTGAGACAGTCCTTACTTTCCTATCCATACTAACTTCCTGGATTGAAGGAAACAAGGAGAATGTGATGTGCTGGGGGTAGGTTTTAAAGTACAGATTGGATATTGGATTCAAACAGGCTGGTTTAACCTTTGAGGTGGGTTGGCTAAAATAAAGATGCTGTCGCTTTAACCTCGGGTTGGTTCCAGTCTGTCAGGACACACAGTTTGGAGCTGGGTCCGGGTGACCGGGCGGTGATAATTATGTGAATTTGCAGCCACAAAACCTTTGGGCTTCAGGTACCACCTGCACAAAGAGCCTCTGCTAACAAGGGCTGGGGAACTGAGCTGGTCAACATGCACTGGGCGAGATGGCTGGGGGAAACGCATCGCAACCACTGCAAACTTGGAACAGCACAGACCCTCCATTCAATCTATCCAATAGTAAAGGGCAGGCATTTCGCAGTTAAATATCCTATATCGGATTGGCGGCTCCTTCACAGGACCAACCGTGCACTCAGTTTTCCTCAGAGATGAATCTTTGCCTTAACGGTACATTCACATCGCCTGTAGGTAAAGCATCAGCCCACATTCACACTGATACCGTCGCTGCCCACCCCAGATTAAATATATATTTTTTCACATAAATTATGAATAAAGATAAGAAAATATTTCAAACACAAGTAATATTTTCTTATTCCAGTAGCAAACACATTAAGGATTAAATGAAAATAATATTTTTTTTTTGAATATCTCATAGTTGCAGATTAGAACTGGGACTGTGTAAGTAGTGTGTGAACAGCAGAACAAGAAAATCCTATGGTAACTATAAATTTTTGTGCCATTGGTAAACTTTGTATCATTATTTTTTAAACCAAATTAGGGATATAGTCATCCAGAAACAGACCTTTTTTTATGGCATTAAGCATTTATTGCACATTCTCAATTGTCCCTTAACTGAATGGCTTGCTTGGTCATTTTAAGGGTCAGGAGCAGTTAAACATTTTACCATGGGTCTGCAGTATTTAAATGGCCAGAATAGGTAAGAACTGGGAAAGAAAAGTATTTTTTCCTTGTCTAAAGAACATTAGTAAAGATCCTGAAGGATGAAGGCAGTTCCTTGCAAGAAATCATTAGTTGTCAACTATCAAATAGAATCCTATCCATTATCTCTATTCATATTTGGTTGCAATTTAGCCAGATTTTTAACTCAAGATTCCAGTAATTTCCTGACAACATATGTTGATATAAACTGCCTGCAAATCCTTGCCTTCCACTCTCAACTTTCTAAAATAATGGAGGACACGGAGAAAATCAATACTCTAGTCTAAAGGATTGTTTCAATCAAAAAGCTTTGCAAAACAGAGACACAAGAAACTGCAAATGCTGGTAACTGAATAAACATTGCCCTTTCCCGTGACTTTCAGTCTGAAGAAGGGTGTCGACCCGAAATGTCACCCATTCCTTCTCCCCAGAGATGCTGCCTGTCCCACTGAATTACTCCAGCATTTTGTGTCTATCTTTGGTTTAAACCAACATCTGCAGTTCATTCCTGCACTTATTGTAAGAACTCAGCAGGTCAAGCAGCATCTGTGGAGACATGAGGGCCAGGAGTGTAGAGGAAAGATAGCCATCATAAAGAATAGAGAGGGAAGGGTTGGACAAGGGGGTGGAGGTGATAGATGGAACCAGGTGAGATGGGAGAAGATGAGCCGATTAAACCAGATGGGAGTGGGAGGGCAGGGCCGGACTTTCACCTGCTGAGGCCCTAAGCTGTATGAAATTTGAGGCCTTTCTCTAAAATAATTCGGGTAAAAAATGATAAAATAAAAATATATTTCAAAAAATGAGGCCCCCGAGGGTGTGTGGCCCTAAGCTATAGCTTATAGGTAAGTCCTGCACTGTGGGAGGGGTGAGGTGTAGGTTGCAGGTTTTCGGCGACGGTAGCAACAATTTTTGCTGTTGTAGGTTGTCGTATGTTGTCGTAGGTTGTCATAGGTTGTCAGAAGTGCTGTCGTAGGTTGTCGCCATGTGTTGTAGGTTGATTCCATTAAAACTAGTCCCAGGCAGTCGCCTAAGTGGTATATAGAAGATTGAACAAAATTATGGAAAAGGAAAAGAGTAGACAGTCAAGTTGTTTTGATTGTCATATGCACAGGTAAGACGAGGACATGGACTCCGACAAACAAACAAAATAAATTATACATAAATTCTACAAAAATTGCAGATGGAATTTCTAAATGAAAGAAGATTGCAGAAATAAATATGTGAAAAAACATAATTGGAGAAAAATAGCAAACAGTTCAACATAGTGCATTATATTACCATAGTGTTCCAGTATAAAGGCATGATTTGGGTATATTTAAAGAAGCTGATGTTTGTGGAAAACTTGCTGTGGCTGACCCTGTGTTTGAACCTGATGGTGTGAAAGTTCAGGAAGTTGGTAGTATTCCTGAATGTAGTGATGTGGGAATACCTCTTGCCAGATGGTAATCTGAACTCTAACCCTAATGTATGGTAACTATGAGAAGAAGGCATGGCCCACATGGGATCCTTGATGATAGATGCCATCTTCTTGAGGCAGCATCCCATATAGATGCTTTCAGCATTGGTGAGGGCCGTGCCCAATGGTTGACTGGGCTGAATCCAGCATTCTCTGTAATCACTTGTATTCCTGTGAATTGGAATACACAACCAATATGTAACCAGTCAGGATACTTTCTGCAATACGTCTGTAAATGTTTGTTAGGGTATTTGGAGATGTACTGAATCTCTTTAAACATTAAAAAGTAGAGCTGCTAATGTCTTCTTCACAATTACATCCATGTGCTGGGGCCAGGACAGGGTATACAGATTGTTAACACTAAGAAATGTGGTCTCCAGCATCATATACTGCTGATAATGCAAATCTGAAATAAAAATAAATAAATATTGGAATAACTCAGTATTTCAAGCAATAACTGTAGAGGGATGAACATAGTTAATATTTCAGTTTAATGAACTTTCCTTAGAATATTTTTGATGGATTTATCAATTTCTTCTCTAGGCTTGAGAAAGGGGAAAGACATTCATGCTACACACAGAAAGGGAACATCTGAAGATCATGGAGAATCATCTACAATCACAGAGAATCCTGAAAGGATTCTCAACTCAGAGTGCAATAATGTGACAACAACTTCAACCATCCAATATGTTAATGCATGTGGAAATTCACGGCAGTGGCGAAAGGGCACGTGAGTGATGAAAAGTGAAGAAAAGTCAACAAATTGACAAAAGGTCATCACAGTGTGACACCTTCATTGATTGTAGTGTGTTTGATTAGCAATGGCAATAAAGGGTCTTTCATTCAGGGAAGAGAAAACATTTTTGAATTTATCAATGTTTAGATGTTTAATTCTCATTCTCACTGTAACTTCAGCAGCACATTCCAGGATAATCTTGGAAATCTGGAAAGAATCAGCGCCATCCCCTACATCCTTATTGTGTAAGTGCATCAATTTATTTCAATGCCTTTCGCGTACATAAACAAACAATCCTTGCTAAACAAACCCCATTCCTGATCATCAGTTATTGATCTTGCTGGAAGTCCATATTTTGTGGAACTCATACTGCTATGGTGCCTCAACCTATGGCTTGAAATACATTTCAGTGGTCACTGTGCAGGCTTAAACCTGCAGAATGGCTAAAATTACAATCTACCCCAAGCTCCACACCATACCAAAGAAACAAAAAGCTGGAAAGATTCAATGGTAAAGCAACATATATGAAGGCAAATAAATGGTCCTCCCCACTGTCTCACCTCACCCTCTTACTTCTATGTTCAGACTACCCTCCCTCTACGCTCTCAGTTCTGATGCAGGGGGTTGATTCTTGTGGAGATGAGATTGCACTCAGACCAGCCAGGATCCTATAAAATGGTAGATCAAAGTTTGAAGGATTGAGCAATTTAATCCTGCTCCTAATTTGTATGGGTGTTTTTTTTTTATATGTACTAAGGCATCATTATTCCTGTGCTGGTAATAGAGGTTTCTAATTAACTCTTGAACCTGCATGTTTGCTTTCAATAACTACAAAGACTCAGATTGAATATAACATTTCCAAATTTTTCACCATTTAAATAAACACTGAGAAATAAGTACTATTTTTTAATGTAATATTTTTTCACGTTAGACACCATTGTCCATGCTGTTCCCCAATCACTTAATTTGTTCATATAATTCCTGAAGTGCTTATTGCAACATTGGTAATGATATGCGAGTAGATAAGAAAAGTGTGAAACATTCAGAACCCATGTTCTGCTAGAAGCGTTGAAGAAAATTTCATTTGCAGCCTCTTCCGAAGGTCATCACCACCAAAAAAAGAGGATTCTTTGCTTGTTTTTTTATTTATTCATTTTTTATTTATATTTTTATTGGAAGCAATGTACAGTAGTATAAACTGCAACATATGACAAAATACATTTCATGTACCACTTCTATTTTAAATTTAACGAGAAATAGGTAGAGCAAGAAAGAAAGAATGAGAAAAAGAAAGAGTGAAGGAAGTAGTGATGTGTAAACCCCTAGACTACCAGATGTGCAGTCCAGGGGTAAACAAGTGATAGCCTATAGAAAAATAAAAACAAAAACCCATAAAATAATTTTTAAAAAAGAAATAAAAGAAAGGAGAAAAGAAAAAGGAAAATTTAAAAAAAAGGGACCCTTATGTGTGGATATAATATCTCACCAAACCCATCACCTAGTTCGTGAATCGGTTTATTTCCAGAGTTGGGTTGCACCATGTTATACTTGTAATGAATCAATAAAAGGAGACCATGTCTTTAAAAATTGTTCTAATTTTCCTGCTAAGATGAGCCTCATATCTTCAAGATGTAGCGTCTCAGACATGCTTGTTATCCACATTTTAAGCGTTGGGGTGGATGCATTTTTCCAAAATTTAAGTTTGTTTTTTTGCCGTTATCAGGCCGTAGTTAAGGAAACGTCTTTGAAGTATTGATAACTCCGAGCAGGCACCTGTTGTTCCAAAAATAATCAATTCTGTATGGGGGTCCAGTTTTGGTTTTAATAATTTTGTGAAGATTTCAAAGATTTCTTTCCAAAATGTATGGAGTTTTATGCAGGAAACATAGAAACATTGAAAATAGGTGCAGGAGTAGGCCATTCGGCCCTTTGAGCCTACAACGCCATTCAATATGATCATGGCTCAGTATACCGTACCTGCCTTCTCTCCATACCCCCTGATCCTTCTAGCCACCAGGGCCACACCTAACTCCCTCTTAAATATAGCCAATTAACTGGCCTCAACTACCTTCCGTGGCAGAGAATTCCAGAGATTCACCATTCTCTGTGTGAAAAATGTTTTTCTCATCTCGGTCCTAAAAGATTTCCCCCTTATCCTTAAACTGTGACCCCTTGTTCTGGACTTCCCCAAAGAAGTGAAGGAATGTGTTATAGTTGCTTCATGAGATACACATTTGTCACAGGTGGGGGATACATTTGGAAACATTTTGTTCAGTTTAGTTTTCGAGTAATATAATCTATGTAATATTTTAAATTGGATTAAAATATGTCTTACATTAATCGAGCAGTTGTGTACATGTAGAAGATATTTATCCCATCTGTCTTTGGGAATTTTTAAACTTAATTCCTGTTCCTACTCTCTTCTAATTGCATCTGAGGATGGAATTTCTATATTTAGAATGATATTATACAAGTATGATATTAAATTATTTGACTCTGCCTTTCTATTCATGCCCTCATCTAATATATCTGGCATCAGAGTTTGATATTTGTGTGTATATTTTTTCAGATAATCTCAAATTTGAAGATATCTAAAATGTTGTTTACCTCTCAGATTGTATTTGGATTGTAATTTCTGAAATGATAAAAGGTTTCCCATTTCGTACAAATCTCCAATCTTTTTGATTCCCAGTCTTTCCCAGTAAACATTTAATCTATAGTAGATGGTTTAAACAATGGATTATTAGCTATAGGAGAGAGAAGAGATACATTTCTTAATTTAAGTTTTACATGTCTCCAAATTCGTAAGGTGCTATGAATAATCGGATTTTTCTTGTATATTGTATTCTTCAGCTTTATTGGGGAGAGAAGGATCGTGCTTATGTTAAAAGGTGAACAATCCTCTCTCTCCATTGTTAACCACTCTACCTGTTGGGCTGGATTGTCCAACCAGTAAATTACATTTTTTATATTCACTGCCCAGTAATAGTACAGGAAATTGGGGAGTGCCAGTCCACCAAATTCTTTGTTAAAGAAGGAACTGCAGATGCTGGAGAATCGAGGGTTACACAAAAAGCTGGAGAAACTCAGCGGGTGCAGCAGCATCTAAGGAGCGAAGGAGATAGGCGACGTTTCGGGTCGAGACCCTTCTTAAGAAGGGTCTCGACCGGAAACGTCGCCTATCTCCTTCGCTCCTTAGCTGCTGCTGCACCCGCTGAGTTTCTCCAGCTTTTTGTGTAACCCACCAAATTCTTTGGGTTTACATAGGTGTTGTCTATGAATCCTGTGTGATTTATAATCCCAAATAAAATTTGTGACGTTGGAGTCAAGTTTAAAAAAAAAAATTTAGGTATATCGGGATTGCTTGGAATAAGTAGAGAATTTGTGGGAGAAAAATCTTATTTATGGCATTTATTCTGCCTATTAGCGACATCGGAAGTGTTTTCCAGAATTGAATCAAAGCATTTAATTTAGTAGTTAAAGGCAGGAAGTTTACATTGAATAAAGAATTATATTTTCTGGTTAATTGGATACCTAAGTATTTCAATTTTTCTGTAGTAATTCTAAAAGGGAATTTTAAAAGGTGTGTCGACTCTTAGGGTTTTATCGCCATGATTTCACTTTTGTTCCAGTTTATTCTATATCCTGAGAAAGAACCAAATTCCTCTATTAGATTTAGTGTATTTGGTATACTAACTTGCTATTTTGTAATATTTAGTAATACGTCATCTGCATATAATATTTTATTATTCGAATGTTTAGTATTATATCCATGAATTTTCGGATGCCTTCTTATACTTTCCGCTAAGGGCTCTATTGAAAGAGCAAATTGCAGGGGTGATAGTGCACAACCCTGTCTATTGCCCCTGTACAGATGAAATTTTGGAGAAAATATGTGGTTAGTCAATATTCCAGCAATCGGCCTATCATATAGTAATTTTATCCATGAAATAAAATTCTCTCCCATTTGAAATGTTTGCAGTACTTTGAAAACGTATTCCCATTCTACGTGATCAAATGCTTTTTCTGCATCCAATGAAATAATTGATGTCTTCTTCAATTTTGTGTGAGTACATTATATTAAAAAGACGTCTCAGATTATTAAAAGAATGTCTCTTGGGTATAAACTCAGTTTGATCTGCATGTATTAATTTACTAACATATTTGCTTAATCTTCTTGCCAGAGTTTTCGCTAGTATTTTCTGGTCTGTATTTAATAATGCAATAGCTCTGTATGAACCCGGATCTTCTAGGTCTTTATCTTTTTTGGGTATGAGTGTAATAGTAGATTCCGCTAGTGTTTCTGGTAGTGTCTGTTCTTTAAACGCATATGTATACAGCTTGTGTAAGCGTGGTGAGATCTCATAAAATCTTTTATAAAATTCATTACTGAATCCATCTGGTCCTGGTGTTTTACCATTTTTCAGTGAAATTGTCTCTTCTATTTCTTTAATTGAAACCTGTGCTCCCATTCCTCTTGTTCAAACGGATTGAGTTTTGGGAGATTGCAGTTGTCCAGAAAATTAATAATTTTAGTGCTATCTGTTGTTGTTTTGGATGTATATAAATGTTGATAGAATTGAGCAAATCTTTTATTAATGTCTTTAGGCAGCGTTAACAATTCACCTTTATCTGATTTGAGTCTTAGAATAGTATGATCCTTTTCCAGTTTTTTCAGCTGACGTGCCAGAAGTTTGTGGCTTATCGCCGAATTCAAAAGTTTCCTGTTTTGTAATTTGAAATAATCTGATGACTCTTGCAGATAGAATTCGGTTTAGTTTACAGTATTGTTATCTTGTTGTGTTTATCTATAGTTGGCTCTTTCGCATTTTCTAGGTCCAGTTGTCTAATTTGTTCTTCTAGTTGCAATTGTTCGATCCTATTCTTTTTATTTTGAAAAGCTTGGTATGAAATAATAGAACCTCTGATAAACGCCTTAAAAGATTCCCATAATAAGTAGGTATCAAAGAAAAGTCCCATCTGTTGTTTTAAGTATATACAACCATCCGGATTGCTTAGAATTTGGGGATTGAACCACCAAAATGATTTTTTATTAAACATTCCTTCTAGTTTTAGAAAAAAGGGTAACGGAGAGTGCTCAGAGATGACACTATTATGATATTTAGGATTAGTTGTAGAGGGAATTAATTTTGTGTCCACTAGGAAATAATTAATGCGTGTATAGGTTTTGTGTACCATTGAATAAAAGGAATACTCCCTTCCAGCTGGATTTGCGATCCTCCCTACATCTGTTATATTTGCGTTTTTTATGTTTGTATTTAAAAGTTCACTGGATTTTGATTTTATATTAAGTCTCTTTTGTTGCGCAGATTTATCCAAATATTGATCCAGAACGCAATTGAAATCTCCCCCAATGATCACATTTTGGTAATTGAACTCGGAGATTATATTCAGGATTTTATTTTTAAAATTGTGAATTATCAAAATTAGGAGCATAAATGTTTACCATAGTGAGTGAAGTAGAGTATATCTCTCCAGTAACTATAACATACCTCCCCTCTTTATCTGCCATGGTATTCTTTAGTTTAAATGGTATGCCTTTGCGAATTATAATTGCTGTACCTCTAGTTTTGGAGAGATAGGAGGAGTGATATATTTGGCCGATCCAATTTACCCTTCAGCCTTGTCTGAGCTTGAAGTTTCAAGTGTGTTTCCTGTAAAAAAATTATATCGGCATTGAGTAATTTTAATTGGGCAAGAATCTTACCCTTTTAATTGGCTCATTAGCGCCCCTTATATTCCAGCTACAAAACGTAATTCCTCCAATTTTCTTTTGCGTGTCGTCTTACATTTTAAATTACATTGGTACCTTTATATCAGATGGTGCAACACAATACCTCAAACTTCTGGGTGTTAGGTGGGTAATCACAGCTACTAGACTTTGTTGGTATATCCCTTGTAAAAGTGCCCTTAAAGAAAAATCAGCAAAAGTGCTGAATAACATAGAAATACTGATAATACAGTATTTAAAAAGAAAAATACTGCAAGAAAAAAAACACCAAATGGTGGGAAAAAAAATTCTTGAAACCTTCCGTAAATGTTAAGTTACATTAAGCTCTGTTCCCCTAAACATATATTGTATAATAGGAACAATTCATAACCGGGTAATATAGAAAAAACCATCAAACATGTAGATCTACTTAAATTTTCAACTGGACAAGTATTTACTAAATTTAACTTCACAGGCAAAGCCCGGTATATTTAAATAAAAAACTGCCGGTTGGAAGGGGTTAACCAAAATTACACTCTTGGCTACTTGCCAACTGTTTAATTCCTTTCCCTTCCAGCTTAGTTCCTTGTTAGTTTATCTTGAACATCACTGGGAATTTGTCTTCCCGAATTGATTACGCATATTTTAGTTTATTAGTATATTAGTATCATATTCCAATATATTTGACTCGCAATCATAAATCTACATGTTCATTATCGACTTAAAAAAAGGCCCCCCCAAAAAATTGAATCATTATTCGGTTATACTAGTACGTATTAAATTAGTATACATAAGTTAGTTTGGTTATTTATATGTTAGTATATAATTATAAATATCTTTTTATTAGTAAGTTATTACGTTCAACCCCATTTAATTTAATTTTTCTGTGCTGCATAATTGCATTTTTTTAAAGTCTTTTGTTCAAAAAAGAATGACCTTGAGTTTGCATTCCAATGTCGATAATGTGTCTAGACTTCACCACGTGTAGTTTTCGGCCAACTTATCAAGAACATTTATAGTCATATTTATTTAAAAAGTCATATTTTCTCAGCTTCCCCTCTCCCAATATATATATCGATGAAACCTCCTGATAACCGTGATATTTTACTTATCCTTTAATGTCCTTTGTTAGCTCTTGTGCGTATTTAAATGCTTCTTCTGGATCAGTAAAGACGCGCTCCAAGTCCTTGTATGTGATCCTCATTTTGCAGGGTAAGTTATCCCATATCTTAAGTTTGGAATTCCTTTCAGGATCAGTCTTGTCTTTGTAAAGAGGGCCCGTTTCTTAGCCATTTCTGCTGGGTAGTCTCTGAAGAATCACACCGTTTCAGCTTCAAACATCAGATTTGTTGCGATTGGAATTGTTTTCATAATGTCTTCAAGAGCTGCTATGTCGTGAAATTTCACTGTAATCTGTCTTGGAGGGGCTCCTGGCCTCGAATGTGCTCTCTGAACTCGATGTGCAACATTTATTTTATATTTATCAGACAGCTTGAATACTTGTTTAAGTAAGTTGGCAGTGAACTCCCGGGGGTCCATTCCAGTCTCCTTTCCTTCTCTCACTCCAACTATCCTTAAATTCTGCCATCTTGACTGAGCTTCAAGATCAAGACATTTGTCCGTCATTCTAGCCAGTTGCCCAGAAACACAGTCATGATCTTCTCTCATTCTCTTCATCTCATGAGACATTTTCTTCATCGCATTTTCCAGATCTTCAATAGAGGCGCTGTGTTCCCTAGAAATAGTGAGAACCGGCTCCAACTTTTCATTGTAATCTTCTTCGACCCGTTCAATTTCTGCTTTTAGCTTGGTCTCTACTTCATCAATACGTTGCTTTAGAATACCGACTGTCTCAATAACTTCCTTATTCCCGAGCTTCATATTTGTATCCAGTGTCGAAATCTCCTTATGTAGCATATCAGCAAAGACTTTTAACACAGCTGCTCTTATAGACTGTTCCATTTCTTTTGCCCTTGCTTCCATTTCAGCAACAGATCTTCGAGCTTCAGTTTCTTCTTCAGACCTTTCTGGTGATGTTTCAGGTGTTTTCCACAACTTTTTAGCAAGTCTGGTCAGAGGTCTTGAAATGGATCTTTGGGAAAAAATCCTTTTTCTCATTTAAAAGTCGTTTAAAAGTCCCGTTACTTTGCGGCAATTTCAGGCATCCCCGCAAGTATTTTTACAATACTTACCGTCTTCTTTAAAGGCTTTTTTAACGCTTTTAGCGCATTAGTCGGGAGTGGAGCTGAATGCTGCGTCTCACAGCTGCATGGCACCACCAGAAGATTCTTTGCTTGTTGAACAATGAATGTTTAATTCTATTTGCAATTCATCAGCAAATGGAGTAGCTCAAGCCTGCTTGTAAAGAGACCAAGACATCATTCCGGTTTGATAAATCTCAAAACACATTCATGCCACAAATACCAGAGAATCTAAAATCTACTCTTGAGATGCAATGGCAATATTATAACTATGTCTCCCATCGTCAATATCCCACCAGATAAAAATGCTGGAGAAACTCGGCAGGTGAGGCTGCATCTATGGAGCGTAGGAATAGGTGACATTTCAGGTCGAGACCCTTCATCAGACTGATGTGGGGGGCGGAAAGAAGAAAGGAAGAGGCGGAGACAGTAGGCTGTGGGAGAGCTTGCAAGGGGAAGGGAAGGAGAGAGAAAACATGACATTTGAGAAGTCAATGTTCATACCGCTGGGGTGTAAACGACCCAAGGAAAATATGAGGCATTGCTCCTCCAATTTGCAGTGGGACCCACTCTGGCCATGGAGGATCCCAGGACAGAAAGGTTGGATTCGGAATGGGAGGGGGAGTTGAAGTGTCGAGCCAACGGGAGATCAGGTTAGTTACTGCGAACAGATCGGAGGTGTTGGGCGAAGCGATCGCCAAGCCTGCACTTGGTCTCACCAATGTATAGCAGTTGACACCTAAAACAGCGAATGCAATAGATGAGGTTGGAGGAGGTGCAGGTGAACCTCTGCCTCACCTGGATAGACTGCTTGGGTCCTTGGATGGAGTCAAGGGGGGAGGTAAAGCAACAAGTTAACCAGGGATTTATGGAGGGAGCCGTCTCAGTGGAAAGCCGAAAGCAGAGGAGATGAGCCAGTGGTGGGATCCCGTTGGTGGTGGCGAAAATGTTGGAGGATTATCTGTTGTATGTGACGGCTGGTGGGATGGAAGGTGAGGACAAGGGAGACTCTGTCCTTGTTACGAGTGGGGGGGATGGGGAATGAGAGCGGAGCTATGGGATAAAGAGGAGACCCTGGTGAGAGCCTCATGTATAGTCGAAGAGGAGAATCCCCATTCCCTAAAGAATGAAGACATCTTCGATGCCCTGGTTTGGAACACCTCATCCTGGGTGCAGATGCAGCGTAGATGGAGGAATTGGGAGCAGGTGATAGAGTCCTTACAGGAAGCAGGGTGGGAGGAAAAATCAATATCCCGCTGGCCACCGTTGACTTGAAACTCATCTGGGCCAACTACCTAAGAACAGCTTGCTGCAAGAGGCTAGATATTGTTGCAACAAACAACTCACTCCTCTTCACATCTCCTTTCAAAGAAATCAGAGTGTGATGGAATATCCTTCACTTGCTCAGACATGTGCAACGCCAACAACTCTCAAGAAGCTTAATATGATCCAGGGTGAAGCAATCGCTTCAATTAGAACCCTAAACAACCAACCTAAACAAAAAGTCCCTCCATCAGATTGTAACTCCACATTCCTGTTTATGTGTAAAGGGCCTGTCCTACAAGCATGCAACTCTATGCGATTAGCGCGACCTAACGTGGTCACTTGAGCCGTCCAGCGTCGCGGGGCCGGTCCCACTTCGATCGCCGGAGCTGTGCGGAATTGTGCGGAGTTCGTCCCGACATCGCGCGGGGCTCCGAAAAACTGACTATGTTCAAAAATTCCGCGCGGCAATGGCTTGTTGGCTCGCAGTCGCCTCGATGCATTACACACCGCCCCGACATCGTGCCTCCGTGAACCTATCTGTAGGTGCCTCCATGACCCTCTATGTGTGTGGCTCCGTGGCCCTCTGTGTCTGTGTGTGTGTGTGTGTGTGTGTGTGTGTGTGTGTGTGTGTGTGTGTGTGTGTGTGTGTCTCTTTGCCCCTCTCTGTGTGCCCCTCTCTGTCCTGGCGAACTTACCTTAGACTTCGCTCCAAGTTCGCCTCACTTTGCGCCGCGTTGCACCACTCACGCAATCTCCGCGCGGCCCTCGCTGCCGGTTTGGTCGCGCTTGCCGCATGCAGGGGCATGCTGGTCCGAAGAGCCCTGTACAGGGGATCACCCGACCTCCCCGCGGCCCCCACTTCTAGTTTGATCGCGTTCATCGCATATAGTTGCATGCTTGTAGGACAGGCCCTTTATACCCTTGCTTTTCCATTGTTGTTTACTTTTGGCTTAATAGTATTTAGAGATTCTCTTCCTTAAAAGGTGATGGAGTCCAAAGACTCAGGACTCTCAAAGGAAAATTGTCTCATCAGTCAGAGGTGTGATCCCTTATTATAAACAACAATGACCAGTTTTACATTCTTCCACAAAAGGAAATACCCTCCTGTCAAGGCATTTTATGATCTTAGTTGAAACTTTGAAGCCTATCAAGTCCTTCTTCAGAATGATTAGCCGAGCAAACCATTTTTGAACTGCTTCCAACAAATTTACATCCTATTATATAGACACGGAGTTGAACACTTTAAATTGCACTCCAGAAATGATCTCACCAAAGCCCTATGCAATTTAAGCATAATCTCCGTAGCAATAAATTATATCACTGATAACTTTCCCATTTACTTAAAATACTTGCACAGAAATACACACAAATCTCTGCAACTCAGACCTCTGCAGTCACTCACCATTGAAAAAGTGTCCTGCTTTGTTGTTTCTCTTGCAAAAATGGGCGATTTCACATGTTCTCACATGATACTGCAGAATGTTGCCCACTCAATGAAAAAATATCTTATTGAAGCCTCATATTTTCTTAACAACGCTACCCACCTATTGGCCATCAACCAACTTAGCAACCATATCTGTGGAGCCTTCATCAAAATCATTCTTATAAATTGTGCGAAGTCCCTAGCACAAGACCATACCACAAAATTCCACAACACTCCCCTCATTACATCACACCTATACATATTCATTCAGGATCTGGGTAGCACTGGGAAATCGAGCAATTATTGTCCATCCGCATTTACCCATAAATGCTGCAATCCTCGTGGAGGATCCTCTGTTCGATAGTGTGTTCCTGGAATTAGATTATTTTCTAATATTTTGTGAACCTCTGGGTTATTTATGCACCAGATTTAAATATTTTGTCATGGATGTTGGTCAAGAGAATTTTATTGTCATATGTACTAAAAGGAACAATGAAATTGTTACGCAGCAGCATAACAGGTTTGTAAACACGGTACACAAAAGATAACATAATAAACAAAAATAACTTAAATAAATAAATAACTATGTATATAAATGCAAAACAAATCAACGCCCGAAATCCCAAGTGAAAGGCAGTTTGGACTTTAGTTGGAATTTGTAATGTTCGATAGATTGATGGTTGTTGGGAAGAAGCTGTTCCGAATCTGGACGTTATGGTTTTCATACTCCTATACCTTCTTCCCAATGGCAGGAGTGAAATAAGAGCGTGGCCAGGGTGGTTTGGGTCCTTGATGATGCTAGCTGTCTTTTTCAGGCAGTGCCTCCTATAGATCCCTTCAATGATGAGGAACTATCAGTGCCCGTAATGGACTGGGAGGTGTTCACCATTGTTTGTAATCTCCTTCATCCCCGTCAATATACTGTCTACTGTACAGTGTAGAAGTTCAGGAGAGTACTTGTCAATATACCTATTATTTTGATTACATCAATGTACTGGGCCAAGTCAGAGATTGAGGCTGCATTTGGAGTACTGTTCAGTTTTGGACATCCTGTTATAGGAAATATGTCATGAACATGGAAAGGGTGTAGAATAAAATCCAAGAATGTTACCAGGTCTAGAGGGACTTACTTACAGGGGGAGATTGGGCAGGCCAGGACTTAATTTCTTGGAGCATAGGAGACCAAGGGGTGACCTTATTGAGGTGTATAAAATCATGAGGGGCATAGATAGGGTGAATGCATTTAGTCTTTTTCCCAGGGTTGGGGAATCAAGAACGAAGCGGTACAGGTTTAAGGTGAGAGAGGTAAGATTTACTAGGAACCTGAGAGATAACAAGATTCAAGATTCAAGAGAGTTTAGTCAAGTCAAAGTCAAGTCAAAAGAGTTTATTGTCATGTGTCCCTGACAGGACAATGAAATTCTTTCTTTGCATAGCACAACAGAACATATTAGGCATTGACTACAATTATATACGTAAATACACACATGAATGAATAAATTGATAAAGTGCAAATAACAGATGGAGTGGTATTAATATTCAGAATTTTGTCCAAGCCAAGTTTTATAGCCCGATGTCTGTGGGGAAGTAGCTATTCCTGAACCTGGTTGTTGCAGTCTTCAGGCTCCTGTACCTTCTACCCGAAGGTAGCAGGGAGATGAGTGTGTGGCCAGGGTGGTGTGGGTCCTTGATGATGCTGCCAGAGCCAATGATGGTCTGGGAAGTGTTTACTACTTTTTGTAGTCTTTTCCTCTCCTGTAGAAGTTAGAGAGAGTCCTCCTTGACAGGCCGACTCTCTGTAATCTTCTCAGGAAGTAGAGGCGCTGATGAGCTTTCTTAATAATTGCATCTGTGTTCTCGTACCAGGAAAGATCTTCAGAGATGTGCATGCCCAAAAATTTGAAGCTCTTGACCCTTTCAGCCATCGACCCGTTGATATTAAACAGGACTGTGGGTCCCCATCCTACTCCTTCCAAAGTCCACAATCAGTTCCTTGGTTTTGCTGGTGTTGAGGGCCAGGTTATTGTGCTGGCACCATATGGACAGTTGCTCAATCTCTCTTCTATAATCTGACTCATCCCCATCAGTGATACATCCCACAATAGTGGTGTCGTCAGCGAACTTGATGATGGAGTTTGCACTATGACCGGCTACGCAGTCATGAGTATAGAGCGAGTACAGCAGGGGGCTGAGCACGCAGCCTTGAGGTGCTCCCGTGCTGATTGTTATCGAGGCTGACACATTTCCACCAATACGGACAGACTGTGCTCTGTGAATGAGGAAGTCGAGGATCCAATTGCAGAGGGATGCGCAGAGACCCAGATCTGAGAGTTTGGTAACCAGCTTGGAGGGGATGATTGTATTAAATGATTAGCTGTAGTCAATTAATAACAGCCTGACATATGTTTTTGTTGTCCAAGTGGTCCAGAGCGGAGTGGGGAGCCAGCGAGATTGCATCCACCGTTGATCTGTTGTGACGTTAAGCAAACTGCAGTGGGTATAGGTTTTTGTTGAGGTAGGAGTTGATTTGCGCCATGATCAACCTCTCAAAGCACTTCATCACCACCGACAGTAGTGTCACTGGTCGATAGTCATTAAGGCACATCACCTTGCTCTTCTTGGGCACCGGTATAATTGATGCCCTTTTAAAGCAGGTGGGAACCTCAGATCTCAGCCGTGAGAGGTTAAAAATGTCTGTTAAAACTCCAGCTACTTGGTCCACACAGGTTTTTAGAACACGACCAGGTATGCCATTAGGTCCAGGCGCTTTCCGAGGGTTCACCTTTCTGAAGGATTTTCTGATGTTGATCTCTGTGACCATGACCAAAATACCATCACAGCGAATGGGGGCTCGAGAAGGCACATCAGTGTTCTCCCTATCAAAGCGTGCGTAAAATGCATTGAGGTCGTCAGGAAGTGATGTTTCGCTGACGTGTTCTGCCTCCTGATTTCGCCTTGTGATTGCATTCAGGCCCCGCCACAGCTGCCGAACATCCGTATCATCCTCCAGCTTGGAGCAGAAGTTTCTTTTGGCCTTTTTGATTACCTTACTAAAGTCTTATCTATGAATGCCGGTGTCTGGTCTTCAGAAGAGTGCGGATCTGATAGTTCATCCAAGGCTTCCGATTGGGAAACAGTTGGAAGGTTTTTGTTGGGATACCTTCCTCTACATATTTCTTTATGAAGTCTGTAATGACTGTGGCGTATTCATTCAGGTCCGTTGCCGAGTTCCTGAACATTGCCCAGTCTACAGACTCCAAACAGTCCCGGAGTTGTTCCTCTGCACCCCCCCAACCCCCAGCTCTGTACAGTCCTCACCTCTGGGGGTGTGCTCTTTAATTGCTGCCTATAGGCAGGAAGAAGCAGCACTGCGGTATGGTTGGATTTACAGAAGTGAGGGCGAGGGATAGAGCGATAGGCATCCTTGGTGGTCGAAGAGAGTGTGTTGTGCACACTGGCGACTGAGACGGGTGGTTTCAGACAGAGGACTACGGAGCAATTCCTGGTTCAGGGTTGCATTATGTTTGTATGCCGGTCTTTGTTTGCAAGCATTTGGAGGATATACAACAAGTACTGAATAAAGATCTACAGGCCAATGTGAGAGAATAGCTTATTAATACCAACTCAAAGGCCTCCCACTACCATGGATTACATACTGACTGAACTCTTCCTGGTGGAATTTGATGACACATTAGTCATGCAGTTTGTACAATTTTTGTCATGTTCACGCAGACAGTCTTCACTAAAGGAGAAAAATAATTAAATAGGATCAGTGTCATTAAAGTCATAAGGTCATGTGATAGGAGCAGATTTGGGCTAATCGGCCAATCAAGTCTACGCCATTCAATCAAGGCTGATGTATCTCTCCCTCCTAACCCTATTCTCCTGCCTTCTACCCATTACCTCCGACAACTGCACTAATCAAGAATCTAGCTATCTGCTTTAAAAATATCCACTGACTTCCACATCCTTCTGGGGCAAATAATTCCACAGATACATCGCCCTCTGACTAAACAAATTCTTCCTCATTCATTTCATTGAGGCCCCCCCTCACTCATTCTTCTAAACTTGATTATAAATAATACTGGAAGCAATTGCCATTCACAGGCAAAATTGCCATTTCAGGCTCATGAACACAACGATTTTCACTGGATTAATGAGAGATAGTATACAACAATTAATCTTGTTAGTGGATCCCATACCTTTGCATGTATCTCTCAAGTGATTAACCATCTTTCTTTGAAAGCCCTGGCCAATACTATTTTTACTACCTCTATTACTCTATGAATCTGTGATTTTTACAGGAAGTAGTGAGTTCCAAATCATAAATCCAATGTGCTTTATAAAAACATCCTCACATATTCTGGCCAGCAGCTTAAATTCATGTTCCCTTGTTCTTGAACTGTTCATTATTACTAATCAGCACCTCTAATTTATCCTATTTTAGTCATATACTGTAAATTCATGGGCATCTCAATCAAATCTGGTCTCAAACTTATTTCTTCCAAAAGAAGAAAATAGTAAACTTATACAGTTTCTTACAGCTGAATTTCCTTATCCCTGGAATTATATCAGTGAATCTTTTCAGCATCGGTTTCTTCAAACTTAGGACCTTCAACTGAGTTTATATTTGATGAGATCATAAACAATGTGATGTTGTCACTGATTTTCTTCCCATGTCATAAAGCTTTGAAGTTAACATGATGATATCAGAGTTGGTTAGGACTTGTAATCAAGATTTGCAACGTGGACGCCAGAGGAGGAGGAAATTATGGATGAAAATGTTGATGCTGAATTCCATGAGAAGTTGGCCTTAGAGAGAAGGAAGCTTGACAGAGAACGTAGGATAAGGAAAACGTATGAAGCTCTTGCTCCAGAAACAGAGACACTAGAAGAAACCTGTCCATATGAAAAACGTCAGTAGTTCATTTCAGTGTGCTATTTATCGGTGCAGATTTGGTGGGCTGTAGGGCCTATTCTTGTGCTGTACTATTCTGTGTGTTCTGTGTTCTATGTTCAGTCATTCCCTGAGATTTCTTCAGTTGCATTTCCCAAACTCTTGTCCTTCATTGGCTAGAAGTACAAAGGTAGTGAGTATTGGAACACTGCCACCTCCAAGTTCTCTTCTGGTCTTATACCAGTCCAATATGGACATATTTCTGTACTTTGATTGTCACTACGCCAAGAGTGTAGAACTCGCTAATATAATTGTGGAAATACTATCACCACAAAAGAAAGAGGTCAAAGAGGTCACTCAATGACCTCTCCAAGGTCAAGTTGAGATTCTCTAAATACTGGCATTGTCAGTGATGTCCACATGCAATCAGAGAATTTTAAAAAATCTATGGACTTGGACTGTTTTCTCAGGAGTTTTAGAGGCTGTCAGACGACTTGATGGAAGTATATTTAATTATGAGAGGCACAGATTGACTAGAATCTTTAATCCAGGGTGGAAATGTCAAATATTGGAGGGCATAGGTTCAAACTGAGAATTAGTTTAACAAGTGGCCCATCAAACAATTATGTCCATTAGCTATTTTTGGTGTCATTTTAGTTGAGCGATGAATTAGAACATCAGGGAGAACTCTTCTTTGAATGCCACATCATGTGCCAATCTGTCTCTTAAAAATTGCTTAAAGATCATATCTGCTTTCACTACCTTCCCTGGCAGCATCTTCCAGGCACTTCCCATTCTAGGTAGAAAACTTGCCTCACAGATCACCATTAAACTTTCCCCCTCTCACTTTAAACCTCTGCCCTCCAATATTTGACATTTCCACTCTGGAAAATAAACTCAAGTCTCTCTGTGCTTCACATAATTTTGTATAGTTCTATCAAGTTGTCTTTCAGTCTCTAACACTCCTGAGAAAAGGGTCCATGTTTATCCAACCTCTGCTTACAGTTCATACACTAGAATCCAAACATCCTGGGGAACTTCTTCAGAACTCTCTCCAAAGCTTCCTTCCTAAAGTGTGCCAGCCAGCGCAGCCTATACCATTCCAAATGTGGCCAAACTAAAGTTTTATAAGCTGCAACAATGTTCATGTTGAACATAATGCCAGGTTAATCAAATCACCTCTGCCTGTGTGTAATCCGTATCTCTCCATTCCCTGTGTCTCCATATGTCTATCTAAAAACCTCTTAAATGCCACCATAGTATTTGCCTCCACCACCACCCCAGGCAGCACATTCCAGGCACACACCACTTTCAGTGTAAAAAGCTTCCCCTATTTATACTCTTTAAACTTTCTCCCTCTGGCCCTCTAGTCTTTGAAATTGTCACCCCAGGAAATGTAACTCTTCAAGAAAGATTGAGTTAGATATTTATAAACTAAATAACAGAAAATACAGGATATATACGGAGCAGGCCAATTAACATTTATGGAGAGAAAAGGCGGATTCTCTGGTAGCCCGCCACCACGTGAATCAAGACTTACTCCATGGAAATCCCTTTTCCAATGTTGGTATGAGCCTAAAGGGCTAGTCCCACTTGGGTGTTATTTGCGCTTCATTTACACGACATCAGTTACATGTCACGACACACGACGCGAGCATGGCGTGCATTACGCGCACATGGCACGTGGTAGCATAGACAGTAACGCGCGGTGCCCCAGGATTTTGGGAGTCTCAACATCCTCGCGTGCCACCTGCGTGACATGCAAATGACGCCCAAGTGGGACAGGCCCTTAAGCAATGGTTGTTAAAGACCGCCTCTGCACTGTGAATTCCAACAGGGCAGAATTCTCCTTGACAGAATTTCCAATTCTCACTTTGCATATAAAACAATTCTGATCAATGGTCTTCCACTTGAGACATTGATGGTTTTACCCTCCACAGATGCTGCCTGACGTTCTAAGTTTTTCCAGAACTTTATTATTTTTTTCCAGCATCTGCAGATTTTTTATTGTCAGCTTGGAGTTCTTGCATTAAAGTAAGTGCCATGGAGCCTGTCAGCCCTCCCATACTCCATAATTTGCCTTAATCATTGCTACCCTCTGCACTTGTTTGATTTTTCGTTAACTCTGTATTTCAAAAGCATGACTCGTCATGCTTTAGTCCTGTTCCATTCTTCACATGCTATATATATTTTTCAGTGTTCATTCTGTTTCAGACTGTAAAGGTCCTTGAGCATCAGCTGCCAGATAAATGTGGCTTTTCTTGTTGTTGTCCACTTCCTGAATTATTTACCTAAGGCTCACATTTCTGAAACTGCTTCTTTGTTCAGCCTTTCCTGTACTTAATTTTATTGTATGGGTCTTGCATGAGTCCTTTTGTCCAATTTTGTCTATAAGTTGGAAAACTCAGTGTCACTCGATATAGGACCCATACCTCCATGGTAACATAATGAATGGTGTTGATAAGGGCCAGTTAACATGAACATTTATTTCATGTCTTCCTTTGTTTAGTTACAATGATAGAAAATCAGGATCCCCACACTAAATGGGTAGCTTTGACAAGCGTGAAGTATTAGTAACTCCAACATTCTTCAACGGAGTGTTATTACACAAGTATCAATGGAAGCGAGGACAGACACACAATGCTCAAACCTCACGTCAAAAACCTTGGCATGATAGTTGACTCAGCACTGAAATTTGACAAACAAGTCAATGCCGTGGTAAAAGCTAGCTTCTTTCAGCTTCGGACGATAGCTAAAATAAAACAATTCCTCCAGTTTGATGACCTCGAAAAGATCATCCACACATTTATCTCTTCCCGCCAAGATTACTGCAACTCCCTCTACACTGGCATCAGCCAATCTTCCCTGTCCCGCCTGCAACTGGTCAAAAACGCCGCAGCGAGACTCCTGACGGGCACCGGAAAAAGGGACTACATCACCCCGATCCTGGCCTCTCTCCACTGGCTCCCTGTGCGGTTCCGAATAAATTTCAAGATCCTCTATGTCTACAAAGCCCTCAATGGGCTTGCCCCCATCTACATTAAAAGTCTGCTCATCCACCACAACATCTCCAGGTCCCTCAGATTGACTGACTGGGGTTGCTGAATGTCCCGCAGTCTAGGCATAAGCTCAGGGGCGACCGCGCCTTTGCGGTTGCAACTCCTAGACTGTGGAACAGCATAGGAGCCATTAGACCTGCCCTCTCCATCGACTCCTTTAAATGGAGACTTAAAACTCATCTCTACTCTGAAGCCTTTCTTGACGTCCTCTGAGCGAGGGCTATATGTATGTATTGATGTTTATATTTAATCTATGAACCACTGTTGTTTGTTATACTATTTTTATACCAATGTAAAGCACTTTGGCCAACGAGAGTTGTTTTTGTAAATGTGCTATATAAATAAAATTGACTTGACTTGAATGCTGGAGTAACTTAGCAGGTCAGACAACATTCCTGGAGGACATGGATAGGTGACGTTTCGGGTCGGGACCCATCTTCAGTCCCAAGAAGGGTCCTGACCCTAAATGTCACCTATCCTTGTACTGCACGGCTGCTGCCTGAGGGTTCCGACTCGAAACATCACCCATCCATGTTCTCTACTGCTGCTGCCTGACCTGCTGAGTTACCCCAGAATTTTGTGTTTTTCCTTGGTAAAGCAGCATCTGCAGTTCCTTGTTTCTATCAATAGAAGCATTGGTTGACAATTTCCAAAGCAACTCTCCTAAGTGTGAAACAGGCAGCCTACGTTCTAAAGAGACAATGTTGTCGGATTATTGTGAGGAGTCTACGTAAATAGTTTTTATTTCTTCAACTTGGTTCCCGTTTCAATTTAATCAAATCAAATCAAATACGTTTATTTGTCATTGCACATCAACTGTACAACGAAATTTCATGTGCATCCCCTTCAATGGTAAACAATAAAAAACACGGGATAAAAAGTTTTAAAAAAGAACAAAAACACAATAACACAAACAACCATTTAGTCTTACATTTACATTTACTACAAGATCAATGCATAAAATAAGTAATAGATAATTAAAAATGCACATTATATTGCACATTCTAGCAGACAAATTTTTATTTGCACCCCGAATTGTGTAGTGTTGCCCGTAGAGTTATCTGTTTGAGTTAAGTTCTCTAATGGCACGTGGGTAGAAACTGTTAGTTAGTCTGCAAGTGCGGGCCTTCAAAGACCCGAATCGCCTCCCAGAGGGCAGCAGATTGAAAAGGTGGTTGGCAGGGTGGAAATAACATTTATGAGAACTTGTTTATCTGTATAAGGTTACATAAGTGGGATTTGTAATCTGGAAATAATTTTGCTTGTAGCGCAAGATGGAGTCCCTGGAACGAAATCTTCTGAAGTTGCTGCAATTTCCCCAACTGCCAAAACTGACGAAGCTCCGGAACAAACTGATGAGGAACAACTGGAGGAAGGGACTACAGACAATGATATTCCACAAAGTCAAGATAACGAAGATATGCAAGAAATTAAGAAAGCACAATATCAGTATTCGGGGCTGCTAAATGATCTGGAAAAGAAAATGAGCTTACTTGTGGAGGACATGCTATGCCCATATATCTCAAATGAAAAACGTCAGCGTTTGGGAAACGAACTAGAAGCATTGCAAGGCGAGCTCACGGAAACAAGCAACAGTTTGTATGATATAATGGAAACACAGCTGCATATGGCAGATAAAAATAAAGAATTGGAAGCAGCTGAAGCTGAAGGTCTCGGTGAGTTATGAATGGACAAATGCATGAAAGAATGATACTTTGTTGTCACATGTACCTGGGATACCTGGGTACAGTGAAATGCTCTGTTTTGTGTACAACCTAGGCAGTATACAAGTGTTGGCATTGGCAAAGTTACATAAGTACCAAGCTCACTCAGTATGAATGTTAAAACAAGATTTGGAGGTCCTTGCCAACCATAAACTACCTATTTACACTAATCCTACATAAATCCCATTTTATTCCCATAAACTCACTCCAGATTCTCCCACTCAACTCCACAGAGTGGACTATTTATAACAGCCAATTAACCCACCAAAATTAGCATTTTTGCCAATGTCAGTATTCAATTGGAGTTGCCAGTTTCCACAAATCCAAGAGGTCACATTGTGTTCTCTCTTAAGTGAGCTAATTTCCACCATGATGAATCCCATCATTTGTCCTGTGCCATTGAACCAGATGCAAGGTGAAGAATGTCACCAGAAAAATTAGGATTCTTTCGATCCCGATCTGTAATTGCAGATCATCTGTTAAGTACAAGTAATTAACATTTTCATTTCATGACAAGGTGCATGACAAGGGTTAAAGATTGGACCAGTCCAACAAAACCTCAGGTGCATTCAGAATGTGAAAATTAACAAGAACTAATTAACAAATGAAGGGTGACATAATGAATAACAATGTTTGTTATAGAATTTTTTTTCTGGAATGCTGGTGGTTGCGGGGACACCTGATAGTTTTTTCTTTTTTTTTGTTGTAGTTTTAGTTTTAGATATACAGCGCGGAAACAGGACCTTCGGCCCACTGAGTCTGTGCCAACCAGCAATCGCCGCACACTAACACTATCCAAGGACAATTTACAATTATTCCTTGCCAATTAACCTGCAGAGTGGGAGGAAACTGGTGCTCCCAGAGAAAGCTCACGCATGTCACAGGGATAACACACAGCCTCCATTTATGACAGCACCCATAATCAGGATCAAACCCGGGTCCCTGGCGCTGTAAGACAACAACTCTACTGCTGTGCCACCATATGAGGGGCATAAATAGGAAAGGCAGTCAGAACCTTTTTCCCCAAGATGGAAAAATCAAATACTAGAGGGCATAGATTTAAAGTGAGAGGGCAAGGTTTAAAGGAGACTAGACTAAGTGGGACCCATTGGGTCCCATGTTCACACAGGAGGGCTGGTCCCCCAAAGCAATATTCCACCTTTCCACCAATTCCAATATTGCTGGCTGGGTGGGGGGTGGGGGGGGGGGGGGTGAGGGGCGGCTTGCTGGAGCCAAACAGCTGATTGCATTTTTACTTCATTTCCATTGACATTGCACTTTCAAGCAACAGTGCAGGCTCAAGCCAAACAGCTCATTGCATTTTCACTTCATTTCCATTGCCATTGCAGTTTCAAGCATAGGGCAGGCCAAACAACTCATTTTGTTTTAATTAAGGGCTAACAAATCATTTATTCAAGTACATTGCATACTCACAGTGTTCTGTAGTTTCCCAGCTCAGACAGAGTCGTGACCTCACCCTCAGCATCTTGTAGACAGACTGAGCCACGCCCACACTTCCGGTTTTGTAGTCCCTCCCCCTGCCACCAGAAGGGGCGTGGCCTTCATGGTGGTGATTGACAGGAGAGAGCGTCTCAAGATTTTTTAAACACTAATAAGTATTTTATTTTTAATCGATGGGAAAAATACTCGGAGTCTGCGCAATGGAGGAGGACTCCGAGTAAGATGGTCAAAAAAATCACAGCCATATGTGGTAGCGTATTTTCTAAAATCAAAGCACAGTGCAAACAGGAAGTGGTCAAGATGAGACTTTTAATTATATAGATGTGCAAGGCAAGTTTATGGCACAGAGGGTGGAGAGTGCCTAGAACGGGCTGCTGGGGTGGTGGTGGAAGCAGATATGACAGTGGCATATAAGAGACTTGTGGACAGGCATGTGGCTATGCCGGGAATGGAGCGATATAGACTTTGTGCAGGCAGATAGGAGTTGGTCTTGATGTCATGTTCAGCACACATCGTGTGCTAAAGGGCCTGTTCCTGTGCCGTACTGTTCTATGTTCTATGTCTATGTTCTAAAATCACCACATACCACAGGTTTTATAATTACCTATTTATTCATAGTATGTTGGTATTACTGGTTAGGCCAGAATGTATTGCCCATCCCTCATTATACTGATAACATGGAAGAGTTAGACACTTGATTGACAATAGATAATAGGTGCAGGTATAGGCCTTTCGGCCCCCCGAGCCAGCACCGCCATCCAATGTGATCATGGCTGATCATCCACAATCAATACCCCATTTCTGCCTTCTCCCACATCCCTTGACTCCACTATCTTTAAGAGCCATATCTAGCTCTCTCTTGAAAGCATCCAGAGAACCAACCTCCTCCGCCGTCTGAGGCAGAAATTCCACAGACTCACAACACTATTTGTGTGAAAAGGTTTTCCCTCATCTCCGTTCTAAATTGCTTACCCCTTATTCTTAAACTGTGGCCACTGGTTCTGGACTCCCCCAACATCAGGAACATGTTTCTTGCCTCTAGCATGGCCAAACCCTTAATAATCTTATATGTTTCAATAAGATCCCCTCACATCCTTCTATATTTCAGTGTACAAGCCCAGCTGCTCCATTCTCTCAGCATACGACAGTCCCGCCATCCCGGGAATTAACATTGTAAATCTACGCTGCACTCTCTCAATAGCAAGAATGTCCTTCCTCAAATTTGGTAACCAAAACTGCACACAATCCTCTAGGTGTGGTCTCACTAGGGCCATGTACTACTGCAGAAGGACCTCTTTGCTCCTAAACTAAACTCCTTTTGTTATGATGGCCAACATGCCATTAGCTTTCTTCACTGCCTGCTGTACCTGCATGCTTACTTCCATTGACTGATGAACAAGGACCCCCAGATCCCGTTGTACTTCCCATTTTCCCAACTTGACTCCATTTAGATAATAATCTGCCTTCTTGTTTTTGTAACCAAAGTGAATAACCTCACATTTATCCACATTAAACTGCATCTGCCATGCATCTGCCCACTCACACAACCTGTCCAAGTCACCCTGCATCCTCATAGCATCCTCTTCATAGTTCACACTGCCACCCAGCTTTGTGTCAATCGCAAATTTGCTAATGTTACTTTGAATCCCTTCATCTAAATCATTAATGTATATAGTAAATAGCTGCGGTCCCAGCACAAACCTTGTGGTACCCCATTAGTCACTGCCTGCCATTCTGAAATGTACCCGTTAATCCCTACTCTTTGTTTCCTGTCTGCCAACAAATTTTCTATCCATGTCAGCACTCTACCCCAATACCATGTGCCCTAATTTTGCTCACTATTCTCCTATGTGGGACCTTATCAAATGCTTTCTGAAAGTTCAGGTACACTACATCCACTGGCTCTCCCTTGTCTATATTCCTAGTTACACCCTAAAAAAATTCCAGAAGATTAGTCAAGCAAGATTTCCCCTTCGTAAAATCAGGCTGACTTGGACCGATCCTGTTACTGCTATCTAAATGTGCTGCTATTTCATCTTTTATGATTGACTCCAGCATCGTCCCCACCACCGATGTCAGACTAACGGGTCTATAATTCCCTGTTTTCTCTCTCCCGCCTTTCTTAAAAAGTGGGATAACATTAGCTACCCTCCAAACCACAGGAACTGATCCTGAATCTCTAGAACATTGGAAAATGAACCCCAATGCATCCACGATTTCTAGAGCCACTTCCTTAAGTACCCTGGGTGCTCTCTCTCTCTCTCTCTCTCTCTCTCTCTCTCTCTCTCTCTCTCTCTCTCTCTCTCTCTCTCTGTCTCTGTCTCTGTCTCTGTCTCTCTCTCTCTCTCTGTCTCTCTCTCTGTCTCTCTCTCTGTCTCTCTCTCTGTCTCTCTGTCTCTGTCTCTGAATATTGTGAACAATGCTGAGGCTCTGTAAAGCGCTGGTGATATCGCATTTGGAATAATGTAAGCATTTTAGGGCACCATATGTGAGGAAGGATGTGCTGGCTCTGTAGAGGGTCAAGAGGAGGTTTACAAGAATGATCCCTGGAATGAGTACGTTAACCTATGATGAGCGCTTGACGGCACTGGGCCTGTACTCAATGGAGTTTAGAAGAATTAGGGGGGACCTCTTTGAAATGCACAGCACAGTGAAAGGCTTGGATAGAGTGGATGTGGTGAGGATGGTTCCATTAGTGGGAGAATCTAGGACTTGAGGCTATAATCAGAATTAAAGGACATTATTTTAGGAAGGAGATGAGGAGGAATTTCTTTAGTCAGCGGTTGGTGAATCGGTGGAATTTTTTGCCACATAAGGCTGTGGAGGAAAAGTCAGTGGATATATTTAAGGCTGAGATAGATAGATTCTTGATTAGTACGGGTGTGTGAGAGAGGTCATGGGGAGAAGGCAGGAGAATGGGGTTAGGAGGGAGAGATAGATCAGCCATGATTGAATGGTGGAGTAGACTTGATGGGTCTAGTGGCCCAAGTCTGCTCCTACCACTTCTGATCTTATTATTTTACTAGACCAAGTGGGACCCGTTGGATCTCTTCCCCTCAATGTGCAGGGGGGGGGGGGGGGGGGGGGCAGCCTTTGGCGTCACACACACTCTAACCATCACACACACACACTAACCCCCCCCCTTAATATTATATTAATATTATTAATTTGCTCCTTTTACCCCATTTCCCGCCCTATCCACTCATGCATAGCCCCCAACTGCGCAGGCGCAGTTAGAGAGAAAGAGGGAGTGGTTAGAGAGGGAGAGGGTGAGGGGGTAGAGAGGGAGGGCACTCACCCATGTGACAGATGATCGGGCGAGGGAGACGGAGAGGAGGTCGTCCCCTGTGACTGCCAGAGATTGCCAGGTGGGATCGGGATCACTAGCGAGGAAAACGTATCACGATTCCCCAAATCCCTGCGATCGACGGAGGAATCGCAGGTCTCCATAGACGGCCTCTCCCAGAGGGAGTAATGGCCACCACAGTCACCTTCCCATAGCGCTTCCCCGCACCCATGCGGCGATAACTATTGCCGTCAGCATGTTCTCGAACTTCAAGGAGCACGCAGCATGACCTGAGCAGCGGTGTAAAAACGCTAAGTGACAATGTAAAGAAGTGAAAGTTCAGAAGCCAAGAAGTACAGAAGACAGAACAGGGGTGACGTCAATCTATATCAGAATTTGTAAAAATTTCACCGTTAGCGCGTCGTGTTTTCGAGGAGATGCGAAATGCACACGAACAGCACACAAATAAATACACATCCAAGTTCAGAGTTTCATAAATAGAGAGATGGAATCTGGGTCACAGGGAGAATGTTCAAACTCCACACAGACAGCAGGCAAATTCTGAATTGAACCTAGGTCTCCAACTCTACCAGCTGCACCACTTTGCCACCCCACTTGTTTCAGTTCTTATTCATTGCATATGTAAAAAAAACATTGAAATACATTGATAATCCTGGACATTGAACTATTATATTACTGTATTGTTGGCAGTAACCTTGAGAGCTATGGATTTCGGTAAAGTTCCAGAAATCAGTGCTGTGATGCCTGCATTTGCAATATATATCAATGATATATCAGATGGTTAAGATAAAAGTGGATTTCCCTGCAGTTGACCACCTCATCTAAATTCTTTCCATAAAATTATTAATCTCATTTATTGTTGACACGTCATCTCTGTCCTTGCTGTACTCAATTTTCTTTGTATGTAATTTTGCTGAAATTGCTGTCTAGAAATACCATTGCTAGAAAACTGTCCACATTTTCATACTGCCAAATTGTGACATCTGTGCATCAAGAGATGCAAGTTGAAAAACAAGTACATGTAAATTTGGGGTTTATTTATTTTACTATTTTTCACGTAAATTTCATATGGGTGAGGTTTCATTCTTCATAGGGTCGTGGAGTCGTACAGAGTGGAAACAGGCCCTTCTGCACAACTTGTCCATGCCAACCAACATGCTCTATCTACACTAGTCCCACCTACCTACGTTTGACCATACCTCTCTAAATCTTTCCTATCCATGTACCTGCCTGAATGTTTCTGAAATGTTGTGATTGTACCTGCCTCAACTACTTCCTCTGTCAGCTCGTTCCATACACCCACCACCCTTTGTGTAAAAATGTTATCCCTCAGGTTGCTATCAAATCTTTCCCCCCTTACCTTATACCTCTGTCCACTGTTTCTCAATTCCCCTTCTCTGGGGAACATACTTCGTGCATTTACCCAATCTATTCCACTCATGATTTTGTACAGCTCTATCAAATCACCTGTCACCTAGCCTGCTCAACCTCTCATAGCTCGGGCCCTTGAGCCCTGGCGACATCTTCCTAAATCTTCTCTGTATCCTTTTCAGCTTCACAATATTTTTCCTATAACATGGTAACCAAAGCTGAACACTATACTCTACATGTGGCCTCACCAATCTTTTATATAACTGTAACATGCCCTCCCAACTTCTATACTCAATACTCTGATTAATGAACGCGAATGTGTCAAAAGCATTTTTGACCACCCTATCGACCTGCTACTCCACCTTCATGGAGCTATGTACCTGTACTCCTAGATCTCTGCCCAACAACACTCCCCCAGGGCTCTACCATTCACTGTGTAGGTCCTGTCCTTGTTAAACTTCCCAAAATACACCTCATTTTGCTGTAAATAAACTCCATCAACCATTCCTCAGTCCACCTGCCCAACCGATCAAGATCCTGCTGCAATTTTTGACAAGCATCTTCACTATCTACAATACCCCCATTTTAGTGACCTGCCAATTTGCTAATCATGTCTTGTACGTTCTCTTTCAAATCATTGATATAGATGATAAACAGCAATGGGGCCAGCACCAAACCCTGAGGCACACCACTTGTCACAGGCCCCTAGTCTGAAAAGCAACCTTCCACCATCACCCAGTCTCTCCCTCCATTAAACTAATTTTCTAACCATTCAGCTATCTCTCCTTGATTCCCATGCGCTCTAACCTTTCAGAGGAACCAACAATGCAGAACATTGTCAAACGCCTTGCTGAAATCCATATACAGTTCTGCCCTCATCAAACGTTTGGTCACATTGTCAGAACAACTTAATCAGATTTGTGAAACATGTTATCCCATGTACAAAACTGTGTTGACTGCCCTTGTTCATCTAAATGCATATTTATCTTATCCCTCAGAATAGATTCTAATAACCTTCCAAGAACAAATGTTAGGCTCGCAGGGCTGTAGTTCCCAGCCTTTTCCTTGCAGCCATTCTTAAATAGAGGCACAACATTTGCCACCCGCCAGTCTTCCGTCACCTCACTCATATTTAATAATGGCTCGTAAATCTCAGCTCAGCATCTTTAATCGAAATTTGTGATTTATGTAAGGGAAAATTTCTGCCGACCAAGCCCCTCAGCCAACAATGTCTTACTGAACATGATGTAAAGGTAAACTAATCTCTTCTACCTGCATGTGATCCATTTCCCTTAATTCCCTGCATATACTTGTATCTATCCAAAGACATCTTAAAGACTATTCATTTCTGTTTCCACCTCCACCCCTGGGGGCATATTCTAGGAATCTGTCATTTGCTGCCAATTCTCTACATGCTCTGCACACCTCTTATAAACTTTCACACTCTGATGTACAGTGGTGCAGCGGTAGAGATGCTGCCTTACAGTGCTTGCAGCGGCAGCGATTCTGGTTCGATCCCGATGGGTGCTGTCTGTACAGAGTTTTTACGTTCCACCCGTGACCACGTGGGGTTTTTCCGAGATCTTCGGTTACCTCCCACACCCCAACGACGTGGAGGTATGTAGGTAAATTGTCTTTGTAAATGTAAAAATTATCCCTAGTGTGTGTAGGATAGTGTTAATATGCGGGGGATCACTGGTCGGCGAGGACCCGGTGGGCCGAAGGGCCTGTATCCTCACTGTATCTCTAAAGTAAACTAAACTAAACTAAATTATCTCCTATAGTCTTTGACATTTGCAACCTGGGTGTAAGGTTCTAACTGTCTACCCTATCCATGTTTCTCATAATTTTATGTACTTCCATCAGGGAAAACAATTCAAGTTTGTCCAATCTCTTCTCTAATTGTGGCAGCATTTTGGTAATTTTTCTTAATCCTCTCCAAAGCTCTACATCCTTTTCCTAATGAGGTGACCAGAACCACACACAATACATCAACTACGACCTGACCAAAGTTCTCTAAAGCTGTAACATGACTTCTTAACTCATATACTCAATGCCCTGACTGATAAAGCCAGGCATCCCATATACTCCAACACTCTATCTACTTGTGCTGTCTCTTTCAGGGTGTTAAGGGGACTCCAATACCCCTCTGTATTTTAATGTTGTTAAGGGTTTTGCCTTTAATTGTATACTTTCCTCTTACATTCAACCTCCCAAATTCCATCTGCTGTTTCTCCACCCTTGTAAAGTCATAGCATCAAACAGCACAGAAACAAGCCCTTCGGCCCAACTTGCCACCCAAGATGCCCCATCTACTCTTGTCCCCAGCACCCGTGTTTGGTCTCTACCATCTGAACCCTTCCTATCCATGTAGACATCCTTCCGCTATTTGATTTTACAAAATACATTACCTCACACTTAATAGGATTAAATCAGTCTGTCATATGCTATGGGTTTACTCCTGATCTAATCTACCTCCATCCAGTCTTTGCACATTTTTTATGTTCAGATTCTTTGTAGCTGTAATTTAGTTTAGTTTATGAAACAGGCCCTTCGACCTCAGTGAATGCAGTGAGTGAATGCAGTGAAATGATTTTCTTACAGTTCAGTAGAGTATTGCTTTACCATTCCCAATTAGCAAATACACAGAAATAGTCGACTGAGCCCATGCAAGGGGCACCATGTTTTGGTGCCGTTTGCCAAGTCCAGTCTACACTCCAGTTGTTATCAGCATTGCCCGATTCAGGCAAGTCCAAGGCTGCTTCGAGCCTCCATCCATTGCCTTCCTTGGTCGACCAGCAACCTCCCCTCACCTGTGCTCCTCTGTGCCCCAGAGGCACCTCCCTCAGCCAATGAAGAATGCGTGGTAGGTCAGACCCTAGTTCCCTCATCTCTCTTACCGACTTCGATCCTCGCTGGTCACATTCATTGTCGCTGGCTCCGTCCTCCAAGTCTTTGGTCTTTAGGGTACAAGCTTGGTGGGCTCCCCCTTCCAAGCCGTGGACCGCTGGGTCCTCCAAGCATGGGCCCGGCTCGGCGGCTACTCCCTGCAGGTCAAGGTCCATCGGCTCTTATGATCCCAATTATAATATTGTTGGGACCAATAATAATATTAAATAAATTCTACCTGCAACTCTTCATCCAGTCATTCCAACTCATCTATATCCAGCTTCAGCTTTAGAAACCTTCCACGCAATCCACAACAGCATTGATTTTTATGTTGTTCACAAACTTGCTAATCATTCTCCCACGCTTACATCCACCCCTCTTTTAGGGTTAGAAATTCCTCTTCAGTTTCTCGTGTTCGAGGCTGCATTTGCACATGATCCTGCACCCTGACATTCAGTTCCATTGACTTCAGTAGAACCAAATTTCAGAAGCAGCCTATACCACGCATCCACAATGTGTGCGGGGAAAACAGCTGAGAATGAATTTTGGATGCAACACAATGTTAATAACTAGCGGTGTGGACAGCTGCTAGCTAGCAAATTCCACTTGAATTTTTCCTCCAGAGAGAAAGAACATCAAGAATATTAACAAAAAAAAGCCATGTATTTCAACCAAGTTTAGGTTTTGTTACTGTTAAGTAATTGGTTTAATCAGATATCTAAATAACTTTGATTACTTATTTAGTGGATAGCCCAGAACGGATGCGCCGGATATCGCAACCAAGCAAAATGGACAAAGCACCACAAGGTTAGTACTGAAATGTTTGTCTACCTGTTTTGATTGATGATTTACATTCATTGACTACAGAAGGTTGTGTGATCCATATTTTGGCTCAGAACCAGAAGTACAAATTGAGCAAATTATTCAATTTCCTCAGGCACCATCCTCTCTAATAGTCATTAACCTGAGTTAATGATTATCTGGTTCAGCTGGGTTAAATTTCTACTGGCACTTCACAAAATACAAGGCAAAGAATCTGAATGCATTGATAAGATTCAGTATCAGCTTCCAACAAGGCCATTTGAAACAGGATTTTGGAGTGATTTTTGAATACCAATGTTGTTCTGGGCTTATGAGGCAGTAATAATGATCACATGTGTCCAGCTGTGGATTGAGAGGGATATGGAAAAGATGATGTTCACTGCTGGTTGGCTTGTACAGGGAAAGGTTGGAGGTAAAATTCATGACAATTTCATGTCCCACCCCACCTCGCCCCACACAGATGCTGCTAGACCCACTGAGTTCTGTTACTTCCCTGTTCTGTCACACCACAATGAGAACACATTTCCACACACCTTAGTTTTAAATAACTATCCCTATAGCTTGTAATTATGTGTTCTCATTTGAGACTCCACTGTCAATGGAACATTCTCAATATCTAACCTGCAACGTCTCTTTGGATCATGTATGTTTCACATACCCATTACTTTACACACTCATGACTTACACTGAAAACTAATCCTTGTGAGAAATTGACAGGGTGAATACACACACACACTATTTCCCAGGGTTGGGGAACATAGCAGGAAATTGCAGATGCTTTGCTGCACAAGAAACATAGAAACATAGAAAATAGGTTGAGTAGACGATTCAACCCTTCGAGCCAGCAATGCCATTCAATATTATCATGGCTGATCATCCAAAATCAGTACCCTGTTCCTTATTTCTCACCATATCCCTTGATTCCATGAGCTAAATCTAACTCTCACTTGAAAACATCGATCTCCCTGATGCGGGGGATTCGATTGCCGGCTGCGGGAGCTTCGATCATCCCATCTGCAGATGGTTCGACTGCCTCGACCACGAGAGAATGATGAGGAAGAAGATAAGACTTTATTGCCTTCCATTGTTGATTCTGGTTCTTTTACCCCCCAGTCTGGGTCAGTAAAACAATGGTTCGAATATTGTAGTCCAAACCCTTAATTCACCGCGGGGCCGATTTCTGATCCACTCGCTCAAGCCTGCAGCAGCCTTGTGCAAACTGAACAATAAGAAAGACGACACACCCCAACGAACTGATCACCTATTTATACCCATATATAAAGTGGCAGGAAACTAGCGTCAGGAACGTACAGAGGGAGGCAACCCCTTTGCCCAATCACAGATGCATAACAGTTGTCAGTACATTAAAACAAAACAGAAATTTCTTCAGTGCTCCAGACTTAGTGGAGTCTGTAACACATGATTTCCAGGATTTGTGTCTTCACCCTGTGATGTCATCACCAGTGAAGCCAAGTCTTAAACAGATTCCTTCTATTCCCAAAGCACCCCAATTCCTGCTTATTCAAATTCCCTCCTTTTATCATTCTTTGACAACTATTCTCCTGAGAGCAGTATATTGACCCTCGTGCTTAAAGGATTTACTTGGCATAGGGACTCTTGTTTCCTCCTTTGGGTGTGGGGGGTGGTTAGTGTGTGTGTGACACCAAAGGCCGCCCCCCTCACCCCCCCCTCAACCCCCCACAACGGGTCCCCCTTGGTCTAGTTTGTGTACAAAATTCCCACAAAATGGGGGCCATTTTCCAAACAGAACCGAGTTGGGATCCCATACCTAGCAATGTTACAAAATGTTGAGATTTTAAAAATCAAGTCTGCAATTTATCCCATCAGATGAAGCACAAAAAGAAGTTTGATTTGACACCAAATTCACTTTCATATCTTCAGTATTAAGAAAGTTATAACCATTTTCATACTCGGAAATTAGCATCTTGTTCCCCATTGCCTTTCAATTGACTCAACTCAAAAGCTGTGATCTAGAACTGTTAAAATATGAAACAATCTTACTTGGATGACCTGAAATTAAAGCATATAATTAGTTAGTTATCTAATTGTAGCTAATTACAAAATTCAATGAGTAGATCTAAACATCTATCCATTTCTTAAGAAAAGATAAACTTTTTAAAAATTGCCTGTGTCCAAATAACATTCACACAATAATCCACAATATAACATAATTTTTGAATCTCATTTTCATGACTTTATAGGTCAAATGGAAGGAATTTAGTGTTTAATGCCCGTAAATTAATGGCCATTTAAATCAACGCGATTGGGTTTTAGTGGAATGCGGTGGATTAGAACGTTGCGGTTTGCGGTGAAGTCAGTATGAAAAATACAGCCGATTCATACATTTTTTTTTGTTCCCTTTTCGCAACATGAAAATGTGATTAAAGCCTTCCTAAAAACCAAGTTTTTATGTAAAAATAAACTGTGTAGCTTCTTTTATCGCCTACCTTAGGTCCGTTCCGCTGTCACCATTCAGAGCTTTAGAAGATGATTTTTAAACTACTCTAGTTAATAAATAATCTAGCGTAGTTTAAAAATACCTTTATGAATGAAATGTTGGAGCGATTTCTCTTTAGCGACGAAATCGCCCGACATGGATTGATTTAGACTGCCTAGAAAAAATCAGCATTTTAAACCCGCCCCCCTCTGAAAGGCGCCAAAGTCGCGCACACGGGGAGCGGCAGAACTGCAGCGCTGCTAAAGGTAGGTATTGTAACATACCGACCATACCTAGGTATAATTTCTTTCATAAATATCTTAACAACTGTCAATGCTTTGGTATCCGCGGTGGGGTAGGTTTTCGACCCATTTACTGAAAACATCAACAATAACTAATACATATTTATAACCGTGATATATTTCCAACTAAATGTAGTCCATCTGGAGGGTCTCAAAGGGGACCCATAGGTAAGGGTGTTTTCCCATTTTCCCAAGTTACACCCTTCCCGGGATTATATTGTTGAGAGATCTATTCCCCTGAGCCAGAGTCTGCAACTTTGGATGCCACCATGTAGCTAGAAGTGTATCGCCAGTTGCTTGGGTACCACGGTGAATTGCAAAGTGTATACAATCAATAACCCGTATTGCGAGTTCATCTGACATACATATTTGTCCTGCCGGGGTAACCCATAATCCCGACATACAATTAACTGTACAACCGAATTGCTTCAACATTTCTATATCTCGGTCAGGAGCGTCCTCCTGTAATCTAACGACGTATTGGATAGTTTGCATTGGCTTTTCCAAGGGAGACTTGCCTTTATCATACTTTTAGTGTGCCCCATCATTTTCGGTACAACCACCCTGCGCTCCCGGGACATTTCTTTAGCTTCATGGTCAGCACGACGATTTCCTACGTCTACCGAGGTTTGGCCCTAAGTATGAGTAGTACATTTTATAACGGAAATTTGTTTTGGCAACATTAAGGCTTTCAACAGGTCTGATACCAATTTCTGGTGAGATATCTGTGTTCCCGCTGAAGTCAAGAATCCCCTATTTTTCAACGTGGCCGATCATGGACCACTCCAAAGGCATATCTAGAGACAGTGTAAACATTTATTCTTAAGGCCTTCCCTAATGGGCCTGTCCCACTTACGCAACTTTATCGGCGACTGCTGGCGCCCATCATAGGTCGTTGTAGGTCGCCAAAAACGTTCAACCTGTTGAAAATCCAGCCGCGACCAGAACAAGGTACAACAAGGTCCTAATGATGCACTCCCATCCACATACAGGGTTAAGTCAGGGTTTGTCATGGTAATATCTGTCAAATCATCCCTAACAGAGGTATCTTCTTTAATCACAAATAGGCAGTCATGCCCTAAGCCTCCGGTGGTTTGGTGAGAAAGGATGCTGGATTAATGGTGGTACAATACTTAAACTGCAATTTGGGGTTGTTCGACAGGTATATCTATTTATTCTGGTGAGCTATGGTGAGGTGTTGAGTCTGCAACTGTCCCAGCAAAGCTGCAACTGAGTGAGAACTATATCTTGTTATAAAGTCAAGTTGGCAGTTGATTGCAAGCTGTTGTAGGTCGCAGTCAAGATCTTTGTACATATGGGATATCCCCGTGCTACCGGGTTAAGTGTCGAGGAGTAATAGGCTACCGGTCGATGTTCGTCTCCATGTTTCTGAGTAAGAACCACAGTGAAGCAATCAGAGAGGATTGTGCAGTACAACTGGAACCGTTGCTCATAAAGTGGCCTTCCTAATGCTGGTGCCTGTAACAGAGACATTTTCAGATTTTCAAAGGGTTCTTGAGCCTCCTCGGCCAATTGAAACTCACCCTCCATATTAGTGTATGGAGTCAATTATTTAGTGTCCAGAGCAATGTTGGGTATCCACTGTCGACAGTAGTTTACCATGCCGAGCCACTGTCTCATTTGCTTTGCCTCCCGTGGTGCGGGGAATTCACAGATTGGTTTGACTTGGCTGTTCTGCAGACTCCGCTCGTTTGCCGATAGTTTCACACCAAGAAACGTCACCTTCTGTTGGGCTACCAGTACTTTTGATTGGGAAATTACATATCTCACTGCTGGTAGGTGATTCAAGTAAATCATCCACGTATTAAACTAGGGTGGAGCCACATTGAAAGCTTAAGGTTTGCAGCTATCCCTGGAGACATCTGGAAAATAATGTTGGAGATTTCATGAATACTTGAGGCAATTGAGTCCATGTGTGCCGTTGTCCTTTGTAGGTGAAGGCGAATAGGTACTGACTGGCCTGGTGTAGAGGCAGGGAAAAGAAGGCATGTTGTGAGTCTACTATTGAGAAGATCTGTGCCTGTGCTGTAATTTGGGCTAGAATGTGGGCTGGATTAGACACAAATGCATGAAGTGGTTCTACTATAGCATTAATGGACTGCAAATCCTGGATCAATCTATACTAGTTCAGTTTCCCTGCCTTAGGTACTGCAAGGATAGGAGTGTTGCAGGAGGATTGGCATTTCACCAGAATGCCCTGTTCTAGCAGTCCCTGAACTAACTTGTCAATGCTTGGTATTGCCTGCTGCTTCAGTGGGTACTGTCTTATAGAAGGCTGTGTTAGATTTTTCTGGAGAGCTACTTGGATGGGGTTAATATGAACACATCCTACTGAGAAGAGTCTTCTGCCCACAGCTGTGGGTTCACATACTCTTGTACTTCGCTTCCAAGATGATGGCGTAATCGCGTAGTAACTGTCCGTGGTGACTGGTAGAAGTGAATAGTACAATTATTGGGTAATTCTTGCTCTTGGACCTTTGTTTGCCAGACCAATGGCTCGTTGAACCATCGGTCCTAAGTCTTTTGCATGAGATGGGAAGTTCACTTTCTTTGTTACGTGCGGGGCGACCCCTGAGACCTGTTTCCACAATTCCACAAAGGCCTCACCATATTCTGCTGTTCCCTGTGGTCCAGTCACTAAAGCCAGGAGGTTTACATCCCATCTAGTTCCTTCACGGGATTTGAAAAAGATTTCCAGCTCCCTATTTCTGCCATTCTGGTCATATGCTGGGGTAATATGAGTGGGGGCTCATTTTCCAGGTCTAGGGAACCACCATTGGGGTGTCACTGACAAGTAACACTGTCATTCAGGGGCCCATGGGGTTATAGTTATCCCGTTGTGTCCACATTCAATTTTCAACTGGAATGCACAAAGCAATCCGAGCTAGCAGATTACTGTCCAGACCTATGGTAATTACAAACTGATGCTGCACTGTCTCGCTCTGGTATGTTACTTCAACTGGCATAGAGATGGGGTATTGGCATACCTGCCCATGGAATCCGGACAGTCTCTGGGTTTTGTCAGATTTAAGAAGATTAAGAATGGACTGAATAGATTACATGGATGCCCCTGTGTCCACTAGAAAGGTGCACTTTGCAGTGTTAAAACATGTTCCTTATAGTTCACCACTAAATTGGTCAGTCAGTTCTGGGAAAATGGATTAGTCTGGGAGAAGTTCGTATACCTCCCTGATCCTCAATTTCCTTGCCAACCTCCCCTTCGTTCTTGCTGATAAACACCTCCTCCTTGTCTTCGTGATGAACACTCCCTTCTCCAATGACCATAGCTAAAGCAATTGTCTGGTCCTACTGCTCTGCTTACTCGAAAATGTAGCTTTGGGGGCCATAGGATTGGATGTAGGTGGGGGCATTTGGTCCGTTGGGGTAACCCGTACACCTGTGTCCCTGTCTCTCTACCCATCCCGGCACACAGTACTGGGGTTCAGCTTGGTAGTCGCTGACATCTGGAATAGCTTTCGCTATTGCATCCTTTTTTATTACATACTCCATTTTTACTTTAACTTGGGGCTGATTCTCCTGTCTCTTACTATTCTTCCAGAGGTATTTAACTGCATGGGCCATTTGGCCCAGACTATTTTCAGACCAGTCCATGTTATTAGTTTTTATTGCCCCTGCAACAGTGGCTGGTAGGCAGTTTACTAAAATAGCACAATATTGGGATGAATTAGCACCGTTTCGATAATTAGCATCTCCCGACTGATCTATATGCGTCTCCAAAAATCTCTCCAAAAATTCTGCACCCTCTCCTCTCCGGTGTCTAGTATTCAAAACCTTGGAGATATCAATGGGTTTTTGCAGAGTGGTAGTAAGGGCGGCTTGGATTGCATCCTCACGTACCGTCATCTCATTCGGCTTCCAAGGGAAATAAATACCTATTGTTTGTCTGTTATTAGCGTAAATTGCATTGGTTGAAAGTGGGGTTAGGCATTTCTCTAACCGGAAATTGGCGGTGAACGGATCGTCGCTCAACTATCTCGTCTGTCCCTGTCTCGGGCTCAGCTTCAGATTCCCAGGGGGTCAAATCATTCTTAGAATCCTCGTTCTTGGTTTTGTTGCAAAGCTGGTAACTGTCACGGGACTGGTTCTGTACACACTGTCCTTCTTGGTTTAGGGGGTTCCTGAACTCATGGTATGGGTAAACATCTTCTAGTTTTACTGCTGGTACGGAACACAACCGGGGCATCTACCAATGTCGGGGCCATTGGGGTTAGGAGACTCTGAGTTATAGTGCTGGTGTAGGAGACATGGGTGGTGCTGTGGAATCTGTATTTGCATATGGTGGGGGTTGTAGAGGTCGGTGGGTACTGACATGGATTCTACTTTCCCTATCCACTAAATCTTTGTCGTCTCTCTCTTCTAAGCCAAAGCCAACCATTGGATCAGGCAATCCTTTTTCTGTATCTCCTTCTAACCCATCCAGGGTCCGTCCGGACTCCTGGTTCTTGTATGCCTTATCAGCACAAGCACATTCTATTTTTAGTATGTCTACAGGTCTGGTCATTCCTTCCTCCGTAAGCTCTATTCCTAATCTCAGAGGTGTTCCTTGCCAACTCGGTAACATCGTGGCTTCTTTCTGTTCTTTCAGTTCCTGATAATGTTGTCTCCAGAGACCAATAAGCTCCTTAGCGGCAATGCTTTTACTATACCTCCAAACTATCTCCTCTATTCGTTCACACCCACCATGGTTCAGACCCTTCCCTCGGGCAACAATTAATTCCATAATTTCTTATTCAAAGGTCCTGATAAATGCTTAAATTGTTTTGCTTCATCAGGATGCTCAGCACACAATATTTGCAAAGGACTTGGATTCAGCTGTAGTATCCAGGCAATTTCCTATTTCGGCCAATGATCTACACAAAAGATTGATCTACACACAACAAGCACTTCCACACACAATTATCTCCAAGCAATAAGATAGTCGGGGCCCACACACACAATTCACACAGTGTATTAAAGCGATATTACCTCCTTAAGGGAGTAAGCAATTATAATACAATAGCAAAATCACATGAACAAGCAAAAACATAAGCAACTATAATACAAGAGTAAATCACACAAACTTAAGCAAAAGCATTCAAAATGAACACTTTAAATTTAGTGGAATTTAGAGCAGAAAAATTTGGATCACACAGTCCTGGAATGTCACAGACGCATCTCCATAACGTTGCCACATTCTCCCTCAGGACTCATTTTTACAGTAACACTATGCCAATTTACCATAGTACTGACCCTCAGTACCGACCTATAAAGTACTGACCTTCAGTACTTACCCTGCTTAGTACTGACCTCTCAGCGCCAACCTTTAAAGTAAATAGCCGATCTTACCTCAGCGCTGGCCCTCAGTACTTACGCCGCTTAGTACTGAACCCTCTCAGTATTGTCTTTCAAGGTACCCTACCAATCATACTCCAATACTAGACCTTCAGTAACCAATCCAATGGTTCTCAACAGGGACTTGAACCCTCGCCAACAGAGATTTGAACCCTGGACCTTCAGTAGCTGCTGACCATATACAAATCCTTCTACCAGTATTTGCCAGACTAACCTTGATCTTGTCGGGATTCCACTCACAAGTCAGCGAATGACCAATTTGTCGTCAGATTAGCAGGATGCGGAAAACTGATGTACTAAAACTACTTACATCGAGGGGCCCAATTCCTTCTTTCATGATCCGAGATGGTTCAGCTCCTCGGCCGCAAACTCTGTAATCCTTTCAGAACCCGGACGAGCCCCCAAATGTTGATTCCGGTTATTTTACCCAACCCCCCCCCTCCTCCCCAGTCTGGGTCAGTAAAACACTGATTTGAATACTGTAGTCCAAACCCTTTATTCACTGCAGGGCCGATTTCGGATCCACTCACTCGAGCCATCACCCTGTCATGTCACCACTAGTGAAGCCAAGTCTTAAACAGGTATCTTCCATTCCCAAAGCACCCCAATCCCTGCATATTCACACCATCATCGTGGGGAATGTGGGGAATCCACTGTGGTAGATGTTTATGTTAACTTTTATGTAGTTGTGTGTTTTGTTGTTTTCTTTAAGAAAGAACTGCAGATGCTGGAAAAATCGAAGGTAGACAAAAATGCTGGAGAAACTCAGCGGGTGAGGCAGCATCTATGGAGCGAAGGAATAGGTGACGATTCCGGTCGAGATCCTCCTTCAGACTGATGTGGGGGTGGGGGGACGGGAAGAAGAAAGGAAGAGGCGGAGACAGTGGGCTGTGGAAGAGCTGGGAAGGGGAGGGGAAGGAGGGAGAAAGCAAGGACAACCTGAAATTGGAGAAGTCAATGTTCATACTGCTGGGGTGTAAATTACCCTAGCAAAATATGAAGTGCGACTCCTCCAATTTGCGGTGGGACTCACTTTGGCCATGGAGGAGCCCCAGGACAGACTGATCGGATTCGGAATGGGACAGGGAGTTAAAGTTCTGAGCCGCCGGGAGATCAGGTTGGTTAATGCGAACTGAGCGGAGATGTTGGGTGAAGCGATCACCAAGCTTGCGCTTGGTCTCACCGATGTAGAGCAGTTGCCACCTAGAACAGTGAATGCAATAGATGAGGTTAGAGGAGGTGCAGGTGAACCTCTGCCTCACCTGGAAAGACTGCATTGGCCCTTGGATGGAGTCGAGGGGGGAGGTAAAACGACAAGTGTAGCATTACCTGCGGTTGCAAGGGAAAGTACCTGGGGAGGCGGTGATTTGAGCGGGAAGGGACGAATTGACCAGGGAGTTATGGAAGTAACGGTCTTTGCAGAAAGTCGAAAGGGGATTAGAAGGAAAGATGTGGCCACCTCCAATGGGATCCTACCACTGGCCACATCTTCCCATCTCCTCCCCTTTTGGCTTTCCCCAGAGACCGATCCCTTTGTAACTCCCTGGTCAACTTTGACTTCTCCAATTTCAGGTAGTCCTTGCTTTCTCCCTCCTTCCCCTCCCCATCCCAGCTGTCCCATCCACAGCCCACTGTCTCCGCCTCTTCCTTTCTTCTTCCTGCGCCCCCCCCCCCCCCCAACCCACACATCAGTCTGAAGAACGGTCTCGACCCGAAACATTACCTATTCTTTTGCTCCATAGATGCTGCCTCACCCGCTGAATTTCTGCAGCATTTTTGTCTACCTTTGTTGCTTTTATTTAGTATGGCTGTATGGTAATTCGAGTTTCACTGTACCTTAATTGGTACACGTGACAATAAACAGACTTTTGAACCTTTGGAACATCCAGTGATTTGGCCTCCACTGCCTTCTGTGGCAGAGAATTCCACAGATTCACAACTCTCTGGGTGAAAAAGATTTTCCTCAGCTCAGTCCTAAATGGCCTACCCCTTATACTTAAACTGTAAACCCTGGTTCTGGACTCCCCGCAACATCGGGAACAGTTATCCTACATGTAGCCTGTCCAATCCCTTAAGAATTGTAAATGTTTCTATAAGATCCCCTCTCATCCTTCTGGAGAAGGCTGCCACTTCCTTGCATTTTCAGATACTTTGCTGCAACCTAAACTATTTTCCAAAGCCCCTTTGTCTAGGCTTAACAGTCTTCTTCTTTGATAGTTTGGGGTTCATGCAAATGAAGGATATGATTGAAGCATAAAACCATGAGAGACATTGATAGGATGACTGCACACATTCTCTTTCCTAGAGTGGAGAATGAACAACATGGGAGCTTAGGTTTAAGGTGTCCGGGGACAGATTTAATAGGAATGCGAGGGGCAATGTTTTCATACCGAGGGTGGGGTATATTGATCTACATAATGAGAAACAACTACTGCTAATACACTAAATCAGCAAGAAAACTTTCTTTCATAATGCGGACATTGAGACATTATCTTTCTATTTTAGGTCTGTGTGCAAGAAGGCGAGCTGAAAGAAAAGGAATGGGTAAGTGTAATTAATGTTAAATTTCAGGTGCAGAAATTTAGTTTTGATTTGATAAAAAAAGCTGGAAAGACTTTGTAACTGGGGAACCAATACTGAGAGACTCAAAGCATTGGTTTAAGATTTTGAATAAACCTTTTTTCTTGTTTAGCAGCAGAACCCTATTTCAGAGACTTACCAGGAATAGAATCAGATTCTGAAGCAGGGACATGCAAAAAAAGGAAAAAAGGTAAGAAATATGGATATTAGCAGAACACATTTAATTTCGTCCAATAGTATTGTGTTAGGTCAAATGTGACACAAAAGGCTCCATACATCCTCCCTGCCACGAAAAAAGATGAGCTAATTTACCGTCACCACCAACAATAAAACTTCAGGAGACACGCAGCAGGTTAGGCAGCATCTGTACAAGAGAAGCAAAGTGAACACCTCTGGTCAATATCTAAGGTGATCAGAACATGGAAAGTGAGGAAGTATAAGTGTGTTTTAAGTTGGGGGAGGAATGGATAGGACAGTGGGAGTTTCTCTGATAGGGTCAAACCAGGGTTGTCCAGCTAGTTCTGTTTAGTTTAGTTGTGTTTATTGTCACGAGTACTGAGGTTCAGTGTAAAGGGCCTGTCCCACTTACGCGACCTTGGCTCGCAAATTACGCGACTTCGTTGTCGTTTGAGGCGTACGCGCACCGTATGGTCGTGCGGGGCCGGTCCCACTTAGAAGCGCGGAGTTGTGCGGGGCTGGTCCCAACATCGTGCGGGGCTCCGAAATTCTTGCAGTGGCCGAAATCTTCGCGCGCCAACGGCCTGTCGGCACGCAGGCGCATTGCGGTTGTACGCAGCGTCTTGACGTACGCAGCGTCTTGATGGCGTACGCAGCATCTTGACAGCGTACGCCTAGCGCGTAGCATTGTGTGATGACGTCACCGCCCGGCATGGCGTTGCGTGATGATGTCACCGCCCGATGCCGTGCGACGCCCAAATTCAGTCGGCCCGCCTTCTGCCCAGCTGATTAGTAAGCATGACGTAAATAATGTCACACGCGAAGTTAGCGTGAACTTAGCACGTACTTAGCGCGAACTTCGCGTGAACTCTGGTCTGGTTGGTCGTGCCAAGCGCACGCAATCGCATGCAAGTGGGACAGGCCCTTAAAGCTTTTGTTGCGTGCTAACCAGTCAGCAGAGAGACAATACATGACTGCATTTGAGCCATTTGCAGTGTACAGATACATGATAAGGGAACAATGTTTTTAGTGCAAGGTAAAGACAGTAAAGCCCGATCAAAGATAGTCCAAGGGTCACCGATGAGTTAGATGGTAGTTTCGGACTGATCTCTGGTTGCAGTAGGATGGTTTAATTGCTTGATACAGCTGGGAAGAAACTGTCCCTGAACCTGGAGGTGTGCATTTTCACTCTTTTTGCCCAATGGGAGCGAGAAGAAGAGGAAGTGCTTGGGGTGAGTGTCATGCGTGATTATGCTGCTGGCATAATCACGTCAATGATTTGCCTGAAATTCATCGTTGTGTAATCAATGTTGAAATCTGTTCAGTTGGAAGATGAGGTGCTCTTTCTCAAGCTTGCATTGAGGCTCATCACATCAGTGCAGCAGGTCACAGACAAATCCGAGTGGAGTGAGGTAGAGAGGTAGAAGTGTAATTATGCGCCTAAAGCTTACCCCCCTTAGTTTAGGTCAGTAAAACACTGAGTCAAGCACTGGACCACTAAACTTTATTTTTTGAAACAACAATGAACAACAATGCGATACAATACCTAACCACCGCCGGTTCGATCCTTGTCTCTGCTTGTCCAAGCCCTTCAGCCTCATGCAAGCAGATACCTCCAAAAGGTTACGCAGTCCCAAGCGCCCTTCCAGAAGATCGACAACGTTCCTCATGGGGGTTACCTTTTATAGGTCATCGGACCCTGTGGTGTTATAATGTTTCTATAGAAGCTTCTGGAAAGAAGTCAGCTAACTAAGTAATGCAACATTTCCCTTGGCAGTATAAACAATTCAGCCAAGGCGTCACACTTCAGCCAATCATCAAACAGCAGTACAAACATCTTGCAATATTATTAACGGTATTTACAGCCCTTTTGCAGCTGGCCAATCCTGATTATGCATCTGCAACACCTCTGAGCCGTTCTGCAAAGTCTTCATACATTTTAACAATGGAGAGGACATCTGGACCTCACCTTATCTGATATATCAATCTAGGACCTATACTTCCTGGCACCGGCTTGCAGCTTGTTGCTTTACACAGAAAAAGGCCAAGCAGGCCCTGCAGATGCATAGAGCCTCCATTTTATAATAACTCTAATTTGGCCAATATTTACAGAAGGGATTAGTTTTGATGTTCCTGTGCGGTACTTTTGTATGTTCATTCATCTGTTCTTTTCTGACCACAATTGCTGCTCGACCCATTGAGTTCCTCCAACAGGTTGTTTTTTATTGAATGCTGGGCAGTGAGCTGGTATGTTCTATTCTCACTCCTAATTCTAACATTTCCTGTTTCATGCAAATTAATTGACGATCAGACTGCTAAATATTTTGTGGATTCAAAGTGTTCTGATCCACAACATCCAGAGAGGGTAAGCAAAATAAGTTTGAAAGATTACATAAAAGAATATGGATGTGATTATGATGCACGCAACTGGTTTGAATTTTTGTGTGTATGCACACATAAACATTAGTTACTAAACTTTGGGCAGAAGGAAATTAAGGAGATTTGGTACATTCCCAAATACACTATCGAACTTCCACCAGTGTATGGTAGAGAGCATACTGACTGGTTGCAGCATGGCCCAAATTGGTAACTCAAATGTCCGGTGTGATATGTTATGCTCAGACACAGAATACAAGTTGACTCGCTGGGGACCGGAACGCGACTGCACAGTGTATTATTTAATCATTTACAATCCTCCGACCAAAGGTGGCGCTAATACAGCTCCTCCCACCTTAATGAAAAAGTTATCGGCTTGTTGACATTTTTGAATATAACATTGTTGACATTCTTGAATATAATAAAATGGGATGAATTTATTACAATCTTGTCTGATAGTTTACTTGTATATAACCTGAATAAAATTAGGGCATCAGGCATATATGTTACATATACAATGGTTTGTGCATTTCACAAAGTAAACTTCACAAATTAAACTTAACCACTGGGTTTCTTCTTCTTTCTGGATATCTTCCCTGACCAAAAAATTCTGACTGTTTAGAACCACGTGGACTCATTTTTGATCGAGTCAGGCCTTCCTTTTTACCTACATTCATAGATTCCAGTACTTCAGTCAATTTTGTTTGACTGTCAACCACACTTGAACCTCCAATTTCAGGCTGGTTCAAACTCTCACTACCTTGTGTACCTTCTTGCACCATTTCTGGTTCATCCATTGGTACCTGTACGTTAGTGGTAACCAAATTATCTGACATCTAATTGATCTGGTTGCAAACTTGTCTGAGCTTGCATCCACATGACAAGGTCAATGTGTACTTTTCTCACCTTCCCACTTCCAAACATCTTGACTAAATTTGTCCATGGTCCGTACTTTCTCACTCATCTTCCAGGTAACCACTTTACCCACGTGTGATGACAGTTTTTCACCTTTACCTTCTGATTCAACTCAACACTCCTTTCCTTTACTTCTGTCATGATATGCTTTTTGTTTCTCCTGTTTCTCTTCTACTGAGCCAAGTTAGGTTTCAACAGTGAAAACCTTGTTCTTGGTTTTCTCTTCAAGAACAGTTCAGCTGACGTTTGACCAGTGGTGGTGTGAGGTGTGTTTCGATATGTAATCAGAAAATTAGCCAGTTTGTGAAACAGAGACAACAGTCTTTTCTTTGGATTTGGATCCAGCAGTTGTTTGACTAATGTACACTTCACAATTTGCACTGTGCATTCTGTGTATGGAGCGACTCTAGTGTGTTTTACACCAGTCCCTTTTCCTGAATTGTGCAAACTCTTGTGAACAGGATTGAGGTCCGATATCAGACACAATTTCCTCTGGAAATCCATAGAGCACAAAAAATCCTCGCAAAATGTCAATCGTTTTGCTGGATGTCGTTTTGTTCATCGGAAACACCTGAAGCCACTTTGAGTTCAATCACAATGAACAATTGTTGTCCATCTAACTCTGCATGTCCACATGTAATCTTTACCACACTCTAGCCGGCCATTTCCATGGCTGTTGCGGTACTGTTGGTGGATTCTTTCCAACTGCTTGATATGTGCTACACACTTTCACTGTATGTTCTATGTTCTTATCTAGATCAGGCCACCATAGATAGCTTCTAACTAGACTCTTTGTTAGACACATTCCCAAATGCTAATCATGAAGATCTCCTAGCAATTTTACTCCGTATCTTTCAGGGATTACAACTCCCCACATGACACACCCTCGGTCTACTGAGAGTTCATTCCTATGTACAAAGAATGGTTTCAGTTCTGACTTTGAATCTGGCAATTTGTTTGGCCATCCATTTGTAACATACTCCTGCACTCTTGACAAAAGTCTGTCAGTGCGAGTAGTCTTCTGAATGTCCCCTGAAGTGATAGGTAACTCATCTACATGAGAGAAATAAAACCCCTCTCTGTTTGGGGTAACCTCCGATTCCAAAGGTATTCTAGACATGGAGTCAGCATTGCTGTGCTCTGCTGCCTTACGATACTGAAAATCATACTGGTATGCAGACAATCTCAATGCCCATCTTTGCATTCTGGCTACTGCCAGAGCTGGTATGTGTGCTTTTGGCTTTAGGATCACTGTCAACAGCTGGTGATCTGTCTCGATTACAAACCTTCTCCCATACAAGTATTTGTGAAAACCTCCTAATACCAAAAATCAATGCTCTATTTACACCTAATTTCTCTCACTGGCACTGAGTGTTTTAGACGCAAATACTATTGGCCTCTCCTTTCCATTTTCTAGCACATGAGAGATCACAGCACCAACACTATAGTGAACCATCACATGCTAACTTCATTGGCTTATTTACATCGTAATGAACAAACATTGTACTCTCTGCCAACTGAGCTTTACATGACTTGAAAGCTTGGTCACATTCACGTGTCCACTTCCATGGTACATCTTTTCTCAAGAGCTTATTCAAGGGATGTAAACAGGTGGACTGATTTGGCACGAACTTCCCATAATAATGCACTAATCCTAAAAAGGATCGGATCTCAGAGATGTTTTTGGTAGTAGGCGCATTCTTGATCGTGTCAACTTTACCCTTGGTGAGGTGTAGACCATCCTTGTCTATCTTATGACCCAAGTATTCTACCGAGTTCTGAAAGAACTCACACTTTTGTGCCTTCACTCTTACACTGTGTTTCAAGGTGATTGAGTACCACTTCTAACCTTTTTCATCATGTGCTGCCTGTCAGGGCCTGAGATGAGGATGTCATCCAAGTAAGGGGCTTGTCCCACTTGGCCGTCATTTGTGCGCCATTTACGCGATCTCCAAAATTGTGGTCGTCACGTTGTGATGCACGGGTAGCGTCTGGGTAGCGCGGTACGGGCGCATGGAGAGGCGTGGAGGAGTATGGAATTGCACGCGGTATCGTGCGGCGCTCCAGGATTTCGTGTTGCACAAAATCTTTGTTAAGGATGTTAGTTAAGGATGTTTCAAAATTTACCATCCAGGTAAGGATTGCAGATTTTATATCCTAAAAGAACACTAGTAACCAAATTAGTTTTTTTTTAAATAACAACCAACAGTTTTTACTAACACCATTTAAAAAAAAAATTACAAACTAATTCTTAAGCTGGGTTGAAACTCTCAAATTGCTATAATGGAATACAATTTTGCGTTTGTTGGGAGTATTTCAGAAAGTTTAAAAGTAAATTAATTTTTCCAGCAAACAATAATTTTATCAATGTGTCACTTAACAAATGATGTCAATACGCTGACTAATTCTACTTGCAGAGCAGATAAAATATTTGAATGCGCATGATGACAGGTGATGACGTGCGCGACCGTCCCGCACCTGTCACTATCGGCCTGTCATGTAAATGACAGCCAAGTGGGACAGACCCTTAACACACCACACCTTCAATTCCCACTAGAATTTGTGTCATCACCCCTTGAAAAATCCTTGGGGCTGATGATATACCAAATGGTAGTCGATTGAACTGAAACAATCCCAAATGCGTGTTGATAGTCAACTTGGATTTAGATTTGTTATCTGCACCGAACTGCAAGTACGTATTTGTCGTCCATTTTTGTGAAGACTTAGCCGTCTGTGAGGGTGCTAAACAAATCCTCTGCCGTTGGTAGGGTATCGGGTAAGCTACCTTCATGTACCTGGTTTACGGCTACCTTATGATCCCCACAAAGTCTAACACTACCATCAGATTTAGGTAAAACTACAATGGGTGTTGCCCATTCACGACTTTCTACCTTACTGATAATGTTCTCAGCTTCAAGTCTTTTCAGTTCCTTCTCAACCTTGCCCTTTCGTGCATACGGCATGGCCCGTGGTTTACAATGCACTGGTGTCGCATCCTGCTTTACGCGTACTTTGTACCCCTTGATTGGTTCTCCCTGGTGGCTGAACACCTTCGGATGTTGCTCGATTACGTCCTCCGGACACTTGAATTCTTTGCAAATGAGGAATATCTCCTTGCAGTTGAGCTTCAAGATCTGCAACCAATTCCTACCTTGCAACGCAGGCTTATCTCCCTTTACAACTATGAGAGGCAACTCTGCCTGTTGCTCCTTATACCTAACTGGTACCTGTACGCATCCTAACACTGGAATCCTCTCTCCAGAGTAACCACGTAGCTGGATTTGCTTCGCTTTCAAAGGAATTTGACTCAGCTTCTCCCGATACACAGATTATGGAATCACGCTCACAGATGGTGCTGTGTCGATTTCCATGCTAACATGAGCTCCATTCAATTGGACTTGCACGAACACATTCTTTGTCTTCCGGTTTGCTAGCTCATTGCTGCAGATGGTGTACATGTCGACAGACTCTTCCTCTGCCTGCAGTTGATCCACAGAATGAAGATGCTTACTTGCTGTTGAACCTTTTCTCTGCTTAGCCTTGCGACAAGCTTTCGATAGATGTCACAAGTAACACTCCGCCTTGAAGAATGGACAAGACTGTGCTAGATATTAGCCCAAACAGCGATAGCATGAATTTGCAGTAGTCTTGCTACCCTTCCCTGGATAATGATTCTCTGATGTCTTTGTTGACTTATCCGTCTTTGGTTTGCGGAACTGCAGCTTGTTCAACTCTTCCGCTGGTTGTCCAGAAGTTGTCCTGACCTCTAGAACCCCTCTCTGCCATATCCATTGACAAAGCAGTTTTACAAGCTGTTTCAAATGTTAGGTCATACACCGTCATCAGCTTACTTCGGATCTTGGAAATTTCCAAAATTACAATGAATTGATAACCTCTTGAGTGCCACTATAAAATGACAAATGTCCTTCTCTGGATGTTGGCATCTCGTTCCAAATCGACAGCTTTCAGCTATTTCTGAGAGCTTAGTGTTTTGTTAACTTGTTAAGAATATCCTTCAAGGGAGTGTCCTTTGGTTTGGCTGGAGCTAACAAATTCTTTACCGTATCATAAACATCGGGACCCATTTCAGTGAGAAAAATTGTTCTTTAGCTAGCCAGAGTTATTTCATTCAAACGCCTTCATTCCGCATCAGAAGCTTCTACTTCAGTGATGTTATTCGCAGCAAGAAACATCTCTAAACGTTCGATGTATGCACTGAACATTTCCCGGCTTTGCTGGAACTCACCCAATTGTCCAATGTACCCACTGGGCTTCACCATTTTGGAATTCAGGATCTCACAGAATACGAGTTGACTTACTGGTGACCAGAACTGCACAGTATACTGTGGTTTATTCAACCATTTACAATCCTCCCACCAAAGGTGGCGCTATTACATCCAGGAATGAAAGAGACTAAACAGAGTGGTAGAGACTGCCTGGTCCATCACAGATATCTGACCACCCCACAATCAAAGGAGACATTGTCTTAAAAAAGCAGCTAATATATCATCAAATCCTTACAGCACCCTGGCCAACCTGTGAGCAATTTGGGTCTCCAAATCTGAGGATGGACATTCTTACCATTGAGGGAGTGCAGCATAGGTTCACAAGGTTAATTCCAGGGATGGCGGGAATGTCAAATGTTGAAACAATGGAGCGACTGAGCTTGTATACACTGGACTTTAGGAGGACGAGAGGGGATCTTATTGAAACGTAAGATTATTAATGGATTGGACACGCTAGAGGCAGGAAATATGTTCCCGATGTTGGGGGTGTCCAGAACCAGGGGCCACAATTTAAGAGGTAGGCCATTTAGAACAGCGATGAGGAAACACTTTTCCACCCAGAGAGTTATGAATCTGTGGAATTCTCTGCCTCAGAAGGTCGTGGAGGCCTTCTGAGATAGTTATTAATGAATATGATATAGTTGGGATCATGGAGACATGGCTTCAGGGTGACCAAGGCTGGGAGCTGAACATCCAGGGATATTCAATATTCAGAAGGGATAGACAGAAGGAAAAGGAGGTGGGGTAGCATTGCTGGTTATAGAGGAGATTAATGCAAGGAAGGACATTAGCTTGGAGGATGTGGAATCGATATGGGTAGAGCTGCGAAACACTAAGGGGCAGAAAACGCTAGTGGGAATTGTGTACAGACCACCTAACAGTAGTCGTGGAGTTGGGGATGGCATCAAACAGGAAATTAGAAATGCGTGCAACAAAGTTAAAACAGTTATGGGTGACTTCAATCTACATATAGATTGGGTGAATCAAATTGGCAGGGGTGCTGAGGAAGAGGATTTCTTGGAATGTATGCGGGATAGTTTTCTAAACCAACAAGCAGAGCAGTGATTCCCAACCTGGGCCATGGCAAATTTCAGAGGTGCCACAGAAAAAAATTGGGATTTAGGGGGTCAATGAAGAGGGCCACAGAGCTACCACCCTAAATTTCAGTACTAATAAATTTAAATCTATGTAGTTGAAATATATTTTTGAATTTTATTTATGAAGTTATTTTCATTTTCTTATGAAATTATTATAGTTATTCCAAAATTATCTAATTTTCAGCCCCTTTGACAATATGGCATATTTGACTATATGTAGCTCTCCATAACGTGTCAATCTAGTGACTATCAACTATTTATGAGTTACTAATCACAAAACATTGAGTTTATTTCCTTTCGACGTACAACAACGTTGTAATGATTTATTAGTTGGCAGTGTCGTATCCATGTTCCACGGCGCCAATGACCGTTGCACTTGCGACGCCAGATAAATGTTGCTAAATCAGTCAGTCAGTATCCATGTTCCAACTTGCACCACCATTTCTGCTCCGTGCCAATCTTGTTTGTGTACAACAATGTTTTTGATTTTGGTGAGTATCTTCCCATTCATCATAAAAAAACTAATATTATACGGAAACTCTAAGCATGATATTTATAAAATACCAGACCAAGTGCAGACCCGTTGTGTCTGTTCGTCGAGACGCTGCGTACGCCCTCAATGCGCCTGCGGGCCGACAGGCCGTTGCCGTCAACACGTTGCATACGACGTTAAGATGCTGCGTAAGCCGGTTGAGACTCTGCATACGCCCTCAAAGCGCCTGTGGGCCAACAGGCCGTTGCCGTCAAGAAGCCGCGTACGAAGGTATTATATTGAAATACTTTTTTTCTGCTAATAATGTCAGGGGGGGGCACAGAAAAATTAAAGATTCCAAGAGGGCCATGATCTAAAAACGGTTGGGAACTACTGATGTAGAGGAACCAACGAGAGAGCAGGCTATTCTAGACTGGGTATTGAGTAATGAGAAAGGGTTAGTTAGCAGTCATGTTGTGCATGGCCCCTTAGGGAAGAGTGACCATAATATGTTTGAGTTCTTCAATAGGATGGAGATGACATAGTTAATTCAGAAACAAGGGTTCTGGACTTAAAGAAAGGAAACTCTGAGGGTATGAGGCGTGAATTGGCCAAGCTGGACCGGCAATTGATTCTTAGAGGGTTGACGGTGGATATGCAATGGAAGGCATTTAAAGACCGCATGGATGAACTACAACAATTGTTCATCCCAGTTTGGCAAATGAATAAATCAGGGAAGGTAGTGCATCCGTGGATAACAAGGGAAATCAGGGATAGTATCAAAACAAAAGATGAGCATACAAATTAGCCAAAAAAAAGCAGCCTGCCAGAGGACTGGGAGAAATTCAGAGTACAGCAGAGGACTTAATTAGGAAAGGGAAAATAGATTATGAAAGAAAATGGGCAGGGAACATAAACTGACTGCAAAAGCTTTTATAGATATGTGAAGAGAAAAAGATTAGTTAAAACAAATGTAGGTCCCTTGCAGTCAGAAACGGGTGAATTGATCACGGGAAACAAGGATATGGCAGACCAATTGAATAACTACTTTGGTTCTGTCTTCACTAAGGAAGAAATAAATAATCTGCCGGAAATAGCAGGGGACCGGCGGTCAAATTAGATGGAGGAACTGAGTGAAATCCAGGTTAGTTGGGAAGTGGTGTTAGGTAAATTGAATGGATTAAAGGCCGATAAATCCCCAGGACCACATAGGCTGCATCCCAGAGTGCTTAAGGAAGTAGCCCCAGAAATAGTGGATGCATTAGTGATAAGTTTTCAAAACTCTTCAGATTCTGGAGTAGTTCCTGAGGATTGGAGGGTAGCTAATGTAACCCTCCAATGCTAGAGTCAGTTATTAAAGATGGGATAACAGCACATTTGGAAAGTGGCGAAATCATTGGGCAAAGACAGCATGGATTTATGAAAGGTAAATCATGTCTGACAAATCTTATAGAATTTTTCGAGTATGAAAATAGTAGAGTGGATAAGGAAGAACCAGTGGATGTATTATATCTGGACTTTCAGAAGGCTTTCGACAAGGTCCCACATAAGAGATTAGTATGCAAACTTAAAGCACACAATAGTGGATGTTCAGTATTGATGTGGATAGAGAACTGGCTGGCAGACAGGAAGCAAAGAGTAGGAGTAAACGGGTCCTTTTCAGAATGGCAGGCAGTGACTAGTGAGGTACCGCAAGGCTCAGTGATGGGACCCCAGCTATTTACAATATATATATTAATGATTTGGACAAGGGAATTGAATGCAACATCTCCAAGTTTGCGGATGACACGAAGCTGGGTGCAATGTTAGCTGTGAGGAGGATGCTAGAATGCTGCAAGGTGACTTGGATAAGTTGGGTGAGTGGGCATATGCATGGCAGATGCAGTATAATGTGGATAAATGTGAAGTTATCCACTTTGGTGGCAAGAACATGAAAGTATATTATCTGAATGGTGGCCGATTAGGAAAAGGGGAGATGCAACGAGACCTGGGTGTCATGGTACACCAGTCATTGAAAGTAGGCATGCAGGTGCAGCAGGCAGTGAGGAAAGCAAATGGTATGTTAGCATTCATAGCAATAGGATTTGAGTAGGGAGCAGGGTGGTTCTACTGCAGTTGTACAGGGCCTTGGTGAGACCACACCCGGAGTATTGCGTAATCTGCGGAAAGACGTCCTTGCCATAGAGGGAGTACAGAGAAGGTTCACCACACTGATTCCTGGCATGGCAGGACTTTAATATGAAGAAAGACTGGATAAACTCGGCTTAAACGCACTAGAATTTAGAAGATTGAGGGGGGATCTTATAGAAACGTACAACATTCTTAAGGGATTGGACAGGCTAGATGCAGGAAGATTGTTCCCGATGTTGTGGAAGTCCAGAACAAGGGGCACAGTTTAAGGATAAGGACCAAGATGAGAAAAAAAAAATTCACACAGAGAGTGGTGAATCTGTGGAATTCTCAGCCACAGAAAGTAGTTGGGGCCAGTTCATTGGCTATAATTAAGAGGGAGTTAGATGTGGCCCTTGTGGCTAAAGGGATCAGGGGGTATGGAGAGAAGGCAGGTACAGGATGCTGAGTTGGATGACCAGCCATGATCATATTGAATGGTGGTGCAGGCTCGAAGGGCCGAATGGCCTACTCCTGCACCTATTTTCTATGTTTCTATGTAATTCTCTGGATGCTTTCAAGAGAGAGTTAGATATACCTCTTAACAATAGCAGAGTGAAGGATTATGGAGAGGAGGTAGAAACGGGGTATTGATTGTGGATGAATGGCGGTGCTGGCATGAAGGGCTCAATAGCCTACTCCTACACCTATTGTCTATTGTCCATTGTCTATTGTCTATTGTCTCAGTTTGCTGCAAAAACGGGGAAGACGATCCTGAAAACTATGAGCACCAGATTCAAGAAACACATCTTCCCATGAATCTGCACAACACATCTACAACCTTACCTCAGGAACTATAAACTTCATCCTTTTAAAATCCCTACCTGACATTCACCTGAACCCCCCAGCTCCTAGCCAAAACCCAGCAAACTCCCAAATGTGGCTCTGATCACCATTCAACACATCACCATAGATACTAGGCAATAGTGATCCAACATTAACTCATTGAGCGTACACAAAAGGCTGGAGAAACTCAGCGGGTGCAGCAGCATCTAAGGAGCGAAGGAGATAGGCGACGCTTCGGGTCGAGACCCTTCTTCAGACTGGTCAGGGATCAGAGAAACGAGAGATATAGACGGTAATGTGGAGAGATAAAGAACAATGAATGAAAGATATGCAAAAAAGTATCGATGATAAAGGAAACAGGCTGTTTCTGTGTGTAGCTGTTTGTAGTGTGAAAATGAGAAGCTAGTGTGACTTGGGTGGGGGAGAGATAGAGAGAGAGGGAATGCCAGGGCCCGAGGGCTGAGGGAGAGGTGGGAAGGGGAGGAGACATCCAGGGTTAACAGAATTGAGAAAATTCAATGTTCAATCCAGAGGATGCAGACTCCCCAAGCGGAATATGAGGTGCTGTTCCTCCAACTTGCGGTGTTGCTCACTCTGGCCGTAGAGGAGGCCCAGAGGACCGAGAGATCAGATACGGAATGGGAGGGGGAGTTGAAGTGCTGAGCCACCGGGAGATCGGGTTGGTTATTGCGGACCGAGCGGAGGTGTTCGGCGAAACGATCGCCAAGTCTCCGCTTGGTCTCACCGATATAGATCAGCTGGCATCTGGAGCAGCGGATGCAGTAGATGAGGTTGGAGGAGGTGCAGGTGAGCATTCGAATATCACAATCTATATCAATGATTTGGTGAAGCTATAGGTATATCAACTAAGTAGTATGATTGTGATCATAAAATCATAGAATTATATCGCAAAGAAACAGGCCCTCAAACCCAACATATAGATTTGTACTAACTACTTGCCGAGCTTTTAATTGAGATGCCAACCAAGTTGCCGAGGTGAGCTAGTCCCCATTTCCTGCACCCTGCCCTTGACCCTCCAAACCTATCCATTAACCTCTCCCAATGTATTTTAAACATTAAGAAGACACAAGGAACTTCAGATGCAGGGTTACAAAAAAGGACACAAAATGCAGGAGTAACTTAGTGTCAGGCAGCATCCCTAGAGAACATGGATAGATGACACTTTGTAAACATTGTAATTCTATCTGCCTTTACCTACCTTTCTGGCAGCTTGTTCCAAATACATACCAGTGTCTGCGTGAAAATAGTTACCCCTCAGGATCCTATTAAACCTTTCCCCGCTAACCTTAAATCTATGGCCTCAAAGACTGTGGCTATTCATCTTATTCATCTATTCATCCCTATTGGACACCAACTGCTTGCTTTGATGTGCCTGCTTGGGAGTGATCGTGATGGTAGCTTGGGAATTATGCTTCTCTATATGGTAATGGTGCAGAGATAGTCAGCTTTCGACTTGAAAATGTCCTAGTTTTTCCAAGTGGGATCTATAACTTCCCAAAACCTTGAAGGGAATGTAACACTTAGAACATGGAACACGTGGCAGAGTATAGCACAGGAACAATCCCTTTCGGCTTAATTTTGTGAGTCGAGCGTGATGCCAAATTAAACAAATCCCATCCACCGGTACATTTTCCATGTCCTCCAAACCCCTCCAATATCCATGTACCTATCCAAAAGCCTCTTAGATGCCACTATCATATCATCACCACTGCTGGCAGTAGGTTCCAGGCACCCATGTGGAAGTATGTAGGAAGTAACTGCAGTTGCTGATTTAAACTGAAGATAGACACAAAATGCTGGAGTAACTCAGCGGGACAGGCAGCACCTCTGTAGAGCAGGAATGGGTAACGTTTCGGGCTGAGACCCTTCTTCAGTCTGATGTCAGGAGAGAGAGAGATACATAGATAAGGAAATGTAAAGTGTGAAAACAGGACAAAGGGGCTGGAGATCAAGGAAAATGTAGAATAGACCATTGTTAGCTGGGAGTAGGTAACAAACAGAGATAAAATGTGGTCATAGACAGTCAGACAGGTCGGAGAACTGAGAAGGGGAGGGATGGAGAGAGTGGGAAAGCAAGGGTTATTTGAAGTTAGTGAAGTCAATGTTCATACAGCTGGGGTGTAGGCTCCCCAAGCAAAATATGATGTACTGTTCCTCGAATTTGCGCTGGGCCTCACTCTGACAATGGAGGAGGCCCAGGACAGAAAAGTCAGTGTAGGAATGGGAGGGGCGATAAAGTGTTTAGCAACCGTGAGATCAGGTAGGCCACCGCTGCCGCAAACCTTCGCCACCTCCCCTGCCGTCCACTGACCAGGGCACCCGAAGCTTGGTCTGCTGACCCATATCTTTACTCCAGCCCCTGGGGGCCTCCACCAGCAACTCCGCCAACCCTCACCTTTCCATCGCCCACCAGTGGGCCAGAACCGTTGCCTCACCTTTTTTGTCCACTGTATCTACTTGTGACACCACTCTTAAGGAACTATGATTCTGCACACATAGAGCACTCTGCTCAATAACATTCCTACTTGCCTAACTGATGAAGATCCTGGTGTCATTTTTGATAACCATCTTTGCTATTTATGATACCACCCACTTTAATATCTGTAAACTTACTGATCATGCTCTTCTACATTCTCATCCAAATTGGTGATATAAACCACAAACAGCAATGGGGACAGCATTGATCCCTGTAGCATACCACTAGTCCAGTCTAAACAACATTTCCACTGTTGTCTTTTTTCCTTCCATGAAGCCAATTCTGTATCCAGTCAGCTCGCTCTCCCTGGATCCCATGCGATCTAACCGTCTAGAGCAGCCTACTATGCTGAACCTTATCAAATACCTTGCAGATGTCCATATAGAGAATGCTTATAGCTTTGTTCTTATCATCCTTTTTAGGTTACCTCTTCAAAACACTCAATTGGATTCATAAGACAGTCTCCCACATACAAAATCATGCTGACTATCCCTAATTAGCTCTCATCTATCCAAACGCATATGTATCTTATTCCTCAGAATACTCTCCAGTAACTTGCCTACAACAGATTTTGGGCAAACTGGTCTACTGTTTCCAGACTTCTGGTAGCCCTTAAATAGACACACAATGTTAACTACCTGGCATCGCACCCTTTTCTAATGTTGATTCATATATCTCAGCCAGGGTTTTTGCAATTTCTTCACTATACCTCTGCAGTGTCCTCAGATATATCTGATCAGGCCTGGGAGATGTACTTACCTTCATACACCTTAGGATGTTCAACACCTGCTCCACTGAAATACAGACTGTCCTCAAGTCATTGACATTAACTGTCCCAAGTTCCCCAGTCTTGTCTTTCTCTATGGTAAAAACAGAGGAGAAATACTCATTGAGGACCTTGCCCATCTCCTGCGGCTCCACGCACAGATGGCTGCTTTGGTTTCTGAGGGACCCTATTCTCTCTCAAATTGCCCGGTTTCCCCTAGTGTACATAAAATATCTTTGGATTTTCCTTAAAGCGCCTGTCCCACTTAGGCGACTTTTTTAGGCGACATTCGGCGACTGTCATAGTTGTAGCAGGTCGCCAAAAAAACGGGAACTGGACCCCCCTACAACAATGTCTACGACAGCTACAACAACCCACCATGTAGTCAACGTCATGCTACGGCAAGCTACCGACAACCGGTGACCCATTAAGACTTCCACCTATGACCACACCTATGACAACACACGACCACACAGGCAACAACCTACGACAACCAAAGTCAACCCGCGACAAGCTACAACAAGCTACGACCCTGTCATGACAATTGAAGACAGCTGATGACAATTCAGTCGCCGGTAAGTGTCGCCAGTTGACGTAGGTAGTCGCCAATGGAATTCACCAAAGTCAACCTACGTCACCTGTCGACAACCTACGACAGCACCTACATCAGGAGAAGTCATGCTACGCTCATTGGCATCAACGCGCTGTTGCCGACTGTCGCCAGTTTTTTTTAACAAGTTGAAAATCCAGCGGCGACCAGAAAGACGTTATGACTCTTTGGCGACTGAAGAGACTACTCACGATAATGTGGCAACAGCCTAGTCACCTGTAGTTGCCTAAAAAATTGCCTAAGTGGGACAGGCCCTTAATATTACCTGCTAGTGCAATCTCCAGCTCTTTATTGTCCTACTGATTTCTTCTTAAGTATACTTTTCAGTTCCTGAAACTGATACATTTGATCCCAGCTGCCTATACCTGCCTCATGCTCCCTTTTTCTCTTGTCAGCTGTGTTTCCTTACTCCCACCTACCTTGCCCTTCACTCTTGTCATCACACTTTTTGAAGCATCCCACTTTCCGTACATCACTTTGCCGACAAACAACCTACTCCATATCAACTTGGCAAGTTCTTGTCTATTACTATTAAAGTTGGTCTTGCCCATTTCAGAATTTTAACGTATGACTACCCTATCTTTTTCCATTACTATATTAAAGCTAATAGAACAGTGGTTGCTGGTCCCAAATGGCTCACCCATGGACACCAGTCACTTACCCTTCCCAATTTCCTAAGAGCAAATCAAGCTTTGCCTTCTCCCATTTAGCACCCGTTCATATTGACTGATGAATCTTTTCTGAACACATTTGACAAATTCAAACCTGTTTAAGCCCATGGCACTATGACAGTCTCAGTCTATATTGTGAATGTTGAAATCGGCCACTATGAAATCCCCCACTTTATTAGTCTTGCAGCTGTCTGTGATATCCCGGCATATTTACTCTTCGAATTCCATTTGACTATTTGGGGCTATTGTACACTCCTAATAAGGTGATCATCCGCTTTTTATTTCTTTGCACCACTCATGTAGCTTCACTAGATGAACCATCAGTAATGTTTGAGCTACTGCCATGACATTCTCTTTAATCAATAAAGCAACACCTCATGCTCTTTCATCCCCACCTCTATCTCTCCTGCAGAACCTACACCTTGGATCATTAAGTTGCCAGTCCTATCCCTCTCCTTAGCCAGGTTTCCGTAATGCCTACATCGTCCGAGTTGCTCGTACCTATCCACATCCTCATCTGCCTTACCTGTAAGGTTTCTTTCATTAAAATAAATGCAATTCAATCCAACAATCCTTCCTTGATCCCTCCCATGCGCCTGCCTATTCTGTCCACTGAACTTTCTTTCATCACCCTCCATACCAACTTCCGCCCTCCAACCTGCCTCAGCCCTGCATTGGATCCTGCCCCCCTGCCAATCTAGCATCTGGAACAAGCAGCCAGTAGAAGTGGTAGAGACAGGTATGATTACAGTTATGAGACCCTTGGACAGGTACATGTCTATGAAGGACTTGGGGATATGGGCAAAGAAAGGCGAATGGGACTAAGTTATGCAACTTAATCTGCAAGTTGGGCTGAAAGGACCTGTTTCCTTCTTGTATAACACAAAATCTCTAATAATTACTAGTGGGTCCCGTTGGGTCCCATGTTCACACGGGAGGGCTGGTCCCCCAACGCAATATTCCACCTCTCCACCAATTCCTATATTGGTGTCCAGTGGGGGTGGGTGGGGGGGGGGTTCTGGAGCACTGGTATGGTGTTGTGGGCTGAAGGGACTGGTCTCCAGAGGGCTAGTATGGACATTGTGGGCCAAATGGATTCTTGGGGTGGCAGCTCAGTCCCTCAAGCCTGATGTGCCGGCAGGTCACACGGCTGGTGGGCTGGCAGTTGACTAATGGCTATTCCTTGAAATTCCATTTCAAGCAGGGTGCAAGGCCACCAATTTCAAATCTATTTTCCTACCATTTCAAACAGGGTGCAAGGCCACCAAATTCAAGTGCAGTTTCATACCACTTCAAGCAGGATGCAAGGCCACCAAATTCAGGTGCAGTTTCCTACCACTTCAAGTAGGGTTCAAGGCCACTAAATTCAACTGCAGTTTCCTATCACTTCAAGCAGGGTGCAAGGCCACCGAATTCAAGTGCAGTTTCTGACCACTTCAAGCAGGGCGCAAGGCCACCGAATTCAGATGCAGTTTCATACCACTTTAAGCAGGGTGCAAGGCCAACAAATTCAAGTGCAGTTTCATACCACTTCAAGGAGGGTGCAAGGCCACCATATTCAAGTGCAGTTTCTTACCACTTCAAGCAGGATGCAAGGCCACCAAATTCAGGTGCAGTTTCCTACCACTTCAAGTAGGGTTCAAGGCCACTAAATTCAACTGCAGTTTCCTATCACTTCAAGCAGGGTGCAAGGCCACCGAATTCAAGTGCAGTTTCTGACCACTTCAAGCAGGGCGCAAGGCCACCGAATTCAGATGCAGTTTCATACCACTTTAAGCAGGGTGCAAGGCCAACAAATTCAAGTGCAGTTTCATACCACTTCAAGGAGGGTGCAAGGCCACCATATTCAAGTGCAGTTTCTTACCACTTCAAACATGGTGCAAGGCCACCAAATTCAAGTGCAATTTCATACCATTTCAAGCAGGGTGAAACCACCATAAAACCACACAAAACACCACACTCACAGTTCAGTAGACATTCAGTGTGTTCAGTTGATTCACAGCTCAGACAGCCATGACCTCTCCCTCCCCCATCATGCAGAGACTGAGCCACACCCACACTTCCGGGTTTTATATTCCCTCCCCTCTCCCACCGGAAAAGGTTTGACCTTCATGGCATGATTGACAGGAGAGAGATTCTCAACATTTTTTAAACACTAATAACACTTTTATTTGGCCAAAGATCACAGCTGTAAGTGGTAGCGTTTTATCTAATATCAATATAGTGCAAACAGGAAGGTGTCAAGTTTAGACCACCAACCACTTGCAGTGCTTGTACTCCAACCCAAACCCCCACCAACCATTTTCAGTGCTCTTACTTCAACCCAAACCCCCCACCAACAATTTGCAGTGCTTGTACTTCAAACCAACCACTTTTTCATTTTGAAACCACATTAAGGGCACTCAAGGTCAGTAAAACCACACTCACATTTTAGTGGACATGTGTTCAGTGTTATTCACAGCTCAGACTGAGAGACGTGACCCTCTCACTTCGTCCATCTTGCAGAGACTGACTGAGGCACACCACCTCTGGGTTTTATAGTCCCTCCCCCCTCCCACCAGCAGGGGCACCAGAGTGAATCTCAACATTTTTTAAACATCAATAACTATTTTATTTTTAATCGATGGGAAAAATCCTCTTGTCCTGCGCAGTGGAGGGAGACTCTGAGTAAGATGGCCAAAAATCACGGCCGTAAGTGGCAGCCTTTTTCCTAAAATCATGAAACAGAAAAACAGGAAGTGGTCAAGATCAGACTTTTAGTAATATAGATTTTCTGTGTTGAATAACAGGCAGAGCACGGTGAGCTGCTAAATTGTGTCCATATGGATGAGGTATGTTCTGGCCAATGTTATTTTAACTGTAATATGTTTATTGTTAAACTGAAGTACGACAATACATGGAGTTACAGATAGCGAAAAAGATTGTCTGACATTACAATGAGCATGTACATTGGCAGATGCTATGCAAACAAGTGTGAGATAATGCCCATTGGGAAGTCAAATTCTGGTGGGACATTTTGTGCAAGCAGAAGGGATCTAAGGAGTATTGATGTACAGAGGATTTTGGGTGCAAGTCCATAGCTCCCTTAAAAGTGTTGACACCGGCAGATAGGGTCTAAAAAACGTATTTGGTATGCTTGCTTTCATCGGCAGGGCCATTGAGTTTAAGAGTTGGAATGCCAAGTTTCATTATATAAAAATCTGGTTATTGGTAGACACAAACTGCTGGAGTAACTCAGTGGGACCGGTACCATCTTGGAGAGAAGGAATGGGTGACGTTTCGGGTCGAGAACGTTCTTCAGACTGATGTCGGGAGTGGACGGCACAGAGATAAAATGTAGTCGAAGACAGTACGGCTGATAGGAGAACTGGGATGAGGGAGGGGATGGAGAGAGAGGGAAATCTGGTTATTGGTATTGATATTGATATTGGGTTCAACGTTGTCGAGTGTACTGAGATACTGTGAAAAGCTTTCTTTACACGCTACCCAGACAAATCATAGTATGCATGATTATAATCAAGCCAAACACATATTCAACAGGTATTGGAAATAGAAAAATATCAGTGCGTAGAATGTAGTCTTACCGCGTTATAGTGTTACACCCATGTCTCTCTGCAATTTGGTCTAGACAAATTGTTAATAGTTAATTGTTAATACTTTAAACGAGAACTTACCTGTTCGAAGTTTGATCCTTATTTTATGAGGAGTTACGATGAGGGATTACTTGAAGAAGCCCCGCCAGGCGTATGCGCGTCATACTTCAAACCAGCGGCGTGAAAAACACAGAAACTGATAGCCGAAGCAAGATAGTAAGGCTTGCAGAAGACTAGAACTACCAGATGATCCTTTAGATTATGAGGGCTGGGAGGGGAGGGCACATAATCCCTCATCGTAACTCCTCATAATATAAGGATCAAACTTCGCACAGGTAAGTTCTCATTTAATCTTACTATTTTACTTCAGAGTCACGTGAGTGACTACGTGAAGATTTCAAAGCTCTGTGATTTTCATGCCGTAGATTCACTCCATACGACACACTGCTTCAGTTGACGCAGTAATGAATAAATAATATATTGAACATCGCTTCAAATTATTCAATAACTATTTTAATAATAATAATAATAATAATAATAACAAAGGAAAGTAATAACCCCTCTATCCGAGGGGGAAATTACAACAAATAATATGAAACAAAGCAAACAAATTAAACCGAACCCAACACAGCATGTCCAAACCCTGGCACTGTGACAACAGGTTTATCATTAAATTTAGACAAAGTTTCTTCTTTAGACCATCCTGCGGCCTCTAGAATTCGGTCGAGCAGCACGTCCTGCGCCTTCACCGCGGATGTTGATGCCGCCCTGGTGGAGTGAGATTTAAACACATGAGTGTCCACTCCAGCTAAATCCAGAACCTGTTTTAACCATCTAGAAATAATTTGTACTGTCCCTTTTTTATATGTTTTTTTGGTGGGTTATGAGCATTGCTGTCTCACAACCTTGGAGACTCTTGGTTACTTCAATATATTGAGTCAGATGCTTAACCACACACAATGCTTGGTCCACGGGGTATGCTTTAAAGATTACCTTGGTTCCACCTTTTCCTGGCCTGCTTTGCTTGATTAGATCATAAAAATAAAAAGTTATTTTATCTACAGACAACTGCATACAATCTAACCGCAACATTTGTAATGTTTGTACTCGTTGTGCTGATACTAATGCCATGATCATAACCACTTTAAATGTTAACTTCTGAAAAGACAGTGACGTAATTGGAGCTCACTGCCGAAGCAATGTGAGAACTATACTGACATCCCAGATTTCTGAATATATGGGTTTGGGAGGATTTTTATTAAAAATTCCTCTCATAAATTGGGATATTAACGGATGAGACCCGATAGATTGTCGTTCTGAAAATTGTCCTAAGTAGGAGGACAAAGCACTCCGAGCACTATTAATGGCACTATAACTCAGGTGTTGATCAAAATGCAACATAGCAAGGAACTCCAATACATCCGATATATTTGCAGTATGATAAGAGATATCTGACTGTATACAAAACATTTCACACTTCTTTATATGAGACATATATTGTTTCTTAGTGCTATCTCTCCAAACTGCAGCTATGATATCCATGGTCCTATCCGACAGTCCAAGCCCTTGTAATGGTCTGGTCAGAACCTGCAGATTAACAAATTAATACGATCATGTAACGGATGAGTTTCTCCTGTTACTGGATGTACCAACAAATTACTGCAGCTGGGGATCGTCATGAATGGCTGAGTCATCATTCTGAGCACCAATGGAAACCATGGCTGTGTAGGCCAGTTTGGAACCACCAAATTGCCTGCGGCGGTGTCTTGCTCTATTTTGGTGAGACATTGCCTAATCAGGCAGAATGAGGGAAAAGCATAGAAGAATATACTTCCCCAATGTAGCGAGAATGCATCCATCGCTACTGCTCCTGGGTCTGGCTCCCATGAGACATATTTAGGCAACTGGTGATTTAATCTGGACGCAAACAGATCAATATCTGGTAACCCATAGCGACTGACAATCTTTTTAAAAACTTCTGGATTTAACATCCATTCTGTATTGTCATTGAACTTTCGTGATCTGTTGTCTGCCACCACATTGTCTCTCCCTGGTAGATAGATAGCTGAAAGCCAGATATTCCTGGGGATACACCAATGCCACATGAGGTTGGCCAGATTATCACATGATACTGATCTTACTCCCCCCATGTGGTTGATATATGCCACAGCTATGGTATTGTCTACCTGTAATTGAACATGTAAATCATTAATTGTAGAACAATAAGCTTTCAATCCATAAAACGCCCCCAATAACTCCAAATAATTGATACCATGTATTTGGAGAATTGAGAATCCACCATTGCAATTCAGCTAAAGCTTTAGTTGGTAACTGCATGGACCTATCAAAATGACCTGCACGCTTTTTTAGTGCTTGTTCTCTGGCTCTTTGCAGACTTTGATAGTGCAGAGGTCCAAACTCCACAGCAGGAAACGCTGCTACCATTTTACCAATAACCCTAGCTACTTCTCGGATGGAGGGCTAAGGTTTCTCAGCGAGGCAAGTACAGGCATTTGTAATATCCCCAACCTTATCTGTTGGCAAAGTTACTGACATATCAACTGAATTAATGACAAATCGCAAATAATGAATTGTTTGGGATGACTGTAACTTAGATTTTGTTGGATGGATCAGAAACCCTAGCCTTTCAAACAGGCTTGTGGTTGCTGAAACCGATTCTTCAGCTGTCTCCTGAGTGGCACTTACAATTAAAATATCATCTAGATAAGCCATTACAATGTGATTTTGAGCCCTCAGTAACGCCAGTGCTGGATCAATAATTTTGTGAACAGCCTGGGAGCTGAAGTTAACCCATTAGGTAATGCTTTAAATTGCCACAGCTGACCCATCCAATTAAACTTCAAGTACCTGCGATAATAATGATGAATTGGCACTGAATAATAAGCATCTTTCAGATCTATAATAACCATATAACAACCTTGTGACAGTAACTGCTTTGCAGTGTTGAAGGTGTCCATTTTAAAATGCCTATACTGGACGTACAAATTCAAATTTGTGAGGTCCAGAATGACTCTACAACCCCCATCTTTCTTCGGTCTGGGGAATATATTGGACACATATTGTTGCGGATGATTCACCGTTCTTTCAATTACCCCTTTCTGGAATAAAATTTTAATTTCTTCTTTTACCTGACAGGTTTCTGGTGCAGCAAACACCAAGACTCTATTAGGCTTATTCTGTACAGGTGGATCAACTCCTGCCATAAATTCTATTGTAGAACCTGACACAGTATCTAGTATAAACTGATCAGATATTATACAGCACCATCCATCATAAAACAATTGTAATCTACCCCCAACCGGAGGTTGTTCCCCAGAAGTTTTATCTGTGATGGAATTAAGATTCTGACCCTCAGTAAATGACTGAGAAGGTCTCCTTCTCCCAATATAAGCGTTGATGTTGGGCTGTACTGGGTAATAGTACTTTCTACCCATTGCCCTGCCTCTGCCCATCCCTGCCCCTGAATCAAACCCCCTTTGCATCCAGCCTGCTTGTTTTCTCTGAGCAGGGATAAAAGGTTTTATGAGGCCAATCGTTTTCGCCTCTTAATCAATGTCTTTGATTTGTTTTGGCAGGTTTTCACCAAATAAGTAATCTGGTGCCTGAGTATTGCTTGCCCTGCACAATCCTGCAAATTTAGGGTGTAATGTTGGCCGAATGACGATTTTTCTCATTAAATTTAATTCAAAATAAGCATTGTAAAATAATGCCAGCATGTCCTTCTGAATCTTGGACATAGTCGACCCATGTGTCTGTTTTCCAAAAGCAGTGATGCCAGCTGATATTAGCTTGAGGACACGCTGGAAACACATTTCCTGCCCTCTCATTGTTGCACTCATGAGTGCCCAAATTGCAGAATTCACTGTTGGCACCCTGTGCGAGGCACAAATGACAGGTGTTTTATATAACTTCACTGTTTCAGCCAGAACAGTGACTTGGAGCTGATGAGAAACCAAGTAGTTAATGTTGGCAGCCAGGTTCTCTTCCATGGCCTCACCACTCCCTTCCGCTATAGCAAAACTTTGCGCTACATCGGGTACACCCGGAGTGTGGCTCTTGTGCTCTGGTGTGTACACATAAGTAGGGACACCAGCTTCAGGGTCAGTCTCCTCCTGCCCTGGTACTCCCGCGTCTTGCTTGAAGGAGACCCCCTCCAGACCTAAACAAAGCACTGAAGAGTCAGATTCCCATTCTGCATAGGCACCATATTCATTGTATGGATCTCCTTCGGAGGCTGCCTGGGAATTTTCTGGGTCTTTGGACCCTTGGCTGATCAAAGTTTGGAGCATTCTCTCCATTTGTTCCATTCTCCCCCACATTGTTTTCCTGTCTGGAGGAGAATCCTCTTCATCAGACCCGTCAGACAAAACGGTCCTGACAGACTTTCTCTTACTTTTTTTGCCTATAGTTGTGGCCTCAGTGCCCTGCGACACTGGAGCAGCTGGAGGCTCATTAACAACGGGAATAACGGCCACCGGTATCGGAACTGGCACCGCACTTATCTTAACTCCGATCGCTGCAATCGGACCGCATCGCTGCGCGACCCACGCTTGCTACGAACCGATTTCCTCGCACCGCTCTCCATTCCACAAGCTCCTCCTGACTCGCAAGCCAGCGTTATGGAGCTTAAATACCCATTGGAAAGAAGTTTAAACCACTTACCTGCGAGGTTTCTACTCAGCGCTGGTTGAGCTGCGCTCTCCAGCCCGTTCTTTGCGACATGTGTCGACGTAATGACGCGCATGTGCCTGGCGGGGCTTCTTCACATAGTCACTCACGTGTCTCCGAAGTAAAATGATATTTATGCTTAGTAACATGAAGCTTTCATCCATTTCCACTTTGACACATTGCTAATTGGGGTATGTAAATAATTATTTCCTGAAGTCAATACATAGCTCCTTTGTCTTGCTCACATTAAGGGAGAGGTCGTTGTCTTGACACCATGTTACTAAACCATCTCCTCCCTGTACTTTGTCATTGTTTGATTACAGCCCACCACAGTGATGTTGACTGCAAACTTGTGAATTAAGTTAGAGCAGAATTTGTGTAAGTAGTATAGTAAGAGGCTGAGATACATGCATCCTTGTGGAACACCATTGTTGAAATTTTTTGTGAAGGTTGTTTTGTTCCCTACCCACAGTGATTGTGGTCCATGGGTGGTGAGTCAAGGAGCCAGTGACAGAGGGGTATGCTGACTCCTAGGTCCAAGAGTTTGGGAATCAGCTTGTTAATAAATAAGAGTATGGCACAGGTGTCAATAAATAGGAATCTGATGAAGGTGTTCTTTCTCTGGTTGGGTGACCAGAACTGCACACAGTACGAAGTACACAAATGATGAAGACCGCAGATAACATAGACAAGGCAAATCTGTTTCTAACATCAGGGGAATCTCTAACTAGAGGGTACTGCTCTAAGGTGACATGGAATATAAAGGTGATTAAAGGGGAGGTGGGCTGAGGGGGGGATAGATGTTTGACACAGAGGGTGATATCAATCTGGAATGAGCTGCCAGAGGAGGTAGTGAGGCAGGTACAATAACAATGTTGGGGGGGGGGGGGGGCGTTGAGTATGGCTACACTGCCAGCAGTTGTTAGTCCTTTCACCCTTTTTTTTAATTTTTAGTGAGAAAAAAATGTTTGTTTTGGAGGTCTTCGAGTCTTTTATGTGGTGGGTGGGGGAGGGGAAGGGGGAAACTTTATTTCCTTGTCCCTACCTGGTTGGACAGGTGGCTTCCCTCCGAGCTGCTTCTTCGCCCTCTCCTCGTGGCCTACCATCGGACTGGAGTCCGGACCGGCCAGGACTGCAACATCGGCGGTGGAGCAGCGCAGGGACACCAACACAGAGTGGGTGATGCCCTACCCAGATCACCGTGCAGTGGGCTCTGGAGTGCTGTGGCCGCTGACTTCAACATTCGTGGAGCTGTGGCAGCGGGCGTTCGGCCACGGGCGGCGCTGGATTTAAAATACCGCGGAGCCTGGGATCCGAGATCGCCAGGGTCGGAGCTCCAACCAGCGCGGCCTGAGGACTTTGGGTGCCGCGGTCTCCGGGGGGGGGGGAAGCGGCCACTCCAGACATTTTCCAATCCGCTGAGGAGTGTTCACCCGATGCCTGAGTTCCATCTTCCCGGCTAGGGGGCCTGAAAACATTGGGCTGCCGTAGCGTGACTACGGAGGCCTCAATAGGCCCGACTATGGGTGAACAGGGGACGAGACTGGACTTTGCCGCCTTCCCCCACAGTGGGAACCATTGTGGGGGGATATTTTTATGTTTATTATTAAATTCTTTAATGTTGTGTCTTATTTTTATTCGTGTGCTGCAATGGCAAGTCAAATTTCACTCCACCAATTGATGTATCTGATAATAAATGTCCCTTATCTCCCTTATCTCCAATGTTTAAAAAGTATTTAGTCTGATACCACGATAGGAAAAGCCGAGAGGGATACAGGCCTAACGTGGGCCATTGGTATTAGTGAGGATAGGCATCATGCTCCATATGGGCTGTAAGGGCCAATTTCAGTGATTATGTGAAGGAATCTATGGATGAAAAACATTGTTTCAACATCAGTCTTTGCCCTGGATTTTGGAGATATAACATGCTAATTGTATGTAGCAGGTCAAGGGCATGTCATTTTTATTGACTTTGAAAATGACATGGATGACGGCATCAATGGTATCATTGCTATATCTGCTGACGAAGAGGACAGCAACAAAGAGATGTAGATAGGTTAAGTGTGTGGGCAAACATCTGGCGAATGGAGTATAATGCGTGAGGAAGTGAAAATCATCCACCCTAGCAGGAAATGTAAAGCAATAATACATTATCTCAATGGTGAGAAATTATAGATCTCTGAAATGTAGAGGGATCTGGGTATCTTTGTGCATGATGATATGTAAACACATTAAATGCAGACATAATAAGTATTTGGGACAGGTCGCTAAATGTTATTGATTACAAAAATAAGGAGCTTATGCTTCAAGTACACATCCCAAAGTTGAGACACATCAAAGTTATTTGTGTAGTACATGCCTCCTTATTTCCAGAAGGATATCAGTCTGTTTAAAGTGGTCCAAAGAATGTTTCCTAGAATGACTCCTAGAATGGACATGGTATCTTCTGAAGAAAGATTGAACAGGTTGGACATAGAACAATGCAGCACACGGACCTAGCCCTTTGGCTCACCATATGTGTGTCAACTATGATATCAAATCAAACTAATCCCTTCTACCTGCACATGGTCCGTGTATTTCTATTTTCTACCCATTCATATGCCTGTTCAAATGTTTTCAATCTTTGCTATCATATAGAAGTGGTACCGACTCCACCTGTGTTGTAATTGTTATGTGATTCACAAATAAAGCAAAATTTCCTTTTTATGCTTTATCAACGTGTTCTGCTCCTTAAAGCGATTTGCAGATATAATAATGGCTCTATTATTATTTACAAATGGGACCCGTTGGGTGCATATCACATGGGAGGTCTGGTCCCACAACGCAATCCCTTCCCACAATGCAATATTCCATCACTCACCCATAGCCCCCAAGGTAGGCCTGGTCCCCCAATGCAACCCGCTCCCCAAGGCAATATTCCACCCAACACAATATTCCACCACTCATCCATAGCCCTCAAGGGAGGCCTGGTCCCCTAACGCAACCCATTCTCCAAGACAATATCCCACCACTCACCTGTTCCCCCAAAGCAACCTATTCCCCAACGCAATATTCCACCACTCATTCATAATCCCCAACTACGCAGGGGCTACTCATTTTGTCTCATTCACCCTCCCTCATTTAAACTTAAAAAAACGCGATTGCACTTGATAGCTAGCAGAACTCAGTGAATAAAATGCATTTGCACTTGCTAGGGTCAGCAGGACATAGTGTACTTGGATAGCAACAATGTTGCGAGCAGGGCTACAATCCCATTGTGATGTCATAGCTGTAGCCACAGGGAAGAACGTTTTCTCAAAGTGGGGTTTTGTAAATTTTTAAATGTCAATAACTTGTGAAATATAACATCAATCTGAATGAAACTTGACACAAACTGCCACAGGACAATTGTAAGTGAGATGGTGCAAACATATTGTAGTGCTATTGTGTACCATTTGGGTGTATGTTCAGGATTGATAGAAACAAACAAGTTGAGAGTTTTAGTAATGTACTAGACCAAGTGGGACCCATTGGGTCCTGTCCCCACCATGAGTAGTTTCAGGGGGGGGGAGGGGACGGCATGTGGTATCACACACACACTAACCAACCCCCCCCACACACACACACACACACACACACATACTAAGAACCCCCCCACACACACACATGCACACTAACAATCTACCTTGATATTATATTAATATTATTAATTTGTTCCTTTTACCCCATCCCCGCCCTATCCACTCACGCATAGGTGCCAACTCGCAGGCGCATCTGTAGCGGGAGAGGGAGGGGGGTAGAGAGAGAGGGCAGAGAGAGTGGGGGCAGAGACAGAGGGGCAGAGACAGAGAGGCATAGTGAGAGAGGGGCAGAGAGAGAGAGGGGCAGAGACAGGGAGAGGGGGGAGAGAGAGGGGAGAAAGAGGGGGGAGATAGAGGGGGAGGGGAGGGGAGAGAGAGAGGGGGGAGAGAAAGGGGAGGAGAGAGGGGGAGAGGAGAAAGAGGGGGAGAGGAGAAAGAGGGGGGAGAGAGAGGGAGAGGAGAGGGGAATGGAAAGAGGGGGGTGGGGGGGGGGGGGCGTGCTGAGCTGAGCCAAGCCGAGCATCTCTTTAAAAACATCAGTTTAAACTTTCATTTCACTACTTCATTTTGAACTACAATATTACCTCTTTTGCACACACATCCTCTTCCTACTCATCTGGAATAATTATATTATTGGAGATGGTTCACTAAAAAATGTTGTTCTTGTTCACAATAGGACCATGATGACGTATGGAATAGCCACCAAGATATGAAGCCCACCACTATTACACTGAATTAGGTAGGTTTTAAAATGTCATGGATGAAGGCATCAAATAAGGTATCATTGCTATATCCGTTGATGAAGAGGACATAATGAAGCAACAAACAGTTGTAGATAGGTTAAGTCAGTGGGCAAACATCTGGCGAATGGAATATAATGCGTGAGGAAGTGAAAATCATCCTAGCAGGAAATGTAAAGTAATAATACATTATATCAATGGTGAGAAATCGTACAGCTCTGAAATGTAGAGGGATCTGGGTGTCTTTCTGCATAATGATGTGTAAACAAATTAAATGCAGATATATTAAATATTTGGAAAAGGTAATAAAATGTTATTGATTACAAAAATAATGAGATTATGGTTCAAGTACACATCCCACAGTTGAGACCACCTCAAAAGTTCTGTGTAAAATACATGCCTCCTTATTTAAAGAAGGATATCAATCTGTTTTAAGTGGTCCAAAGAATGTTTACCAGAATGACTCCTAGAATGGACATGGTATCTTATGAAGAAAGATTGGACAGGTTGACCTTGTATCTGCAGGAGTCTACGTGAGAGAGAGGTGATTTGATTGAAAGATATGAGATCCCAAAGACTAACACTGTGGACGTGGACAAGATATTTTCTGTCATGAGAGAATCTAATAGCAGGGGTCATCATTTAAAAATAGGGTCACACATTTAAGGAAGAGTTGAAATGTGTTTTTTTCTAAAAATCATGAGTCGTTGGATCCTTCATTCTCAAAGAACGAAAAGCGGAGGCTTTGAACAATTTAATGGTAGAAGTAGATAAATAAGCATCAGGGTGAGAATTACTGCAGGCTGACATGAAAGTGCAGTTGAGGTTGCAATCAGATCAGTAGTGATCTTATTAAATGGCAGGGACTATGTGACCAAATACTGTTCCTGATTTATGTGTTCACATACTTGTTTTTTTTTGTTGTTTTTTAAAAAAAATTTTTTTTTTAATTAGAAGCAAATGTACAGAAATAGAACCAACGGCATGTAAAATTATACAGTTATTGTACAGCTTCAATTTTAACTTTTTAGCTTTGAATTAGAGGAAAAGAAAAGAGAAAAAGCAAGAAAGAGAAAAAGTGAGATGTGCAAAGATAGAACCCCTAGACTACCAAAGTAGTGTAGCCAAAGAGTGAATAAAAGAAAGAAAAAAGAGAGGAATGGAGAAAAAAAAATGGACAAAAAGAAAAAGAGAGAAAAAAGTGGTGATATACCCACAACTCATCCCTCCCCACCCACCTCACCCAACCTGTAATTAGATTTAAATCCAAAGTTGTGTTGAGCCATACTATCTTTGTAATAAATCAATGAATGGTGTCCTTGTCTTGCAAAAATGATCTGGTTTTTCTGCCAAGACATGTCTAATATTTTCAAGATGTAGTGTCTCGGACATGTTTATAATCCACATCTTGAGAGTAGGGACTGATGTATGTTTCCAAAATTGTATTCGTTTTTTCGCCGTTATCAGGCCATATTTAAGGGAACATCTTTGAAATAGAGATAGCTCGGAGCAGGCTTCTGACGTACCTAGAGTGATCAATTCCGTCGGGATCCAATTTTATTTTTATTGTTTTTGAAAAAATGTCAAAAATTCCTCTCCAGAAATTATGTGACTTTATACAAGAGGCAAAGCAATGGGTTAAAGTTGCTTCCTGAAGAAGACATTTATCGCAAATAGGGGATACATTTGGAAAGATCTTATTCAGTTTAGACTTTGAATAATAGAGTCTGTGTAGTATTTTAAATTGAATTAACGAATGCCTAGTGTTAAGCGAACAGTTGTATGTATATATAGAAGATTTTCCTCACATCTGTCTTTAAAAAAATTTAGGTCATGCTCATCTTCCCAGATTCTTCTAATTACTTCTGACGATGGGGTTTCTATATTTAAACGGGTGTTATACAGACATGATATTAACTTGTTTGAATCCAAGTTTCTATTCATACATTCGTCTAGTGTGTCTAGCAGCATAGATTGATAGTCTTGGATATATGATTTCAGATAGTCTCGTATTTGAAGGTGTTCACATACTTGTTTGCAAGGCAGAGGTGTGGAACTAACAAGTTTACCTTTAGAACATAGAGCATTACAGCACATTACACGCCCTTTGGCTCACCATATCTGTGTCAACTATGATGTCAAATCAAACTAATCCCTTCTACCTGCATATGGTCCATGTATTTCTATTGTCTACCCATTCATATGCCTGTTCAAATGCCTCTTAAACATTGCTGTCATATAGAAATGGTACACTCCATCTGTGGTGTAATTGTTCTGTGATTCACCAATAAAGCAAAATTTCCTTTTAATGCTTTATTAACGTGCTCTGTGCCTTAAAGCTATTTGCCGAGATAATTATGGCTCTTTTATTATTTATAGTTTAAAAAAATGTCCCATTCAAAATATATTGTTTTCTATATTAGATCTCTTTAAAAGCATCAGTTTCAACTTTCATTTCACTACCATCAATTTTAACCCTCTTCATACTCATCTGGAATAATGATTTTATTGGAAACTAGACTAAGTGGGACCCATTGATTCCCAGTCACACGGGAGGCCTGGTCCCACGACACAACCCATTCCCCAATGCAATATTCCACCACTCACCCGTTCTCCCAATGCAACCCGTTCCCCCAACGCAATACTCCACCACTCACCCTTAGTCCCTAACTGTGCAGGCGCGGCTCATTTCCCCTCATCCCCCAGTACTCCCTCCTCCTCCTCTTCATGTGTGGGAGGGGAGAAGGGGAGGGGTGGGGAGGAGCGGAGGGGGGGAGAAGGGGAGGGACGGGGGTGTGTGACAACGGGGGTGTGGGGTGGGAGGGGAGGGGTGTGTGTGTGAGTCGGAGGGGTTGTGGGTGGGAGGGGTTGTGGGTGGGGGGGGCTGTGGAGGGGGGTTTGTGGGGGGAGGGGTTGTGTGGGGGAGAGTGGTTGTGTGTGGCGGGAGGGGCTGTGGGGGGAGGGCTTGTGTGGGGAGAGGGGTTGTGTGGGGGGGTTGTGGGAGGGAGGGGTTGTAGGAGGGTGGGGTTGTGGGGGGAGGGGTTGTGGGGTGGGAGGGGTTGTGGGTGGGGGGTTGTGGAGGAGGGTTTGTGGAGGGGAGGGGTGTGGGGGGGAAGGGTTGTGTGGGGGGGATGGCTTTGGGGGGCTCTCGTGCTGGGTGGCTGGACGGCTCTCAGGCTGGGTGGCGCTCGGGCTGGGCGCCTCTCAGGACAGGCGGCCGGGTGGCTCTCGGGCCGGATGGCTCTTGGGCTGGGGGGCTCTTGGGTTGCGCACTGGGGGACTGGCCACTCTCACTCGCGGCATCTGGACTCTCTCACTCACGGACTCTGGACTCAGCCCCGCCTCCGGGGTGTATTCTCCTCGCCCCGGTGATTGATCTGCTGATCTCACGATTTCTAAACTTGCATAACTTTTGTAATATTCCACCGATCAAAACTTGGTGCACTAGGAGCAGAGGAGAATGGGCGAGTAAGATGGCAAAAAAATCCTAGCGATATAGGGTACCGTTTTTGCGCAAATTAAAAAAGAACGCAAACCGGAAGAGGACAAGATGAGAGTTTTAGTAATAGTATAGACAGATAGATGGTTTATTAAAAAATGTTCTCGTTCACAATAGGACCATGATAACGTATGGAATAGCCACCAAGATATGAGGCCCACCACTATTACACTGAATTAGGTAGGTTTTCATAACTTTAAACCTTTAATTAGGAAAATTGGACAGCCTTCACAGTTACTGTGCTGTCGCAGCAAGGTTTCTTTTCACTGAGTAATAGGAATCGCATGAACACAATGAAATAGACCTTTGTTGTAAATTAGCCATATCTGTAAATGGGTACAACTACAGAATATCAATACAAAGTGAATGTAGGAATTTATTATGACAACCAAAAAAAATACCACTATCAAGACGCAAAGATTGTATGAATGTGCAAGGAGGTTTCAGATGGAATAGAAATTGTGAAAATGTAAAGGTAGCCTATTTGGAAAGTAGATTGAAAAAGCAATGCATTATTTAAATAGAGTGCATCTACACAATGTTATGGTACAAATAAATCTGGGAGTATGAGTGCACAGAGCTGTAGTACATAACAAGGAAAAGACTTTTCGACTCAGCCCATGTGTACTGACCAAGTTACCTTTTGAACAAGTCTCACTTGCCTGCATGTAACCCATCTCGCTGGAAACCTTTCATTACATAAGAAACACGGATTAGCTTGCAGGCACAGTCAGTATTCAGGAAAGCTCTCAGAATGCTTTTAATGTACTAGAACCCCCGTAACTTTCCTGTCACATTTTGTAGCCTCACTCTATTTGAATAATAATTTGTTTTTTTATTCTTCCTTCCAAAGTGGATAACTTCACAGTTTCATATCCATCTGCCACTACTTGACTATTCATGGAAACCTTGCCTCTTGATGGATGTCTTTCTTTTGGTTCAGTAACACATTTAATTATTTTGTGGTGAAGCAGGCCTAATAACCAATTGGTTAATTCCTGCTCCTGTTTCTTTCATCCTCGTGTTCTGATGACATCAGAACTCTTTAAAATAACAAAAAGGAAAACCTACAAATTCTGGTGACTGAAAAAGTTACAAATAGTTAAACAATGACTGCTAATTAGTTAAAAGGAAATATGAAATGAAGGTGATCAGGATCAATATGACACAATTGAAAACAGTTAACACTGATTTGTGCATTAAACTGAAGAAATCGACATTGCATTAATATTGCATCACACGGGATGTGGCAGAAGTTTCAGTCAACAGTCCAAGACACACCAGGCACATGGTAATGTGGAGAACATGCAACGACGTAAGCCATTGGTGAAAAGGCCAAAGTCTAACAGCAAGAAGTGGGAGACCATCAATGCAGATGTGAGCCTAATCTTAAGCGGAATCAAGGGTTCAGCAGAAAAGAAGTTGGAGAAGATGGGTGATCTAGACTACAGCTATGGAAGGAGAAATTTGGTGAGAAGGAATAACTCAGCAGGAAAGATAGGGCTCCTCCCCCCAAGTCCTGTCATCTCCAGGAAATCCAACGACTTGTTAAAGAAAGAAGAGGCTTGAGGAAGGTGTGAAAAAAAGCAACAGCAGGAGAAAGGGAGGGCATCAACCTGCTTCAAGAGGACCTAAAACAGAGGCTCTCGAAGATGCACAGTGCAGAGAATTTAAGGAAACAACGCAAAAAGAAGGAAAAATCAAGAACAGACTTCTACAAAAATCCCTTTACGTTTGTGAAAGGCATTTTCACAAAAGAGAAAAGCGGATCCCTGTAACCGTCAAAAAAGGAGGTTGAAGGACACGTCAGAACCATGCACACTGATGAGTTAAAAGATAAACCGATTTCTGTCCCCGCTGACATGACACCAATCTCACCCCCACAACATTAATTTGACATCAGCCCTCCCAAGCTGAGTGAGGTAAAGGAAGTAGTGAGGAAGGCAAGAACGGCCTCTGCACCAGGCCCTAATGGTGTTCCGTATTGTGTCTACAAGAATGCCCCAGATATTCTGAAATTCCTCTGGAGGAACATGAGGGTTGCTTGGGAAAAGCAAGTTATCCTCAAAGCCTGGCGAAGATCGGGGCGAGTGCTGATCCCAAAAGTAAAAAGTTCGTCCACCATCGAACAGTTTTGGCAAATAAACCTTCTTAACATAGAAGGCAAGATATTTTTCAGTGTGGTGGCGAAAAGACTTACAAAGTATCTGAAACAAAACCATTTCATTGATACGTCTATCCAAAAGGCTGGCATAGCAGGCTTCTCAGGATGCCTTGAACATACCAGCATCATATGTCATCAAATCCAGGCTGCTAAGAAAGAATGAAAGAATCTGCATGTCTTGTTCCTCGACCGGGCCAATGCCTATGGATCAGTTCCTCATTCGCTACAGTGGACTGCTTTTAAATTATTTCAGGTGCTTGCAATAATAACAAATCTGGTAAAAAATACTTCCAGGATCTGCAATTTTGTCTCACAACATCAGACCTTTCCCACAGCATGGCAACCACGAAGTAGGCATCATGGCGGAGTGCACCATCTCCCCATTGACCTTCACTATGGCAATGGAGCTCATCATCAGAGCATCAAAATGGGTTGTGGGAGGAAAACGGCTACCGTGTGGTCAGCGATTGCCACTTATATGAGCTTATATGGATGATATAACAACACTAACGACAGCTGCCCCCTGCACCAAGCGACTTCTGGAAAAACTTCATCAAAACATAACATGGGCAAGGATGAAAATTAAACCCAGCAAGTGCAGAAGCATCTCCATTGTCAAAGGCCAAGTCAAGGATCAAAGATTTCATATTGACAGAATACCTGTTCCAACTGTTTCTGAAATGCCAGTGAAGAGCTTGGGCCAATGGTATGATGCAAAGCTCAAGGACACCAAACAGTTTGAATAACTCAAAAGGGATACCATCACGCATATAGCTCGCATCAACAAGACCTTGCTAACAGAAAAACGCAAGCTGTGGTGCTTCCAATTTGGCATACTACCAAGAATTATGTGGCTTTTAACTATGTATGAAATCCCCATCAACAAAGTGGAAAAGCTGGAAAGAATGATCAGCACACATGTGAACAGTGGCTTCCTCCTCTTCCACGATGCTTAAGTGCTGTTGGCCTGTACGGGAGTGGCAAATTGGAATTACCCATTGCAGGTCTTGTGGAAGAGTTCAAATGTACTAAAGCAAGGTTGGTCATGACCCTCACAGAATCTGAAGATACTGTTATTCGAACAGCGGCCCCCCATGTGGCAACGGGGAGGAAATGGACCCCATCTGAAGCCGTTCAGAGTGATAAGTCTGCTCTTCATTTCCGGGATGTGGTTGGCCAAGTCCAACAGAGGAGATTCCGGCTCGGGCTCGGCCCAAAATCTTCTCAATGGCACAAGGTAACATTAGTGCAGAAGAGACGGCTCGTGGTGGAGGAGTTGAGAAGACGGGAGGAGGCAGAACGACACGCCAAGGCCATCTCAATGGCCAAGCAGGGCCAATAGACTAACTGGGAGAGCCTGGAAAAGGGAAATCTCAGCTGGCGTGATATCTGGCAAATGGAGGGATCTCAGCTAAGTTTTGTCATCAGAGACACTTATGATGTTCTGCCATCACCCCAAAACTGAAGCAGTGGTTCGGAGAAGACCCGGCTTGCTCCTTTTGCCAAGCACCTGCATCACTAAGGCACATTTTAACAGGATGCACTACGAGCCTCGCCCAAGCGCATTACACGTGGCGGCATAACCAAGTTCTCAGGCAGCTGTCATCAATCCTGGAATTGAGGCGAACGATCACAAATGCTTTCCCACAAACATCAACAGGAAATGTCGACTTCACAACATTTGTACCTGCAGGCCAATCTCCAGAGCACCAGATAACATCAATGGATGCAAGCATTCTGCAGCCTGCTCAGGATTGGAAAATGGAAGTGGACGTGGAAAATATGCTTGTGTTTCCCCCAGACATTGTGGCTACAACACTCCGGCCAGACATGGTCCTGTGGTCCAAGTTGGCATATGTTGTGGAATTGACAGTTCCATGGGAAGATGGTGTTGAAGAAGCTTATGAGGGGAAAAAGACCAAGTACTCTGAACTGGCAACTGAAGCTGCCCAGAATGGCTGGAAGACCAAGATTTTCCCTGTAGAAGTGGGATGCAGGGGATTTGTTGCTACATCTACGACCAGGCTATTAAAGAAAATGGGGGTGAGGGGTCGCTCCCTCCAACAAGCAATCAAGTCACTATCAAATTTTGCAGAAAAAAGCAGCAATTGGATTTGGATCAAAAGGAAAGATAACAATTGGGCTGCAGGATGAAGACTGGAGAGTATGGAATTGAGGGGGGGGTGTACCTGGTACGGCAGGTATCACCATTGAGCCCTCTGGAGACGTTGTGGGCTTATCAATGAAACGTCAAAGAAGGAGGGTTCCCACCTGATGATCCGAATGAAGTACCTACCCTACCTTTCACCACTCCAATCTGCAAATAGCAAGAGTGCCGACTTACTACAGGGATTGAAACATCAAGTCATATTACCTCTCCTACTGAAAATGAAGGCATTCCATTGAAATCAAATTTATATCAAATATGGGGACTGACCAAATTTGGTTAATCAGGAATAAGTCAGAAGACAGGTCCTGACCCAAAACATTGCCTGAATATTTCTTTCCCAAATGTTACTAGACCTGCTGAGTTCCTCCAGCACTTTGTGCTTTGATAAGTGGATATAATAGGAATGAAGAGAAAAACATTCCTGAAATCAGAGAGGATTTGAGGATTTTATAGGAAGGTAAGAACATTGCAAAGATCTTAACTAAAGCCGTCCAAAGATTTCAGGTAACCCACACCCTTATGTTTCTTTTACACATATGACCTTCCAGTCTTTGTCTCTACCCCTTCCATCCCCTCCTCTCTCTTCCCCTTCCCACCTGACTCCATCCATGCTTTTTCACCCATATATATTTATACCTACATCCTCCAGCCTCTGTCTCAGAGCTCCTACCTCACCCCTCCCACACCCACCTGGTTTAATCGGCTCATCGTCTCTCCCACCTGGTTCCATCTATCACTTCCAACCCCTCCCCTTCTCTTCTTTATGCTGGCTATCTTTCTGCCAGCATAAAGGGGACACTCAGTGAGGCACAGTTTTGTGGAGTATTGTACCTGGCAGTGGTCTCCTTATGGTGAAACAAAGCACACTCCGGACCGGGAGCTCCGCTCCTTCTCCGCCTCTCTCCTCCACCCTCTCTCCTCCACCCTCTCCCCTCCCCCTCTACCTCTCCTACCCCCTCTCTCCTCCAACCCCTCCCCCTCTCTCCTCCACCTCCCCTCCCCCTCTCTCCACCCCTCTCTCCTTCCCCTCCTCCCCCTCTTTCCTCCTCCCGTCCTCCCCCTCTCTCCTCCTCACCCCCATCTCGCCTTTCCCCCTCCTCTCTCCTTCACCCTCCTCTCTTCTTCCCATTCCCCCATTCCCTCTCCACCTCTCCTCCTCCCCTCCCCTCTCTCCCTTTCCCCCATCCTCTCCCTCTTCTTCAAGGTCCAGTCCCGTCCATTTACCGCTGGATTCCTGTCTGCCGCGTCTACACGAACCAACTGCCAGCAGTGCCGCGATCTTTGTGGAGGGCAGCCACGGCCCTGTCCCTGACCCTAACCCTCCCCCGCGGGGACGGATGGTTCTGCGGCGTGCTGAGCACCACCAGACCAAATAAACCATGGTGTGCGTGCTCAGATTATTAAAGTTTCACAGGGAGGGCTTGAAATAGATGAATGTTTATGCTTAAAGAGCACAAAGCCCAACAAGAGAGGTACAATTCTGGTTAATTTTAGGAAATAATCAAGAATTGGAAGAAATTGGTTGGAGTGTGAGAAATCTTAGTCGGTGCTGACCATAATTCAGTCAGATTGATCAAAATTATGGAAAAGGAAAAATATAGACGAAGTAAACCTCAAGTGAAGTTGATTTTATTGTCATACTAGACCAAGTGGGACCCGTTGGGCTCCGTTCCTTCAACGCAATAATCCACCACTCACCCGTTCCCCCAACGCAACCCATTTCCACCATTCACCTGTTGCCCCAACGTAAACCCGTTTCCCCAATGCAATGTTCCACCACTCATCTATAGCCCCCAACTGCACAGGCATGACCCATTTCCCCTCATCTCTCAACACTCCCTCCCCTTCCTCTTCACCCTCCCTCTTCTCTCCCCTCTCCTCCTCCTCCCCTCCTCCACTCCCTCCCTCACCTCTCCCTCCCTCTCCCCTACTGCACACCCCCACTAAATACAATGTTTAAATAACATTTCTTCTCCTACCCTCCCCCACCCGCCCATTCCTTACAATAATGTAAGAAATTTCTCATTGCACTGGGTGGAGCTTATCCCAACACTGTTGATTGGCAGCTGAGATTGTCGGGTGGAGGACTGTTCGCGGCAGCTTATGATCCCATTGTGATGTCAGACTGTTAGAATCTCCCATCAACTGTCACAGCATCTGTCGTTACTGTTCTCAATGTGCATTTTTTAAAACTTTTAAATATCAATAACTTGTGAAATATAACATCAAACTGAATTAAACTTTATACAAACCACTACATGACAATTGGGCTCCGTTCCTCCAAAGCAATATTCCACCACTAACCCGTTTCAGCAACATAACCCATCCCCCCCCCCCCCCCCCCCCCCCATCACACCCCCTACAAGGAAATTTCTGGATGTTTTTATTGTAAATGAAACCTCTCCCCTATTCCACCCCTCTCCACTATGAAAACCCACGCGTGGGGGGCGGGGGTGAAATGGGGACATCCGCATCCCATCCACCCACAAGGAAATTGTCATTTTTATTGGTAAATAAAACCCCTGCCCTATTCCACCACACCCCCCAAAGGGAAACGGGGAGCTCCCACATCCCACCCCCTCACAAAGAAAATCACAATTTTTTTAGTAAATGAAACCTCTCCCGTATTCCACCCCCCACAATGAAAAACTTCCTCCCAAAAAATATTGTATTTTTAAATGAGATTAGCGATCCCAGATTTGCTGCTAAATGAGATTCCATTGTGATGTACCAATTCCCCCAACGCATCCCATTCCCCAACACAATAATCACCCAGGGTTACACAAAAAGCTGGAGAAACTCAGCGGGTGCAGCAGCATCTAAGGAGCGAAGGAGATAGGCGACGTTTCGGGTCGAGACCCTTCAGTCTGAAGAAGGGTCTCGACCCGAAACGTCGCCTATCTCCTTCGCTCCTTAGATGCTGCTGCACCCGCTGAGTTTCTCCAGCTTTTTGTGTAACCCTCGATTCTCCAGCATCTGCAGTTCCTTCTTTAACAATAATCACCCATAGCCCCCAACTGCGCACGCGTGGCTCATACACTCCTTCCCCCTCATCTTCACCATCCCTCTTCTCTCCCTTGTCCCCCACCCCTCCTCCACTCTCTCCCTCACCTCTCCCTCCTTCTCCTTTTGCCTACCCTCAGTCACTCCCTCCCTCACATCTCCCCTTTTGCACTCCCCCACTAAACACAATGTTTAAATAACACTTATCCTCCCCTCCCCCACTCCTTCCCTCTCATTTTTTTTGTAAATGAAACTTCTGCTCTATTCCACCCCCCCCCCCCCCCACCACAAGGAAATGGGGAGCTCCCCCCCATCCCAAGTGCAAGAAATCTTTCATCGCACTGGGTGAAGCTTATCCCAACACTGTTGATTGACATCTGAGATCCCATTGTCATGTCATTAGCAGGTGGCGGAATGTTCATGGCAGCGTATGTAAAAGATCCCATTGTGATTGGAGGACTGTGATATCCCATTGTAAAATCATAGATACAAACTTCCAGAATCTCCCCTGGACTGTCAGAGCACCTGTCAAGTTATTGTTCTCAAAGTGGGTTTTTTTAAACTTTTAAATGTCAATAACTTGTGAAATATAACATCAATCTGAACAACCTTGGGACAAAAGTGAGTAAGGAGGTGCAAAAATGTTAGCGCTATCGCGTACCGTTTTTGCATACGTCCATGATCACATGAATACAAACAGACGGACAGACAGACAGACAGACAGACAGACAGACAGACAGACAGACAGACAGACAGACAGACAGACAGACAGACAGACAGACAGACAGACAGATACAAACAAGATGAGAGTTTTAGTAATATACTAGAGAAAGTGGAACCCGTAGTGTCCTATTCCCCCAACACAATAATCCACCACTCACCCATGCCCCCAATGTAACCTGTTCCCCCAACAAAATATTCCACCACTCACCCATAGCCCGCAACTGCCCCCACCCCCTTTCCCAACTCCCAACAAGGAAAGTTCTGGAAATGAAACCACTCCACCATTCCACCCCCCCACAATGAAAACCCCCATGTGGGAGGGGGGTGTCGGCACTGACCTCTCCCATCCCACCCCCCCACAAGGAAAGTTCTGGAAATTAAACCTCTCCCCTATTCCACCTCCCTCCACAATGAAACCCCCCATCCCCCCCCCTCCACAAGGAAAATTCTGAAAATGAAACCTCTCCCCTATTCCATCCCCCCACAATGAAACGGGGATCTCCCCCTGCATCTCCCCTCCCCACCCCACAAGGAAAATAACATTTTTTTTGAGTAAATGAAACCTCTCCCATATTCCACCCCTCCCCTACAATGAAAAACCTCCTTCCAAGAAATCGAAATTAGATTCCATTGTGATGTACCCATTCCCCCAAGCAACACGTTCCCCCAACACAATATTCCACCACTCACCCACAGCCCCAATTGCGCAGGCATGGATCATACACTCCCTCCCCCTCGCCTTCACCCTCCCTCTTCTCTCCCCTCTCCTCCTCCCCTCCCCATCCTCCACCCCCCCCTCACCTCTCCCTCCCTCTCTTTTTTCCCTACCCTCAATCACTCCCTCTGTCACCTCTCCTCTTTCGCACTCCCCCACTAAACACAATGTTTAAATAACATTTCTTGTCTCCTCCTCCACTCCCTACCTCTCCTTACAACAGTGTAAGAAATCGCTCATTGCACTGGCTTGGGCTTATCCCAACACTGTTGATTGGTAGCTGAGATCCCATTGTGTTGTCATTGTTGGGTGGTGGAATGTTCACGGCAGCATATGTAAATGAGATCCCATTGTGAATGGAAGACTGTGAGATCCCATTGTAACGTCAAAGATGCTAACTGCCAGAATCTCCGATCAACTGTCACAGCATCTGTTGAGTTATTCTTCTCAAAGTGTTTTTTTTTAAACTAGTAAATATCAACAACTTGTGAAATATAACATCAATCTGAACAAAACTTTATACGAACGACCACAGGACAAAGTGAGTAAGGCGGTGCAAAAGTTTAGTGCTATCATGTATCATTTGGCATATGTCCGTGATCACATGAATATGCATAGATAGATGGATGGATGGGTGGATGGATGGATGGATGGATGGATGGATGGATGGATGGATGGATAGAAATAAGACAAGACTTTTAGTAATATACTAGAGTAAGTGGGACCCATTGGGTCCCTTTGTCATACGGGAGGCCTGGTCCCCCAACGCAATATTCCACCACTAAGCCCCAGCCACCAACTGCGCATGATTGGCTGACAGTCCTGCACTAATAATTTTGCATTTAATATTTCCATTATCTCGCCACCTCTCTTCCTACTATCTTCCTCCATTCCCCCCATCCCCCAGCACTCCATCCCCCTCCTCTTGACACCCTCTTCTTTCACATGGGAGACAGGGAGAGGGAGGGTGGGAGAGATGGAGGGCGAGAGGGATGAAAAGAAAGAGGGAGGGGTGAGGGAGAGGAGGTGGGAAAGAGAGAGGGAGAGAGGAAGGAGGGAGGGAGAGACAGGAGGGAGGGGGGAGTGGCAAGAGAGGGAGGAAGAGAGAAGTAGGAAGAGAGAGAGGGTGGCAGAGAGAGGGAGGAACAGAGCGAGGGAAGAGAGAGAGAGGAAGGAATAGAGAGAGGGAGGAAGAGAAAGAGGGAGAGAGAGAGGGCGGTAGGAAGGGAGGGAAAAGGGTAGGGGGAGAAAAAGTTGGAGAGAGTGAGAGAGGGGGAGGGAGAGAGAGAGAGGAAGGGATGGAGATAAATATGGAGAGAGAGAAGGAGGGAGGGATGGAGAGAGAGTGAGGGGGAGGGACAGGGAGCGAGGGAGAGAGAGAGAGGGAGGGGAGAGAAGAGGGATGGAGAGAGAGGGAGGGAGAGCGGGAGGGAGAGAGGGAGTGGGAGAGGGAGGGAGAAGGAAGAAGAGGGATGGAAAGAAAGATGGAGGGGGAGGGAGTGAGGGAGGGAGAGAGGGGTGTATCAGTTTGACAGCGAATAGGGAGGGAGAGGGGATACTGTGAGGGGGAGAGAAAGAGAGTGGATGGATAGAGAGAGGTGTTGAGAGGGAGCGTTTTAGTGATAGACAGCCAGACAGATAGATAGATAGATAGGTAGGTAGGTAGGTAGGTAGGTAGGTAGATAGATAGATAGATAGATAGATAGATAGATAGATAGATAGATAGATAGATAGATAGATAGATAGATAGATAGATAGATAGATAGATAGATAGATAGATACACAGGTAAGGTGAGTACATCGACTCAGACAAAAAAACAAAACAAATTATACATGTATTATACAAAAATTGCAGATAGAATTTCTGTGAGATCCAATTGTAACGTCAAAGATGCTAACTACCAAAATCTCCGATCAACTGTCTCAGCACCTGTTGTAAATATCAATAACTTGTGAAATATAACATCAATCTGAACAAAACTTTATACGAATGACCAGAGGACAAATTTAAAAAAAAAAAAGTAAAATAGTTTCTTTATTGTCATTGTAACATGAACCATGTACAACGAAATTTAAAAATGTCAACCAGTCAGTGCAACATTCAAACCATAAAAGCTAACGATACATACAAGGTAAAATATTAAAAAAGATAAACAACTAAAATAAATATGAAATATGAAAACAGCACGCATAAACACCGAACCCTACATCCTTCTGTCGATTTCACAGTGTACCAACCACAGTCCCTTAGTCCCCACGTTCCTTGGCGGCTACATTTAGTGCCTTTATAGCAGTGGGGTAAAAACTGTTTTTAAGTCTGTTTGTCCTTGTCCTTGTAGATCTGTACTATCTGCCTGACGGCAACAGTTCAAACAGGGAGTGTCCGGGGTGGGAAATGTCCTTTATAATATTCTGGGATTTTTTGATGCAGTGGGAACTGTGTAAGTCTACCAAGGTAAGGAGAGGGCAGCCGACAATTCTCTGGGCGTTGTCAATGGCCCTCTGGAGCGCTTTCCTCTGAGCCGCTGTGCAGCTGGTGTACCACACGCATACACAGTATGTTAGGATGCTCTCAATGGAGCACCGATAAAAGGACAGCAGCAGTCTCTGTGTGATGTTATTCTTCCTGAGCACCCTCAGGAAGTGCAGTGTCTGCTGGACCACAAAGGTGGGTAAGGTGGTGCAAAATTTGAGTGCTATCATGTATCATTTGGCGTATGTCCGTGATCACATGAATACGCATAGATAGTGGATGGATGGATAGATGGATGGGTGGATGGATAGATAGATAGATAGATAGATAGATAGATAGATAGATAGATAGATAGATAGATAGATAGATAGATAGATAGATAGATAGATAGATAGATAGATAGATAGATAGATAGATAGATAGATAGATAGATAGATAGATAGATAGATAGATAGATAGAAACAAGACAAGACTTTTATAATATACTAGAGTAAGTGGAACCCACTGGGTCCCTTTGTCACATGGGAGGCCTGGTCCCCCAACACAATATTCCACCACAAAGCCATAGCCCCCAACTGCGCATGATTGGCTGACAGTCCTGCACTAACGGCAGAAGTTAAGTTACAGTTAATAATTTTGCATTTAATATTTCCATTATCTCGCCACCTCTCTTCCTACTATCTTCCTCCATTCCCCCCATCCCCCAGCACTCCATCTCCCTCCTCTTGACACTCCCTCTCTTTCACCTGGGAGAGGGAGAGGGAGGGGGAGGGAGGGAGAGATGGAGGGCGAGAGGGATGGAAAGAAAGAGGGAGGGGGAGAGGGAGAGGAGGTGGGAGAGAGAGAGGGAGGGAGGGAGGGAGGAAGGCAGTGGAGGGCGGGAGAGACAGAAGGGAGGGAGTGGGAGGGAGGAACAGAGAGAGAAAGAGAAAGTGAGAGGGAAGGAGGGCTCGTCCCTAACCCTGGTCCCAGGCTCGTCCTTGCTTCCATCCCAGGCCATGGCTTCTTTTTCGGCCCCGGTCACGGCCCCATCCCAAGCTCCGGGCTCGGCCCTCACTTCAACTCCAGCCCCAGGCTCGGCTCGGCTCCAGCCGAGGCCCAGTTCCCGGGAGTTTGTCCTTGGCTCCAGCCCGGGCCCAGGCCCAGTCCGCTGGCTCTGTCCACGGCACCATCCGTCCGCCGCCGCTCCTTCAACGCGCCGCCGGTGGCGACCTCCAGCCGAGTGACAGCAGACGCTGCCAATCAGTACGGCGATGGTGCAGGATCCTGGCAACACCTCTTTCTGACTGACAGGAGAGGAGGCCAATCTGCGTGGCGGGGACTGACAGGAAAGGAGACCAATCTGCACATGCGCAGTTTTTAAGATTTTCAAATCTTAATAACTTTTACAATACACCATCGATCGGAACAAAACTTGTTGCACTTGAGCACAGGAGAATGGTGAGTCCCATTATACGAGTTTACCCAAGGATTCTACCCAGTTTTTAAAAAAATCAAACTCGTAAGTACCTAGAATTTACGTAGCGGGTACGTCGGAGCTCGGGACGTCTCTTAGCGGCTTGAACGCTAACGGCAGGTACTCGGGAAACACGGTAAGCTCGTGAAGATGGTGGAGACGACTAAGAAATGTGGTCTCCACCATCATATACTACTGATAATGCAAATCTGAAATTAAAATAAATAAATATTGGAATTACTCAGTAGGTCAAGCAATAACTGTAGAGGGATGAACATAGTTAATATTTCAGTTTAATGAACTTTCCTTAGAATATTTTTGATGGATGTATCAATTTTTTCTCTAGGCTTTAGAAAGTGGTAAGACATTCATGCTACACACAGAAAGGGAACATCTGAAGATCATGGAGAATCATCTACAATCACAGAGAATCCTGAAAGGATTCTCAACTCAGAGTGCAATAATGTGACAACAACTTCAACCATCCAGTATGATAATGCATGTGGAAATTCCCAGCAGTGGTGAAAGGGACGCGAGTGAAGAAAAGTCAACAAATTGACAACATTTCATCACAATGTGACACCTTCATTAATTGTACTGTGTTTGATTAGCAATGGCAATAAAGGGTCTTTCATTCCAGTTTTAAGGGTAGAGAAACCTTTCTTTAATTTATTAATGCTTAGATGTTTAATTGACATTCTGAAGGATGACTAACTTCAGCAGCACATTCCAGCATAATCTCGGAAATCTGGAAAGAATAGTCAGTGCCATCCCCTGCATCTTTATTGGAGTTGTTTGATAACAGTTGTGTAAGTGCATCATTTTTTTTATTTCAATGCCTTTCGTGTACATAAACAGACAAGCCTTGCTAAACAAGACCCCATTCCTGATCATCAGCTATTGATCCTGCTGGAAGTCCAGATTTTGTGGAACTCCTACTGCTATGAAGCCTCAACCTCAACCAAGTGCAGGAGTAGGCCATTCGGCCCTTCGAGCCTGCACCGCCATTCAATATGATCATGGCTGATCATCCAACTCAGTATCCTGTACCTGCCTTCTCTCCATACCCCCTGATCCCTTTAGCCACAAGGGCCACATCTAGCTCCCTCTTAAATATAGCCAATGAACTGGTCTCAACTACCTTCTGTGGCAGAGAATTCCAGAGACCCGCCACTCTCTGTGTGAAAAAAAATCTTCTCATCTCGGTCCTAAAACACTTACCCCTTATCCTTAAACTATGATCCCACTAAAGCCCTATGTAATTTAAGCATAATCTCCAAAGCAATAAATTATATCATTGATAACTTTCCCATTTACTTAAAATACTTGCACAGAAATACACCCAAGTCTCTGCAACTCAGACCTCTGCAGTCACTCACCATTGAAATAGTGTCCTGTTTTGTTTCTCCTGCAAAAATGGGCAATTCCACATGTTCTCACATGATACTTCAGAATGTGCCCACTCAATGAAAAAATATCTTATTGCAGCCTCGTGTTTTTATTAACAACTCTACGCACCTATGGGCCATCAACTAATTTAGCAACCATATCTGTGGAGCCTTCATCGAAATCATTTTTATAAATTGTGCGAATACCCTAGCACAAGACCATACCACAAAATTCCACAACACACCCCTCATTACATCACACCTATACATATTAATTCAGGATCTGGGTAGCACTGGGAAATCGAGCAATTATTGCCCATCCGCATTTACCCATAAATGCAGCAATCCTCATGGAGGATCCTCTCTTCGGTAGGGTGTTCCCAGAATTAGATGTTTTTCTAATGTTAAGTTGTGAACTTCTGGGTTATTTTTGTACCTGATTTAAATATTTTGTCACGGATGTTGGTCAAGAGTCAAGAATATTTTATTGTCATATGTACTAAAAGGAACAATGAAATTGTTACGCAGCAGCATAACAGGTTTGTAAACACGGTGCACGAAAGATAATATAATAACTAAAAAAAAGTTAAATAAATAAAAACATTTTATGCAAAATAAAACTATGCCTGAAATCCCAAGTGAAACTAAGGCAGTTGGAATTTGTAATGTTCAATAGATTGATGGTTGTTGGGAAGAAGCTGTTCCGAATCTGGACGTTATGGTTTTCATACTCCTATACCTTTTTCCCAGTGGCAGGAGTGAAATAAGAGCGTGGCCAGGGTGGTTTGGGTCCTTGATGATGCTAGCCTCTTATAGATCCCTTCAATGATAAGGAAGTCTGTACCCGCAATGGACTGGGAGGTGTTCACCATTGTTTGTAATCTCCTTCATCCCAGTCAATATACTGTGTACTGTACAGTGTAGAAGTTCAGGATAGTACTTGTCAATATACCAGTTATTTTGATTACATCAATGTACTGGGCCAGGACAGAGATTGAGGCTGCATTTGGAGTACTGTTCAGTTTTGGACATCCTGTTATAGGAAAGATGTCATGAACCTGGAAAGGGTGTAGAATAAAATCTAAGAATGTTACCAGGTCTAGAGGGACTTAGGGCTGGCCAGGACTTAATTTCTTGGAGCATAGGAGACCAAGGGGTGACCTTATTGAGGTCTATAAAATCAAGAGGGGCATAGATAGGGTGAATGCATGTAGTCTTTTTCCCGGGGTTGGGGTATCAAGAACAAAAGGGTACAGGTTTAAGGTGAGAGGTGTAAGATTTACTAGGAACCTGAGAGATAACATGTTCACACAGAAGGCTGTATGCATGTGGACATGCTAACATGAAGTGGTTATGTAGGTACAATAACAACACAAAATTCATTTGGACAGGCACATGGATTGGAACTATATAGAGGGGTAACGGTCAAACTCAGGCAAATGAGACTAGCTTAGATGAGGTATCCTGATTGACATCGGCCACTTGAAAGAGTTAGTTATTCATTGATTGGTGTCATATTTAAGCTTTCCTGTAGTAAAAAGCCAATTGTAATGCATGATGGGATTTGAAAATCAAGTTTGCCCATCTTTTTGAGTGAACTTTTACAAGTTGGGCCAAAAGGCTTGTACCTGTGCTATTCGATCCTATGACTGGCCGTGGCTTGCATTAGTATGACGATGGATTAAAACTGACGAATAGATGCATACATGTTCTTCAGAGGTTATGCCAGTACAATCAATTACATTTAAAACAGTCTGAGGAAGGGTCTCGACCCAAAACGTCACCCATTCCTTCTCTCCCGAGATGCTGCCTGTCTGGCTGATTTACTCCAGCATTTTGTGTCCACCTTTAAAACTGATACAACTAGCACTCATTTAATATACAAAATGTTCGTCAAGGGACTGAAATTTTTGTTGTAAAGATCAGCAAAATCTCTTGCTAAAATGTTTTGCTATTGGAGAGAGATTGTAAAAGGTGGTTCACATAGCATCAATATGCAGCGGGGGTTTATTAGTGGCATCACAAGTAGTAGAGTCATACAGAAGGCACATGGTATGCTTTATATAACTTTATTATACCACATTTGGGGTATTGTGTGCCGTTCTGAATGCCCCATTACAGGATGGATGAGGAGGTTTTGGTGAGGGTGAGAAAGAGATTAATGACAATGACAATGCTGTCCAGATTAGATTGTATTAGCTAGGTTAGATTAAGTTAGGTTTGCTTTATTATTGTCAAGAGTCCCGATGGAAAGTGAAAAGCATTGTTTTGCATGTTATCCAATCAAATCAGATAATATTATCCATAAACACAACAAGACAAACTCAAGTACAAAGGGGAAGAATCAGAGTGCAGAATATAGTTCTCAACGTTATCGCACATCAGATCCATGTACTGGATGTCCAATGTCCGCGATGGGGTAGAGGTGAATCAGACAGGATCCCAGCTTATGGTGGAACTGTTCAGAAGCCTGATAACAGATGGGAAGAAGTTGTTCCTGAGTCTGGTGGTGTGCTTTTAAGCTTCTGTACCTTCTGCCAGATGGGAACAGGGAAAAGAAGGAATGAGCGGGTGGGACAAGCCTTTGATTATGTTGGCTGCTTTTGCAAGGCAGCATTAAGATGGAGTCAGTGGTGGAGTCTGGTCTGTGTGATGGACTGGCCTGCATCTACAATTCTCTGCAATTTCTTGCGATCTTGGACACAACTATTCCCTAATCAAGCTGTGATGCAACATGACAGTCTGCTTTCAATGTGTATCTTTAGAAGCTTATACAGATCATTGGAGACATGCCAAATTTCCTCAGTCTCCTGAGGAGGTAGATGCATTGGTATACCCTCTTGGCTGTCATTTCAATGTGTAGGTCCATGACAGATCGAAATATTAAGACCAAAGAAATTGAAGCTCTCAACCATTTCCACATTGACACCATTGATGCTGATTGGGGCATGCACTGCACCACTCTTCCTGATGTCAATAATGCCCCTGTCCAACTTAGGAAACCTGAATGGAAACTTCTGGAGACTTTGCGCCCCACCCAAGGTTTCCGTGCGGTTCCCGGAGGTTTTTGTCCTCCGGAAACCACCTTCAACTAGCATCGCAACCGGCTTCAACAAAAAAATTACCGATTTTTAAAACGGAAACCACTTTCAACCATTTTTGAAACTGACAAAAACCTCCGGGAACCTCCGGGAACCGCACGGAAAACTTGGGTGGGGCGCAAAGTCTCCAGAGGTTTCCGTTCAGGTTTCCTAAGTGGGACAGAGGCATAACAAGCCCCTTTATTTTGGTGACATTGACCGAGATGCTGTTAACCATCAGGGAGACCAAGTACTCTGAACTGGCAACTGAAGCTGCCCAGAATGGCTGGAAGACCAAGATTTTCCCTGTAGAAGTGGGATGCAGGGGATTTGTTGCTACACCTACGCGCAGTCTATTACTGAAAATGGGGGTGAGGGGTCACTCCCTCCAACAAGCATTTAAGTCATTATCAAATTCTGCAGATAAAAGCAACAATTGGCTTTGGATCAAAAGGAAAGATAACAATTGGGTTGCAAGATGAAGACAGGAGGGTATGGAATTGAAGGGGGTGTACCTGAGATGCCAGGTATCACCGTTGAGCCCTCTGGAGACATTGCGGGCTTATCAATGAAATGTCAAAGAAGGAGGGTGCCCATCTGATGACCCCGATGACGTACTTACCCTGCCCTTCACCACTCGAGTCCCACTGCAAATATCAAGAGTGCCGACTTATTACATGGAATGAAACATCAAGTCCTATTAGCTCTACTGGCACCTTGTTATTATTGTTCAAAATCTGACCTGCCATAGTGGTAATTTGCAAACATGCAGATGGAGTTGGCTATAAGTAGAGGTTGGACAAACTTGTATTGTTTTCACTGGACCGACAAAAGTTTTCAGGAGACCCTAAAGAAGTATATAAAATGAGAGGTATAGAAAGGGTAGACAGAACTATTTTCCCTTGGTGGAAATATCTGAGACTAGAGGGCATAGCTTTAAGGTGAGAGGGAGAAAGTTTAATAGAGAAGTGCAAAGCAAGCTTTTTTACACAAATGGCAAGTGCCTGGAACATGCTACTGGAGGTAGTGGTCAAAGCAGATATGATAGTGGTGTGTATGACACTTATAGATGCACACATGGATATGTAAGGAAAGGAGTCATATGGATCACATGTAGGCAGAATGGATTAGTTTAATTTGGTGTCATGTTCGGGACAGGCATTGTGGGCCAAAGGACCTGTTTCTGTACTGTATTGTTCTATGTTCTATATTAAGAATTCTTAATGGACTTTACTGTATTTGATACAATAAGCATAACTAAAGAAGACATGAGCACTCTAGACCAAATGATGATCTCTTCTGCTGTAAAAATTCATACAATTCAATGGTGTGTGACTAACTTTATTTGGGGCATTATTTCTTCCGGTCAGATGAATAATTTTAAGATGAAATAAATCTGCATTTTACTGCCTCAAGAAATGGCATTTCCACTCCAACTCTTTGTTTGCAAGCATTTGGAGGATATACAGTGGCTTGCAAAAGTTTTCATACCGCTTGAACCTTTCCACATTTTGTCACGTTACAACCACAAACGTAAATGTATTTTATTGGGATTTTATGTGATAAACCAACACAAAGTGGTGCATAATTGTGAAGTGGAAGGAAAATGATACATGGTTTCCAAATGTTATTACAAATAAAAAACTGAAAAGTGTAGCGTGCAAAAGTATTCAGCCCCCCTGAGTCAATACTTTGTAGAACCACCTTTCGCTGCAATTACAGCTGCAAGTCTTTTGGGGTATGTCTCTACCAGCTTTGCACATCTAGAGACTGAAATTTTTGCCCATTCTTCTTTGCAAAATAGCTCAAGCTCAGTCGGATTTGATGGAGAGCGTCTGTGAACAGCAATTTTCATGTCTTGCCAGAGATTCTCAATTGGATTTAGGTCTGGACTTTGACTGGGCCATTCTAACACATGAATATGCTTTGATCTAAACCATTCCATTGTAGCTCTGGCTGTATGTTTAGGGTCGTTGTCCTGCTGGAAGGTGAACCTCCGCCTCAGTCTCAAGTCTTTTGCAGATTCTAATAACAGGTTTTCTTCCAAGATTGCCCTGTATTTGGCTCCATCCATCTTCCCATCAACTCTGACCAGCTTCCCTGTCCCTGCTGAAGAAAAGCATCCCCACAGCATGATACTGCCAACACCATGTTTCACAGTGGGGATGGTGTGTTCAGGGTGATGTGCAGTGTTAGTTTTCCGCCACACATAGCATTTTGCATTAAGGCCAAAAACTTCAATTTTGGTCTCATCAGACCCGAGCACCTTCCTCCACATGTTTGCTGTTTCCCCCACATGGCTTGTGGCAAACTGCAAATGGGACTTCTTATGGCTTTGTTTCAACAATGGCTTTATTCTTGCTACTCTTCCATAAAGGCCTGATTTGTGGAGTGCACGACTAATAGTTGTCCTGTGGACAGATTCTCCCACCTGAGCTGTGCATCTCTGCAGCTCCTCCAGAGTTACCATGGGCCTCATGGCTGCTTCTCTGATCAATGCTCTCCTTGCCCGGCCTGTCAGTTTAGGTGGATGGCCATGTCTTGGTAGGTTTGCAGTTGTGCCATACTCTTTCCATTTTTGGATGATGGATTGAACAGTGCTCCGTGAGATGTTCAAAGCTTGGGATATTTTTTTATAACCTAACCCTGCTTTAAACTTCTCCACAACTTTATCCCTGACCTGTCTGGTGTGTTCCTTGGGCTTCATGATGCTGTTTGTTCACTAATGTTCTCTAACAAACCTCTGAGGCCTTCACATAACAGCTGTATTTATACTGAGATTAGATTACTTACAATTGGACTCTATTTACTAATTAGGTGACTTCTGAAGGCAATTGGTTGCGCTGTATTTTATTTAGGGGTATCAGAGTAAAGGGTGGTGAATACTTTTGCATGCCACACTTTTCAGTTTTTATTTGTAAAAAAATTGGAAAACCATGTATAATTTTCCTTCCACTTCACAATTATGCGCCACTTTGTGTTGGTCTATCACATAAAATCCCAATAAAATACATTTACGTTTGTGGTTGTAACGTGACAAAATGTGGAAAGTTCAAGGGGTATGAAAACTTTTGCAAGCCACTGTACATCAGGTACTGAATAAAGATCTACAGGCCACTGTGATAGAGAATAGCGTATTAATACCAACTCAAAGGCCTCCCACTACCATGAATGACATACTGACTGAACTCTTCCTGGTGGAATTTGATGACACATTAGTCATGCAGTAGCTCATCATTGTACAATTTGTGTCATGTTCACGCAGACAATCTTCACTAAAGGAGAAAAATAATTAAATAGGATCAGTGTCATTAAGGTCATAAGGTCATGTGATAGGAGCAGAATTAGACCATTCGGCCCATCAAGTCTACTCCACATTCAATCATGGCTGATCTATCTCTTACTCCTAACCCAATTCTCCTGCCTTCTAACCATAACCTCTGACACCTGCACTAATCAAGAATCTATCTATCTCTGCCCTAAAAATATCCACTGACTTGGCTTCCACCGCCTTCCGGGGCAAATAATTTCACAGATACATCACCCTCTGACCAAAGAAATTCCTCCTCATCTTCTTTCTAGACGAGCATCCTTTAATTCTGAGACCATGACCTCTAGTCATAGACTCTCCCACAGGTGGAAACATCTTCTTAACATCCACTCTATCCAAGCCTTTCACTATTCGGTACATTTCAATGAGGTCCCCCTTCATTCTTCTAAACTTGATTAAATAATACTGGAAGCAATTGCCATTCACAGGCAAAAATGCCAATCCATGCTCATGAACACAAAGATTTTCATTGGATTATTGAGAGGTAATATACAATTTATCTTGTCCGTGCACGCCCAAAGCTCAGTGTGATGTCATGGAGGAGATCTCGAAAACTCTAGATCGACTCGAAATTTCAATCATCCCTTTTCAGATGCTGCTTGTCTCTTCCGGCATACGATTCTTTGCTCTAGATTCCAGCATTTGCAGCAATTTGTGTCTCCTCATGATCAAGTTACACAGTTCAGGATGTATTGGGAAACTCAAGGCCACATATTCATATAGATGCTCAATGGTCAGGGTTTCCTCATCCAAGTTGTGGGTTCTGAAGAAAGATCAAAGATTTAAAGATTCTGCAACTATGTTGATAAAGCAGATCTTAAGTATTCTGAAATCCTATTTTAAGTATGGAGAAACCATGGGCCCAAAAAAAACAATTCAGTTTCCACTTAATTGCACTCCTTAATATTGCTATGAAAATAATGTAGTGCTTGCAGAAGGCTAGGAGGATGAGAGGATGAATATGATGACACTTGGAGTGGGAGTGACACCACCCTCCCTGTAGCGTGATGCTGGTGGACAGGAAAGCAGAAAGTCAATGAGAATAGTTAGAGAAAGGAGGCCACATTTTATAGCCCTGTGCTTTCTACTAAATATTGTCAGCACATCAATCTGTTATCAATCACGTGTTCTTGCATACGCCTTCACAGAATCACAATCGGTAGCCATGGGAAGTGGGATTAGTTCAAATAGCATATAGGATCTTGATCAGCATGCACCAGTTGGGTCTCTTTCCATGCTATATAATACTATGACTCCATTCAACTAATTTTCTCTGGCTGGCAGAGAAATCCTTTGTCTTCATCCCATGCTCTTTCCCATACCATTGCATGTATCTCTCAAGTGATTAACCATCTTCCTTTGAAATCCCTGACCACTTCTATTTTTACAGCCTCTATAATTCTATGAATCTGTGATTATTACAGGAAGTAGTGAGCTCCACATCATAAATCCAATGTGCTTTAGAAAATCATCCCACATTTTCTGGCCAGAAGCTTAAATTTGTGTTTCCTTGTTCTTGAACTGTAGGATCAGCACCTCTAATTTATCCTATTTTAGTCAAATACTGTAAATTCATGGACATCTCAATCAAATCTGGTCTCAAACTTCTTTCTTCCAATCGAAGAAAATAGTAAACTTATACAGTTTCTTACAGCTGAAATTCCTTATCCCTGGAATTATATCAGTGAAACTTTTCAGCATCAGTTTCTTCAAATTTAGGACCTTCAACTGAGTTAATTTAAATTTGATGAGATCATAAACAATGTGATGTTGTCACTGATTTTATTCTGATGTCATAAAGCTTTGAAGTTAACATGATGTTATCAGAGTTGGTTAGGACTTGTAATCAAGATTTGCAGCGTGGACCCCAGAGGAGGAGGAAATTATGGATGAGTTCGAACCCAGGTTACGGAAATATGCGGAAAAGAAATTACTTGAGGCCCAGAAGGCAAGAGGGACCTGTTCGGCATATGATGAATGTTAGTAGTTTTTTTCAATGCGCTATTTATCGGCACAGATTTAGTGGGACTGAAGGGCCTATTCTTGTGCTGTACTATTCTGCGTGTTCTATGTTCTATGTTAAGTCATTCACTGAGATTTCTTCAATAGCGTTTACCAAACCTTGTCCTTCATTGGCTAGAAGTACAAAGGTAGTGAGTATTGGAACACTGCCACCTCCAAGTTATCTTCTGGTCTTATACCAGTCCAATATGGACATATTGCTGAACTTTGATTGTCACTACGCCAAGCGTGTAGAACTCTCTAATATTGTGGAATTGTGGAAATACTATCACCACAAAAGAAATAGAGGTCAAAGAGGTTGCTCAATGACCTCTCCAAAGTCAAGTTTGGATTTCCTAAATACTGGCATTGTCAGTGATGTCCGCATGCAAAACAGAGAATTTAAAAAAATCTATGGACTTGGACTGTTTTCTCAGGAGTTTTAGAGGCTGTCAGGCGACTTGATGGAGGTATATTTAATTATGAGAGGCACAGATGGACTAGAATCTTTAATCCAGGGTGGAAATGTCAAATATTGGAGGGCATAGGTTCAAATTGAGAATTAGTTTAACAAGTGGCCCATCAAACAAACATGTCCATTAGCTATTTTTGGTGTCATTTTAGTTGAGCGATGATTTAGAACATCAGGGAGAACTCTTCTTTGAATGCCACATCATGTGCCAATCTGTCTCTTAAAAATTGCTTAAAGATCATATCTGCTTTCACTACCTTCCCTGGCAGCATCTTCCAGGCACTTCCCATTCTAGGTAGAAAACCTGCCTCACAGATCACCATTAAACTTTCCCCCTCTCACTTTAAACCTCTGCCCTCCAATATTTGACATTTCCACCCTGGAAAATAAACTCAAGTCTATCTGTGCTTCACATAATTTTGTATAGTTCTATCAAGTCGTCTTTCAGCCTCTAACACTCCTGAGAAAAGGGTCCATGTTTATCCAACCTCTGCTTGCAGTTCATACACTAAAATCCAAACATCCTGGTGAACTTCTTCAGAACCCTCTCCAAAGTTTCCTTCCTAAAGTGTGGCAACCAGCGCAGCCTATACCATTCCAAATGTGGCCAAACTAAAGTTTTATAAGCTGCAACAATGTTCACGTTGAACATAATGCCAGGTTAATCAAATCACCTCTGCCTGTGTGTAATCCGTATCTCTCCATTCCCTGTGTCTCCATATGTCTATCTAAAAACCTCTTAAATGCCACCATAGTATTTGCCTCCACCACCACCCCAGGCAGCACATTCCAGGCACCCAGCACTTTCAGTGTAAAAAGCTTCCCCTATTTATACTCTTTAAACTTTCTCCCTCTGGCCCTCTAGTCTGGGAAATGTAACTCTTCAAGAAAGATTGAGTTAGATATTTATAAACTAAATAACAGAAAATACTGGATATATACGGAGCAGGTCAATTAACATTTATGGAGAGAAAAGGTGGATTCTCTGGTATGCCGCCACCACGTGAACGAAAACTTATCCCATGGAAATCCCTTTTCCAATGTTGTGAGCCAAAGCAATGTTTGTTAAAGACTGCCTGTGCACTGGTGAATTCCAACAGGGCAGAATGATCTTCAACAGAATTTCCAATTCTCACTACACAAAAAACAATTCTGATCAATAGTCTTCCACTTGAGACATTAACAGTTTTACCTTCCACAGATGCTGCCTGACTTTCTACGTTTTTCCAGAACTTTATAATTTTTTTTCCAGCATCTGCAGATTTTTTATTGTCAGCTTGGAGTTCTAGCATTAAAGTAAGTGCCATGGAGCCTGTCAGCCCTCCCATACTCCAAAATTTGCCTTAATCATTGCTACCCTCTGCACTTGCTTAATTTTTCGTCAACTCTGTATTTCAAAAGCATGACTCTTCATGCTTTAGTCCTGTTCCATTCTTCACATGCTATATATATTTTTCAGTGTTCATTCTGTTTCAGACTGTAAAGGTCCTTGGGCATCAGCTGCCAGATAAATGTGGATTTTCTTGTTGTCCACTTCCTGAATTATTTACCTAAGGCTCACATTTTTGAAACTGCTTCTTTGTTCAGCCTTTCCTGTACTTAATTTTATTGCATGGGTCTTGCATGAGTCCTTTTCAACAGAGGACCATAAGCCAATTTTATCCATAAGTTGGAAAACACAGTGTCACTCGATATAGGACCCATACCTCCAAGGTAACATAATGATTGGGTCAATTAACATGAAAAGCTTGGAGTATCAATGGAGTGTTATTACACAAGTATCAATGGAAGCGAGGACGAACCTTCGTGGGTCAGACAACATCCCTGGAGGATGTGGATAGGTGACGTTTCGGGTCGGGACCCATGCTCAGTCTCAAGAAGGGGTTCCGACCCTAAACATCACCTATCTTTGTACTCCAGCGATATGCTGCCTGAGGGTCCCGACCCGAAACGACACCCATCCATGTTCTCTACCGCTGCTGCCTGACTTGCTGAGATACTCCAAAATTTTGTGTTTTCCCTTGGTAAACTAGCATCTGCAGTTCCTTGTTTCTATCAATAGAAGTATTGCTTGACAATTTCCAAAGCAACTCTCTTAAATATGAAACAGGCAGCCTACGTTCTAAAGAGACAATGTTGTTGGATTATTGTGAGGAGTTTACATGTAAATAGTTTTTATTTGTTCAATGGTTCCTGTTTCAATTTAATAATATTTATGAGAACTTGTTCATCTGTATAAGGTTACATAAGTGAGATTTGTAACCTGGAAATAATTTTGTTCCTAGTGAAGAAAGTGTTAAATATCGAAGGTGAATATGAAGAGGGGGTGGAAACTCCGTTACCATCAGCTAAAATATTCTCGGACATGCTAGAAATGAGGAAAATACAACGTCAGTATGTGGAAGTGATTCAAGATTTGGATAAGAAAGCTGAAGGCCTTAGGAAGGAATTGGCATGCCGATATATCTCAGCTGAAAAACGGAAGTCAGTGGGAGATGAATTAGAAGCAAATATTGCGGCGAGCAAGGAAGCAAGGAGCACATTATTCGAGATGATGGCAAGACAGGTGCAAATGGCAGAGAAAAAAACTGCATTGGAAAAAATAGAAGCTGTCGAACTAGGTGAGTTATGAATTGACAAATGCATGAATGAATGATACTTTATTGTCACATGTACCTATGATACCTGAGTAAAATGCTGGCCCTGAAAAGGTTACATAAATATCAAACTCACACAGGTATGAATGTTAAAACATGATTTAGAGAAGTCTTTGCCAACCATAAACCCTTCATTTGCATTAATCCTACATAAATCCAATTTTATTCCCGTAATCTCACTCCAGATTCACCCACTCGCCTCCACGTAGAGGGCTATTTATAACAGCCAATTAACCCACCAAAATTAGCATTTTTGCCAATGTCAGTATTCAATTGGAGTTGCTAGTTTACACAAATCCAAGAGGTCCAGGTTAATTCACATTGTGTTCTCTCTTGAGTGAGCTCATTTCCACCATGATGAATCCCATCAATTGTCCGGTGACACTCTGAACTTGAACGCATCTGCTTCAATGCACCAGTGCAATCCCAGCGCTCTTTCCATAGGCAGATTTTCCTTGTCCAAGTCCAACTCCCTGGTCTCCTTGGCTCGGGTTTCTTGTGGAATTGGATGCCAATACAGCACGGCTGTTGCTGATCCACTGTGACAGCATGAATCCTGGGAAGTCAGGTGTGTTACCATTCGAGCTGCTTCCTGTTCCGAAGGCATGGAACAATCATCTACATACAAGTTGTTCTTTACTGTGTTTGTCACCTCTGCTGGGAAATGAGATTTTTTGTTTCCTCTCAGGGGACCATAGATGATCCACCCCAGTAAGGTCCTCACGGCGTATGGTCCATCCCTTTGGCTGTTGACCAGCTCCCAAAGTTCCAATACCTTTGGAGCATTTGTTCCATGAATAGGTCAATGCCAGAGTCGATTTTACGAATCGTGATATCGTTCAAATAAGGCCATTGTATCAGATCTTCCTGTCTGGAAATGTTTAGCTGAGAAACAGGCAAGGTCTTAAGTGTGAACACATCAGACAGTTGCAATGTTACAACATTTTGAGATTTAAAAAAATCAAGTCTGCAATTAATCCCATCAGATAAAGCATAAAAAGAAGTTTAATTTGACACCTAATTCACTTTCATATCTTCAGTATTAAAAAGGTTATGGCCATTTTCATACTCTGAAATTAGCAATTTGTTCGCTATTGCTTTTCCATTGACTTAACACAAAAGCTGTGATGAAGGACAGTCAAAAGCCCATAACCTTCTTAAAAATTAAGAACTGAGTAAAATGTTCAGTTATTATAGATTGAAGCATTCTGAAACAAATATGAAACAATCTTTCTTGGATGACCTGAAATTAGAGCATATAATTAGTTAGTTACCTAATTGTAGCTAATTACAAAATTCAATTACTAGATCTAAATATCTATCCATTTCTTAAGAAAAGATTTACATTTTTTAAAAGCCTAAATGTCCAAATAACATTGACACTAGAATTCACAATATGACATGATTTTTAAATCTCATTGTCATGAATTTATAGGCCAAATGGAAGGAATTTAGTGTTTAATTCCCGTAAATTAATGGCCATTTAAATCAACTTGCGAGTGGGTTTTTGTGGAATGCGATCGTTTGGAACGTTGCGGTTTGCGGTGAATTTAACTCCCAATCAGCAGGACAAATTCTGCCGGTTTGTATATTTTCTAAGTCCCCTTTTCGCAACATGAAATTTTGACTAAAGGCATCCTAAGAAGCACATTTTTATGTGAAAATAAACTGTGTACCTTGCCTTGTCCCCTACGTGAGATCCGGCCCGTTGCCGGCGTTCACGGCTTTAGAAGATGATTTTTAATTCACTCTAGCAATAAAATGATCCAGCGTAGTTTAAAAATAACTCCGTAAAACAAATGTCGGAGCGATTTCTCTTCAGCAACAAAATTCCCTGAGATTAATCGATTTGAATGGTCTGTAGTAAACGGCATTTTAAACCCGCCCCCCTCTCAAAGGCACCAAAGTCGCGCACACGAGGAGTGGCAGAACTGCAGCGCCGCTAAAGGTAGGTTTTGTAAGATACCTACAGACAGTTGTATAAAATCGTCTTTGTCCAGACTAGATATTTGACTAATCACAGGCATCTCTTGATTCATGGTGCGCAAGAGAATCTTAGTATTTTGTCCTGTAATGTTCAGCCTTCTCATCAAGCTTTCTGTGCAAAAGGTAGTTGAACTTCCATGATCCAAAAATGCGTTTGTTTGTAACACTGTGGCTCTTTACCTATACTGGTATGATGGAGAGGATGCAGGTTTCATCACCGGCCCCAATGTGCCCACACATCTGAGATGAGGAAACAGCATCACTCACAGTTGGCTTCTCATTTTGTTTTGTATGCTCCGGCTTCTTCTCTGTGTTCTTTTGTTCAACATGAAGTATTTCAGGATGATCTTGGTTGCAAACATCACAAGTCATGCAGTCTTTGCTCATGTGTCCTTTAACATCCAAAGCAGTATCCCTTCTCCCTTGAGAAGTCTATCCTTTCACTGTGCTACTTGGCACTGAATCTGTGGACACTGCCCCAATGTGCCCACTTCATCTTGATCTCTTGGCCTCAAGTATACTGATCCATGCATTAACTGCTGCCAGCTCCGTCTCTAGTTCCAGCCATTGCATCTCTCTTTTCAACTGCTTCTCTTTTGCCTCAGTCACTCTTCTCAATTGCTCCTCTTGTGCCTCAAACGTGCTTTTTTACTCATTGCAACAGCCCATTCCAAGAGAACAGCCCTATACTAGCAGAGATCCTTGAAGATTCACATGATGAAGAACTAGACTTGTGGCTTGATCTTCGATTTGAGACATTTGAAACACTGAGTTCAGGTCCAATTTCTGATTCTGCAACAGAGGCACCTTCAACTATGGAGTGTGTAGTTTGCTATCCAACTTCAGATAACCACATCTCTACATCTTGTATTAAAAGATTCCATTCTTTCTTGAAACCACTGATTTTGCCTTTTAAGCTCTTTTTCAGGCCGTGGTACTTTGATCAACGACTCGTGGTTTTCTCTGACTTCATTGCGGAGCTTGATTAATTGAACCAGGTTAGATTGTACCTCATTTGCATTCTCATATGATTTCATGAGCTCCTTCAGCTTTTCAATTAACTTGTTAGCTTGTTTACATTCTTGACTTCTGATACCTTTCCATGAATATTTCCCGGCCTTTGTCGGTTTGTTTAAAGGCTGCCTCGCCAGCAGTCTGTCATGTCCCTTCTCGGTTTTTATTATTTTAAGTATGTTTCCAATGTGTATTTCAATGTTTCTAGGTTAGTTTATGTGGTAGGGTGGGTGGGGGGGGGGGGGGGGGGGGGAATTAACAGGATTTATCTCATTGGAGATGCGACTTTCTCAATGCCTCGTCTCCGTCGCCCCCAGGGCTGGATTAGTGCAGCCTTTCCTGGAGACTGGTCTAAAAGGAGCTTCAAGCCGCAGGCACGGTGCGGACTTTAACATCCCTATCCCTTTAAAACCTGTTGACGTAAAACCGTACGCTTACAAGCTGGAATTCAAAACAACAGAGCGGGAATTCAAACAACAGATAGCGTAGTGATTCTCAAGGTCACTTCTCAAATCTCCACAGTAACAGCCATTTTCCAATACAGTTTATCTTTAAGCAGCTGCTTTCCAATACAGCTTAATGCAGTACGTTCAGTTGAACTTTAGCCTTCCCAATAAAGCTCAATGCAGCATGTACTCACTATTCCTTGCGTGTTGGCTTTGAAGTCTTCAATCTTCATTAGTCTGAATAGCGCAGGTGTATTGTTTCTGAGTGGCGATGTCAGGCTTGGGAAATAAAACAATCCTTTGTTCCCTGGGTTCACAAGCCCAGTTTCACTCACAGAGGAAAGTTTTTACTTTAATGCAATGGCAATTTCCAACTTTTCCAATGTCCAACTTTCCGTTGCCATTACTACACAGGCAGGCAGGAGTGAATTTATGCAGATTACGAAAAAAACAAATCTTCCAGTCATTATTTCCAGTTCAATTGATTCTTTATTGAAGTAGTTGTACAAACAAAGAAATGATTCATACCAGGTACTCTTTCTTCTTTCCGTTCTTTCTCCTCTGATTTCACTCATCTGTTTTCTATCATCTGATAGGAACTGTGACCTCAGAAATTAAATGGTTTAGAACCGGGTGACGGATGGGCAAAAATACGAAATAGGTAGATCTCTCCTAATCTCTCTTTTCTTTACTTTCTCCTATTTCAATCTTTTCAGCTTCTCTTCTATCTCTTTCTACTCACTTGTCTATCTATTCCGACACTTTATTTATTTTTTCTTCCACTGTTCTTTTTTTTTTAAAATAATATTTTTATTAGAAGTAAACATTTCACAATGATAAAACAAATTTGCAAATACCAACTTAATTCAGTAATTGTACAAATATCACATTGATTATTATTATCTTCTGTTTTTTAGAAATAGAGAGAAAAAGAAAAAAGAATAGGTTTTAAATCAACAAAGGTTGTGATTAAATAATAATTTTGATTATATAAAAATGTAAAGAGAAAGAAAAAAAAAGAAAGAAAAAAAAAGAAAAAACACTAGTTAATATATATCTATTCAATATATATATATTTCCCCTTTAAAAACAATAAAAGGTATTATATATATTTAAAAGAGAAACAACAAAATATATTGTAAATAAAAATATTACAAATGATAATATCATCATATTGTAGAGACATGTATACAAATCCCAGTTTGAAAATGAGTTATTTTCATCAAATCCTGTCGAGTACCCATTGAGTTGTAATGCCAAGAACAGCTATCCCTTCAAATATTGTATATATGGAGACCATATTTGTTCAAAGATTTCACATTTGTCCATTAGGACAAATCTGATTCTTTCCAAATACAATGCCTCCAACATCTCTGCTGTCCACATTTTAATTATGGGGGTTAACGTTCCCTTCCAAAATTTCAATATTATTTTTTTCCCTATTATCAAACAGTAATCAAAGAAATTTCTTTGATTTATTGTTAATACCAATTTTGAGTCCGGAATTCCTAATATTATTAACTTTGGATCTGGATCCAGTTTAACTCTAAGAACTTCAGAAATAACTCTAAAGATTTCTGTCCAATAATACCTAAGTTTTGAACACGTTACAAAACTATGTGTTAAATTAGCCTCTAAATTCTGACATTTATCACAAATAGGAGAAACGTTTGGAAAAATTCTATTTAATTTAGTTTTTGAATAATGTAATCTATATAATACTTTAAATTGTATCAATGTATGCCTAGCATTTAACGAACAACGATGTATACGTTGTAAACTTTCTTCCCAAGTTTCTTTCGTTATAGATAAACCTATTTCATTTTCCCATGCTTGACGATATATTTCTGTTGTTGGATTCTCCCTATCCAAAATAATATTATATATATAAGCTATTAATTTTTCTGTGTTTGGGTGTTTATTAAACAATTCATCTAATAATCCTGGTTCTTTATTTTTATAATCTTGTGTGTTAGACTTAATATAATCTCTAATTTGTAAATACCTAAACAAATTATGTGATGGCAATCCATAAATATCTTGTAACTCCTGAAATGAAAGAAATTTTCCCTTTCTGTACAGGTGTTCTATCCTTTTAATTCCTAAATCATCCCAATGTCTAAACCCCCTATCTAATATAGAGGGTTTAAATAAAGGATTATTCATAATCGGTAGGTTAAGTGACAAATTATCTAAATGTAAAGTCTTAACTATTTGTTTCCAAATACGTCTATTACTATGAATTATAGGGTTGTCCCTATAAATTTTTTTTTGTACTTCTCTTGGCGCAAAAAGAATTGAACCTACATTAAAAGGTAAACAATCTTCCTTTTCCATCTTTAACCACATTGGTTCATGATCCAAATTTACCCACCAAAAATTCATATTCTTAATCTGAACTGCCCAGAAATAGTACAAAAAATTTGGAAGTGCTAATCCTCCATTTATTTTGGATTTACATAAATGTTTTTTACTTATTCTATGATTTTTATAGTCCCAGATAAAACTATTATTTTATTATTAAATCAAAAGTATGAAGTTGTACAAGAATGGAAATATGTATGTATATATTAGGTACTCAAGTACCACACTATTGTACTTACTTCTAACAAAAATAAACAACAACAAAAAAATGATAGGAACTGTGTACTCTCTCTCCCTTGCCCGGCTATGCTATATGTAAAGTCCTATCAAGCATCAAGAGCCCACCTCCAAGTGTTCAAAATAATACCGCTAGAAATATCTAGACAAAATAATATAATATGCCAACAGCAGTGAGCCTAAACCAAAATGGCTCCTACAGACCTAAATGGCTCCTAAAACTAAAAGAGAAGGCAGATAACATTGCAAAGATTAGTGGGAAGCCAGAGGATTGGGAGTCTTTTGAAGAACAACTGAAGGTAACTAAAAGGGTAATACAGGGAGAAAAGATAAAATACAAAGGCATCCTGCTAATAATATAAAAGAGGATAGCAAAAATTTCTTCAGTTATATAAAGAGTAAGAAAGAGGCAACAGTGGACGTTGGACCGCTAGAAAATAATGCAGGAGAAATGATAATGGGGAATAAGGAAATGGCGGAGGAGTTGAATAACGTTTGCATCAGTCTTCACAATGGAAGACACCAGCAATGTGCCAAAAATTCAAGAGAGTCAGGGGGTGGAAGTTAGTGGAGTGGCTAATACTAAGGAGAAGGTGCTTGGGGAGCTGAAAGGGCTGAAAGTGGTTAAGTCACCTGCACCAGAAGGACTGCACCCTAGGGTCCTGAATTAGGTGGCTTTAGAGATTGTGGAGGCATTAATATTGCTGTTTCAAGAATCACTAGAGTCAGGGGTGGTTCCAGATGATTGGAAAATTGCCAATATTACCCCGCTGCACAAGAAGGGAGCAAAGCAAAATAGTGGGAACTATAGGTCGGTTAGCCTGACTTTGGTGGTTGGTAAGATTTTAGAGTCTAGTATAATGCCTGAGGTTACGGAGTACTTAGAAATTCACGATAAAATAGCCTGGATTTATGAAGGATTGCCAGAGGAATGTGCAGGAATCCTTTGAAGAAGTAAATGGCAGGACAGACAAAGGTGAGTCATAAGATGTTGTATACCTAGATTTACAGCAATCCTTTGATAATGTGCCACATGGGAGGCTGCTAAGGATTATGAATGCCCATAGTAAAGGGCAGATACGAGCATGGATATCAGGTTGGTTGGATGGCAGAAGGCAAAGAGTGGCCAATAAAGGGGGCTTTTTGGTTGGCTGCCAGTGACTAGCGGAGTTTCGCAGGGCTCCGTGCTGGGGCCGCTGCTCTTCACGTTGTATATTAATGATTTTGATGAAGGAACTGAAGGCTTTGTGGCCAAGTTTGTGGATGATACGAAAATAGGTGGAGGTAGTGCAGAGAAAGCAGGAACTCTGCAGAAGGAGTTGGTTGGGTTGGGAGAATGGGCAGAGAAGTGGCAGATGGAATATAGTGTAGCAAAGTGTGGAGTCATGCATGATGGAAAGGGACTTGGGAGTGCTGGTGCAGGATTCCCCAAAAGTTAATCTGCAAGTTGAATCGTAGTAAAGAGAGCAAAACTCAATGCTAGCAATTGTGTCGAGAGGGCTTGTGTACAAAAACAGGGATGTAATGCTGAGGCTCTATAAGGCACTGGTCAGGCCACATTTGGAATATTGTGAGCAATTTTGGGCTTTACAAGAGGAGGAGGTTTACAATAATGGTCCCTGGTATGAGTAAGGTAACCTATGATGTGCGCTTGACGGCACTGGACCTGCATTTAGCCGATCTATTCCACTCATGATTTTGTTCAGCTATAAAATCACCTATCATCTAACTGCAAACCAAGGAATAAAGCCCTAGCCTGCTCAACCTCTCCTTATAGCTTTCCTTGAGCCCTGGCGACATCTTCGTAAATCTTCCCTGCAACCTTTTCAGCTTCACAATATTTTTCCTATAACATGGTAACCAAAGCTAAACACTGTCGTCTAAATGTGCCCTCGCCAACCTTTTATATAACTGTAACATGCCCTCCCAACTTCTACACTCAATAGATTAATGAAGGCAAACGTGTCAAAAGCATTTTTGACCACCCTATCGACCTGCTACTCCACCTTCATGGAGCTATGTACCTGTACTCCTAGATCTCTGCCCAACAACACTCCCCCAGAGCTCTACCATTCACTGTGTAGGTCCTGTCCTTGTTAGACTTCCCAAAATGCAACACCTCATATTTCTCTGTAAATTGATTCTATCAGTCTCCTCAGTCCACCTGCCCAACCGATTAAGATCCTGCTGCAATTTTTGACAAGCATCTTCACTATTTACAATACCCCCATTTTAGTGACCTGCCAATTTGCTAATCATGTCTTGTACGTCCTTATCCAAATCATTGATGTACAGAACATTCAGAAAGTATTCAAACCCCTTCACTTTTTCCACATTTTGTTACCTTAAAGCCTTATTCTAAAATAGATTAAATTATTTTTTTTAAATCATAAACCTACACACAATACGCCATAATAAAAAAACAAAACCAGGTGTTTAGAAATGTTTGTAAAAGTAATTAAAAAGAAATTACTGAAATATCACATTTACGTAAGTATTCAGACCCTTTTCTATGGCATGAACGCCAACAACGGGGACCGATTTTACGTAGGGGACAGGTAAGTGACAGCTGTTTATTTTTACATATAAACTTGCTTTTTTAGGGGACTTTAATCAATATTTCATGTTGCGAAACGGTGATTTAGTCCCCATATGAACCGGCAGAATTTTTCCTGACGATATTGGGTTTAAATTCACCGCAACCGCAACGTTCTAATCCACGCGTTCCAGAAAATCCCACTCGCAAGCTGTTTACAATGCCCATTAATTTACAGGCATTAAACACTGAATTCCTTCAATTTGGCCTATACATTAATGACAATTAGATTTAAAAATCATGTTATATTGTGAATTATTGTGTGACTGTTAATTGGACACTTAGGCTTTAATTTTTTTTAATTTTTTTTCTTAAGAAATTGATAAATGTTTAGATCTAGTAATTGAATTTTGTAATTGGCTACAATTGGGTAACTAACTAATTATATGCTTTAATTTCAGGTCATCCAAGTAAGATTGTTTCATATTTGTTTCAGAATACTTCAATCTATAATAAATGAACATTTCTTTCAGTTCTCTTAGATTTTAAGGAAGTTATGGGCTTTTGACTGTTCTTGATCACAACTTTTGTGACAAGTCAATAGAAAAGCAACAGGAAGCAAGATGCTAATTTCCGAGTATGAAAATGGCCCTAATTTTTTTAATACTGAAGATATGAAAGTGAATTAGGTGTCAAATTAAACTTATTTTTATGCTTTATCTGATGGGATAAATTGCAGACTTGATTTTTTTTATCTCAAAATTTTGTAACATTGCTACAAATTGAGCTTAGGTGCATCCAATTTTCATTAATTATCCTTGAGACGTTGCCCCCACCTGACCCCACCTCCACATTAATCTGAAGGTGTCTCGACCTGAAACGTCACCTATTCCTTTGCTCCATAGATGCTGCCTCACCCGCTGAGTCTCTCCAGCATTTTTGTATACCTTTACTGAACATGATGTACAGTTAAACTAATCTCTTCTACCTGCATGTGATCCATTCCCCTTAATTCCCTGCATATACTTGTGTTTATCCAAAGACATCCTAAAGCCCATTCATTTCTGTTTCCACCTCCACCCCTGGTGACACCCCTAGGAATCTGTCATATTCTGCCAATTCTCTACATGCTCTGCACACCTCTTATAAACGTTCACACTCTGATGTACAGTGGTGCAGCGGTAGGGATGCTGCCTTACAGCGCTTGCAGTGGCAGAGATTCTGGTTCGATTCCGATGGGTGCTGTCTGTACAGAGTTTGTACGTTTCCCCCCGTGACCGCGTGGGGTTTTTCTGAGATCTTCGGTTTCCTCCCACATACCAAAGACATACGGGTATGTAGGTAAATTGTCTTTGTAAATGTAAAAATCACCCTAGTTGTGTGTAGGATAGTGTTAATATGCGGGGGATCACTGGTCGGCGAGGACCCGGTGGGCCGAAGGGCCTGTATCCTCACTGTATCTCTAAATTAAACTAAACTAAACTAAATTATTTCCTATAGTCTTTGACATTTCCAATCTGGGTGTAAGGTTCTAACTGTCTACCCTATCCATGTTTCTCATAGTTTTATGTACTTCCATCAGGGAAAACAATTCAAGTTTGTCCAATCTCTTCTCTAATTGTGGCAGCATTTTGGTAATTTTTCTTAATCCTCTCCAAAGCTCTACATCCTTTTCCTAATGAGGTGACCAGAACCACACACAATACATCAACTACGACCTGACCAAAGTTCTCTAAAGCTGTAACATGACTTCTTAACTCATATACACAATGCCCTGACTGATGAAGCCAGGCATCCCATATACTCCTTCAACACTCTATCTACTTGTGCTGTCTCTTTCAGGGTGTTAAGGGCTTGGACTCCAATATCTCTCTGTATATTAATGTTGTTAAGGGTTTTGCCCTTAATTGTATACTTTCCTCTTACATTCAACCTCCCAAAGTGCAACATCTCACACTTGTTCAGAGAAAATTCCATCTGCTCTTTCTCTACCCTTGTAAAGTCATAGCGTCAAACAGCACAGAAACAAGCCCTTCGGCCCAACTTGCCACACAAGATGCCCCATCTACCCTTGTCCCCAGCACCCGCGTTTGGTCTCTCCATCTGAACCCTTCCTATCCATGTATACATCCTTCCACTATTTGATTTTCCAAAATACATCACCTCACACTTAGTAGGATTAAATCAGTCTGTCATGAGTTTGACTTCCGGTGGCGCAATGGAGGCTTAGGGCACTCGCTCATCACCTCCGTACCATCTAAATCCAAAACTTCTAATTTTAAACCGGACAGATCTAAAAATACTTACCGGCAGACGCTCAGCAGACTGGTAAGCGACGTCATCAGTACGCGACTCCCGTACTTTTACAATGCCGGTTAAACGCTCGCCAAAACAACGGAAGAAAACTCAATTTGAAGTTATTGTAGGCCATGGAGAAGCCTCGCCCTGGCCTAAGGCACAGCCCCAAGAGGAAGCAGCAAGGCAACCTCCGGGCTTGGAGGACATCCGTTCATTACTGTGTCGGGAACTTTCGGCTGTGAAGGCAGAAATCTGTGACAAGATTGATGCTCGTATAGAGGAGGTGAATTCCAACCTGAAAGGGGAAATCCAAAGGCTTGAAACCAACATCAGACGTAAGTTGGAACCTATTCTTGTTAACTCACAAAAACAAAGCGAGGCTATCCGGCAACTGGAAGTTGCTGCAGCTTTAAATGCTGAGACAACACACAGGCTGACGGTTGAGGTGGAACGCATCTCCGGGTTACTAACTAAAGTAACAGAAAAATGCCTAGATCTGGAAGGACGTTCTAAACGTCAGAATCTAAGGATTGTTGGAGTGAAAGAAGGCAAAGAACATGGTCAAAACCTTCGAGATTTTACGGCTCAACTGCTTCAAGATGTGCTCACTCTGGATGAAAAACCTAGACTTGACCGGGCTCACAGAGCCCTGAGAGCCCGGTCAGAAGGCACTGCCCCACCAAGACATCTGATCCTGAGGGTGCACCACTGCCATGTTCTGGAGGATATTTTGCAGAAAGTTGCTAGCAACAGAAACTTAACATTTCAAGGTGAAAACATACAAACCTAGTCTTAGATTGAGATACATGGCTCTCCTTCTTCCTATTGCAAATAATCCCTCGTTTAAATCATCTATTTTAGATGTGGTGTTTGTTCAATGGAAGAATCTGGGAATCAATACTGTGGAAGACCTCTATCAGAAGGGGACTCTTTCCTCTTTTCAAGAACTGCAGGAGAAATATCACTTGAATGCCAACAATGTTTTTAGATACCTTCAAATCCGAGATTATGTGAAAACATATACACAAGACTGTCCTCTTAAGGGTCCAGATATATTAGTTTGAATAGACATGCCGATACAAGTAAGTTGATATCTTACATTTATAACACTCTTCTAAATATTGACACTCCACCTTCTGAGATTTATAGGCGAGCATGGGAGGACGAGCTGGGCCTACCCATTTCAAAAGATATATGGGATGAAAGCCTACAATACATACATTACTGTTCTTTAAATGCCAGGCACTGTCTGATACAATTTAAAGTATTGCATAGGTTATAGTACTCACAGACCAAATTGAACAATATCTTCCCAACTATTTCTCATCTTTGTGATAAATGTCACTTTCAAGAAGCCACACTAACTCATACTTTTGTATCCTGTATAAAAATACAAAATACTTCTGAATGGAAATATTCAATATTATTTCTAAAATACTTAAAACTCAATTAGAGCCAGATCCAAAACTAATAATATTAGGAATGTCAGAGGGCTGTCCTAATCTAACGATATTTCAAAGACGCTTCCTTGACTACGGTTTAATAACTGCAAATAAACACATACTTAAATTCTGGGAAAAGATAACAGTCCCCACAGTGAAGATGTGGATCACAGAAATAACCGAGACACGACATCTAGAAAAAATAAGGCTTGTCTTGACTGACAAACCAGATCAATTTTCCAAAACATGGTCTCCTTTTATCGAATTTCTTCAACAACATAATGGTTGAACACTTGTGCAATTGCTTCGAACAAAAATAAAAAAAATAAAAAATAAAAATAAAAGTAAATCAGTCTGTCATATGCTATGGGTTTACTCCCGATCTAATCTACCTCGTTCCAGTCTTTGCACATTTTTTATGCGCAGATTCTCTGTAGCTGCAATTTAGTTCAGTTTATGAAACAGGCCCTTCGACCCACCGGGTGAATGCAGTGAAATGATTTTCTTACAGTTCAGTAGAGTATTGCTTTACCATTCCCAATTAGCAAATACACAGAAATAGTCGCCTGAGCCCATGCAAGGGGCGCCATGTTTTGGTGCCGTTTGCCAAGTCCAGTCTACACTCCAGTTGTTAAGAGCGTTGCCCGATTCAGGCAAGTCCCAGGCTGCTTCGAGCCGCCATCCATTGCCTTCCTTGGTCGACCAGCAACCTCTCCTCACCTGTGCTCCTCTGTGCCCCAGAGGCACCTCCCTCAGCCAATGAAGAAGGCGTGGTAGGTCAGACCCTAGTTCCCTCTTCTCTCTTACCGACCTCGATCCTCGCTGGTCACATTCATTGTCACTGGCTCCATCCTCCAAGTCTTTGGTCTTTAGGGTACAAGCAGGGGTCTGCTTGGCGGGCTCCCCCTTCCAAGCCGTGGACCGCTGGGACCTCCAAGCATGGGCCCGGCTCGGCGGCTACTCCCTGCAGGTCAAGGTCCATCGGCTCTTATGATCCCAATTATAATATTGTTGGGACCAATAATAATATTAAATAAATTCCACCTGCAACTGCTCATCCAGTCGTTCCAACTCATCTATATCCAGCTTCAGCTTTAGAAACCTTCCATGCAATCCACAACAGCATTGATTTTTATGTTGTTCACAAACTTGCTAATCATTCTCCCACGCTTACATCAACCACTCTTTTAGGGTTAGAAATTCCTCTTCAGTTTCTCGTGTTCGAGGCTGCATTTGCACATGATCCTGCACCCTGACATTCAGTTCCATTGACTTCAGTAGAACCAAATTTCAGAAGCAACCTATACCACGCATCCACAATGTGTGCGGGGAAAACAGCTGAGAATGAATTTTGGATGCAACACAATGTTAAAAACTAGCGGTGTGGACAGCTGCTAGCTAGCAAATTCCATTTGAATTTTTCCTCCAGAGAGAAAGAACATCAAGAATATTAACAAAAAAAAGCCATGTGTTTCAAGCAAGCTTAGGTTTTGTTACTGTTAAGTAATTGGTTTATTCAGATATCTAAATAACTTTGATGACTTATTTAGCGGAAAGACAAGAAGCCTGGCACGCACCCTTCGTAGGACCATTACAAAGACCACAACGTGAGTACTGAAATATTATTCCGCCTGTTTTGGTTGAACATATTCTGTTAAATGTTTGTTATATTCAGATATCTAAATAACTTTGATTACTTATTTAGCGCCAGTCCTGGGACCAGTACGCTATCTGCCTCCTAAACGAATCCCACCGTTCATAGGACCATTAGAAAATCCAGAAGGTTAGTACTGAAATGTTTGTCCGCCTGTTTTGGTTGATTGTGTGTGTACATAAGCTGACTACAGAAGGTTGTGTGATCCATATTTTGGCTCAGAACCTGAAGTACAAATTGAGCAAATTATTCAATTTCCTCAGGCACCTTCCTCTCTAATAGTCATTAACCTGAGTTAATGATTAGCTGGTTCAGCCGGATTAAATTTCTACTGGCACTTCACAAAGTACAAGGCAAAGAATCCAAATGGGTTGATAAGACTCAGTATCAGCTTCCAACACGGCCATTTGGAACCAACATGATTTTGGAGTGATTTTTGAATACCAATGTTGTTCTGGGCTTTTGACGCAGTAATAATGATCACATGTGTCCAGCTGTGGATGGTGTGTCACTTTGAGAGGGATATGGAAAAGATTATGTTCACTGCTGGTTGGTTTGTACAGGCAAAGGTTGGAGGTAAAATTCATGACAATTTCATGTCCCACCCCACCTCACCCCACACAGATGCTGCTAGACCCACTGAGTTCTGTTACTTCCCTGTTCTGTTGCACCACAATGGGAACACATTTCCACACACCTTAGGTTTAAATAACTATCCCTATAGCTTGTAATTATGTGTTCTCATTCGAGACTCCACTGTCAATGGAACATTCTCAATATCTAACCTGCAATGTCTCTTTGGATCATGTATGTTTCGCATACGCATGACTTTACACACTCACGACTTACACTGAAAACTAATCCTTGTGAGAAATTGACAGGGTGAATACACGCACGCTCTATTTCCCAGGGTTGGGGAATCAAGAACAAGAGAACAAGATGAGTTTAAGATAGGAGGGGACAGATTTAATAGTCACCTGAAAAGCTACATTTTCATATGGAGGGTTTAGTTGTAGCATGGACAATGAGTCATAGAATTTGAGCAACATATTGAGGCACAGCTATTGCTAATACACCAAGACAAAGGAGATAGTGTTTGACTTCAGTAAGCAAAGCGGTACACATACCCCAGTTTGTATTGATGGTACCGAAGCAGAGATGGTTGAAAATTCTATGGAGAAGAGAAAAAAAAGCTAAATTACCTCACAGCACTAAGTGCTTTCACCACTGCAACTGCTGCAAATCAGTTGGATAATTCACCATAGTATTTTCTTGATCATCTTGGGACAGATAACTTTGTTACAGCAGCCATGAACATTGCAAGGTTAAATAAATTCCCAATTCTGATTTAGTTGAAGTTACCCAGGCAGCAAATGTGCTGTGTGGAGAAACATAGCAGATGCTTTGCTACACAAGAAACTTACAAACATAGAAAATAAGTTGAGGAGTAGGCCATTCGACCCTTCGAGCCATCACCGCCATTCAATTTGATCATGGCTAACCATCCAAATTCAGTACCCCGTTCCTGCTTTCTCACCATATCCCTTGATTCCATTAGTCCTAAGAGCTAAATCTAACTTACTTGAAAATATCGATCGTCCCGATGTGGAGGCTTCGATCGCCGGCTGTGGGAGCTTCAATCGCCCGACTGTGGATGGTTTGACTGCCCCGACCATGGGAGAATAAAGAGGAAGAAGATAAGACTTTATTGCCTTCAATCACAGTGAGGAATGTGCGGAATCAACTGGGGTGGCTGTTTATGTTAACTTTGATGTAGTTGTGTATCTTGTTGCTTTTTTTCAAGTATGGGTTTATGGTAATTTGAGTATTCACTGTACCTTAATTGGTACACATGACAATAAACAGACATTTGAACTTTTGCAACATCCAGTGAATTGGCCTCCACTGCCTTCTGTGGCAGAGAATTCCAAGATTCACAACTCTCTGGGTGAAAAAGTTTTTCCTCAGCTCAGTCCCGAATGGCCTACCCATTATTCTTAAACTGTGATGCCTGGTTCGGGAGGCCCCCAACATTGGTAACATTTATCCTACATGTAGCCTGTCCAATCCCTTAGGAATGTTATATGTTTCTATAAGATCCCATCCTTCTAGAGAAGACTGACCATTCCTTGCATCTTCAGATACTTTGCTGCAACCAAAACTATTTTCCAAAGCCCCTTCGTCTAGGCTTAACAGTCTTCTTGTTTGATAGTTTGGGGTTGCAAATGAAGAATATGATTGAAGCATAAAATCATGAGGGGCATTGATAGGATGACTGCACACATTCTCTTCCCTAAAGTTGGAGAATGAACAACATGGGAGCTTAAGTTTAAGATGACCGGGGACAGATTTAATAGGAACTAGACTAAGTGGGACCCGTTGGGTCCCAGCTTCACACGGGAGGGCTGGTCCCCCATCACAATATTCCACCTCTCTACCAATTCCAATATACACACACTCACTCACACACACAGACTCACACACATACACACACAAATATTCACACACACTCACACACATACACAAACCCTCCACCTCACACACATACACACTCACACACATACACTCTCACACACACACTCACTCACTCACACACACACATACACTCACACTCACTCAATCACTCACACACTCAATCACACACTCACTCACACACACACAAACACTCTCACACTAACACACAAACTCGCACACTCACTCATGAACACACATTAACACATACATTCACACACACACACACTCGCACACATGCACACAGACTCACTCACACATACACTCACACACGCATACACACATACACTTACACACATTTACACACACATACATACACACACACATACACTCACATATACACACACACATACACATCACACACACACACTCACACACATACTCACACACAAACATACACACACACACACTCACACACATAAACACACATACAAGTTAAGTCAAGACAAACACACATACACTCACACACACTAACATACACACTCACACTCACATACACACACAAACTCACACACTGACACACACCATATATATGACACACACACACTCTCACACATACACACACACTCACACACATACACTCATACATACACACAATCACTCACTCACTCACTCACACACTTACTCACACACTCAATCACACATTCACTCACTCACACACAGACTCACACTCACACATACACTCACACACACACACACTCATGCACACACACACTCACACACACATAAACACACATACACACTCACTGACTCAAACACCATATACTTAGCAGTAAACTTTCTTGAATCTACTCACACGGCTGAGCACAGCCTCTCCACTGTGGGGTTTCTGCAGTTAGCGACACTTACGCAATCAGCGTGACCTCTGCACTCACCGGAAATTACGCAATCAGGGTGACCTCTCCACTAAGCGGAAGTCATGACATGAGCGGGACTTTTGGACTAAGCACAGTTGGACCTAATAAAGCATTTATTCCTTCAAAACACAGTCGGACCTAATAAAGCATTACAGTTTCAAGCACAGACAGAACAGCAGGCCAAGAAACTCATGCATTGTCATTTAATTTCATTTTATTTCCATTTAAACAGCAGGCCAAACAACTAATGGCATTGTCATTAAGGAGTAACAATTCATTCATTGCAGGTACATTGCAGACTCACAGTTCAGTTGATTCACAGCTTAGAATGATAGTCGTGGCCTCTCCCTCGTGATCTTGCAGAGTGACTGAATCACGTCCAGGCATCCGGGGTTTTATAGTCCTGCGTTACCTTCATTGCGATGGTTGACAGGCGAGGGGACAAATCAGCTGATCTCAAGGTTTTTTAAACACTCATATAACTTTTTTATTTTTTATCGATGGGAAAAATCCTCGGGACTGGCTCAGCGGAAGAGGACAGTGTGAGTAAGATGGCTAAAAATCACAGCGATACAGGGTAGCGTTTTTTCTAATTTCAATATACAGCGCAGGCAGGAAGTGGTCAAGGTGAGACTTTTAATTATATAGATGTGAGGGGCAATGTTTTCATACCGAGGGTGGGGTATATTGATCTACATAATGAGAAACTACTGCTAATACACTAAATCAGTAGGAACACTTCCTTTCATAATGCGGACATTGATACATTATCTTTTCATTTCAGGTAAACTTCCAAAAGTGCATCCGTTCAAGATGCGTAAGTATAATTAATGTTACATTTCAGATACAGAAATTTAGTATGGATTTGATTAAAAAAAGCTGGAAAGATATTGAGAGACTCAAAGCATTGGTTTCTGCTGTCAGTTCAGCATATGATAAACCTCACACCAGTTGCTGAAGTATAAAACAATAAACAGCTGAAGGGACTCAGTGGGCTGAGCTGCATTTGTGGGAGCATGGCTGAAGAATAAGGGCTGCAGGGAAAATGCTGGGAACTATAGGCCAGTAAGCTTAACAACTGTTGTTGGAAAGTTACTAGAGAGTATTCTGAGGGATAGGATAAACAGGCATTTGGATGGGCAAGGGCTGATTAGGGGAAGTCAGCATGGTTTTGTGTGTGGGAGGCTGTGTCTGACAAATCTGAGTTTTTTGAACATGTGACCAAAGAGTTCGATGAGGGCAAAGATGCAGATGTTGTAAATATGGACCAACAAAGTATTTGACAAGGTTCCACATGGTAGGCTGCTCTACAAGGTTAGGTTGAATGGGATTCAAGCTTAATTGAGAGGTAATTGAATGGATAGAAAATTGGCTTCGTGAAAGGGAGCAGAGGGTGATGGTGGAAGGTTGCTTCTCGGACTGGAGGCCTGTGACTAGTGGTGTGCTTCAGTGATCGGTGCTGGGCCCGTTACTGTTTGTCACCTATATCAATGATTTGGATGAGAACATGCATGGCAAGATTAGCAAGTTTGCAGATGCTACAAAAGTGGGTGGTTTTGCAGACAGTGAAGATGGTTGTGAAACATTGCAGCAGGATCTTGATCGATTGGCCAGGTGGGCTGAGGAATTATTGATGGAATTTAATACAGAGAAATGTGAATTGGTGCATTTTGGGAAGTCTAACATGGGCAGGACCTACACAGTGAATGGTCGGGCTCTGGGGAGTGTTGTAGAGCCGAGGGATCTAGGAGTGCAGGTGCATGGTTCCTTGAAGGTAGAGTCACAGGTAGATAGGGTGGTGAAAAAAGCTTTTGGCACACTGGCCTTCAACAGTCAGAGTATTGAATATCTTAAACTGGAGATGAGAAAAGGCCAGAACAAATTAGGGACGACAACAGATGATCTGCACGGGTGGGTTTAAACTAAAGTCGGGGGGAGGGATTGACAAATTGGGAGTATAAAGGTGGAGTGGAAGGGGAAGTGGCTACAGGAAAAATTACAAAAGATTCTCGAATAAATGGGAAGGAAAGCTTGAGAATGGACAACAGAGTAAGGTCAGGGCCAATTGCGAGGGGGGAAGTGAATACGGAGGTCAAAGTACTGTATATGAATGCGCAAAGTATAAGGAATAAAGTGGACGAGCTTGAAGCTGGCAACTGGCAAGTATGAGGTTGTGGGAATTACTGAGACATGGCTGCAAGAGGGCCAGGGCTGGGAACTGAATATTCAAGGGTATATCTCTTATCGAAAAGACAGACAGGTAGGCAGAGGGGGTGGGGTTGCCCTGTTGGTGAGGAATGCAATTCAGTCCCTTGCAAGGGGTGACATTGAAACAGGAGATGTGGAGTCAGTATGGATAGAACTAAGGAATACTAAGTGTAAAAAGACCCTAATGGGACTAATCTACAGGCCCCCAAACAGTAGCCTGGACATAGGGCGCAAGTTGAATCAGGAGTTAAAATTGGCATGTAGTAAAAGTAATGCTGTGGTTGTTATGGGGGATTTCAACATGCAGGTAGACTGGGAAAATCAGGTTGGTAGTGGACCCCAAGAAAGGGACTTTGTAGAGTGCTTTCGTGATGGATTCTTTGAACAGCTTGTATTGGAGCCTACCAGGGAGAAGGCAATTCTGGATTTAGTATTATGTAATGAACCGGATTTGATAAAGGACCTCAAGGTTAATGAGCCATTAGGAGGCAGTTACCATAACATGGTCAGGTTTAATCTACAATTGGAGAGGGACAAGAGTAGATCTGAGGTGTCAGTGTTACAGTTGAATAAAGGGGACTATGGGGCCATGAGGGAGGAGCTGGCCAAAGTTGACTGGAAAGATACACTAGCAGGGATGACAGTGGAACAAAGGCAGGTGTTTCTAAGAATAATACAGAAGGTGCAGGATCAGTTCATTCCTATGAGGAAGAAAGATCCCAAGATGAGAAAGGGACGACCAGGGTTGATAAAGGACGTCAGGGACAGTATAAAAATTAAAGCGAAGAAGTACAATGTAGCAAAGATGAGTGGGAAGCAAGAGGATTGGGTAACGTTTAAATAACAACAGAAGATAACCAAAAAGATAATACAGGGAGAAAAAAATTAGTTGGACCCTCGAAGACCGAAAAAGGTGGCTTTATTATAGGGAACAAAGAAATGGCAGATGAGTTGAACAGGTACTTTGGATCAGTCTTCACTAAGGAGGACACAAACAATCTTCCTGATATACTAGCCAGTGGATCTGGGATGACGGAGGAACTGAAGGAAATCCACATTACGCAGGAAATGGTGTTGGATAGACTGATGAGACTGAAGGCTGATAAATCCCCAGGGCCAGAGGGTCTGCATCACAGCGTACTTAAGGAAGTGGCTCTAGAAATCGTGGATGCATTGGTGATAATTTTCCAATGTTCTATAGTCTCAGGATCATTTCCTGTGGATTGGAGGTAGCTAATGTTATCCCACTTTTTAAGAAAGGCGGGAGAGAGAAAACGGGGAATTATAGACCTGTTAGCCTGACATCGGTGGTGGGATTAGCCTGACATCGCTGGAGTCAATTATAAAAGATGAGATAGTCGCACATTTGGATAGCAGTAACAGGATCGGTCCGAGTCAGCATGGATTTACAAAGGGGAAATCATGCTTGACTAATCTTCTGGAATGTTTTGAAAATGTAACTGGGAAAATGGACAAGGGAGAGCCAGTGGATGTAGTGTACCTGGACTTTCAGAAAGCATTTGATAAGGTCCCACATAGGAGATTAGTGGGGAAAATTATGGCACATTGTATTGGGGGTAGAGTGCTGACATTGATAGAAAATTGGTTGGCAGACAGGAAACAAGGAGTAGGGATTAACGGGTCCCTTTCAGAATGGCAGGCAGTGACTAGTGGGGTACAGCAAGGCTCGGTGTTGGGACCAGAGCTATTTACAATATACATCAGCAAATTAGATGAAGGGATTCAAAGTAACATTAACATATTTTCAGATGACACAAAGCTGGGTGGCAGTGTGAACTGTGAGGTGGATGCTATGAGAATGCAGGGTGACTTGGGGGGGTGGGCAGATGCATGGCAAATGAAGTTTAATGCAGATAAATGTGAGGTTATCCACTTTGGTAGCAAAAACAGGAAGGCAGGTTACTATCAAAATAGCGTCAAATGGGAAAAGGGGAAGTACAACGGGATCTGGGGGTCCTTGTACATCAGTCTATGAAAGTAAGCATGCAGCTACAGCAGGCAGTGAAGAAAGCGAATGGCATGTTGGCCTTCATAACAAGAGGAATCGAATATAGGAGCAAATAGGTCCTTCTGGAGTTGTACACAGCCCTAGTGAAACCATACCTGGAGTATTGTGTGCAGTTTGGTCCCCTAATTTGAGGAAGGACATTTTTGCTATTGAGGGAGTGCAGCGTAGGTTTACAAGGTTAATTCCCGGGATGGCGGGACTGTCATATGCTGAGAGAATGGAGCAGCTGGGCTTGACACTCTGGAGTTTAGAAGGATGAGAGGATATCTAATTGAAACATATAAGATTGTTAAGGGCTTGGACACACTAGAGGCAGGAAACATGTTCCCGATGTTGGGGGAGTCCAGAACCAGGGGCCACAGTTTAAGAATAAGGAGTAAGCCATTTAGAACGGAGACGAGGAAACACTTTTTCTCACAGAGTGGTGAGTCTGTGGAATTCTCTGCCTCAGAGGGCGGTGGAGGCATGTTCTCTGAATGCTTTCAAGAGAGAGCTAGAAATGGCTCTTAAAAATAGCGGAGTCAGGGGATGTGGGGAGAAAGCAGGAACGGGGTACTGATTGTGGATGATCAACCATGATCACATTGAATGGCGGTGCTGGCTCGAAGGGCCAAAGGGCCTGCTCCTGCACCTATTGTCTATTGTCTATTGTCTATTATCTCAGAAAGCGTTGTCTGTAATGGCCAATTGTTAGCTGGGGAAGGTGTGATAACAAGAGAAATACAAGGATGCGACCAGTGGACTGGGTGAGATTACTACGGTGGGAAAGGAGGAGGGAGAGAGAGGGGGAGAGGAAAGATCACAGGAGTTATTTGAAATGAGAGAAATCAACGTTCATGCCGCTAGGTTGCCAGCTGCCCAAGTGAAAGCTCCACCTATAAGCTGCTGGTCCTCCAAAATTGTGTGTGGCCTCACTCTGACAGTGCAAGAGGCCCAAGACAGAATGGTCATTATGGGAATCAGATGGGGAGTTAAAATGTTTGGCAAACGGGAGATCATATAGGCCAAGACGGTCTGAGCATAAGTGTTCAGTGAAACGATCGGCCGAGCCTGCGCTTGGCCTCGCCGATATATAGAAGCCCACACTGGGAACAATGGATACAGTAGATGAGGTCGGAGGAGGTGCAAGTGAACCTCTGCCTCACCTGAAAGGATTGTTGGGGTCTACTCCTTGATGGAGTCAATGGAGGAGGTATAAGGACGGTTGTTGTATCTCCTGTGGTTGCAGGGGAAAGTCCCTGGGGATGGGGTGGTTTGGGTGGGAAGCGATGAGTGAACAAGGGAGTTGCGGAGGGAACTGTCTCTGGGGAGCGCAGAAAGGGGCGGAGATTGGAAGATATTCCTAGTGGTGGGATCCCATTGGAGGCAACGAAAATATCAGAGGATGAAATGTATGCGACGACTGATTTGGTGAAAGTTGAGGACTCGGGGGTCTTCATAAGGTCATAAGTGATAGGTGCAGAAATAGGCCATTCGGCCCATCAAGTCTACGCCATTCAATCGTAGCTGATCTATCTCTCCTTCCTAACCCCATTATCCTGACTTCTCCCCATAACCCCTGACACCCGTACTAATCAAGAATCTATCTATCTCTGCCTTAAATATAGCCACTGACTGCCTCCACAACCTTCTGTGGCAAAGAATTCTACAGATTCACCACCCGCTGACTAAAGAAATTCCTCCCCATCTCCTTCCTAAAGGAACGTCCTTTAAATCTGAGGCTATGATCTCTGGTCCCAGACTCTCCCACTAGTGGAAACATCTTCTCCACATCCACTGTATCCAAGCCTTTCACTATTTGGTAAGTCTCAATGAGAGGTCCCCTCATCCTTCTAAACTCTGGCAAGTGCAGGTCCAGTGCCGTCAAATGCTCATCATACGTTAACCCACTCATCCTGGGATTGCTCACAATGCACCAAATGCAGCCTGGCCAGCATCTATTAGAGCCTCAGCATTACACCCCTGTTTTCATATTCTAGCACTCTTAAAATATATGCTAGCATTGTGTTTGCCGTTCTTAATGCCAATTCGACTTGCAAATTACATTTTTGGGAATCTGGCGCCAGCAGTCATAAGTCTCTTTGCACCTTCAAATTCTGTAGTCTACACCTTTATTTCTACTACCAACATCCATGCTACACTATCTTCCTTCTGCCACTTCCCCGCCCACTCGCAACCTGTCCAAGTCGCTGCTTTCTCTACACTACCTGCCCCCTCCACCTATTTTCATATAACCTGAAAACCTGGCCACAAACACTTCCATCCCCTCATCCAAATCATTAATATATAACGTGAACAGTACTGCGGAACTCCGCTAGTCACTGGCAGCCAACCAGAAAAAGCCCCCTTTATTGCCACTCTTTGCCTTCTGCTGTGCAGTCAACCTGCTATCCATGCTAGTATTTGCTCTTTGATACCATGGGCTCTCATCTTCCACAGCAGCCTCACGTGTGGCAGCACCACTAACTCTCCTTTATCTGTCCTACTATTTACTTCTGCAAAGAATTCCATCAGATTCATCAGGCAAGAATCCTGTCTTCTCAAAACCATGCTGACTTTGTCCTATTTTATCATAAACTTCTAAGTATTCCGTAACCTCATCCTTTACAATGGACTAAAATCTTACCAACCTCTGAAGTCAGACTAACCGGCACTATAGTTACCACTTCTGTCCTTGTTGAGAGTGGGGGAGGGGGAGCAAGAGTGGAACTACGGGATAGAGAGGAGGGCCTCATCTATGATAGAAGAGAGGAATCCATGTTCCCTAAAGCAAAGAACTTTGATCCATGTTTGGAACACCTCGTCTTGGGAGAAGATGCGTCAGAGAATTCCTCAAAGGAATTGGGAGCAGGGGACAGTCTTTAGAAGAGGCAGAGTGGGAAGAAATGCAGCCCCTACATCGGTAGTTAGTAGGTTTGTAGTAGATGGTGTAATGATGGGACCCTCTACAGCAATTTTATTTTGATGTGTGGAATTTATGCTGACGACTTCACAAATGGAGGCACAATAGACGGCAGTTGCTGGGATCTGGAGCAAAAAACAAACTGCTGCAGGAACTTGGGGAATGAACAACTTGAGCACATAGGCAACTTTTTACACAATGTATGATGGGTATATAGAATAAGTTGCCAGTTGAAGATATTATAATTATGGAATGGAGAACGTCAGAGATATTCGTCCACAACTATTGCTAATGCAGTGGATACACAGTGCTCTTTCTTGCATAATGTGGATATTGACATAATAATCTTTTTTTTTAGGCGGCTTGGAACAATATATGCTTGAAGGATATACTGAGAAACCAGGTAAATACAATTATCATTATTAAAGAATGTGGGGGGTGGGGGGGTGGGCAGAGTAGCTCAGATTTTCAGAGAAAGAGAGCATTTGTGAAAAATGTATCCCCCATTCCACTGAACTGCTGGGTACAAGTGGCAGCACGTTTAAATTCAGTTCCTTTGAAGACATAACGTGGACACAAAATGCCAGTCAGGGTGTATACCAGCATCTACAGTTACTTCTGGGGAGAATAGGAGATTAAGGCAGGAAAATAACTGTAATGTGTGTCAGAGTGGTTGAATTTACAACTTGCTTCAGAATTTAGGGAAATGTATACCTGTGGTAGGGTTAGGAGTGAGAATATTTCTGTTTGGGGACGGGAGACAGTGGTATTAACCTAGATAGTTGCATCAACCTCCAGACAGCAAGCTATCCAACAAAAAATTTTAATCCCTAACTTCCTGAGGAATTTTGATTCTCAGATAAATTCCAGTTTGGAGCATAGATCTCCGTAAAGACTGGTTGAGTGAGATGTTAAATGATGAAACCTGCGATGCCTCTTGCATATTCATATACTGGCCCACTTAGTGCATATATTTGCCTAAAATGTCTCCATGCCTTTGATCTGCATGACCTCCTATACAAGTGAGGTGCAAGTAGGTGTAGGTGAATCCTCGTCGTAAACTAGCTTTTGAGTGCTAAAAAGTTGTTGAAAATACAAGGGAGGATCAGGATTAAGCAGTATGTGGACTAAGCAATGTGATTCCTGTGTTAAGGAGCATCCTGAACATGGTGCGGTAAGAACTTATCAAACAGCAAGTTGTCAGGGAAACATGATTGTTAGAACAGATTGCTCCATGAAAGATAACTGTTTTCAGACCTGTAAGGGAAAAAACACTCTGGAGATCCATAGTAGGTTTGCGTCATCAGTACCATCCTATGCAGGAGTTTTGTGTTGCTATGTGGAATCTATGCAGGCTAGAGTCCATAACCAGAGACCCAAGAGGTGAAAAAACCCAGGAATGTACATTAACTGCATTTAAAAGGCATTTGGATTGGTACATGGATAGGAAATGTTCAGAAACAAGGAAGTGAAGATGCTTGTTAATACACAAAGAGCACAACATGCTGAAGTAGCTCTGCAGGCCCAGCAGCACCTCTGGAAAACATGGATAGGTAACATTTTGGGTTGAGTCCCTTCTTCAGTCTGAAGAAGTGTCCCGATCCAAAACGTCACCTATCCATGTTCTCCAGAAACGCTGCCTGACCTGCTGAGTTACTCCAGCACTTTTGGATACAAAGTATTTGGAGTGATATGGGTCATACCATGCCAATTGGACTGGCATCTTGATTGGCATGGACAGGTCGAACTGTTAGGCCTGCTTTTGTGCTGTATGACCCTATGACCCTAAGTCATTTGGGCACTAAAGACATCTCTGGGACTCCCTCAAATTTGTCTTGATAGCTGCTAGGGCATTCCAGATGGCATCTGCTGATGTACATTTCATAGTTTGTTGATCACAAATTATGCGGCATCATTGAGTTTCTGTGCTCCACTTCATCTCCTTTTCCTACAGGCCTACAGCCTATAATGCAGAAATCCCCGAAGTGCAGACAAATAAGGCACGTCCATTTTTTTGAAGCCATTCTAGGTGGTGGCTTACCGACTCCTTCTTCAGAATCTTCTCCACCATCTTTCTCATGGTCATCTGGGGATAGCTAACTTTGTTACAACAGTCAATGAACCTTGCATGATTAAATAAACTCTCAATACTCATTCAGTTGCATTCATCACTTGCCCAGCTGAGTGATCCAGGAAACAAACGTGCTGTGTAGAAAAGTATTGCTCGAGGCTGCAGATGCATTGCTGCATTAGTGAGTGGCAAGAACATAACTTTATTGAATTTGACATAGTGGACTAAACAAATAATATATTTATATTCTGGGAAATAAAATGTAGCAAATGTGCTGCAACATGTGTTTTTGCTTTATGTTATTAAGCATACTTTCAAAAGATGCTTCTTTAGGGAGGCATGGTAGCGCAGGAGTAGAGTTGCTGCCTAATGCCCCTGTCCCACTTAGGAAACCTGAACGGAAACCTCTGAGGACTTTGCGCCCCACCCAAGGTTTCCGTGCAGTTCCTGGAGGTTTTTGTCAGTTTCGACCATTAGGGAGCGTGAGAAAAACCTCAGGGAACCTTTCGGGAACCTCCGGGAACCACATGGAAACCTTGGGTGCGGCATAAAGTCTCCAGAGTTTTCCATTCAGGTTTCCTAAGTGGGACAGGGCCATTGCAGCACCAGACACCTGGGTTCCATCCTGCTGACGGTGCTTTCCTGTACGGAGTTTGTACGTTCTTCCCGTGACCCGCGGGGGTTTTTTTCCCGAGATAGAAACATAGAAACATAGAAAATAGGTGCAGGAGTAGGCCATTCGGCCCTTCGAGCCTGCACCGCCATTCAATGTGATCATGGCTGATCATCCAACTCAGTATCCCGTACCTGCCTTCTCTCCATACCCCCTGATCCCTTTAGCCACAAGTGCCACATCTAACGCCCTCTAAAATATAGCCAATGAACTGGCCTCAACTACCTTCTGTGGCAGAGAATTCCAGAGACTCACGACTCTCTGTGTAAAGAATGTTTTCCTCATTTCGGTCCTAAAGGAATTCCCCCTTATCCTTAGACTGTGACCCCTTGTTCTGGAATCTTCTATTTCTACCCACACTTAAAAGATGTATAGGTTTGTGGGTTAAATGGCTTGGTATAAATATAAATTATCCCTGCAGAAGTCTGAAGAAGGGTTTCGGCCCGAAACGTTGCCTATTTCTTTCGCTCCATAGATGCTGCTGCACCCACTGAGTTTCTCCAGCACTTTTGCCTACCTTAAATTCTCCCTAATGTGCGTAGGATAAGTGAGAATGTGTGGGGATCACTGGTCGGCACGAACTCGATGGACCGAAGGGCCTGTTTCTGCATTGTATTTCTAATCTAAACTAAACTAAGCTGAACTAAAGTTATAGAATTGAGACTGAGTCACAGATATTGAGCAACATAACGAGACACAACCACTGGTAATGCACCAAAAACTAAAAGGTTTTTATTGTACGGTATATGTGATAAAAACCAAACTAAAGTAAACTAACTGAAATCAAACTGAGCACTATCTTGCCTAATGTGGACATTGAGACATTATCTTTTTTCTTTTAGTATTGCCCGAAGCTGAACCAACATTCGAAGAATTACTCGGTAAGTTTAATTAAGGATAGCATTTACTTTTGTTTTGGCGAAAAAGACCAATATTGCGGAAATCAAAACACCGGCTTATGCCCTCAGGAGTCTAAACTTCATACTTCAATTACACCATTATGGTCAATGCAAACTGGACTACCTTTTGGTAATTGTTAGATCATGGAAGGTAAATGGGCCTGGGTCCTTAAGAATCAGTAATGAATAATGTGATAGCTGATTTTGATTGCCAGAATAATGTCTAAAACAGCAGAGACACTGTTGGTGGGTGTGTGTGTGTGTGTGTGTGTGTGTGTGTGTGTGTGTGTGTGTGTGTGTGTGTGTGTGTGTGTGTGTGTGTGTGTGTGTGTGTGTGTGTGTGTGTGTGTGTGTGTGTGTGTGTGTGTGTGTGTGTGTGTGTGTGTGTGTGTGTGTGTGTGGGGGGGGGTTGATGTTGAGGTGAATAGTTTCTCTTATTTTTATTTAATTTTGACAGGATAGAGGGAGCATGATAAAAGAATTTGAGGGGTGGGGAGAGTATTTCGGGAACCATCCCCTGCTGCACTAAATTACTGGATAACAGTCACAGCGCATTGAACTGCAGTTCCATTGAAGTCATATCTATAAGATGGAATGGTTCCAGAGAGAATGGGAGATGAAAACAGGGAAATAAGTATTTGGTCTGTCAGAGGAGTTGATCATTTGCATTTAGAACCGTAGAAATGTATACTGAGGTAGGGTTAAGAGTGAGACAATTTCTGTTTGAGGGGGTCTTATCCTGGATAGTACACACTTGCACCCACCTTAAGACACTTTACTATACAACAGGAAATGTAATCCCCAACTTTCTGAGGGTCTTTCATTGTCCTTAGAGACATCTGCCAAAGCAGACAGCAGAATATTGATATTGTTGGACAAATAGCACATGAGGTTGTATCCAAGCAAATGTGAGGAGTTGCACTTTGGGAGATCAAATATAAGGAGGAAGTATAAAGTTAATGGCAAGACCCTTAACTGCATTGACGTACAGTGGGATCTTGAGTTCTAAGTCCTTAGGTCCATGAAAGCGGCAGCACAAGTACATGGGGAAGATGTAAGGCATGCTTGCCTTCATCTTGGTCTGCAGCTCTGGCCACTACATAACAGGAAGGATGTGGAGACTTTGGAGAGGGTGTAGGAGAGGTAAACCAGAATGCTGTCTGGAGTAGAGGGTATTTAAATGATTGGTTGGACAAACTTGGATTGTTTTCACTGGAGTTTAAAGGGAGAATTTAATGGAGGTAAATAAAATTATGAGAGGTATAGATAAGTTAGAGAGTTAAACCTTCTTCCCAGGATGGAAATGTCAAATACTAGAGGGCATAGCTTTAAGGTGAGAGGGTCAAAATTTAAAGGCGATGCGCAGGGCAATTTTTTTTACAGTGAATGGCGAGTGCCTGAATTGCTTGGCCAGGGTGGTGGTGGGAGCAGATACGATCAAGGCATTTAAGGTAGACAAGTGTATGCAAGGGATGGAAAGATATGGATCACCTGCAGGGAAAGCAGATTGGTTTAACAGCATCGCGTTCAGCAGGGACACAGTGGGCCAAAGGGTCTATTCTTGTGCTGTATTGTTCTATGCTCTAAGTTTTTAGGATGGTCGATATTACAGTTAAGGAGGTACAGGATGACAAGGTGATAGGTAAATCTCCCAGGTCAGCTCAAATGTATCCAAGGACAGTGTGGGAAGCTCAAGAAGAAATTTCAGTAATCCTGGCTGAGAATTATGATTTATTGTTAGACACAGGAGGTGACGGAAGACTGGAGGTAGTATTATGCCTCTATTTAAGAAGGGCTGCAAACTATAGACCAGTAAGCCTAACATCTGTGGTATAAATGTTACCGGAGATGATCCTGAGGGATATGATATTCATGTATTTGCAGAGATTGGTTGATTAGAGATAGTCATCGTGCTTTTGCTTGGGTGAGCATGTTTCACGAACATGTTCTGGTGGTTTAATATAATCTCCTTTCTGCAGTGTTCTTTAGATTCCATGTCCATTATGAATTATCTTTGCTCAACCTACCCTGTCACTTCTGCAATTGTTTTGTTTGATCGGCGAAAACATAAAGGAATCTTTATCTTATTTACCAACAGCAGCCAATCCAGAAGCTCCAAGACAAGTTGAAGTACCTGGATGTAAGTAATACTTTTTAACAGTAAAACAATTCAATGCGAAACACATATTAAGCCTTTATTTTCATAGCCACCACTCCTTCGCTGAAACACCCCACTACCACTCAATAATATTGCGTTTGGATCAAATGCCGCGGTGCATTATTGCATCTTAATATATTCCACAAGTCTGCCATCCCAAGCACAGAAAAAAATGGTAATTTAACAAACTCATAAATTATGTCATTCGCCTAGAATGTTCCAACTCCAGGCATTTAAATGTCAATCTGCAGAAAACTATTCCTCAGGGACATTTCAGGTACAAAAACATTGGAAAAGATGAAAAGTTAAAAGAACATGGCTAATCAGAGTTGGCAGCCTTTTTCATTAGATCACAGGCAGATTCCAATACCTGCGCCACTGTGGAACTTCGGGACCATTTTTGCAGGAAGTGCCTCCAACTATTTGATTTCCATCTCGAGAAGCAGGTAGAGTCAAGTGAATGTGAGATTCCGGGAAGAAAGATTTAAGGAGTAGGCCACCACACGCTCAGGTTATCGAGAAGGGTAGGAAGAGGCAGGAAATGCAGAACCTTAATTTGGTACTCAGCGTTAGAAAATGTTGGGAATGACGCTTTGAAGGTGTGCTGTCTGGTACTGTATTGAGAGAACAGCAATGCACAGGCATGCAGTAGTTATGAGGAAGGATAGTGGACATTTCTGTAACTGTCATTGTGAGTCCTGCATGGTAGAGGAATATGTTAAACTCCTACGGCCAGACATTCAGAAGTAAGGGAAAAGTTAGGACCTCAAAGGCAATAATCTTTCGTTTAGGTTAGCTTGTTGTTAGATGTACCGAGGTACAGTGGAAAGCTTTGTTGTTGAGTGTTTTGCAGTCAGCAGAAAGACTATACATGATTACAATCAAGCCAGTGTTCAAATACAAGATAAAGGAAATAATATTTAGTGCAAGATAAAGTACAGTAAAGACGGATTAAAGATAGTCTGTGGGTTTCCAAAGAGGTAGATAGTAGACTATAGACAATAGAGAATAGGTGCAGGAGTAGGCCATTACGGCCCTTCAAGCCAGCATCGCCATTCAATGTGATCATGGCTGATCAATCAGTACCCCGTTCCTGCCTTCTCCCCATATCCCCTGACTATGCTATCTTCAAGAGCCCTATCTAGCTCTCTCTTGAAAGTATCCAGAGACCCGGCTTCCACCGCCCTGTGAGGCAGAGAATTCCACAACTCACAACTATCTGTGTGAAAAAGTGTTTCCTCATCTCTGTTCTAAATGTCTTACTCTTTATTCTTAAACTGTGGCCCCTGGTTCTGGACTCCCCCAACATCGGGATCATGTTTCCTGCCTCTAGTGTATCCAAACCTTTAATAATCTTATATGTTTTAAGATTTCCTCTCATCCTTCTAAATTCCAGAGTGTACAACCCCTGCTGCTCCATTCTCTCAGCATATGACAGTCCAGCCATCCTGGGAATTAACCTTGTGAACCTACGCTGCACTCCCTCAATAGCAAGAATGTCCTTCCTCAAATTTGGAAACCAAAACTGCACACAATACTCCAGGTCTCAATAGGGCCCTGTACAACTGCAGAAGGACCTATTTGCTCCTATACTCACCTCCTTTTGTTATGAAGGCCACATGCCATTCACTTTTTTCACTGCCTGCTGTACTTGCATGCTTACTTTCATGAACAAGGACCCCCAGAACCCGTTGTACTTCCCCTTTTCCCAACTTGACACCATTTAGATAATAATCTTCCTTCGTGTTTATGCTACCAAAGGGGATAACCTCACATTTATCCACATTAAACTGCATCTGCCATGCATCTGCCCACCCACCCAACCTGTCCAAGTCACCCTGCATGCTCATAGCATCCTCCTCTCAGTTCACATTGCCACCCACCTTTGTGTCATCTGCACATTTGCTAATGTTATTTGTAATACCTTCATCTAAATCGTTAATTTATATTGTACATAGCTGTGGTCCCAACGCCGAGCCTTGTGGTACCCCCACTAGTCACTGCATGCCATTCTGAAAGGGACCCGTTAATCCCTACTCCTTGTTTCCTGTCTGCCAACCAATTTTCTATCCATGTCAGCACTCTGCCCCCAATACCATGTGCCCTAATTTTGCCCACTAATCTTCTATGTGGGACCTTATCAAATGCTTTCTGAAAGTCCAGGTACACTACATCCACTGGCTCTGCTTGTCCATTTTTCCAGTTACATCCTCAAAAATGTCCAGAAGATTAGTCAAGCATGATTTCCCCTTCGTAAATCCATGCTGACTCGGACCGATCCTGTTACTGCTATCCAAATGTGCGGCTATTTCATCTTTTATGATTGACTCTAGCATCTTCCCCATCACCAACGTCAGGCTAACTGGTCTATAATTTTCTCTCTCCTGCCTTTCTTAAAAAGTGAGATAACATTAGCTACCCTCTAATCCACAGGAAATGATCCTGAATCTATAGAACATTAGAAAATAATCACCAATGCATCCACGATTTCTAGAGCCACCTCCTTAAGTACCCTGGGATGCAGAGCATCAGGCCCTGGGTATTTATCAGCCTTCAGTCCCATCAGTCTACCCAACACCATTCCTGCCTAATGTGGATTTCCTTCAGTTCCTCTGTCACCCCAGATCCTCTGGCTAGTACATCAGGAAGATTGTTTGTGTCCTCCTTAGTGAAGACTGATCCAAAGTACCTGTTCAATTAATCTGCCATTTCCTTGTTCCCCATAATAAATTCACCCTTTTCAGTCTTCAAGGGTCCAATTTTGGCCTTAACTAATTTTTTCCCCTTCACATTCCTAAAAAAGCTTTTACTATCCTCCTTTATATTCTTGGCTAGCTTACCTTCGTACCTCATCTTTTCTCCCCGTATTGCCTTGTTAGTTATCTTCTGTTGCTCTTTAATCATTACCCAATCCTCTGGCTTCCCGCTCATCTTTGCTACGTTGTACTTCTTCTATTTTATTTTTATACTGTCCCTGGCGTCCCTTGTCAGCCACAGTCGCCCCTTACTCCCCTTGGAATCTTTCTTCCTCTTTGGAATGAACTGATCCTGCACCTTCTGTATTATTCCCAGAAATACCTGCCATTGTTGTTCCACTGTCATTCCTGCTAGTGTATCTTTCCAGTCAACTTTGGCCAGCTCCTCCCTCATGGCTCCATAGTCCCCTTTGTTCAACTGTAACACTGACACCTCTGATTTACCCTGCTCCCTCTCAAATTGTAGATTACAACTTATCATATTAATGTCACTACCAGACTAATGGCTCCTTTACCTCGTGTTCCCTTTACCAAATCCGGTTCAATACACAACACTAAATCCAGAATTGCCTTCTCCCCGGTTGGCTCCAGTACAAGCTGCTCTAAGTATCCATCACAGAGGCACTCCACAAACTCCCTTTCTAAAACCCCTGTCTCACGGTGCGAGTTGTCCCACGAGGTACCCCGAGTTTTCACTCGCGGTAATCCCGTACAATCAACGTAGCGGAAACGTCGGAATTCGCGCGAGCAACTTAGCGACTCGTGGTGCTAACGGTAGGTACCCGTGAAACTTGTGAACTCGTGAAAAAAATCAAACATGTTTGATATTTTCCACGAGTCAAATGTAATGTTCAAGTTAAAAATTGAAACATTTAAACTCGTTGTCATAACGTAGTGGCCCGTGCGTTTACCTTATTGATTCGTGAGTCTACCGTGGCACCGTCAATGGAAACTTTTCATTCCCCAGGTGGGAATGGAGTTACCCGAGGCCAGACTCCAATAGTAGCAGCATTGAAAGTGACAGCAGAAGGCGGGAGCAGGAACCTTCATTTGAATTTACACTGAGGTTAAATGGATTGTCATCCATGATCATAAAAAGTCGCATATTGGATGTAGTGGGTTTATTTACGGGTGACTGTGGCTACCGATGACTGTGACTGTGATCCAGGAGGAGGGGGGGGGGGGCACACTATTCACTTTCCCACAAGCATTTACCAAGATTGTCTAATATTTTGTTGACCTCATGTGCATGCTTTCAATATTCACTTTACACCACGTATTGTGACTTTGTCAAGACCCTTCTGGAAGTCCGTATTCAGGTTGTTAATGTTTGCCCTCAGCATTCATTGCTTTCAGAAAGATGCTTGCTACCGACAAACTCACCACGACAATGCACAACTACCCGATACAAACAACATTAGGTTTAGATTTATTACTTTCATGTGTAAAGTTATGTTTTGCATGCTATCCAGTCAAATCAGATAATACTATACATAAATAGAAATAAACTAAATTCAAGTACATAGATCGGGACAGAAACAAAATGCAGATCTTGTCGTTCTCAATATTTTAGCGCTGAATTCCAGAGACAAAGACCAATGGCCACAATGGGGTAGAGGAGAATCGAACGGTCCCCCAACTTATGGAAGGACCATTCAAAAGCCTGATAACAGAGGGAAAGAATGCATTCCTGATTCTACTGATGCGCACTTTTAAGCTTCTGTTTCTTCTTCCGATGGGAGCGGGGAGAGGAAGGAATGGCCCTGGTAGGAAAGGTCTTTAGTTCAGATGGCTGCTTTCCCGAAGCAGCATGAAATCGACTTGTAGTCAATGGTGGGGAGTTTGATCTGTATGATGAGACGCAGAGATGTAGAGTGGGGGTAGAGTTGGGGAAGTACCACTAGTTCCCCACACATACAGCGTCTGCTCCTGTCCCTCTGCCCCTGTTCTGCCTGTGCTTCCTACACACCCTGCTCTTCTGTACTGTTTTGTTTTCATTATTGCTTCATACTGCACAGAAACGGGCCCTTCAGGTTGGGAACTACAGTTAGTTTGGAAATTAGCAAGCAGACAAAAATGCTTCCATGTAGCCTTCCAGCAGTGACGAGGCACCATGATCTCATGATCAATCCAATCACCGGAGCCCAACTATGGGTTTAACTACCATAGAAATTGACAAACAATCGCTTCCTTTGATATTTGAACAACGAAACTCTATTAAACAATGTAACACACAACCTTTGTATTTTAGCTTGCAGTAACATAAATAAACTTAGTTATTCAAAACACCACAGGAAAATAACTTGATTACTGCAAGGGTGAAACACCTTTTCCCCATTGCTATGATTTTCTATTAAAAAAACTACGTTACTTCGCAAAGCAACAATCATGTTACAGCAGAATTACTGTCCTTGTTGAATGTGAGTGTCTCTGTCTCCATCTTCTCTTCAAGCCTTTAACCTATTCCTGTTGGGACCCAATACCCGTGTTTGTTCTCTCACGCTGGGTTCGGCTTCCCAAACACTTTTCCACTCGCTGTGTGCGGCTCCCACGCTCCCGTCAAACTCACCTGCTTCTGATTCCCGCACTCCCTCCTTGATTTGGTTCCCGCACTTCCTAACCACCCCATCTAGCTGTGCTAAGTAGAAACATATAACTGCAGATGCTGGTTTATACCAAAGATAGACACAAAGTGCCCGAGTAACTCCATAGATCAGGCAGTATTTCTGGAGAAATGTTTTGGATCCGGACCCGTCTAACGAAACGACACCCACCCTTTTTCTCCACAGATGCTGCCTGACCCACGGAGTTACTCCGGCACGTTGTGTCTATTTTTTATCCAGTTGTGATGTTGCCTTCAAGTAATTTGTTTTCACTTGTACAACAACGTTCCTTGTTGATACGATATTCCCAATGTTGCTACCACTCATTGCACATGTCCGAATTTTTCAGTGCTCCTAAAGTGCAACACCTCAGACCTATCATCATTATATTTCACTTGCCCCTCCAAATATAACAAACCTTCGCCAGCTGGTCTTCTAACTACGTGATGTGCGTTTCTAACAAATCATAAGTATAACTGCTCTGGCACTGGAGGGTGCGCATTTTCCCTTTTATAGGTTATATAAATACATGCAGCCGCGCTGAATTCTATCTTTAACTCAAAGCCGCAGGATGGAGATGTTTTCTTTAACATTGTTGCTTTATTAAAACATACCTTCATTCACGGTTGGCTCAAGTGTAACGGGAGGGGAACTTGGTAACTCTGGAGACAAACTCGGAACATCGCAGATTACCATACCCGTGGGAACTCGCCTCAAACACTTGCACATCAACTTGGAATATCGTACACAACCACGAGTCTATCACTCTGGGTCACTCGTGTGTCAACTCGCACCGTGAGACAGGGCCTTTAGGGTCCAGTACCAACCTGATTTTCCCAGTCCACCTGCATGTTAAAATCTCCCACAATAATCGTAGCATTACCTTTATGACATGCCAATTTTAACTTGATTAGAGTCAGGACTGTTCTCTAGTTGGTGGTAGGATGGTCAGTGGCCTGATAACAGCTGTGAAGAAACTGTCCCTGAATCTGGAGGATTTTGTTCTCACACTTCTGTACCTCTTGCTGATGAGAGATGAGAGAGGAGGGTGAGACTCATCCTTTTTTATTATGCCGGTGGCCTTGGGTTTCGGCCTGAAACGTTGCCTATTTCCATCGCTCCATAGATGCTGCTGCACCCGCTGAGTTTCTCCAGCACTTTTGTCATCCTTCCTTGGACCAGAAGTGCTCTTAATCCTGAACAGATTATTCCTCTCAGCTCCATTTCTCCTGAGGTGTTTGTATCTCTTGACCTATTAATAGTTGATGTGCAGCCTTTCCATATATTAACTTTTTTTTTTCTATTATGTGTTTACAGTTGGAACAGGAAATTACGAAGAGTGTAAGTACAACGTGGTTCTGTGTTTATCTGTGTGAATAGCATTTGGATTTTTTTGACCAATAAGACTTTGAAAAAAACTTTTTTCTTGTTTAGCAATTGACCCCTTTAACGTTGCCATACTACCACCAGAACCAGAACCACAACCACAAACACCATGCGTAAGGAGAAGAGGTAAGAAATACGGTTATTAGCAGAATACATTTCATTTCCTCCATTAGTATTATGTTGGGTCAAATGTGACACAAAAGGCTCCATTCATCCTCACTGCCAAGTAAAAAGATGAGCTGATTTACCGTCACCACTAAAACTTCAGGAGACACGCAGCAGGTTAGGCAGCATCTGTACAAGAGAAGCAAAGTGAACATCTCTGGTCAATATCTAAGGTGACCAGAACATCTTTTATGTGGGTGTGTTTTAAGTTGGGGGAGGAATGGATAGGACAGTGGGAGTTTCTCTGATAGGGTCAAACTAGGGTTGGCTAGCCGATTCCAAAGAAAGTCTCGCTGCGAAAGAGAAAACAAAAGAGAAGCTGTTGCTGAATTCAAGTCCAAAAGAGATTCCTAACTCATCCAGCAGTGTGCAATGCAGTCTCTGTGCAATGCAGACCTAGGTAGTTCTGTTTAGTTTAGTTAGAGAGACAATACATGATTACAATCGAGTCAACTGCAGTGTACAGATACATGATAAGGGAATAACGTTTAGTGCAAGGTAAAGATAGTAAAGTCCGATCAAAGATAGTGCAAGGGTCCCCGATGAGATAGATGGTAGTTTTGGACTGATCTCTGGTTGCAGTAGGGTTACACAAAAAGCTGGAGAAACTCAGCGGGTGCAGCAGCATCTAAGGAGCGAAGGAGATAGGCGACGTTTCGGGTCGAGACCCTTCTTCAGACTGGTCAGGGATCAGGGAGATGAGAGATATAGACAGTGATGTGGAGAGATAAAGAACAATGAATGAAAGATATGCAAAAAAGTATCGATGATAAAGGAAACAGGCCATTGTAAGCTGTTTGTAGTGTGAAAATGAGAAGCTGGTGCGACTTGGGTGGGGAGAGATAGAGAGAGAGGGAATGCCAGGGCCCGAGGGCTGAGGGAGAGGTGGGGAGGGGGAGGAGGCAGCCAGGGTTAACAGAATTGAGAAAATTCAATGTTTAAGCCCAGAGGATGCAGACTCCCCAAGCGGAATATGAGGTGCTGTTCCTCCAACTTGCGGTGTTGCTCACTCTGGCCGTGGAGGAGGCCCGGTACCGAGAGGTCGGATACCAGAGGTCTGGTTTCAGCAGGATGCTTTAATTGCCTGTTAGCAGCTGGGAAGAAACTACCCCTGAATCTGGAGATGTGCGTTTTCACACTTTTTGCCCAATGGGAGCGAGAAGAAGAGGAAGTGCCTGGGGTGAGTCTTGTGCGTGATTATGCTGCTGGCCCTTGCACCTTCTACTATGATAATAATGTCAATGAATTGCCTGAAATACATCGTTGTGTGATCAATGTTGAAACCTGTTCAGTTGGAAGATGAGGTGCTGTTTCTCAAGCTTACATTGAGGCTCATCACATCAGTGCAGCAGGTCACGGACAGATCCGAGTGGAAGTGATGTAGATAGGTAGAAGGGATTAATTTTGATGGGCATCATGGTCGACACAGGGGGGGGGGGCTGTTCCTGTGCGGTACTGTTGTCTGGTCATCCAGCTGTTCTTTTCTGACCACAATTGTTGCTCGACCCATTGAGTTCCTCCAACAGGTTGTTTGTTATTGAATGCTGGTCAGTGAGCTGGTATGTTCTATTCTCACTCCTAATTCTAACATTTCCTTTTGCAGGAGAATTATCCGACAAAAGGATGAGTAAATATTTTAAGCAATCAAGGCGTCCTACATTGCCCAGACCACGTGTTCCAGAGGGTAAGCAAAATGAGTTTGAAAGATTTGATAAAAAGAATAGGGATTCAGATTATGATGCACGCAACTGGTTTGCATTTTTGTGTATGCACACGTAAACGCTAGTTACTGAAGCTTGGGCAGAAGGAAATTAAGGAGATTTGGTACATTGTTAAATACGCTATCAAGCTTCCACCAGTGTATGGTCGAGAGCATCCTGACTGGTTGCAGCATGGCCCAATTTTGGAACTCAAATGTCCAGAAATGAAAGAGGCTAAACAGAGAGGTAGACACTGCCTGGTCCATCACAGATATCTGACCACCCCAGCATCAAAGGAGGCACTGTCTCAAAAAGGCAGCCAATATCATCAAAACCTTGCACCACCCTGGCCACGCTGCTTGCAGTTTGGTCTCCAAATCTGAGGATGGACATTCTTGCTATTGAGGGAGTGCAGCGTAGGTTCACCAGGTTAATTCCCGGGATGGCGGGACTGCCATATGTTGAAAGAATGGAGCGACTGGGCTTGTATACACTGGCATTTAGAAGGATGAGAGGGGATCTTATTGAAACATATAAGATTTTTAAGGGATTGGACATGCTATAGGCAGGAAACATGTTCTGGGGGAGTCCAGAACCAGGAGACACAGTTTAGGAATAAGGGGTAGGCCATTTAGAACGGAGATGAGGAAACACTTTATCACACAGAGCGTTATGAATCTGTGGAATTTTCTGCCTCAGAAGACAGTGGAGGCCAATTCTCTGGATGCTATCAAGAGAAACTTAGATAGAGCTCCTAAAGATAGCAGAGTCAAGGGATTATGGGTAGAAGGCAGGAACGGGGTACTGATTGTGGATGATCAGCCTTGATCACAAAGAATGGCGGTGCTGGCACGAAGTGCCGAATGGCCTACTCCTACACCTATTGTCTATTGCCCATTGTCCATTGTCTATTGTCTATTGTCTCATTTTTCTGCTAAAACGGGGAAGACGATATAGGATCCTGAAAACTATGACCACCAGGTTCAAGAAACACATCTTCCCAGGAACCATCAGGCTCTTGAAATCTGCACAACACATCTACAACCCTACCTCAGGAACTATAAACTTCATCCTTTTAAAATCCCTACCTGCCATTCACCTGAACCCCCCAGCTCCTAGCCAAAACCCAGCAAACTCCCAAATGTGGCTCTGATCACCATTCAACACATCACCATAGATACTAGGCAATAGTGATCCAACATTAACTCATTGAGCATTCGAATATCACAATCTATATCAATGATTTGGCTGAAGCTGTAGGTATATCAACTAATTGGTATGATTGTGATGATGGAATCATAGAATTATATCACAAAGAATATTACTAAGCCGGAATGTAGTATTCCCAAGTTATTTAATGTTATAAATGAATTTAGCGTATTTTCAGGATATAGGATTAATTGGAATAAAAGTGACATTATGCCTATAACTGGTATAAATGTAAATATATTACAAAAATACCCACTAAAAATAGTTACAGATAAATTTAAATATTTAGGAATCAATGTGTCTAAATCCTATAAATTATTAATTAAAGCTAATTATTATCAATTATTAGAGAAACTTAAAAAAAACATTTCATATTGGAAAACACTCCCTATATCTATGATCGGTAGGATTAATGCTATAAAGATGATTTTTTTACCACAATTGTTATATTTATTTCAGGCAATTCCTTTTTTTCTCCCAAAAAGTTTTTTTTTAAAAATTGATACTATAGTTAATAATTTTGTCTGGGATTACAAAAGTCATAGAATAAGTAAAAAACACTTATGTAAGTCTAAGATAAATGGAGGGCTGGCACTTCCAAATTTTCTATATTACTTTTGGGCAGTCCAGATTAAGAATATGAATTTTTGGTGGGTAAATATGGATGTTGAACCAATGTGGTTAAAAATGGAAAAGGAAGACTGTTTACCTTTCAATATAGAGTCGATTATTTTCGCACCAAAGGAAGTACAAAAAAAGACTTATAGGGACAACCCTATAATTCATAATAATAGGCGTATTTGGAAACAGATAGTTAAGACCCTATATCTGGATAATCTTTCTTTTAGGTTACCAATTAGGAATAACCCACTGTTTAAACCCTCAATCTTAGATGCGGGGTTTAGACTGTGGGAGGATTCAGGAATTAAAAGGATAGGACACCTTTATAGAAATGGAAAATTTTTATTATTTGAAGAGTTACAAGATATTTTTGGATTACCTTCACAACACCATTTTAGGTATTTACAAATTAGAGATTTTATTAAATGTAACACACAAGACTATAAAAAAAAAGAACCAGGCTTATTAGATGAGCTGTTTAATTTACATCCAAATACGGATAAGCTTATAGCTTATATATACAATATTATTTTAGATAAAGAGAACCCAACAACTGAAACATATCGTCAAGCATGGGAAAATGAAATTGGATTACCTATAACAAAAGAAACTTGGGAAGAATGCTTACAAAGAATACATTGGTGTTCTTTGAATGCCAGACATACACTGATACAATTTAAAGTTATATATAGATTACACTACTCGAAAACCAAATTAAAAAGTATTTTTCCTAGTCTCTCCTCTATTTGTGATAAATGTAAGAATCTTGAAGCAAATTTAATACATAGTTTGGTAACGTGTCCACGGTTGAATTATTATTGGATTGAAATTTTTTAAGTTATTTCGGAAGTTCTTAAGGTTGAACTCGACCCAGACCCAAAATTAATAATATTCGGAATCCCGGAGCCAAATTTGGTACTCACGGTTAATCAAAGAAATTTTTTTGATTACTGTTTAATAATAGGGAAAAAAATGATACTTAAATTTTGGAAGGGAACATTATCCCCAACAATTAAAATGTGGAAAGCAGAGATGTTGGAGACGTTGAATTTGGAAAGAATTAGATTTGTCCTTTTGGACAGGTATAATTCTTTTGAATTGATATGGTCTCCATATATACAGTATTTAGAAAAGTAGCTATTCTTGGAATCACGGCTCGACGGACACCCTACGGATCCGATGCGAATAACTTACTTATATTTGATATTATTGTGCATTTATTAGAGATATTTCTGAATGAAATAGTATTTCGTATAATGACTTTAGTTTTTGTTTATATATATGTAATATTTTTGTTTTTCAAATTTTCCCTTTTTATTTTCTTTTTATTTACGATTGAAGTATGTGGGAAGAATTTTTTATTCCTTTTTATTTACTCTTTTTTCTTTTCTCTTTTATATATCTTTTTCTTTATTTCCAAAAAATAGAAGATATTAAGTATTGATATGTTATTTGTAGTAATATTGAATTAAGGTGTTAGTTTATAAAGTAAGTTTTACATTGTAAACGGTTTACTTCAAATAAAAAAATATTACAAAAAAAAAGAATTATATCACAAAGAAACAGGCCCTCAAACCCAACATATGGATTTGTACTAACTACTTGCCGAGCTTTTAATTGAGATGAGCTAGTCCCCATTGCCTGCACCCTGCCCTTGATCCTCCAAACCTTTCCTATCCAATAACCTCTCCCAATGTGAAGACACAAGGAACTTCAGATGCAGGGTTACAAAAAAAGACACAAAATGCTGGAGTAACTTAATGTGTCAGGCAGCATCCCTAGAGAGAAGGAATGGATAACGTTTTGGGCTGAGACCCTTCTTCAGTCTGATGTCAGGGGAGAGAGGGAGATACATAGATAAGGAAATGTAAAGTGTGAAAACAGGACAAAGGGGCTGGAGATCAAGGAAAATGTGGAATAGACCATTGTTAGCTGGGAAAAGGTAACAACAAAGCCAACAGATAAAATTTAGTCGGAGACAGTCAAACTGGTCGGAGAACTGAGAAGGGGAGGGATGGAGAGAGAAGGAAAGCAAGGGTTATTTGAAGTTAGTGAAGTCAATGTTCATACAGCTGGGGTGTAGGCTCCCCAAGCGAAATATGATGTACTGTTCCTCGAATTTGCACTGGGCCTCACTCTGACAATGGAGGAGGCCCAGGACAAAAAAGTCAGTGTAGGAATGGGAGGGGCGATAAAGTGTTTAGCAACCGTGAGATCAGGTATGCCGCTGCCACTGTCTCAGACCTTCGCCACCTCCCCAGTCATTCGTTGACCAGGGCTACCAAAGCTTGGTCTGCTGACCCAGATCTTTACTCCAGCCCCTGGGGGCCTCCACCAGCGACTCCCCCAACCCTCACCTTTCCACCGCCCACCAGTGGGCCAGAGCCTTCGCCTCACCTGAATTCCGGGCTCAACACCAGGCCCACAGCCTCCATGATGCACGTGGCCTGACTCTCCGGTGTCCAACTGCTCCCCCCCCCTCCTACAGGGAACCTCAGTGGTGGGTCCACCGGGTCTTCCCTTCCCTCACTTTTAACTAGGTGGCCCCAGCTACTCCCTGCCCGTGCACTGGTCCTCATTGCCCCCTCCTCTCTCAACACCCACCAGACCTCGCCTCAGCCACCCTCCACTCACCTGCCCTCCTCCAACCCCAACCCCCACCCTTGTTGTGTCTTCACCATTCCCCCTGACTAAGTTTGCCAACTTTCTCACTCCGTCAAACAACCCTTGTTCCAGGGAGTACTCTACCTCTGCAACATTGACAACTGCATCGGTGCTACCTCCTGCACCCATGCAGAACTCACTGACTTTGTTAACCTTACTACTAATTTCATCCTGCACTCAAATTCACTTCGACCATCTCCGACATCGCCCTACCATTTCTTGATCTCACTGTCTCCATCGCAGGAGACAGACTATCAACTGGCGTCTATTATTAACCCACGGACATCCACAGCTATCTAGACTACACTTCTTCCCACCCTGCTTCCTGTAAAGGCTCTATTCCTTACTCCCAATTCCTCCGTCTACTTCGCACCTGCGCCCAAGATGTGGTGATCGAAACCAGCACATAGTCCTTATTCTTTAGGGATGAGGTCATCATAGATGAGGCCATCACTCGTGTCTCCTCGATATCCCGCAGCTCCACTCTTGCTCCCCGTCCTCCCAGTTGCCACAGAGACGGAGTCCTCCGAGTCCGAACCATCCACCCATCAGCCGTCACAGACAGCGCATAATCCTCCGACAATTTTGCCACCTCCAACGGGATCCCACCACCAGCCACATCTTCCCATCTCCACCTCTTGCTGCTTTCCACAGAGACCATTCCCTCAGTAACTCCCTGGTCAACTCATCCTTACCCACCCAAACCACGCTCTCCCCAGGTACTTTCCCCCGCAACTGCAGGAGATACAACACCTGCCCCTATACCTCCCCCCTCAACTCTGTCCAAGGACCTCGACAGTCTTTGCAGGTGAGGCAGAGGTTCACTTGCACCTCCTCCAACCTCATCCACTGCATCCGCTGTTCCAGGCATAGACTCCTATATAATCGGTGAGACCAAGCGCAGGCCCGCCGATTGATTCGCTGAACGTCCCTGCTCAGTCCGACTAAACCTACCTGATCTCCCGGTTGCTAAACACTTTAACTCCCCCTCCCATTCCCACACTGATCTATCTGTCCTGGGCCTCCTCCATTGTCAGAGTGAGGCCAAGTGCAAATTTGAGAAACAGCACCTCGTATTTCGCTTGGGCAGCTTACACCCCAGCGGTATGAACATTGACTTCTCTAACCAAGTAACCCTTGCTTTCCCTCTCTCTTCATCCCTCCCCTTCCCAGTTCTCTGACCAGTCTGTCTCCAACTGCATTTTATCTTTGTTTGCTTTGCTGTTACCTTCTCCCAGCTAATGGGGATCTATTCTACATTTTCATTGATCCCCATCTCCTTTGTCCTGTTTTCACACCTTACATTTCCTTATCTATGTATCTCCCTCTCCGCTGACATCAGACTGAAGACGGGTCTCAACCCAAAACATTGCCCATTCCTTCTCTCCAGGGATGCTGCTTGTCCCGCTAAGTTACTCCAGCGTTTTGTGTCTGCCTACCAGTGGAACATTGTGTTCACCCCTACTGTAAGGAAACTTATCCACCCCGCAGTGCTGCGCAGAGAATTAAGAACAAGGACTGCTGAATGTAGTGAGCTTTCATTGCTACTCCAGAAGATGTCGCAGTTGAACAAGTTGTTAGTGACGCCTTGCCTGGGGTATTATGTTCAGTTTTGGTACCCTGCTACAGGAACGATGCCTATAAGCTGAAATGTGCAGAGAAGATTTATGAGAATGTTGCCAGGACTCTGGAGCGTCTGCTACAGGGAATGAGGTTAGGCTGGCTGGGACATTTTCCAAGGAGCACAGGAGACTGAGGGTTGATCTTATACAGCTGGAGAAAATCATGGGGGAAATAGATAGGGTGAATGCACATTGTTTTTCCTAAAGATCAAGAGGCCATAGGTTTAAGGTAAGAGGGGGAAGATTTAATAAGATAACTGAAGGACAACTTCTTCACATACAGGGTCTTGGGTATGCGGAATGAGATGTCAGAGGAAGTGCTGAGGCAGACACAATAACAACATTTAGATAGGTACCTTATTTAGATTAGGTTCACTGGGATATAGATCAAATATGGGCAAATTAGATTATCTTCAGGCATCTTGACCAGCATGGCCTAATTGGACCAAAGGGTCTGTTCCTGTGCTATATTACTCTACGGCACTCTCCACGTGAAAGACCTGACCTGCACATCTCCTTTAAAGATTCCCCCTCTCATCTTTGGCCTTTGGTATTTTATATTTCTACCTGGGGGAAACAAATCTGACCGTCTACTCCTTGTGTGCGTCTTGTGACTTTATAACGTATTTCAGGTCTTCCCACAGTTCAGGTTTTTGCTCCAGAGAAAACAATCCATGTTTGTCTAACCTCTCCTTATACCTAATACCTGTAGTCCAGGCAGAGTTGTGGTAAAACTCTTCTGTACCTTCTCCAAAATCTCTACATCCTTCCTGTAATGGGATGTGACCAGAACATGCAATACTCTGAATGTGACCTAACCAATATTTTATAAAATTACAACCTGCCTGCCTAACTCTATACTCAAGGCCCTGTCCAATAAAGTTAAATGTCTTCATTACTATTCTATTTACTTGTTTTGCTATTTTCAGCGAGCTAGGAACTTGGAATCCAAGGTTCTGTTGAGTGTGCTGTCCTTATTGTCCCAAAATGCAACACCTGGCACAAACCCAGATTAAACTCCATCTGCAAATTTCTCTACCCATATCGAAACTGATCTACATACCATTGTATCCTTTGACAACTTTCCTCATTGTTCCCACCTCTACCAATGTTGGTGTTGGCTGCAAAGAGTCACAGTCATAGTGATACAGTGTGGAAGGCCCTTCCGCCCAACTTGCCCACACCGGCCCAACATTTCCCAGCTACAATACTCCCACCTGCCTGTATTTGGTCCATATCCCTCCAAACCTATCCTATCTATGTGCCTGTCTAATTGCTTCTTAAATGTTGGGATAGTCCCTGCCTCAACTAACTCCTTGGTAGCTTGTTTCATACACCCACCACCCTTTGAGTGAAAAAGGTTACTCCTCAGATTCCTATTAAATCTTTTCCCCTTCACCTTAAACCTATGTCCTCTGGTCATCGATTTACCTACTCTGGGCAAGAAACTGTGCATCTGCCTGAGCTATTCCTCTCATGATCTTATACATGTCTATAAGATCACCCCTCATCCTCCAGCACTTCAAGGAATAGAGTCCCAGCCTACTCAACCTCTTCCAAAAGCTCAGACCCTCTAGTCCCGGCAACATCCTCGTAAATCTTCTCTGCACCCTTTCCAGCTTGACAGCATCTTTCCTATAACACGGTACCCAGAACTGAACACAATACTTTAAATATGGCCTCACCAATGTCTTATACAACTGCCACATGACCTCCAAACGTCTATACTCAATACTCTGGCTGATGAAGGCCAATGTGCCAAAAACCTTTTTGACCACCTGATCTACCTGCAACTCGACCTTCAGAGGACTAGGCACCTACACTCCTAGAGCCTGCTCTGCAACACGACCCAGAGCCCCACCATTCACTGTGTAGGTCCTGCTCATGTTAGACTTCCCAAAATACAACACTTCACATTTTTCTGCATTAAATTCCAACAACCATTCCTCTCAGTCCATTTGGCCAATGGATCAAAAATCCTGCTGCAATTTTTCACAACCATCTTCACTTTCTGCAAAACCACCCATTTTTGTATCATCTGCAAACTTGCTAATCTTGCCATGTATGTCCTCATCCAAATAATTGAAATAGGTGACAAACAATAAAGGACACAGCACCAAACCCTGAGGCACACCACTAGCCACAGGCCTCCACTCTTACTGCTCACCGTAAACCTATGGCTGCTGATCCCAGATATTTCTGTAAAGGGGAAATGTTTTTTACTATGCACCCCATCCATGCCACTTTACATTTTGAATAGGGTTTTTTTGCAGAGGTGCTGGGGGGTGATTCATTTACTGAATTGTTGTGTATATTATATGTTATCTATGTGTACTGTGCTTAAAGGCCTGTTATACGGCTGCAAGTAAGAATTGCATTGTTTGTACATATGGCAACTAAACACTTTTGAACTCTGTCAAGAACCTTTCATAGGAAAATATTTCTCATGGTAACTAAAGAATTCCATCCCAGGTTACATGCTGGAGAATCTCCCTTTCACCCACACCAATGCAATCATGTCCTTTCTGTAGCATGGCAACTGCAACTACATATAGTATTCCAGAGTAGAACATAGAACAGTACAGTGCAGGAATTGTCCAAACAATGTTTGCACCAAACATGATGCCAAGTTAAGCTAATCTCATGTACCTATACACGATCCACATCCCTCTATTCCTTATACTTCCATGTGCCTATCAAAAAGCCTTTTAAAACATCGTTATCGCAGTGGGCAGGTGCTATAGACCTGCACGGGAAGGTAGACGCTCACGCCCACACGAGTCTCGGGCAGATGGGGCTCGTCTGCCTGGGAAGGCAGTCCATCGAAGAGAGGGAATACTCTGATTTAAGTCATGACCGAAGGGGGGCCTAATAATCGTATCTTTCTCCATCTTAACCCCCTGCCAATGCTTGGCAAGCCTTCCCAACTCTTGCCTGCACATTTCCATGAAACTGTCCCCCTCTCACCTTTTAGCTATTCCCTCTCATGTTGGACATTTCCATCCCAGGAAAAAGGTTATGACTGTCTACCCTACTATTTCCTCACAGCTCAACAAGTTGTACCAAGGCTTCCTGCTCTTATACTGTAAGCCCCAACTAAAGAACGAAAGCCTTCTTCACCATTCTATTCAACTCTGCCAGGGATCATTTGAGGTGTACAAATGGTTTGCTTGTTCCTCAAGGAGCCCTAATGCTCTATCATTCATGATATATGCCCCAATAATAATAGACCTCCCAATATGTAACTGTGGTTTGATTAAATAGTTTTCTGATCACAATGTGTCTGTAAAATGATTTAGTAAGCTCTAATTTTGAGTGATAAGTGATTTTATTTGTTTACAGAAGTGGATGATGACCCTTATGGGATAGGTCCCCCCCCCCCACCACCTCAAGAAGAAATGGGTAAGTTCAGTAAAAATCACAAATTCCATTTGGCACCTTCACCACTTTCAATCTGGTCTACAGTGTGGCTCCCTCTACATTGGGAGACCAAGAATAGACATCTTGCACCTGCATTCTGTTGCAATGGCCGTTTAGAGTATTTGACATTTCCATCCTGGGAAAAGTGTTCTGACAGTCTATGGATTTACAGTGGCTTGCAAAAGTTTTCATACCCCTTGAACTTTTCCACATTTTGTCATGTTACAACCACAAACCTAAATGTATTTTATTGGGATTTTATGTGATAGACCAACACAAAGTGGTGCATAATTGTGAAGTGGAAGCAAAATGATACATGGTTTCCAAATTTTATTACAAATAAAAAGCTGAAAAGTGTGGCGTGCAAAAGTATTCAGCCCCCCCCGGTGTCAATACTTTGTAGAACCACCTTTCGCTGCAATTACAGCTGCAACTCTTTTGGGGTATGTATCTACCAGCTTTGCACATCTAGAGACTGACATTTTTGCCCATTCTTCTTTGCAAAATAGCTCAAACTCAGTCAGATTGGATGGAGAGCGTCTGTGAACAGCAATTTTCAAGTCTTGCCAGAGATTCTCAATTGGATTTAGGCCTCAATTGGACTTTGACTGGGCCATTCTAACACATGAATATGGTTTGATCTAAACCATTCCATTGTAGCTCTGGCTGAATGTTTAGGGTCGTTGTCCTGCTGGAAGGTGAACCTCCGCCCCAGTCTCAAGTCTTTTGCAGACTCTAACAGGTTTTCTTCCAAGATTGCCCTGTATTTGGCTCCATCCATCTTCCCATCAACTCTGACCAGCTTCCCTGTCCCTGCTGAAGAAAAGCATCCCCACAGCATGACGCTGCCACCACCGTGTTTCACAGTGGGGATGGTGTGTTCAGGGTGATGTGCAGTGTTAGTTTTCCGCCACACAATGCATTTTGCATTTAGGCCAAAAACTTCAATTTTGGTGTCATCAGACCAGAGCACCTTCCTCCACATGTTTGCTGTGTCCCCCACATGGCTTGTGGCAAACTGCAAACAGGACTTCTTATGGCTTTGTTTCAACAATGGCTTTCTTCTTGCCACTCTTCCATAAAGGCCCGATTTGTGGAGTGCACGACTAATAGTTGTCCTGTGGATAGATTCTCCCACCTGAGCTGATTCTCCCTCCAGAGTTACCATGGGCCTCTTGGCTGCTTCTTTGATCAATGCTCCCCTTGCCTGACCTGTCAGTTTAGGTGGACGGTCATGTCTTGGTAGGTTTGCAGTTGTGCCATACTCTTTCCATTTTCGGATGATGGATTGAACAGTGCTCCGTGAGATGTTCAAAGCTTGGGATATTTTTTTATAACCTAACCCTGCTTTAAACTTCTCCACAACTTTATCCCTGACTTATCTGGTGTGTTCCTTGGGCTTCATGATGCTGTTTCTTCACTAATGTTCTCCAACAAACCTCTGAGGCCTTCACAGAACAGCTGTATTTATACTGAGATTAGATTACACACAAGTGGACTCTATTTACGAATTAGGTGACTTCTGGTTGCACTGGATTTTATTTAGGGGTATCAGAGTAAAGGGGGCTGAATACTTTTGCACGCCACACTTTTCAGTTTTTTATTAGTAAAAAAATTTGTAAACCAGGTATCATTTTCCTTCCACTTCACAATTACGCACCACTTTGTGTTGGTCTGTCACATAAAATCCCAATAAAATACATTTACGTTTGTGGTTGTAACGTGACAAAATGTGGAAAAGTTCAAGGGGTACGAAAACTTTTGCAAGCCACTGTATGTCTCTCATATACATGTCTCTCATATCATTTTATATACTTCTGTGTGACTCCCTCAACCTCGGCCACTCCAGAGAAAAGAATCGGTGAGAGAATACAGAGCAGCAAACCTAGTTAATCCAGGATAATATACAGGATTTTGTCAGTGGTAGAGAATCAATTGGAGATTATTCTTAGGGATAGGATTTACTCACATTTGGAAACAAATGGGACACTCAAGAAAGACAGCATGGCGTTGTCTGGGGCAAGCGATCTTACAAACCTTACTAAGTGTTTTGAAAAGGTGACAGAGGTGATTGATGAGGGTAGAACAGTGAAAATTGCCACATGGATTTTAGTAAGCCATTTGACAAGGTTCCTCATGATAAGATGAATCAGACAATTAAGAAGCATAGAATCCATGGTAATTTGGTAGTTTAGATTCAGAATTGGTTTACCCATAGAAGAGAGAGTTACTCTGGCTGGAGATCTGTAGCCAGAGGTATTCCACAGAGATCTGTGCTGGGCCTTCTGTCGTTTGTGACATATATGAAGTGGACTTTAATTAAGTCTGCAGACGACACCAAAATTGGTGGAATTGCAGACAGCGATGAAGGCTGTCATAGAATACAGCAGGATAAAGGTCTGCTACAGTTACGGGTGGAGAAATGGCAGATCGAGTTTAATCCCGACACGTGAGATCTTGCACTTTGGGAGATCAAATGTAAGGAGAAAGTTTAATGGCAGGACACTTAACATAATTGATGACTCAGTGGGAACTTGGGGTCCAAGTCCACAGCCCCTGAAAGTAGAAAGATAAATAGAGTTGTAAAGCGGCATGCAGTATGCTTGCCTTCTTCAGTCAGGGAATTGTGCGCAAGAGTCAGGAAGTCATGTTCCACCTTTATAAAACTTGGTTAGGTTGCATTTGGGATATTTTGTGCAGTTTCAGTTGTCCAATTACAAGAAGGATGTGGAGGCTTTGGAAAGGATGCAGAGGAGGTTCACTAGGATGCCACCTGGATTAGAGATTATGAATGAATGACTGAAGGAATGAATGGATAAGTTTATTGAGCAAGTATGTACACATACAAGGAATTTGCCTTGGTGCTCCGCTCGAAAGTAACAACACGACATACAGTAAACAATTAAGAATAAACCATTAAACATTAATAATAAAACATTACAGTTTAAACATGTGAATGAAATAAACTATCAGAGAAAAAGGAGGCTACAGACTTTAGGTTATTGAGTAGAGCTACTACTCGTGGAAAAAAGCTGTTTTTATGTCTGACTGTGGCAGCTTTGACAGTCCGGAGTCACCTTCCAAGGGGAAGTGTCTCAAAGCGTTTGTGGCCAGGGTGAGAGGGGTCAAAGATGATCTTACCCACTCGCTTCCTGGCCCTTGCAGTGTACAGTTCATCAATGAAGGTTGCAGCCAATAACCTTCTCTGCTGATCGGACGATTCGCTGCAGCCTCCAGGTGTCGTGCTTGGTGGCTGAGCCAAACCAGACCATGATGGAGAAGGTGAGGACAGACTCTACGATGGCCATGTAGAATTGGACCATCATTGCCTGTGGCAGATTGTGCTTCCTCTGCTGCCGCAGGAAGTACATCCTCTGTTGTGCCTTTTTGACTGTGGAGTCGATGGTAGCCCCCCATTTAAGGTCCTTGGAGATGATGGTTCCCAGGAACTTAAAATACTCCACAGATGTGACTGTGGTGTTGTTGATGGTGAGTGGGGGGAGGGGAGTGGAGATCTCCTAAAGTCTACTATCAATTCCACTGTCTTAAGAGCATTGAGCTCCAGGTTGTTGCGATGGCACCAGGACACCAGCTGTGTCACTTCCTCCCCATTCTGGATCAGTCCAATCAGGATTGTGTCGTCTGCAAACTTGAGAAGCTTGACAGAGGAGTGGAGGTGTAGTCATTGGTGTAGAGAGAGTAGAGGAGAGGGGAAAGTACGCACCCTTGTGGTGCTCCTATGCTGAGGGTTTGCGGGTCCGAGATGTGCTTTCCCAGCCTCACATGCTGCTTCCTGTCTGGCAGGAAGTTGGTGATCCACTGACAGAGGGGTTCAGGCACAGTCAACTCGGAAAGTTTGGACACAATGGTGTTGAATGCAGAGATAAAATCCACAAACAAAACCCTTGCATAGGTCCTCTGGCTGTCTTGGTGCTGGTGGATGAAGTGCAGGTCTAGGTTGGCTGCGTCATCCAATACAGCTATAAAGCTATGAAGCTATAAAGAGAGGTTGGGCAAATTTGTATTGTTTCCTCTGGAAGCTGAGGGAAGTACCCACAGTACATACAAGTACGAGAGTCATAGATATCAGAAAGGAGGACATTTCAAGTACTAAAGGGTATAATTTCAGTCAGAGGGGGAATGTTTAAAAGACATGTGTGGTTGTTTGGAATGCACTAGCAGGAACAGTGGCTGAAGCAGATATGGTAGTGGTGTAAAGAGGTTTTTAGATGGGCACATGAATACTTTTGGAATGGAAGGATATAGATCACGAGCAGGAAGAAGGGATTATGTTTGGCACAGTCTTTCCATATTTATGTTCTGAACTATGTTCTGAACTTCAGACAAGTTCTATGACAACCAGAACTGATTTGTTCGAGCAGTTGTGCATATAAACTCGGGAATCAAACTGGGATAAGAGTCAAAATTAGGGGGAAAAAACAAAAGACAAAACTGAAGGCTTTTTATCTAAATGCTTAGCGCATTTCCCCAGGTGCCATGGTGGGACCTAAACTCAAGTCTCTTGATCAATGGTTCAGAAGTGTGACAACTAGTGTGGTAATTTAACCACTACACTGCTGAACCTGAGAGGTTTAGGATATATATATATATATATATATATAACGTGGTAAATTAATTGAAAAGCTTAATTTTCTGAGCTAAATACTGAGAAGCCAACAGGGGACTCTATAACTGGAGGGTCCACTCCTAGGTTGAGGGTCAGGTTTTAAATCTTTAGAGATTAAAACAGTTTTGAATTCAAGTGGAATCAAGAGGTTGCAGATGTTAAAATGCAGACAAAGTGCAAGATCAGTAGGAATCCTTTTGAATGGCGAGTAGAGCCATATGATTTACTACTGTGCGGGCGCCTTATGCTCATATCAATGTTTTCATTAATAGCCTTTCAAACAGCTATTACACAGACCAAATTATTTTTGATGTACCCGTCTTTGCTAATTATTTAATGCATTTTCTATTAACAGCAATACAGGAAATGGAACAACGTAAGTACTGATTAAGTACACTTTTTAAATTGTTGTCTTTACCTGGATATTATAGAGTAATGTAATGTCAGTGCACTCATTTATTAAGAGCTCTGTATTTCTTTGTAAAGGATGTTTGCTGCTTGCAGTTCTGAGCATGTCCGGTATTTTAGGTGTGGCAATGAAACAGAAACAGCCTCTGTTGCATCATGTTCAACAGTAAATTGCATAATCAATCAAATATATTGGGCTTAAGACCAATAAGAAAGCAGCACCAATAGGGTCATCAATGTACAACAAGGAAGGTGAGGGACGGGGCTCATGTGCTTATGAAACATTCCAAGTATACAGTGAAAAGGCAGGCAGGGCTTGCTCCAGTGTAACTTCTACAGCATCACCTGTGGTTTGGAGGAAGTGAGTTAGTTCAATCATAGAGTCAGACATTCATTCATCACTGAAACTGACACTTAATACCATTATGTTTCATGCTGACCATCAAGTTCCAGTCCCATTTAGCCGTCACCATCTTCTCAGCAGTACTGGTTGCACCACTCTCTGCCCCTCCTCATGCATGTAAGCATGTTAAAAGCCTTGTTCACTGTCTGACGCACTACTTTCAGGGAGCCATGCACTGTACTGCCAGATCCCTCTGATCTACAATGCTCTCTAGGGGTCTAAGTCCTGTCCAGGGTTGACATACCAACGTGCAGTAACTCACATTTGTCAGAGTTAAATTCCATTTGTCACTTGCACCACTTCTAACCTGGTCTACAGTGTAGCTTCCTCTACAATGGTGAGGCCAGAATAGACATCTTGCACCTGCATTCTGTTGCCATGGCCATTTGGTGTTTCTGATTCCATATCATTTTAATTCTCATATATATATATATATATAAAACGTGGTAAATTAATTGATAAGCTTAATTTGCTGAGCTAAATACTGAGAAGCCAACATAGAAACATAGAAACATAGAAAATAGGTGCAGGAAGAGGCCATTCAGCCCTTCGAGCCAGCACCACCATTCATTGTGATCATGGCTGATCATCCGCTATCAATAACCCGTGCCTGCCTTCTCCCCATATCCCTTGACTCCACTAGCCCCTAGAGCTCTATCCAACTCTCTCTTAAATCCATCCAGTGATTTGGCCTCCACTGCCCTCTGTGGCAGGGAATTCCATAAATTCACAACTCTCTGGGTAAAAACGTTTTTTTCTCAGCTCAGTCTTAAATGACCTCCCCTTTATTCTAAGACTGTGACCCCTGGTTCTGGACTCACACAACATTGGGAACAGTTTTCCTGCATCTAGCTTGTCCAGTCCTTTTATAATTTTATATGTTTCTATAAGATCCCCTCTCATCCTTCTAAACTCCAGTGAATACAAGCCTAGTCTTTTCAATCTTTCTTCATATGACAGTCCCGCCATCCCAGGGATCAATCTCGTGAACCTACGCTGCACTGCCTGAATCACAAGGAGGTCCTTCCTCAAATTAGGAGACCAAAATTGTACACAATACTCCAGATGTGGTCTCACCAGAGCCCTATACTACTGCAGAAGAACCTCTTTACTCCTGTACTGAAATCCTCTTGTTATGAAGGCCAACATTCCATTAGTTTTCTTCACTGCCTGCTGTACCTGCACGCCAACTTTCAGTGACTGGTGTACAAGGACACCCAGGTCTCGCTGTACCTCCCCCTTACCTAACCACCCCATTGAGATAATAATCTGCCCCCTTGTTTTTGCCGCTAAAGTGGATAACCTCACATTTATTTATGTTATACTGCATCTGCCACGCATCTGCCCACTCACTCAACCTGTCCAGGTCCCCCTGCAACCTCCTAACATCCTCTTCACAGTTCACACTGCCACCCAGCTTTATGTCATCCGCAAACTTGCTAGTGTTGCTCCAAATTCCCTCTTCCAAATCATTTATATATATGGTAAACAGTCGCGGCCCCAACACCGAGCCTTGCGGCACTCCACTCGCCACTGCCTGCCATTCTGAAAAGGACCCGTTCACTCCTACGCTTTGCTTGGTCTGCCAACCAATTTTCTATCCATGTCAACACCCTACCCCCAATACCATGTACTCTAATTTTAGTCACCAGTCTCCCGTACGGGACCTTATCAAAGGCTTTCTGAAAGTCTAGATACACTATATCCACTGGCACCCCTTCATCCATTTTACTTGTCACATCCTCAAAAAATTCCACAAGATCAGTCAAGCATGATTTCCCTTTCATAAATCCATGTTGACTTGGACTAATCCTTTTACTGCTATCCAAATGCTCCATTATTACCTCTTTAATAATTGACTCCTGCATCTTTCCCACCACCAAAGTCAGGCTAACTGGTCTGTAATTCCCTGTTTTCTCTCTCGCTCCTTTCTTGAAAAGTGGGAAAACATTAGCTACCCTCCAATCCACAGGAACTGATCCTGAATCTATTGAACATTGGAAAATGATCACCAATGCGTCCACTATTTCTAGAGCCACCTCCCTGAGGACCCTGGGATGCAGACCATCAAGCCCAGGGGATTTATCATCCTTCAGTCCCATTAGCCTACCCAATACTATTTCTCGCCTAATGAAAATTTCTTTCAGTTCCTCTAACCCCCTTAGATCTTCCGTCCTCCAGTACATCTGGGAGATTGTTTGTGTTCTCCTTAGTGATGACAGATCCGAAGTGCCTATTCAATTCTTCTGCCATTGCCTTGTTAACCATAATTATTTCACCCGTGTCTGCCTTCAAGGGACCCACATTTGACTTTGCTGGGACTCTATAACAAGGGACAAGGGACTCTATAACTGGAGGGTCCACTCCTAGGTTGAGGGTCAGGTTTTAAATCTTTAGAGATTAAAACAGTTTTGAATTCAAGTGGAATCAAAAGGTTGCAGATGTTAAAATGCAGACAAAGTGTAAGATCAGTAGGAATCCTTTTGAATGGCGAGTAGAGCCATATGATTTACTACTGTGCGGGCGCCTTATGCTCATATCAATGTTTTCATTAATAGCCTTTCAAACAGCTTTTACACAGACCAAATTATTTTTGATGTACCCGTCTTTGCTAATTATTTAATGCATTTTCTATTAACAGCAATACAGGAAATGGAACAGGGTAAGTACACTTCTTAAATTGTTGTTTTTACCTGGATATTATAGAGTAATGCAATGTCAGTGCACTCATTTATTAAGAGCTCTGTATTTCTTTGTAAAGGATGTTTGCTGCTTGCAGTTCTGAGCATGTCCGGTATTTTAGGTGTGGCAATGAAACAGAAACAGCCTCTGTTGCATCATGTTCAACAGTAAATTGCATAATCAATCAAATATATTGGGCTTAAGACCAATAAGAAAGCAGCACCAATAGGGTCATCAATGTACAACAAGGAAGGTGAGGGACGGGGCTCATGTGCTTATGAAACATTCCAAGTATACAGTGAAAAGGCAGGCAGGGCTTGCTCCAGTGTAACTTCTACAGCATCACCTGTGGTTTGGAGGAAGTGAGTTAGTTCAATCATAGAGTCAGACATTCATTCATCACTGAAATTGACACTTAATACCATTATGTTTCATGCTGACCATCAAGTTCCAGTCCCATTTAGCCATCACCATCTTCTCAGCAGTGGTGGTCGCACCACTCTCTGCCCCTCCTCATGCATGTAAGCATGTTAAAAGCCTTGTTCACTGTCTGACGCACTACTTTCAGGGAGCCATGCACTGTACTGCCAGATCCCTCTGATCTACAATGCTCTCTAGGGGTCTAAGTCCTGTCCAGGGTTGACATACCAACGTGCAGTAACTCACATTTGTCAGAGTTAAATTCCATTTGTCACCTCGTCTACAGTGTGGTGAAGCCAAGAATAGACATCTTGCACCTGCATGCTGTTGCCATGGCCATTTAGTGTTTCTGATTCCATATCATTTTAATTCTCCTTCCCATTCCCAAGTCAACGTCCCAGTCTTTGGCCTTTTCCTTTGCTACTGAAGGGTTAAACGCGAATGAGAAGAACGCCATCTCATGTTCATACCTAGAGCAGTTCAGCGCGGGAATAAGAACTTTGGCCCACAATGTCTACACTGCACATGATGCTAATTTTCAACTAATCTCTTCAACGTACATGTAATTCATATCACTCCTTTCCCTACATATCCATGTGCTTGTCCAAGCACCTCTTAAAGATCATCATTGTATCTGCCTTCACCACCACCTGGTAGCGGGTTCCAGGGACCCACAACTCTCCGTGTTAAAAAACTTGCCATGCACATCTTCTTTAAGCTTTTCCCTTCCCACCTTGAAGCCACACCATCTAGCTTTTGACATTTCCATCCTGGGAAAAGTCCTCTGACAGTCTACGGTATTTATTTATCTCATAATTTTATATACTTCTGTGTGATTCCCTCAACTTCGGGCGCTCCAGAGAAAACAATACAAGTGAGAGGCATGATAAGGTCCTGAGCCTTTTTCCCCAGTGTTGGAATGTTCAATGCTAAAGGGCATGGCTGTGAGGCCAGGAAGAAAATGTTTAAAGGAGATGTGCAGATTGAAATCGTCACCTATCCATGATCTCTTTTTTGCTTTTCCAACAGCCTCTTAAATGCCACTAGTGGCATTTAAGAGGCTGTTGGAAAAGCAAAAAAGAGATCATGGATAGGTGACGATTTCAATCGGGACCCTTCTTCAGATAGGTACATGGATATGCAGGGAATGGAGGGATATGACCACATCCAAGCACGAGGGATTGGTTTCATTTGGCATAAAGTTCGACACAGACATGTTGCGCTAAAGGGCCTGTTCCTGTCCTGAACTTTCGATGGGCAATATTTAAGATCCTCCCCCTGTGTCCTGCCATTATTTATAAGATATGCTCTGCCCTACAATGTAATCGTTGTTAAATGACCCATGGATTACTCACAGTACACATGACTTACTTCTTATGCTATTTTAACTGATACCAGGTCTTATTTTTAAGCATCATAGTCAGATGTTTACTACTATACTGATATAATGCGTTACTGACATAGGGGAAAAGGGGAGGGAAGATAATGTATGGGGGGGAAAAAACAACAATTGCAAGTCTCTTAACACATATTCCAAGCTTGAAAATACCTGACTTCCTTCATTATTGCTGGACGAATATGATGAAACTCTTTTACTAACAAATGCTTTGCTGAAACCCATATATACAATGTCTATACTGTGTCTATATGTCTCTATACATTCTGGCTGGCAGGTTTGCTAGTACTACATGGGTAAGTTGAAACTAAATAGTCGGGTGGTGAGGTCAACAATGTGGAAGCGTATGTGTGTCAACAGGATAGAGTGCAGGAAAGTTCACGTTTAAACTAACATGGTAGGGGGATGGGAACCAATACAAGGAAACGGGCTGTAAAATGAGGACAGAAGCAAAAGGTAGAAGGGAAAAAGGACAAACAAACCTGAAAGCTTTGTGCCTTAATGCGAGGAGCATTCGTAACAAGGTGGATGAATTGTATGCGCAGTTAGTAGCTAAGGGATATGTTATAGTTGGGATTACGGAGACATGGCTCCAGGATGACCAAGGCTGGGAGCTCAATATGCAAGGGTGTTCAATATTCAAGAAGGATAGACTGAAAGGAGATGGAGGTGGGTTGGCATTGCTGGTTAAAGAGGAGATTCATGCAATAGTAAAGGTCCTGTCCTTCTAACGCGACCTTTCAGCGACTGTCTTCGACCTTCAAGCTCGAGGGCACTCGCCTGGAAAACCTCGAGCTGGATCGACTGTCTGAACACACACACACACGCACGCACACACACACGCACGCACACACACACACACACACACACACACACACACACACACACACACACACACACACACACACACACACACACACACACACACACACACACACATTGCAGAGGCGGGAGCCAGGGAAAGCGGGGGAGCGCTGTCTGAAATTCACACCCACGATGAACAAGAAGGTAAAAGACGGCTGGCATAGTTACAGTAAGTCTTTTAGAGTGCGCGGAGAGGGGGGAGGAGGGGGGGAGGAGAAGGGGAGAGAAGAGAGAAGGGGGAGAAGGGGAAGAGACTGGAGTGGAGACATTTTTAGACAATGAATCCAAGTCTCCAAATCTGAGGAAGGACATTATTGCCATAGAGGGAGTGCAGAGAAGGTTCACCAGACTGATTCCTGGGATGTCAGGACTGTCTTACGAACAAAGACTGCATAGACTCAGTTTATACTCTCTAGAATTTAGGAGATTGAGAGGCGATCTTATAGAAACTTACAAAATTCTTAAGGGATTGGACAGGCTAGATGCAGGAAAATTGTTCCCGATGTTGGGGAGGTCCAGGACAAGGGGTCACAGCTTAAGGATAAGGGGGAAATCCTTTAGGACCGAGATGAGAAGGAATTTTTTCACACAGAGAGTGGTGGGTCTCTGGAACTCTCTGCCACAGAGGGTAGTTGAGGCCAGTTCATTGGCTATATTTAAGAGGGAGTTAGATGTGGCCCTTGTGGCTAAGGGGATCAGAGGGTATGGAGAGAAGGCAGGTACGGGATACTGAGTTGGATGATCAGCCATGATCATATTGAATGGCGGTGCAGGCTCGAAGGGCCGAATGGCCTACTCCTGCACCTAATTTCTATGTTTCTATGTTTAAGAAGCCAGACAACTTTTAATAAAGCTTAGCGGGCATTTAACATTACCAGTTGGCTTACATTCCTTTTTTTCCTTTCGATTACCTTTGATTGCTTTCGATTTCCTACAATAACATGCCGACCTACTACGACCTACCTCAACTAAACCTACGAGTCAAAAAATATCGATTTCTTCCATGGCGACCTTTTATTGTTCGCGGTCATTTTTCAGCTTGCTGAAAATAAAGCCGCAACCTAAGTGAGGCCTCGAGAACGCGGGGACTACTCTCGAGCATGAAGGAGAGTTGCAAAGACCACCTAGGACCTCGTGTCGACCATGCTGCGAGTATGAGTCGAGGGCAGATTCTTCTAAACTCGCCAATTAGGTCGCCGCAGTGGGACAGGCCCTTTCGGAGAGACATTAGCTTGGATGCTGTATGGGTAGAACTGCGAAATAGGGTAGAAAACGCTTGCTGGAGTTGTATACAGATCACCAAACAGCAGTAGGAAGGTTGGGGATAGCATCAAGCGGGAAATTAGGGATGCGTGCAGCAAAGGTACAGCTAGGGTGTCTTTAATCTACATATAGATTGGGCCAATCAAATTGGTAACAGCGGTGAGGAGGAGGACTTCCTGGAGTGTATGCGGGATAGTTTTCTAAGGCAATATGTAGAAGAAACGACTATAAGGCAGGCCATCCTAGACTGGGTATTGTGTAATGAAGATTAGTTAGCAATCTTGGTGTCCAAAGCCCCTTGGGCAACAGTGACCATAATATGGTGGAAATCTGCATTAAGATGGAGTATGGCACGCTTAATTCAGAGACTAGGGTCCTGAACTTAAAGAAAGGAGACTTTGATGATATGAGACGGGAATTGGGTAGGATAGACCGGCAAATTATACTTAAAGGGTTGACGGTGGAGATGCATTGGCAAAGATTTAAAGGTCGCATGGATGAACTCCGAAAATTGTTCATCCCTGTCTGGCGAAAAAATGAAACAGGGAAGGCGTGTTTTATTTTTATCAGCTCAACCGTAGCTAAGGAGGGAAATTAAGGATAGCGTTAAATCCAAGGAAGAGGCGTATAAATAGGCCAGGGGAAGCAGCAAACTGCAGGCTGGGAGAAATTTAGAATTCAGCAGAGGTGGACGAAGGGGTTAATTAAGAGAGGGGGGAGAGCATGAAAGAAAGCTTGCTGGGAATATAAAAACTGACTATAAAAGCTTCTTTAGATATGTGAAAAGGAAAAGATTAGCTAATACAAATGTAGGTTCCTTGCAGTTAGAGACAGGTTAATTTACAATGGGAAACAAAGAAATGCAGATTAGTTAAACAAGTACTTTGGTTCTGTCTTCACTAAAGAAGACACAACAATCTCACAGAAATATACGAGGGGACCGAGGATCTGGTGGGCGGGAGGAACTGAAGGGAATCACCCGTTGGTCATGAAATGGTGTTAGGTAAACTGTTGGGACTGAAGGCAGATAAATCCCCCGAGCCTGATGGTCTGCATACCAGAGTACTCAAGGAGGTGGCTGTAGAAATCGTAGATGCATTGGTAATCTTATTTCAATGTTCTACAGACTCTAGATCAGTTCCTATGGACTGGAGGGTAGCTAATGTAACACCACTTTTTAAGAAAGGGGAGAGAGAGAAAACGGGGAATTATAGACCAGTTAGCCTGACATCGGTTGTAGGGAAGATGCTTGAGTCGATTATTGTAATAGCGCATTTTGAAAGCAGTGACTGGATCGGTCAAAGTCAGCATGGATATATGAAGGGGAAATCATGCTTGACTAATCTTCTGGAATTTTTTGAGGATGTAACAAGTAGAATGGATGAGGGCAAGCCAGTGGATGTGGTGTATCTGGACTTTCAAAAAGCTTTTGATAAGGTCCTATACAAGAGATTAGAGTGCAAAATTAGAGCACATGGCATTGGGGATAGGGTATTAACATATAGTGAAATGGTTGGCAGACAGGAAGCGAAGAGTAGGAATTCATGGATTCTTTTCAGGACGGCAGGCAGTGACTAGTGGGGTGCAATATATATTAACGATTTAAACGAGGGAATTAAATGTAACATCTCCAATTTTGCGTATGACACAAAGCTAGGCGGCAGTGTGACCTGCGAGGAGGATGCTATGAGGCTGCAGGGTGACTTGGATAGGTTGGGCGAGTGGGCAGATGCATGGCAGATGCAGTGTAATGTGGATAAATGTGAGGTTATCCACTTTGGTGGCAAGAACAGGAAGGCAGATTATTATCAGAATGGTGTCAAATTAGGAAAAAGGAGAGGTGCAATGAGACCTGGGTTTCCTTGTACACCAGTCACTGAAAGTAAGCATGCAAGTACAGCAGGCAGTGAAGAAAGCTAATGGCATGCTGGCTTCATCGCGAGAGGTTTTGAGTTTAGGAGCAAGGAGGTCCTACTGCAGTTGTACAGGGCCCTGGTGAGATCGAACCTGGAGTATTGTGTGCAGTTTTGGTCTCCTAATTTGAGGAAGGACGTTCTTGATATTGGGGGAGTGCAGTGTAGGTTCACCAGGTTAATTCCTGGGATAGTGGGATTGCAATATGATGAAAGAATGGGTCAACTGGGTTTGTATACACTGGAATTTAGGATGAGAGGGGACCTTGTAGAAACATAAAATTCTTAAAGGATTGGACAGGGTAGTTGCAGGAAAAATGTTCCCGATGTTGGGGGAGTCCAGAACCAGCGGTCACAATTTAAGAATAACGGGTGGGCCATTTAGGACTGAGATGAGGAAGCACTTTTTCACCCAGAGAGTTGTAAATCTATGGGATTTTCTGCCACAGAAGGCAAGTGGAAGCCAATCCACTAGATGTTTTCAAGAGAGAGTTAATGGCCTGTCCCACTTGGGCGTCATTTGCATGTCACGCAGATGGCAGGCGAAGATTTTGTACACCCCAAAATCCTGGGGCGTACAAAACAGCGCGCAACCGCACGTCAGTGCCTACGTCACCACGCACCATGCGCACGTAATAAGTATCGTGAAGTATAGATGATGTCACGTAAATTACGCGCAAATGGCGCCTAAGTGGGACAAACACTTTAGGTTTAGCTCTTACGACTAAAGGAATCTAGGGATATGGGAAAAAAGCAGGAACGGGGTACTGATATTGGATGATCAGCCATCATCATATTGAATGGTGGTGCTGGCTCGAAGGGCCGAATAGCCAACTCTTGCACCTATTCTCTAAGTTACTATGTTTCTATACAATGTTTATAATTAAGGGACAGAAGTTTTGGGGTAACATGAGGGCGAACTTCTTTACTCAGAGAGTGGTGGCTGTGTGGAATGATCTTCCAGCAGAAGTGGTGGAGGCAGGATCGATTTTAACATTTAAAAGTAAAGTGGATAGGTATTTGGACGGGAAGGGAATGAGTGCAGGTAGATGGGACTAGGGGAAAATAAATGTTCGGCACGGACTGGAAGGACCGAGAAGGCCTGTTTCCGTGCTGTAATTGTTATATGGTTATATGGTTATAATGTCTATACTAACAATGTACACAACAGCTCGGCTCTCCAACATTTTTGGTCACATCATCAAAAAAACTCAGTCAGATTTGTGAAACACGGCCTCCCAAGTACAAAACAACGTGGGTTATCCGTAATCAGACCTTGTCCATCTAAATGCATGTGTCACCTATCCCTCAGAATACTCTCTCGTAACTGTCTGACCACCGATGTTAGGCTCACTGGCCTGTAGTTCCCAGGATTTTCCCTGCAGCCGTTCTTGAATAGAGGCACAACCTTTGACACCCTCCAGTCTTCTGGCATCTCACCAGTATTTAATGACGACTCATAAATCTCAGTCAAGGCACTTATAACTTTCCTCTAGCTTCCCGCAATGTCCTCAGACCCGGGAGATTCATCTTCTTTCAAATGTTGGCCTGACCAACTAAATTCCTCCAATAGTTTGTTGTGTGCTCTGGGTTCCAGCATCTGCATTATCTCATGTCTTCTATTGATTGGGTTGCTGATTATTGTGACAATGGCAGAGAGGAGTTAGCTAATGTGAATTTCCTGTAGCTTTCCACCTCGTGATTGATTTAATTAATGTTGTTTGGCTGATATATTTTTTTTGCATGCAGTTTTGCCAAAAGTGCGATTATTTTTTGTTAATAGCTACAGGCGTCGTCAGGCAAACACCCGAAGAGCGTGAAATAGAAGAAAGAGAAAAGGATAAAGAGGATTTGGCAGACATGGATCAGAAGATTTTTAGTTCGGACTTCAATTACAGAGAGATGTGCAGGGTTCAGAGAAATAGTCGCGATGAAATTGCAGAGTTAAGGGACAAGTTATCAAACACATTACTGTTACCAGAAGAGGAAGAAGAAATTCGAAAAGACATACAAAGACTAGAGAGCAAAATAAGAGTAGCACATAGGAAACAGCAGGAGTTTTTTAAACTAAAAGGAGAATTCGTGAAAGCGAAGAAGGAATTAGAGAAAACTCAACATACTCGTAAGTTATGAATGTTAAAATATGCTTTAGGTTCACTTGAACCTTCTTTTGTAAATGAGAATATTTCTTCTTGCTGACGGCCTGCCCCGCTTATGTGTCTTTGGCACGCAAATTACGCGACCTTGTGGTCGCGTTGAGCTGAGACGGTCGAGCGAAGGTCGGGCACAATTTCATGCTTTACGCTCAGCATCTGGAGCGCGTGAAGTCATTTGAAGATGGACACAAAGCTGGAGTAACTCACCGGGACCGGCAGCATCTCTGGAGAGAAACAATGGGTGACGTTTCGTGTCGAGACTCTTCTTCAGTCTGAAAAGAAGGGTCTTGACCCGAAACGTCACCCATTGCTTCTCTCCAGAGATGCTGCCGGATAGACAGCCTGAGCCTTTTTCCCAGGGTTGAAGCTATCAAAAGGTCATAACTTTCAGGTGAGAGCGGAGTTTTAAAGGCGATGTGGAGGACTAGGTTTATCCACAGAGTGGCAGGTGCCAGGCATGGGGGTGGTAGTAAATACAACAGCATCATTTGAGAAGCTTTCAGATACTTCCACATTATGCGTGCTAATGCAGAGAAAATGGCTGTGGATCAATTTCTGCCTCAACACAAGATTAATAACTGAAGCTGTAGACAGCTTGCTGATTATCAAAATATTTCATTTTTTTGAAGGGTGCATGCCAATATTGATGTGAATAAAAAAAAGTTTCAACCTTGCGTATGTTTTTTGCTATTATTTGATGTTTAATTTACCCTGATGCTGAGGTAACTTTCATTATCCATTTGTTGGCAGGCCGACTCGAGAAGGCTTATGTGCATCCTATATTTTACGCATCCCAAGTGATGTCACTTGATGAGCAGAGTAAGTGTTTGATTGTCAGCCAACGTATTTAAGTTTGTAGTACACCTACTCTGAACAGCATGGGAACTGGCCCGTCCACCCATAATGTTTGCGCTAAACATGATGCTAAGTCATCTAATTTGCCTGTATTTGCCTGTAATTTGCCATATCCCTCCATTCCCAGCACGTTCACATGCCTATCTAAAAGCATCATATTCATATTCAATTCCTCACCTGTGAAGCCAAGTGTTCCATACTTGCATACTATACTACATAAGTAGAGCCAGGATGTTAAGACACTAAAAACTCTGAAATAGGCAGGCAAAAAGGCATAATAAAATTACAAAAAAGGCACACAAAAGGCATTTATTGACAAAAAAAGGCATTTAATTCCACCACCAAAATATGGTTACAAATGATAATATAAAGGTATTATATATTAAATGACCAAAGTTGCCTTGTTGCACATAATTACTAGCATTTTGTTTCAAATTATCTGGTGTTAAACTATGCCGTCTGCCAGACAGAATATGCTTCAGTTGTGAAAAACATCTTTCTACCTCAGCTGAGGTCACTGGTGCATACCTGAAACAAGCTAGAGACTCAATATTCATGTCAATATCTTGTGCATTACAACTACCTTTGAGAACTTTAGCTATGGTTTATATTTCTTCAAGATCTTTGTTAGCTAAAATCACTCTCTCACATATTCCTTGTATGTCTTTACCTACATCGCCAGCAACTTTACGAATATCATCAGTTACTTTGTTGAATACCTGTAAATTATTCATTAATGTTTCGCTACATTTCTCAAAGGAAAGGATAGCTTGTGGGAAGTTTGCAAAGTTGGAAGCAATAAACACAAGACTTGTTCTGCATGATTTAATTGACAATCCTGACTGCAGCAGATTCTTCTTTTTCTTCAAAACAGTAGCCGATTTCTTTTATCTTTTCAAAATTTACAGCCTGGTAGAGTACAGCAGAGAGCCATGTACCCCACCGCAATGGCACCCGAGATTCCACTACCCCCATAGTCAAAATGGGCTGAGGGGGTAGTGGAATCTCGGGTGCCATTTACTTGAACAACTGCACATTTGACGGTGCTTTGAGGAAGATTTTCTTGACATTGGAAACTAGGCGATCGACATTTGGAAACATGCTACGTATGTGCTTGGCAATTCTATGAAGTCCTTGAGCTGAGCATGTCAAATGCAACATTTTGTGGAATAAACAGAAGAACATTCTTGTGTTTTATACCTTCTGGCCAAAGTACAGCAAGTGAAGATGTAAACAACTGAGCAACTGAGCTGTTTGACTCCTCCAGTAATTCCGATGCCAACAAATACTCCTTTGATGGTTGACCTGCCTCCAGTATACCGATACCACAGCATTGGTTGTCACGTCTATTGAGATCCATATTTTGATGCATGCAATTTCATCTCTAATTTTCCGGACAACAATGTTAAAGTTGCTGTCAACATAATTTTTCCGTAAGGATGACTTCCTTGGTATATGTTCCTCTGTGTATTTCTCTAAAAAAATCTCTGAGAGGTTTATTTTCCAATTTCCACAGTGGAATTCCAGCATCAATGAATGCCTTGCACAGATCACTCAAACTCAGATTTGAGACTGGAGCCAGCAGTAAACGTAGTGAGGAGACAAGCTTGGGTATTTCACTTGGGTAGTCTACACCCCAGCAGTATGCACATTTACTTCTCTAATTTTAGATAGCCCTTCTCCCTGCTCCCCCTACCCTTCCAGTTCTACTTATAGTCCTGTCTCCGCCTCTTCCTTTCTTTTTCCCGCTCCCCCCACATCAGTCTGAAGAAGGGTCTCGACCCAAAAGGTCGTCTATTCCTTCTCTCCATAGATGCTGCCTCACCCGCTGAGTTTCTCCAGCATTTTTTGTCTTCGTTCGATTTTTCCAGCATCTGCAGTTCTTTCTTAAATGGATCTTGGAGAAGACTGAACCAGCGGGCAGCGGCACGAACGAATGAATGACCAATGGTGTCGTCCCCAGTTTGGCCACCGTGGTGGAAGTTTTCTTGTAAGTTATACGATGTTAACACATTAATAATAACATTAATATTAATGTGTTAACATAGAAAACATTGTAATCATGGTACAACTAGACAAAATAGCACGACCATTCAGCAAAATGGCAAACAAAGGCTGATTTAGGCTCTCGATCATGAAAAAGGCATTATCCTGGTGAAATCATCATAAAAGGCATGAAAAGGCATTCATGGCATTTTTGGCAAAATCCTGGCAAAACCCTATACTATACTACTATTGTGTTACCACTTTCAAGGAGCTCTGGTCTTGGAACTATATCCTCTCTCCTCACATTCAACCTCTCAAAGTGCATCAACCTACACTTGGGTTGATGCACTCTCCTCCATTGCCAGAGTGAGGTCATACACAAACTGAAAGAACAGCAACTCATATTCCACTTGGGTGGCTTACACGCCAATGGTATGAACAATTTTAGAGAAACTAACCAACCTCTCCTCACCTTCTTTCCCCCTCCCATTCCCCCCCACTCCCGTCCCCCGCCCCCTGTACCCTAGCTGGACTCACACCTATTTATCCCCCCCATCTCCCCCTCCACCTCCACTCTTTTGTCTGGTTCGCAACTCTTCAATCATTATCTTACACCTTTTGCCTTTTCATCCCTGGCCTTTGTCATCTGCCTATCAAAAACCCCTCTCACCTGTATCCACCTATTACTTGTCGTGATTTGTCCTACCTCTCCTCCCTTCCCGCTTTCTCCACCACCCCCCACTACCAACCCAGACGTCACCTATCCATGTTCTCCAGTGTTGCTGCCTGACCCGTTAAGTTACTCCAGCACTTTGTGTCTTTTTTTGTAATCCAGCATCTGCAGTTATTGTTTCTGCTTCTTCCCATTGACTCCATCTATTCCATTCTGCCAAGCAAAAACAGCTAACATAATCAATGCTCCCATCAAGCAGACAATACAAATAATTGAAAACATGTATTGCCAGGTTTGGGAACAGCTTTTTTCCTGCTTCTTCTTCTTGCGTATGGCGTACACAGCCTAAAGTTGTAGGACAACTTGTTCCATTTGATCTTATTTGATTGTGCACACCAGGTTGATTGCATTTGTCAAAACAGGGAGGACCACGTGAAGATTGCAATCTCCCACCTCTTTTTTCCTTTGGGAGGTTGAATGTAAGGAGAGAGTATATAGTTTGGGTTCCAAGACCAGAGCTCCTTGAAAGCTATTGGGTGTGGTCCTGATCTCCTAAACTACCACATTACAACCCCTGTACTGTTACACTATAACATCGTAGAACTTTATTCTGCACACTAGTTAGTTGTCTTTTTGAGTTACTGTTGTGCTTCGGTATAACTTGATTGGACCATATATGGTATAATTTGACTGGATAGCATGCCAAATAAAGATCTGTACTGTTTCATTACAATAATAAGCCATTATCATATCCCTCTGTACCATATCCCTCTGTTCTTAAATTGCATTGCTTGGTTGTGAAGAATAGTATCCTGTCTGTTGAGTGAGATATCTTAATCAACTTATATCAGCATTCTAAGGTCCCTCTACATTTCTTTATTTACTGGACATAGGGCGTAAGTTGAATCAGGAGTTAAAATTTGCATGTAGTAAATGCTGTGGTTGTTATGGGAGATTTCAACATGCAGGTAGACTGGGAAAATCAGGTTGGTACTGGACCCCAAGAAAGGGACTTTGTAGAGTGTCTTTGTGATGGATTTTTTGAACAGCTTGTATTGGAGCCTACCAGGGAGAAGGCAATTCTGGATTTAGTATTATGTAATGAACCAGATTTGATAAAGGACCTCGGGGTTAATTAGCCATATGGCAGTGACCATAACATGGTCAGGGTTAATCTACAATTGGAGGGGGAGAAGAGTAGATCAGAGGCGTCAGTGTTGCAGTTTGAATAAAGGGGGCTATGAGGGAGGAGCTGGCCAAAGTTGACTGAAAGATACACTAGCAGGGATGACAGTGGAACATAAATGGTAGATGTTTCTAGGAATAATACAGAAGGTGCAGGATCAGTTCATTCCTAGGAGGAAGAAAGATTCCAAGGGGAGAAAGGGACGGCCATGGACGTCAGGGACAGTCTAAAAATTAAAGCGAAGAAGTACAACATAGCAAAGATGAGTGGGGGAAGCAAGAGGATTGGGCAATGTTTAAAGAACAACAGAAGATAACCAAAAAAACAATACAGGGAGAAAAGATGAGGTACGAAGGTAAGCTAGCCAAGAAATAAAGAAGGATAGTAAAAGCTTCTTTAGGTATGTGAAGAGAAAAAAATTAGTTAAGACCAAAGTTGGACCCTTGAAGACCGAAAAAGGTGAATTTATTATGAGGAACAAAGAAATGGCAGATGAGTTGAACAGGTACTTTGGCTCTGTCTTCACTGAGGAGGACACAAACAATCTTCCTGATATAGTAGTGGCCAGAGGATCTGGGTGACAGAGGAACTGAAGAGGAAGTAACATTGGCAAATTTGCAGATGACAAAAAGCTGGGTGGCAATGTGAACTGTGAGGAGGATGCAATGAGAATGCAGGGTGACTTGGACAGGTTGGGGGAGTGGGCAGATGCATGGCAGATTAAGTTTAATGCGGATAAATGTGAGGTTATCCACTTTGGTAGCAAAAACAGGAAAGCGGATTACTATCTAAATGGTGTCAAGTTGGGAAAAGGGGAAGTAAAATGGGATCGGGGGTCCTTATACAGATCATCAGTCTATGAAAGTAAGCATGCAGGTAGGCAGAGAAGAAAGCGAATGGCATGTTGGCCTTTATAACAAGAGGAGTTGAGTATAGGAGCAAAGTTGTACAGAGCCCTAGTGAGACCACACCCTGGAGTATTGTGTGCAGTTCTGGTCCCCAAATTTCAGGAAGGACATTCTTGCCATTGAGGGAGTGCTGCGTAGGTTTACAAGGTTAATTCCCGGGATGGCGGGACTGTCTTATGCTGAGAGAATGGAGCAGCTGGGTTTGTACACTTTGGGGTTCAGAAGGATGAGAGGGGATCTCATTCAAAACATGTAAGATTGTTAAGGGTTTGGACACGCTAGAGGCAGGAAACATGTTCCCGATGTTGGGGGAGTCCAGAACCAGGGGCCACAGTTTAAGAATAAGGAGTAAGCCATTTAGAACGGAGACGAGGAAACACTTTTTCTCACAGAGAGTGGTGAGTCTGTGGAATTCTCTGCCTCGGCGGTGGAGGTAGGTTGTCTGGATGCTTTCAAGAGAGAGCTAGATAAGGCTCTTAAAAATAGCGGGGTCAGGGGATATGGGGAGAAGGCAGGAACGGGGTACTGATTGGGGATGATCAGCCATGATCACATTGATTGGCGGTGCTGGCTCGAAGGGCCAAATGGCCTACTCCTGCACCTATTGTCTATTGTCATTGTATTCTTGAGCATGTTGATACTATGCTTCTACATTGTCTCACACTTCTCCTGATAGAACCCCAATTGCCAATTTTCTACACAGGTGACCAACGCATCCATAGCTTCCTCCAATGTACAGATTTATTTCTCAAAATGAACCACATGAATCTTTATTTTACAATCTGCAAATCTAGTGAGTGGGTGATCAATGGTCAGCATGGGCTTGATGGGCCGACAGATAATCCCATTTAATAAATTAATCAAAATACTTAAAGCCCTGTCCCACGGTGCGAGTCCATTCAGTAGCTCTCCCGAGTTAAAAAAAAATCAAACTCGTGGTAAGCATGGAGAATGAACATAGCGAGTACGTCGGAGCTCGGGGACGTCTCTTAGCGCTAACGGCAGGTACTCGGGAAGACTCGCTAACGGCAGGTAAGCACGGGAAGACTCATGAAGATGTTTCAACACATTGAAAAATGTCCACGAGAGCCCCGAGTACCGACGAGTGGCCATTACCATAAATCTCCGTGTTCGAATCAGGGCAAACTCGGGAGAGCTCTTGGAATGAACTCGCACCGTGGGACTGACCACTGAAAGAACTCACAGCTGAAAGGATTGACCGTTGTGCTCTGTTAAACACGACTGGGAACAACTTTCCAATCAAATTAACAAATACCTTTTAATTCCAGCCACTGACCCACTTTTACTCCTATTCGCCACTTTCTCAAATGTTATTACTATCCATGTAAATCAGTTATGCTTCATTAACATAGACACATAGAAACATAGAAAAATAGGTGCAGGAGTAGGCCATTCGGCCCTTCGGGCCTGCACCGCCATTCAATTCATCTCGGTCCTAAAGGAATTCCCCCTTATCCTTAGACTGTGACCCCTTGTTCTGGACTCCCCCAACATCGGGAACAATCTTCCAGCATCTAGCTTGTCCAACCCCTTAAGAATTTTGTAATCCCCCCTTAATCTTCTAAATTCCAGCAAAGATTTAACAAACCCATCTTGTTATTTCCTCAAACATTTCTACTCATCAGATGGCCCCAGTCCTGTTGATGAGCAACTAGCTTGGCTGGAGGTGCCATTATGCCCAGATCTTCCCCTTGTTGACCCAATTTCACATCCATGTTCAGTGTACGGTGCAGGTTACAGCTATGTATTGATTAACAAATAATTTAGATACGTGGACAATTACATTTATTTCTTGGAGTCATTCTCTTCTATCATCATCATCATGGTATCTTGTTGAAGTACAACCAGCTTTGCCTGAATGCCTCCCACTTTCTCTGGGGCCTGCTGAAGAGACTTACAAGAGGTGGCACAAATTAATAGGATGCTGTTGGTAGGAATAACCCAGGTACACTGTAATGATAAAGTGAACATATTTAAAAAATATTTTTAAACATCTTTTTTTTATTGTTTTCCAGATGAATTACGTAAATTACGGGAGGTTAGTACGAGCTACTATCCAACCTATCATGGTCCTGCAGTTATGGATCCATATACAATGCCGGAAAGAGGTAATTAGTAAAATAATTAAATGACATGACAACTCACTGGATTATTAACAGAGAGGGGTCTGATGGACAAGTATCAGTTCATTATTTCATTTCAAAGACTGAATAGGTGAAATCTGGGATTTGAAAGTGTGGACGAGCCATAATCTCAGGGATTCATGATTAACTGGCATGCAATCCAATCACTGGGACATCTTAGGTTGCACAGGTGGCTGAAATACGTAAGCCCAAGATCTACAAGGCACAACATTGCAGATCAAGAGAATGAACTAATTTCTGTAGCATCTAAAGATGTGGAACGTGGGTTTTCTTTTTGAGGGACATCGGTGCCCATTCTGAAACACCAAGGACATTTATGGATTTGAATGGGTTCCGTCTGAACACCCAGCATGCAGTAAAACAGGCAGGCAGCATTGGCATTAATCTAAACAAGGGGGAACTGGAGAGAGGGTTCTATGAGAAATGTAAGCAGCCTAGATTTAATGGAGGACAAGAGAGTGAAAAGAGGTACAGAACTGGATAACAAAAACTGAACACAAAATAACAATTTGGAAGGTAAAGACAAACTATGGGATTAAATGTATTTCCAATCAGAAAGAATACAGTAGTACAATATTTTAAAGTTACATTTAAAAAAATGAAGGTCAGATGGGAATAAGGTCATTAACGAACAGACAAGTCAAGTCAAGAGTCAAGATAGTTTATTCTCATGTGTCCCAGATACGACAATGAAATTCTTGCGTTGCTTCAGCACAACACAATATTGTAGGCATGAATACAGAACATATCAGGGTGTCCATATACCATTATATGAATATAGTTGAGTTTAATAGCCTGATGGCTCTGGGGAAGTAGCTATTCCTGAACCTGGACGTTGCAATCTTCAAGCTCCTGTACCTTCTACCTGAAGGTAGCGGGGAGATGAGTGTGTGGCCAGGATGGTGTGGGTCCTTGATGATGCTGCCAGCCTTTTTGAGGCAGCTACTGCGGTAGATCCAAAGCATTGAAGGAACAGGGAGACAGTGGAAATATTAAATGTTTCCATGATATGTATCAAGCAGATTGAAGCAAGTGGACATGACAGTAAATGGTGACATGGAAGACATGCCTTGAAAAGGGGGACATACCAGATAAAATATCTGTCACAGCCTGTAGTGCTGCTGCTTCACAGCTGTAACTACCCGTGTTTGATTCCAACTTCCAATGATGGCTGTATAGAGTTTGTACATCTCGCTGTGTTCAATGGTTGGCCAAGTGCATTGTCTTGTATCATATAACATTTTGTTTATGCTTATATTTTCAAATTTTGTTTCTTGAACAGCTCCACATTACGAGTGTGATTCGCCTGTCGCGCACCACGTTGAAACACCATGTAAGTCATTGCAATAGTTACTATTACAGACTCAAGGTCCAGATAAAAGACAAGACATTACATGGAATAAATTGCTGACAAAAGCACAATAAATGACATACAAAACCACAATATATGGTTTAAGATCAACGAATAAAAAAATCAGTGTCCTACAACAAAGCAACTATACCAATGTCTGTACAGCTGGGATTAATAGCGTGTAGTGCAATAGAAAGGTTTCTTTACCAAAAGAGGTTTAAGCTTTCTTTTGAAATTAAGTAACATTTAGATTTAATCTCCCTATTCTCTCCAAGGACACTGAATTTATAAATGAGCGAGTTAATTTATGGCATGTTGCAGGCAGGTTATCCTGTAGTCCAATAGCTCCAAATAGTTACAATTTGCTGGTTGCACTGTTTTTACAGTTCTAAATAAGAATATTGTGCATTCAGATCTGTGGTGCAACATGTAGAGTCCTGGCTGGTTTAGCAAAATGTCTAAAACCAGATGGTGCCAGAGTGGTAACATTTCACCTGAAGCTCGCCTTAAAACAGTTAAAACAGTTTCTAATGATCGCTTTTCCTTACTGTCTATCTGTTCCAGCACTGAGAAAGTCATTACTTCCAGCACTGAAAGCCTCCTGTCAATCACTGCTATTTCAAAGGAACTATTGATATTTGTTACACCTACGATACCGGCATTGCCTGGGTACTAACATTTAATCACTCGCAAACAAGATTGAAGATTCACAGAGTTAGAGCAAAGCTGCTGTTTCAGGGCTTGCTGTGTCCTTTATTCCACTGAAACAGACCTCACCCCTGACACTTGACCCTACAACACAACGCAAGGGTTTCTCCATTTATTGCATGGCCTCTACGGAATCTTCAGCAAGGGGAAAGATGGCAGCATCTGCTTTTTGGTCAAGGCTTGAGACGATCTCAACTTCATTCTGCTCCTCTGGCCTGGTAAACCTGTCCATAAAATGTTATTCCCATTTATCTGTAAAGGGAATTCACCTCTACCATCTAATTGATGATCTAACCATCTAGCACCAAATCCAAGATATAACACCCTCAAGCCAACAAAACCTGATGCTCTGTTCTTCATTGCTGGTAACTTCAACAAATATAAATTCGGAAAAGTACTCCCAAAATCCCAACAACATGTTTCCTCCTCCATGTAGGTATGAACACTCTTGATCACTGCTACACCACCAACAAATATGTCTATTGCTACATCCAAGCCAAATCTGTCTCTTGCTTCACCTTGGTCAGTCAGATCGTGTGTTAATGCTTCTCTTGACGGCTTACAGACTGAGACTTAAAAGTGAGGCTCTAACAAAACAAGTAATCTGGCATGTACAGCCTAAAGTTGTAGTTCAAGGGTAGACACCCAGGCCAGGACAGCATCAGTTACTGGGTGGATGGCTTTGATACCACCAGGGAAAAGCCTCAGTGAGCAGTCATTCACGATGTGTGGGATGGTCCGGTCTGGATGTCCGCAGTCACGAGCAGGTCTGTCTGTCACCCCCCACTTATGCAGGTGATGGGCTCTTCTTGCATGGAGGGTGCGGATTCTGTTCAGGGTTAGCCATTGCTTGCGATGGAGGTCAAATCCCGGTGATTTCACTGTGGGGTCTGTGATGACCTCTCTGTTGTTGTTGTTGGCATCTTTCCAGGCTCTGCGCCACTCAGTAATGGAGTCAAGGCCTTCCAGGGATTTAACGGAAGACCAGAGGGTTTTGCGGGTCTTCAGGTGCATGCTGGGCAGATTGTTCAAGTCAGCATGGATGGAACGGTCAGGGTTAGCCTCGATGGTGCACCAATCTTTCAACATCCTCTCCTGTGTATGCTGGGAGGGGCGATATGAGAGAGGACAGGGAGCCATTGCAAAGGTGTCGACTTAAGCATCCCTGTAGACAATAGACAATAGGTGCAGGAATAGACCATTTGGCCCTTCGAGCCAGCACCGCCATTCAATGTGATAATGGCTGATCATCCCCAATCAGTACCCCGTTCCTGCCTTCTCCCCATATCCCCTGACTCTACTATTTTTAAGAGCCTTATCCAGCTCTCTCTTGAAAGCATCCAGAGATCCTGCCTCCACCGCCCTCTGAGGCAGAGAATTCCACAGAGTTGCAGAGTTAAGGACAGTGTCAACTTATTTGGTGTGGCAGCTATTAGCCCAAGCTGTTGAGCAAAACTCGGCTGTTGAGTAGACTAGGGCTAAGCTTGTGGTACGGAGGGTGTGTGCATTGGATCCCCAGCTGTTGCCAGCAAGTTTCCTGATGGTGTTGATCCTTGCTGATAGCCACCCTCTTCAGGGTTCACGATAGGTGAGGGTGCGATCCAGGGTGACTCCGAGGTACTTGGGGAATTTTTCATTCTTCACCAGCTTACCACAAAAGGACACTTGGAGCTTTGCTGTGGTGAGCCGATTGTTGAGGTGAAAGGCATTGACAGATGTCTTAGATGGGTTTGGGCGAAGTTGCCAGAAGGTGAAGTACTCCTCCATCCCCTTCAAGCCTTGGGTTAGCACTGCTGATATCCTCAAGGGCAGCTCCGTGTTAGGCAAGGGCAAGGGCATCTGCATATGCAAAGTTCCTGGACGAGGTAGTTGGGCATTTCACTCACATAAACGTTGAAGAGTAGGGGAGCTAGGACAGAGTCCTTGGGGAGACCATCACTCAGGGTCCTGACAGAGCTGGTCTGGTTCCCTAGCGAGACCCTAAATCTATGGTTGCTGAGGATGGATGAGAGGACATGCATGTGGTTTGGCACTTCAAGATCCTGGAAGCTTTTAGCAACAGACCATGTCTCCACACGGTTATAAGCTGATGACTGATTGATAAGAGCAACATGTTGGAAGCCAGCCTCTATATTGGCAGTGACGGCAAGGACCTGATCTGGGCAGTTTCTACCAGGCCTAAAGCCAGCTTGCTCACTGGGCAGAACAGGTCCTACCAATGGAGAAATCCTGGCAAGCAGGAGGCACTCAAACAGCTTGTAGGATGTACACAAGAGGGAGATGGGTGGGTAAGAAGCTTGATCATCAGCAGATTTCCCAGGCTTGAGGATGGCGATGACTTTAGACTCGCTCCGGGCATTAGGGATAATTCCACTACAATGGACGTGGGTGAAAAAAACAGCCAGGCAGTTGTGTCCATGGGGGCCAAGGTTCCGAAATTCCGGGTAGATCCCAATGACTCCTGCTGCTTTCCCAGCTTTAGTAGAGGACAGGCCTTTGTCTACATCAACTGGAGTGTATGGATTAGAAAGTTGGCTTGAGGATAGTGAAGAAGAGATGGACTTTGTCAGGCTCCGTCTCACTTCGTGTCGGGCTTCTTTGGAAGAGGCAACCTTCGAGTTTGCCAGCAGGCGAGAGGCTACAGCATTTGCTGACACCTTGGGTGATTGTACCAGGCAGGGGCAGCTGAACCAAGATGACAAAGGAGAGTCCAAGCCTTCCTGCTGGAGTGTGTAAAGTTCAAGTCATCTACAGTCTCTTGCCAGCATTGGCATCTTGCTGCATCCAGGGAATCTAGCAGTTCTGTGGCAGTATCTGGGTCGCCTGTGGCCCCTACTGCTTCAAGATGTCTTCTGATTCAGGGAACCAGCAAGGAGTGAAGTTTTTGCAGAAGCCTCTAGGGACGTGGTTCTTTGCTGCAGCCTTTGTTCTAGACATGATCTTTTCCTCAACTTCTTGCATTAAACATGCCCAATCTGCTTTCCTGAATTTCCAGCATGCGAGAGGCTTGGATGAGATCACAGGAATCTGTACACCGATGTGGATCAGACCAGGTCTATGTTGACTGTGAGGGAAGTGCGAAAGGATCTTATGTGACGTATGGAGAGTGTGGCCAACATCGGTTTTCGATGTGAAGCAGAGGTCTGGGTTGTTTGTAGTCTCTCCTCCATCTGCATGAGTGGAATATGCCTGGTTGCTTGGCACCATGGAGGAGGTAGCAATCATTGTTGGATGGCCACATATCCAGTACTTCCCATTCTCATCGTTGGTTGAGTAGCCCCAGGATGAGTGATGATTGTTAAAGTCCCCTGCATGTACATCTGGGTCGAGGAAAGTGGGTAACATGAAGGCAGGCCACGTGACTCTAGGGGGTTTATATACATTTGTGACAGTGATATCCCCAATCCTCACAGTAGCAATGAAGTTGTCATTGGAGCAAGATTCCTCAAGATCACAGAAATCATGTAGGCCCTAACTCAAGTAAGTAGCAATGCAGTATTCTTCGTGGCATACACAGCAGCAACAAACTTGGAGCCATAGATACGGAGCATGGAAGCACATGAGATATCAGCGATGTGCATCTCTTGTAGGAGGAGGACATCACCATTAAGGTCCTTAGCAGATCTTGAGCTGTTTTCATTCTTTACTCTGGACATTCCTTCCACATTTAGCTGGTAGGTGCGTAGAGATTTCCCGATGCTGCGGACGTTTTTTTTGGGGATTTTTTGAGTGCACAAACAAAAAAGGTAACGGAACATATTGAAGGCCACTTCATCTAGCCTGAATGAGTGCACCTCAGTCATCACTGGATTAATCAAGAAATATATTGATTGCATTCTGGCAAAAGCAATAACGGTCTATCCTAACTAGAAACATTACGGGATTAGGGAGGTACTGTGCATTTTCTGCTAAAGACCAGACTCAAGGCTTTTGAAGAGGCTGATTCCATCGTGTATGAGAAGTCCAAGTGCGATCTCTGCAAGGCTATCGGGGATACCAAGAAAGTCTTCCGAAACAAGTTTGAGGGTCTGAACACCATTGCATCTAAAAGCTGAAATCAGGGGTGATCTCGGTAACAACATATCTCTGCCAATCAGCTCAATCGCATGGCCATTTTAAACAGTCAAAGATGCACGAGGTGTAAGTGCACGATCTACATGATACAACATTGTGGATCATGAGAATAAACTCGTTTCTGTAGCATCAAAAGATGTGGAGCGCGGGTTTTCTTTTTGAGGGACACCAAGGACATTTTGGGATTTGATTGGGTTCCGTCTGAACATCTGGTATGAAGTAACAGGGCAGCAACAGGGAGACAGTGAAAATATTAAATGTTTCCATGATATATATCAAGCAGATTGAAGCACATGGACATGACTGCAAATGGTGACTTATTTGCAAAAGCCATGCCTTTAAAAGGAGGACATACCAGATAAAATATCTGTCACAGCCTGTAGTGCTGCAGCTTGACAGATTTAACTACCCGAAACTGTAATCTCCCAAAACTTAATCTGCTCGAACAAGAGGAATTAGGAGCTCAGGTCTCAATTAAGGAAATAGAAGAAACAATAAACTCAATGAAGAATGGCAAATTACCAGGACCGGATGGATTTAGTAATGAATTTTATAAAAGATTTTATGAGAAAACTTCACCACGTTTACATAAAATGTATACTTTCAAAGAACAAACATTACCAGAAACATTAGTGGAATCAACGATTACACTTATACCTAAAAAAGATAAAGATTTAGAAGACCCTGGCTCATACTGAGCCCATCACACTGTTAAATACAGATCAGAAAATATTAGCGAAACCTTTAGCAAGAAGATTAAGTAAAAATGTTAGCAAATTAATAAATGCGGATCAAACGGGGTTTATACCCAAGAGATACTCATGCAATAATTTGAGACATCTTTTAATATAATGCATTTATATAAAACTGAAGAACAAGACATAAATTATTTCATTGGACGCAGAAAAAGCATTCGATCAAGTGTAATGGGATTACCTCGTTAAAGTATTGCAAAAATTTCAAATGGGAGAAAATTTTATCTCATGGGTAAAACTATTATATGACAGGCCGCTGCTAGAATATTAACGAATAACATGTTGTCTCTGAAATTTCAATTATCCACGAGCAATAGACAGGGATGCTCACTATCACCTCTGCTATTTGCTCTTGTAATAGAACCCCTAGCTGAAAGCATTAGAACACATCTGAATATCCATGGTTATAATACGAAATACTCAAATAACAAAGATCATTATACGTACTATTGTATATTACAACATTACAAATCAGTATACAAAATATATTAAATCTAATAGAGGAATTTGGATCCTTTTCAGGATACAGAATAAATTGGAATAAAAGTGAAATTATCCTCAAGACTTGACACACCTTTTTCCTTTTAAAATTGCTACAGAAAAATGTAAATACTTGGGAATCGAAATCACCAGAAAATATAAATCTCTATTTTATGCAAATTATAAATTATAAATCTCTATTTAAATCTCTATTTAATGCAAATTATACTTACTAAATTAAACACCCTGATTAAATTTTGGAAAACTCTTCCGATGTCTTTAATAGGCCAAATAAATGCTATAAAAATGACCTTCCTACCACAAATTTTATATTTATTCCAATCCAATACCAATATACTTACCTAAAAAGTAAAAAAAACTGGATTCTGATATCACAAATTTTATATGGGACTACAAATCCCATAGAATTCAAAGAAGACATTTGTGCAAACCTAAAGAATTTGGTGTATTAACACTCCCTAATTGTTTGTATTAATATTGGGCAGCAAGTGTCCAAAATGTAATTCACCTGTTGGACAATTTTGCCCAACAGGTGGATAGGATAGTAATGGAGAGAGAGGATTGTTCCCCTTTTAATATAGGAGCGATCCTTCTCTCACCAATAAAACTGAATAATGCAATATACAGGAAAAATCCAATTATTCCTAGTACTATTAGAATTTAGAAACAAATAAAATTAACCCTTAAATTAAGAAATCTATTGCTTCTCTCTCCCATGGTTAATAATCCATCGTTTAAACCATCCACTATTGATAAATCATTTACACATTGGGAAAGAATAGGAATTAAAATGTGTGGAGACATGTATGAAAATGGAAATTTTTTATCATTCCAAAAACTACAACTTAAATACAATCTGAGAAGTCAACAATATTTTAAATATTTTCAAATCCGTAATTATTTGAAAAAATATACACAAGAATACCAAAATTTGACTCCAGGCCTATTAGACAAATCTATGAATAGAAAAGCGGACTCAACTAATTTAATATCATACCTATATAATATCATAGTAAATATAGAAATAATCATCCGATAGAATTAGAAGAGATTGGGAACAAGAACTGGCTATAAAAATCTCGAAAGAGAGTTGGGAAAATTACTTGCTATATGTGCATAAATGCTCAATCAATATAAGACATATTCTAATCCAATTTAAAATCCTACACAGATTATATTATTTGAAAACTAAAATAAGTAAATTATTTCCAAATGTTTCCCCCATTTGTGATAAATGTCTATCTCAAGAAGCAACTATAGCACATTCCTTTGTTTTTTGCAATAAAAATCCAAACATTTTGGAATGAAATCTTTGAAATTTTTACAAAATTATTTAGAATACAATTGAAATCAAACGCAGAATTGATTATTTTTGGAACAATGGAAGTCAGCTTTGAGCTGACTTCATTCCAAAACAGTTTCCTTAATTATGGCGTAATAATGGCAAAAAAACTCATACTTAAATTCAGGAAAAACGCTCCCACAACAACGATAAAAATGTGGATTTCAAATATGTCAGAAATGAGATTCGTCCTAGCAGGCAAACCAGATCAATTCCAAAAGATTTGGTCTCCATTTATCGACTTATTTCAAGCATAGGGTGCAACATAACTTTGAAAATAAACAGTTTCAGGACCTGATGAGGGGCGTGTAAAGATATGAAGTTGGTACATCCCTTTTATCTTACCTTATTTTCTTATATTTTCTTTATTCTATTTTTATTTTTCCTTTTTTTTATTCTTCCTCGCGTTCTGCGTCTCTACGGGCTCTTCCTTTTCACTTTTTCACATGCTTACTATCTTATCTAACTTTGTCTATTTTTCTTCTTCTTAAAGTTTAAAACAAGAATTGGTACATGAAATGTATTATGTTATTTTTGGCTTATACTACTGTAATGTACATTACTTCTAATAAAAAGAAATTACAAAATAAAAAATAACATAAAATGATTTAACTACCCATGTTTGATCCTGATTTCCGATGCCGTCTGTATAGAATTTGTACATCTCGCTGTATTCAATGGTTGACCTAGTGCATTGTCTTGTGTTTATACAGCATTTTGTTCATACTTATTTTTTCCAATTTTGTTTCTTGAACAGCTCCACTAGACCCGCAGCTTTTTGCAGATTCTCGCTGGCCGGATATGGCGAGTAAGTCCTTGTAATAGAAAGGTTTCTCTACCAAAAGAGGTTTAAGCTTTCTTTTGAAAATAAGTAACATTTAGATTTAATCTCCCTGTTCTCTCCAAGGACACTAAACTTATAAACTAAATGAGCGAGTTAATTTATGGCATGTTGCAGGCAGGTAGTTATCCTGGAGTCCAATAGCTCCAAATAGTTACAATTTGCTGGTTGCACTGTTTTTACAGTTCTAAATAAGAATATTGTGCATTCAGATCCGTGGAGCAACATGTAGAGTCCTGGCTGGTTTAGCAAAATGTCTAAAACCAGATGGTGCCAGAGTGGTAACATTTCACCTGAAGCTCGCCTTAAAACAGTTAAAACAGTTTCTAATGATCGCTTTTCCTTACTGTCTATCTGTTCCAGCACTGAGAAAGTCATTAGTTGCAGCACTGAAAGCCTCCTGTCAATCACTGCTATTTCAAAGGAACTATTGATATTTATTAGACCTACGATACCGGCATTGCCTGGGTACTAACATTTAATCACTCGCAAACAAGATTGAAGATTCACAGAGTTAGAGCAAAGCTGCTGTTTCAGGGCTTGCTGTGTCCTTTATTCCACTGAAACAGACCTCACCCCTGACACTTGACCCTACAACACAACGCAAGGGTTTCTCCATTTGTTATCCCTTTTATGTGTCAAGGGAATTCACCTCTACTATCTAATTGATGATCTAACCATCTAGCTCGAAATCCAACGTGTAACAACCTCATGAGAACAAAACCTGATGCTCTGTTCTTCATTGCTGGCAACTTCAACAAAACTAAATACAGAAAAGTACTCCCAAAATTCCACCAACCTCAAGAGAGAGAGAGAGAGAGAGAGAGTTTTATTGTCATGTGTCCCTGATGGGGCAATGAAATTCTTGTTTTGCTTTAGCACACCAGAACATAATAGGCACAAATACAGAACAGATCAGTGTGTCCATATACCATTGTATAAATATATACACACATGAATAAATAAACTGATAAAGTGCAAATAAACAGATAATGGGCTATTAATGTTCAGTGTTTTGTCCAAGCTGAGTTTAATAGCCTGATGGCTGTGGGGAAGTAGCTATTCCTGAACCTGGTCATTGCAGTCTTCAGGCTCCTGTACCTTCTGCCTGAAGGTAGTGGGGAGATGAGTGTGTGGCCCGGATGGTGTGGGTCCTTGATGATGCTGCCAGCCTTTTTGAGGCAGCGACTGTGATAGATCCCCTCGATGGAAGGAAGGTCAGAGCTGATGATGGACTGGGCAGTTTTTACTACTTTTAGTCTTTTCCACTCCAGGGCGCTCAAGTTTCCGAACCAAGCCACGATGCAACCAGTCAGGATGCTTTCTACTGTGCACCTGTAGAAGTTAGAGAGAGTCCTCCTTGACAAACCGACTCTCCGTAATCTTCTCAGGAAATAGACGCGCTAATGTGCTTTCTTTATGATTGCATCAGGGTTTCATAAGGTCATTAACAAACAGACAAGACCAAAGCAATGAAGCAACAGGAAGACAGTGGAAATATTAAATGTTTCCATGATATGTATCAAGCAGATTGAAGGACATGGACATGACAGTAAATGGTGACTTTGAAGATATGCCTTTAAAAGAAGGACATACTAGATAAAATATCTGTCACAGCCAGTGGTGGTGCTGCTTTACAGCTTTAACTACCTGTGTTTGGTTCCAACTTCCAATGATGGCTGTATAGAGTTTGTACATCTCGCAGTGTTCAATGGTTGACCAAGTGCATTGTTCTTTGTTATACAACATTTTTATTTATGCTTATATTTTCCAATTTTGTTTCTTGAACAGCTCGAGATAATGTGTACAATATTCCAGCGGGTCAGTTGGTGAAGCCATATTTGTCACGTAAGTCCTTGCAATGGAAGGGTTGCTCTACCAAAAGAGGTTTAAACTTTCTTTTGAAAATAAGCAACATTTAGATTTAATCTCCCTGTTCTCTCCAAGGACCCTGAACTTATAAATTAAATGAGCAAGTTAATTTATGGCATGTTGCAGGCAGGTTATCCCGGAGTCCAATAGCTCCAAATCGTTACCATTTGCTGTTTGCACTGTTTATACAGTTCCAAATAAGAATATTGTGCATTCAGATCTGTGGAGCAATGTGTAGAGTCCTGGCTGTTTTTGCAAAATGTCTAAAACCAGATGGTGCCAGTGAGTGGTAACATTTTGCCTGAAGCTCGCCTTAAAACAGTTAAAACCGATTCTAATGATCGCTTTTCCTTACCGTTTATCTGTTCCAGCACTGAGAAAGTCATTAGTTCCAGTACTGAAAGTCTCCTGTCAATCACTGCTATTTCAAAGGAACTATTGATATTTAATAGACCAACGATATCGGCAGTGCCTGGGTACTAACATTTAATCACACGCAAACAAGATTGAAGATTCACAGTTAGAGCAAGGCTGCTGTTTCAGGGTTTGCTGCAGTGTTTCCACTTTGATGGAAATTACCCGAAACTCGGGAAATTCTGGTTGTCTTTGGGTAATTTGTGTAGCCATCGTGCTATGGGCTTTAAACATAGCGTGATGGCCACAGCGCTATGGGTCACAGATTGTTCGAGAACATTCTCGTATAACAATGAAGCTTTGGAATTCTCTTTCTCGGTGGAAGTTGAGGCTTTGATTATTTTTCAGGCAGTGTGAAAAGTTGCCAGTGGGCGGTGAGATTGCAGTTACATTGGGATTGGCCTTGATCTTACAGAACGGTGGGTGGGCTCAAGGGGCCGAGAGGGAGAAAGGGAGGGGTGGAGGGGTGGTGAGAGAGATATAGGGAGAGGGGTGGTAGAGTGGGAGGGAGGGAGGGAGGGAGGGATAGAAGGAGAAGGAGGGGTGGATAGAGGGAGAAGAAGGGAGAGAAAGGGAGAGAGTGGTAGGGGCAGTGAGAGAGGGAGGGAGGGAGAGGGGGGAGAGAGGGAGGAAGAGAGGGGTGGAGAGTGGGAGGGAGGGAGATAGGGAGGAGGGAGGGAGGGATGTAGGGAGGGAGAGGGAGAGAGAGGGAGAGAAAGGAGGGAGAGAGAGAAAGGGAGAGATGGAGCAAAGGAGGGAGGGATGAAGAGAGGAGGAGAAGGAGGGAGGAAAAGGGGGAGGGACAGAGGCAGCGAAAGGGGAAGGGAGGGAGGGAAGGAGGGAGAGTGGGAGGGAGATAGAACGGAGACACATGCGAGCAGGTTGAAAAAACGAAGACAATAAAAGCTGTTGGAGGCAACAAAAGCTGCCTTGTTTCACTGTACAAGTGAGTAACAGAAGCAGGCAGATATGGTATAGTTACATAGATCTGTTTTGCCTTGTTCTTCTTTGTATTGTTAACGTGTGCCCACGAAAAAAACCCCAACAAATAGTATGCAGGAAGCATTTTTGGACATTTCAGGAAATACCGTCAAATTCCAGGAAATTTGGGATTCTATTTAAGGAAAAAAATGTTGAGGTGCGGAAGCACTGGCTTGCTGTGTCCTTTATTCCACTGAAACATACCTCACCCCTGACTCACTTGAACCCAACAACACAACACAAGGGTTTCTCCATTTATTGTATGTCCTCTACGGAATCTTCAGCAAGGGGAAAGATGGCAGCATCTGGTTTTTGGTCAAGGCTTGAGACGATCTCAACTTCATTCTGCTCCTCTGGCCTGGTAAACCTGTCTATAAAATGTTGTCCCTTTTATCTGTCAAGGGAATTCACCTCTACCATCTTGTTGATGATCTAACCATCTAGCACCAAATCCAAGGTGTAACACCCTCAAGACAACAAAACCTGATGATCTGTTCTTCATTGCTGGCAATTTCAACACAACAAAATTCAGAAAAGTACTCCCAAAATTCCAACAACTTGTCTCCTGCTCCATGTAGGTATGAACACTCTTGATCACTGCTACACCACCAACAAATATCTATATTGCTGCATCCAAGCCAAATCTGTCTATTGCTCCATCTCGATCCAAAACATCACCTATTCCTTTGCTCCATAGATGCTGCCTCATCCGCTGAGTTTCTCCAGCATTGTTGTCCACCATTGGTCCACCTTGGTCAGTCTGATCTTGTGTTACTGCTTCTCTTGATGGCTTACAGACAGAGACTTAAAAGTGAGGCTCTAACAAAAAAAGTAATGGAACATATTCAAGGCCACTTCATCTGATATAGGCAATAACGATCTATCCGTGCCAGAAACATTGCGTGAATAGGGAGAAACTGTACATTTTCTCCTAAAGACCAGACCCAAGGCTTTCAAATAGGCTGATCGCATCGTGTATAAGAAGTCCAAGTGTGATCTCCGCAAGGCTATCAAGGCTATCTTCCGAAACAAGTTTGAGGGCCAGTTGAATTAATTGGATGCCAGGTGACTGTGGCAGTGTCTGAACACCATTGCATCTAAAAGCTGGGGTGATCTTGGCAACAACATATATCTGCCAATGAGCTCAATCACATGGCCGTTTAGAACAGTCAAAGATCCACCTAAGTGTGCCCATTGCCTTTATATCTCGTTGGCAGAAGCCAAATTGGCTTTCATAGAACATAGGAACAGGTCCTGCAGCCCACAATGACCCAAACATGATGCCAAGTTGAACTAATCTTCTCTGCCTCCTGTGATCCCTATCCCTCCATACCCTGCATCTCCATGTACCCATCTAAAAGCCTCTTAAATGCCATGATCACACCCCAGGTGCTGTCACGTGCACTTACTCTTAATTTTATCTCAATCAGTTATACTGTTATTGTACATTAATATTCTTTTGCACTGTTTGGAATTTGCACAAGAATCTTGCACTATTCTGCTGCTTTGCACTCATCATTGTGTTATTATCATACATATACTATTCATTCTGTGAGCTCTGTTCTTCTTATACTTTAGCTTAGTTTTCTTAAATATCAGTTCCCATCTGTGTCTAATAGCCCTGTCCCACAGTACGAGTTCATTCCAAGAGCTCTCCCAAGTTAAAAAAAAAAATCAAACTCGTGGTAACATAGAAACATAGGAAATAGGTGTAGGAGTGGGCCATTCGGCCCTTTGAGCCATTCAATATGATCATGGCTGATCATCCATCTCAGTACCTGCCTTCTCTCCACGGAGAATGAACGTAGCAGGTATGTCGGAGCTCGGGGACGACTCTTAGCGCTAACGGCAGGTACTCGGGAAAACTCGCTAACGGCAGATAAGCACAGGAAGACTCGTGAAGATTTTTCAACATGATGAAAAATGTCCACGAGAGCCCCGAGTACCGACGAGTGGCCGTTACCGTAAATATCCGAGTTCGAATCAGGGCAAACTCGGGAGAACTCTTGGAATGAACTCGTACCGTGGGACAGGGGTTTAACCTGTTTCCTCTGGCTGCCTCATGTCTGTTTCATCAAGATGCCAAGTGGTCTTCCACACTCACTCACTCACTCCACAATCAAGCTGTACAAATCCGGGACACTAAAGTCATCGATTCACTTGAAATTAAGTAATCAAATGACCTTGGTTCACATGAGCAAAAGTCATTTCAACCTGAAATGTTACTTTGTTGATATCTGATCTTTAAAACGGAGTCAAAGACAGGTTCACTACTGTTCCTTGAGATTTGTACATTTGTATATTTAATTAAGCTTTTCTTTTCATGCAATCAACCAATATGAAGCCTCTCACAACCTTTTGGGAATTATATTATCCATTTAAAGTGATGGTCATGGATTCTGTTGGTTCTCATTTTCAAGGTTTATTCATGAAGAGGGTCCAATTGAATGGCATTGAATCTCACTAATCGCCATAGATCTGTACGTAACATGGAATGGTGGAAGGGATGCAGAAAATAAATAAATACAAATATATGTAGAAACAATATCCTGTTGCTTGACAGTTTTTTTCAATTCTATTTGCAGTTAACCAAAGGGAAATGTATAATAGACAGATAGGTAAGTTCCAGAATAATGATGGTTCAAAAGATGTAAAGGTAATGATAGAAAGGAAATCTAGTTAAAGAGACAATGGAGTTTCAAGGAGTACATCAATGAATAGACACATAGAACCAAAGAACAGGCCAAATATTTGATACATGCCCTTAAATTCAAAAGTAATTGCGTAATTTATATGCATGAGTGTAGTCTGGCATCTGATGCCGTTTTGAACAAATACAAATATTTCCCTTTAAAAGGATGGCCTAAAGAATTGTCTGCCTGTTCAGGTCAACTTATATGATCAAATGATATGGTATGAAGTAGCTTCTTGTATTATGACGAACATTTGCCTCTCAGTTAATATCCTGAAAACATATAAATGAAAAATTACACAAAATACATTGTGTTGGAAATTGTATTGGTTATTACGTCTTAATGGTTTTAAAATAGTAATGTCACCTTAATGTTGTTGCATTAATAATGAGCAAGAACTTCACAGTAAGAGTCACATAATAGCAGTGCTGTGTTTCACTGTGTAACACCATGGTGCAATGCATCTACTCCTGTTGATATACTGCAAATTCTTGCAGCTGTCAGCATTCAGCCTAGCTGGTACAATCTTTGCAGCCAACCCCAACAGGGGCCACCTTTGCAGCATATATCATTTTTCCAGTTAGAGTGGAGTGATGCTGCAAAGTGAATGGGTGCAGCAGGGATTCCTCTGCCATCAATGCACCAAGCCAAAGGATTAACAATATACATATAGTCTGGCTGAGCTTACAGTAGCTAGTATTCCTTATGAGTGTTCTGTCAGCTACCCAGTCTTAAATCCTCTGCCTCAGTCAGTAGAAATCCTATATTTTGTAGTAATGCCACCTTTCCTCCTGTCGCCAAAGGTCTTTGGACATGCATGCTACAACCCTGTACTTAAATATCCTGTCATTTTCCATGCATTTCCCTGTTTTGTTTAGCCTCCCAAACTTCACTATTTAACTATTTTCCACTTTAAATATATTGTATTGTAATTGTACTGATATAAAATAATTAGCCAAGTATGTAAAAACATACAAGGAATTTGATTTGCCATACAGTCATACCAAAAAAGCAAAAGACACACAACTACATAAAACGTAACATAAACATCCACCACAGCGCACTGTGGTGGAAGGCAATAACTTATTATCTTCTTCCCTCCTTTTCTCCTGCGGTCGAGGCAGTCGAACCATTTGCAGTCGGGGCGACCGGAGCTCCTGCGATTGGGGCGATCGAAGCTCCCGCGGTTGGAGCTCCCGTAGTCGATCCCTAACAAAGGGACCGCCAGCTCCACGACGTTAGGCCACAGTGAGGACGGAGATACGATACAGAAAAAGTTGCATCTCCGTCGAAGAAAGAGATTTTCCCCAATCCCCCCACCCCACCGTCCAGATAATACAAACCTAAAGATATAATAAAACATACATTTAACAACAGACTAAAATCAACAAAAGAAGAAAAAGACAAGACAGACTGTTGGCGAGGCAACCAACATATGGCGCCACCTTGTGGTGATCACCAGCTGATTGGTATCAAAGTAATGTTCCCAGTTCAATAAGAAATGTGACATAATAAGAAATAATAAATTCTTGCCATCTGCACATTCTAATATATTGTTAAATTATTCTTCCTCTGATTTCTCCTGTAAATTGAAATTGCCAAACATTAATTTACCTTACTAATATATTCATTCAATTCTAGTATTCCTCTAACTTCTCTCCTGGACTCCATTGGTTCCCATTGCAAACATAATGAAAAACACTCTGCGTGGAGTTAATTGCCACAATATCACAAATGTTCCTATTGCTATCTATTTCCTGAATTATGTATAATATAAGATTTGTATGTTTTTGACATGTTTTCTTACGCTTAATTTTCTATGTTTAGAACTTTTTTCAACTTTTTGTTTACAGCGCAAGCACCCCTGCATTTTGATTTCACTAATCCGCAAGAGACCTGCCGGAGGTTCGATGCAAGCAACAGGGAAGCGGCGATGAAGAGACAGTGTGCCTCTCAAATGGATACTGCGTTGAGAATGAAAAAGGCAGCTGACATGAAGGTTGCGTCAATCCAAAAGAAAATCCAGGAAATAGACAATAAAATGCATTCCCCTGGTGTGCCAGCGTCAATTCGACAAGAGTTCAAGGAACAACTACGGACGCTAGATTTGGACCTTCAACGTCACAGAGACGAGTCAACACATATCGATGAATTGATAAGAATGCTACCAAGTGCAAAACCGCAAGACGCAGGTGAAAATAAATGTCAAAATATGCTTCAAGCCCAGTATTTCCCAAACCTAAGAGATTGAAATTCATTTTTTCTTTGCAGTCTGTAGAGTGAGCCATCGTGAACCCCAGCAATTGTCCTGTGTCATCAAAGTAACTGTAGATACAATGCGTAGATAGATTCAGGGGTGACTGGGACTCTTAAGGATTGGAATTTCTGTTTCAGACCATGTACACTTTGGAATGGGGATGTAGTAGTTAGGAGGGTGGGCTTCAGATTTTTTGAACCATTTCTGGGAAACACCAGACTTGTGTAAGCTGGACAAATTATACATGAACCTTTGCAAAGGGTTCAAACTAATTTGGCAGTGGACTGAGTAGATGTACAATTGGGACATGGTACAGTTGACAATAAAAAGAAAACTAGTTAGTAGAGCAGACATGGGCATATTTAGGAAATAAAAGAATAAGCCACATCTATTTTAATGCAATGGATATGGCGAGTAAGGCAGATGAAGTTAAAGTTTTCATCGGCACAGAGGAATATGAGATAGTTGCTATTCCCAAGAAGGGCATTATTGGCAGTTTATCATTCCAGGACACAGATGTTTCAGGCTTGGATGAGAATGGAAAAGAGGGCATGGCAAAGAGTTAGAGATATTCACCACAGTTTGAGGGTTCTTAGCACACCGTGTCCATTTCAAACATCAAGAACCTATCCATACTAATTCCATTAGCTGGCGCTTGGCCCATAGCCCTCTAAGTCTTGGCAATTCAGTTCAGCTCAGTTCAGTTTAGTTTATTGGCATGTGTACCGAGGTACAGTGAAAAGCTTTTGTTCCATACTAACCAGTCAGCGGAAAGACAATACATGATTATAACAATACATGATTATAATCGATCCATTTACGGTATATAGATACATGATGAGGAAATAGTGTTTAATGCAAGGTAAAGCCAGGAAAGTCCAATCAAAGATAGTCCGAGGATCACCAATGAGGTAGATGGTAGATAGTAGTTCAGAACTGTTCTCTAGTTGTGGTAGGATGATTCAGTTGCCTGATAACAGCTGGGAAGAAACTGTCCCTGAATCTGGAGGTGTGCGTTTCCACACTTTTGTACCTTTTGCCCAATGGGAGAAGGGAGAAAAGGGAGTGGCCGGGGTGCGACTCGTCCCTGATTGTGCTGCTGACCTTCCGAGGCAGCATGAAGCGTAAATAGAGTTAATGGAAGGAAGGTTGGTTTATGTGATGGTCTGGACTGAGTCCACAATTCGTTGCAATTTCTCATGGTCTTGGATGAACATTCCCAAACCAAGCAGTGATGCACATGATAAAATTATTTTTATGACGCATCTGCCAAAATTGGTGAGAGTTGTTGGGGACTTGCCAAACTTCCTAAACTTTCTCAGTTGGTGTACTTTCATGGTCATTGCCTCAATATGGGTGGTTCAGGAGAAGTTGCTGGTGATATTGACTCTTAGAATTCAAGTGTCATCTAAACACTGCTTAAATGCTGTGGGTCACAGCTCATCTTACCGACTCATCCTGTAGCCTGAATACCAATCTTACTGACAATAACAGTCTCAATTTTTGTATAATTGGTGAACAAATTATGATTATATTTCCTATTTTCACATTCAAGTCATGAATGTATACAGCAGCAAAAACTCTAGCGCCTACCCTCTGCTTCCAAGGATTTGGAACAACTTGCCTTGGATCCCATAACCTCAAACCCTTTGGACCAGTTTCCCATGTGAGATCTTGTGGGAGGCCTTAATGATGTCCATGTAGACTACATGGACTACAATGCCCTCTTTTTGTTATTTCATTTATTATTTGCCTCTTCAAGATTTCCCCATGATAACTCCATGTGATAATTACTCTCTGCCGGTCCAAGTGTAAATTAATCTTGTCACTCATTTTTTTTTTTAAATAACTTCCCTATCAATAAACTCCCTGTGGATAAATGTGAGGTTATCCACTTTGGTGGCAAAAATAGGAAGCAGACTATTATCTAAATGGAGGCCGATTAGGAAAAGGGGAGATGCAGCGCGACCTGGGTGTCATGGTACACCAGTCGTTGAAAGTAGGCATGCAGGTGCAGCAGGCAGTGAAGAAAGTGAATGGTATGTTAGCTTTCATAGCAAAAGAATTTGAGTTTCGGAGCAGGGAGGTTTCGACTTCAGTTGTACAGGGTCTTGGTGAGACCACACCTGGAGTATTGCATACAATTCTGGTCTCCAAATCTGAGGAAGGACATTATTGCCATAGAGGGAGTGCAGAGAAGGTTCACCAGACTGATTCCTGGGATGTCAGGACTGTCTTATGAACAAAGACTGCATAGACTCGGTTTATACTCTCTAGAATTTAGGAGATTGAGAGGGGATCTTATAGAAAGTTACAAAATTCTTAAGGGGTTGGACAGGCTAGATGCAGGAAGATTGTTCCCGATGTTGGGGAGGTCCAGGACAAGGGGTCACAGCTTAAGGATAAGGGGGAAGTCCTTTAGGACCGAGATGAGAAGGACTTTTTTCACACAGAGTGGTGGGTCTCTGGAACTCTCTGCCACAGAGGGTAGTTGAGGCCAGTTCATTGGCTATATTTAAGAGGGAGTTAGAGCCCTTGTGGCTAAGGGGATCAGAGGGTATGGAGAGAAGGCAGGTACGGGATACTGAGTTGGATGATCAGCCATGATCATATTGAATGGCGGTGCAGGCTCGAAGGGCCGAATGGCCTACTCCTGCACCTAATTTCTATGTTTCTATCACTTATATTCACTGGCCTAATTACTTGGCTTCTTCCTATTGTGCACTGTGTAAATATCTCAAAGCACCGATCTGGTCAATTATATATATTTTTTGTAATGGCAAAAGTCAGTGGCTAATGAGAGATCCATTAACCATCTGTCAGACAATTGTAACCTGACACTCAATACCAATAACATAAAACTGTTTAGAGTATTGTGTAGAATTCTGGTCCCTATATTATTGGAAGAAGGTAGTTGTCATGGAGAGCGTGCAGAAAATATACACCAGAATTTTACATCGAATGGATGGCTGTATTTATAAGGATAGGCTGGGTTCATTTTCACTTCAATATAGGAGACTGAGGTAGCGAGGTTTACAAAATAATGAGAGGCACAGATATGGTATAGTCAGATTCCTTTCCCCAGGGCAGGGGAATCTAAAATTAGCAGGCACACTTTTAAGGAGAGGGGGAAGAAAAATAAATGAGATAGTCTTGGAGCAATGCAGCACTAAGCAGGCCCTTCGGGCCAACTTGTCCATGCTGACCAAGATGTTCACCTGAGCTAGTCCCATTTTCCCGAATTTACCCAATATCCCTCCAAACTTTTCCTATCCATGTACTCGATCACATGACTTTTAAATGATGTTATTGTATCTGAAATGTTAGAGTCGCAGCTCATCTTACCAACTCATCCTGTAGCCTGAATATCCATCTTTGCAACTCATTCCATCTACACATTACCCATTGTGTGAAGACGTTTATCCTCCTCAGTCCCTATTAAATCTTTCCTCCCTCTTCCCAAACCTATGCCCTCTAGATTTTGATACCCTTAGCCTGGATATGACCCTGTACCTTCACCTTACCAATAGTCATCATGATCTAATACGCCACTACAGATCACCCCACGCTCCAAGGAATAAAGTCTCGGTTCATAACTGAGGGTGAGGTCACTTTCCATCCAGGTCCTCATTCATTGCCAGAGTGAGGCCCCCACATGCAAACTGGAGGAGCAGCAATTCATGTCCCACTTGGGTAGCCCGATAGTATGAACAGCATGAAGATGCAATTCTCTAACTGTTGGTAATTACAACCCCTCTCCCACTCCCTCTATTTCCCGTCTCTTCCCCTCCCACACCCCTCCTTTCATTTCCTCTGTGCCCCACCTGGACTTGCACCTATTTCCCTTCCCCTCCACCTATATTCCTTCCTCTAGCTTCACAATTTGGTACTCTTCAAACTTTTTGTCTCACACCTTCTGTCTTTTTTTGTTCTGCTGGTAACTAAAATAAATCAATTTTTCCCTGCAGCAGTAATCCTAAAAATGATATGCGTAAACAGACACGACCTTATATTCTTTATCTGTTGTTATTATTTGCTTTAGTTTGATGTCCAATTAATCTTTGATTATCTATTTAGTAGCACCCCTAAAAGCCGACACACGTCGACCTGGTGATATGCGCCTTCCTCAGGGCTTTGCCCTTCAAGCCCCACCAAAAAGAAAGAGAGCAGTAGGTAAGTACTGAAATGTCGATATACTTGCTTCAGATATTCTTGCTCTGCTTCAGCTATATAAAGAGTAAGAAAAAGGCAAAAGTAGACGTTAGATCGCTGGAGAATGATGCAGGAGAAGTGGTAATGGGGAATAAAGAAATGGCAGAGTAATTGAATAACTTTTTTGCGTCAGTCTTCACAGTGGAAGACACCAGCGACGTGCCTGAAATTCAAGAGAGTCAGGGTGTGGAAGTTTGTGGAGTGGCGAGGTGATTGGGAAGCTGAAAGGGCTCAATGTGGATAAAGTCACCTGGACCGGATGGACAGCACCCTAAGCTTCTGAAAGAAATGGCTTTAGAGATTGTGGAGGCATCAATAGAGGTAGAGTCAGGAATGGTTCCAGGCGATTGGAAAATTGCCAATATTACCCCGCTGCACCAGAAGGGGGCAATGCAGAATAGTGGGAACTATTGGCCGCTTAGTCTGACATCAGTGGTTGGGAAGATTTTAAACTCCATTACAAAGGATGAGGCTGTGACTACATAGAAGTTCATAATAATATAGGCCAAAGTCAGCATGGCTTTGTGAAGTGGAATTCCTGCCTGAAGAAGTAAATAGCAGGACAGACAAATGAACGTAAGTGGATGCTGTATACTTAGATTTTCAGAACGCTTTAGATGAGGTTCCACACATTTGGCTGCTGTGAAGGTTAGAGCCCACGGTATCAATGGGCAGATACTGGCATGGATAGCAGGTTGGCTGGATGGCAGAAGGCAGAGAGTGGCAATAAAGGGGGCTTTTTCAGGTTTGCTGCCAATGACTAGCGGAGATCCGCAGGGGTCGGTGCTGGGGCCGCTGCTCCTCACGATGTATATTAACGATTTTGATTAAGGGGATTGAAGGCTTTCTTGTAGCCAGGTTTGCAGATGAGATACGAAAATAGGTGGAGGGACAGGTAGTGTACAGAAAGCAGGGACTCTGCAGAAGGACTTGGATAGGTTGGGAGAATGGGCAGAGAAGTGGCAGTTGGAATATAGTGTATCTAAGTGTGTAGTCATGCATTTTGGTAGTAGGAATAAAGGTGTAGACTTTTCTAAATGGGGAGAGAATCCAGAAATTGTAAGTGCTAAGAGACCTGGGGGTGCTGGTGCAGGAATCTCAAAAAGTTAATTTGCAAGTCGAATCATAGAAAAATAGGTGCAGGAGTAGGCCCTTCGGCCCTTTGAGCCAGCACCACTATACAATATGATCATGGCTGATCATTTAAAATCAGTACCCCGTTCCAGCTTTCTCCTCATATCCCTTGATTCCTTTAGCCCTAAGAGCTAATGGGCTTGTCTCACTTAGGTGACCTTTAAGGCAAGTGCAGGAGACTCTGCGCTCGCCACATGGTCACCACATGTTCGCTGGTGGTCTCTGGTGAGTCCTCCCTCATGGTCGCGAGGCGTTCCTGCATTCTGGGAACTAGTCACGGCCTCAGTATGGTCGCCGCAAATTTTTCAAAATGTTGAAAATTTTTCTGCGACCAAAAATTGGTTGCAGTTGTAGTGGGGTTGCTGTGCATTTATAGGTAGTCGAGGTAGTCATGGGTAGTTTCAGTTAATCGCCTTTGCTGACCGGTCATTTTCATTGGCGCATTGGGGGGAAAAATCGTAAGGAGTTTTCAGAACCAAGGATAACCGACTGGTAATGTTAAATGTCTGCCGAATTTCAGTGTATCTCTGGCTTATTGAAAGTTGCCTGGCTTCTTAAAAGTGTCTCCACTCCTTCTCCCCCCCTTCTCCCCCTCGTCTTTTAAAGGACTTACCGTTCACTGTGCTTTAGCCGTCTTAATTACAACGCCAACCTTCCTGTTCATCGCGGTGTGCGTCGGTATCACCTTGGCTTTGTACCGTGTGAATTTCAGACAGCGTTCCCCCCCCCCCCGCTTCCCCTGGCCCCGCCTTTGCGACGTGTTTGTGTGTGTTCCACTCTGACAGTTGCTGTTCCAGTTTCCAGTTTTACAGGCGACTTGACAGTCACCGGCAGTCCACTGAAAAATCGCCTAAGTGGGACAGGCCTAGAAATCTAACTCCCTCTTGAAATCATCCAGTGCCTCCACTGCCTTCTGTGGCAGAGAATTCCACAGATTCACAACTCTCTGGGTGAAAAAGTTATTCCTCATCTCAGTCCCATATGGCCGACCCATTATTCTTAAATTGAGACCCCTGGTTCTGGACTCCCCCAACATCGGGAGCATTTTTCCTCCAATCAGAATCAGAATCAGAATCACACTTTATTCGCCAAGTATGTTTTGCAACAAAGGAGGAATTTCATTGGCCAGGTGAGTCATCCAATTAAAAGTAACAGATCACTTCAAAAATACAGTGACTCCTAAACATTCCTCACTGTGATGGACAGTGATATAAAGTTCAAGTCCATCCCTTAGTTCTTCCTCGGTCGTGGGCCTCGAGCCCCCGTGACGGGATGATTTTAACTCCCAGAGCCGGCGGCGTTTGGGCCCTCCGTGTTACGGCGATCTGCTCCTGCATCGGGGTCAGTTCCCCCACGCTGGACGATCAAACCTCGCGTCGGGGCAACTCCGAGAAGTTGGAGCTCCCGACTCGGCCTCACCCGAGACTGTGAACAGACTTGATGGGCCGAATAGCCTAATTCTGCTCCTATCGCATGATCTTTTGACGCGTCCCGACTTAAGGTCATGGAATCATATGATGAAAACAGGCCATTCGGCATAACTCCCCGTCCATGTTGAGTTTTTCCACTATTACTTTCTTTTGTATCTCCAGCATACACATTGTATTGTCCTTATCTCCTTTCGTCTGTGCTATCCCACTCCTCCACTTATATTTAAAAGGCTATATAGGAAATCACACTCTTGCTTGGATCATTCAAGCGATAAAAATATTAAGCAGTTATTTTCATGAAGGAATGTATTTTTACTTTTGTCTTATTGCCAACAGCTGGACCGAGCACACAACGATCACAATCTGGCGCCTGTCCACTACCTTATTCAGGTATGGCATGATTAAATGCATGATTAAATACCATCATTGCAACCTCTACAGAGAATGATAGAAATACATAAGGACAGTTACCTCAATTTGAAAAGGGTACACTAGGACAAATCTGACCCAATGATTAACTGGACAATCCAGTCATTACAATTTGTGGAATGTCTATATTGAGCGACTGAATCCAAGAACATGGTTTACAGCATTTATTAACTGGGAATCGATTGTGTGACAATAGACAATAGGTGCAGGAGGAGGCCATTCAGCCCTTCACGCCAGCACCGCCATTCAATGTGATCATGGATGATCATCCACAATCTACCCCGTTCCTGCCTTCTCCCCATATCCCCCTGACTCCACTATCTTTGAGAGCTTTATCAAACTCTCTCTTGAAAGTATCCAGAGAACTGGCCTCAACTGCCCTCTGAGGCAGAGAATTCCACAGACTCACAATTCTCTGTGCGAAAAAGTATTTCCTCATCTCCGTTCTAAATGGCTTACCCCTTATTCTTAATCTGTGGCCCCTGGTTCTGGACTCCCCCAACATCGGGAACACGTTTTCTGCCTCAAGTGTGTCCAAACCCTTAATAATCTTATATGTTTCAATAAGATCCCCTCTCAACCTTCTAAATTTCAGAGTATACAAGCCCAGCCGCTCCATTCTATCAACATATGACAGTCCTGCCTTCCCGGCAATTAACCTTATGCTGCGCTCCCTCAATAGCAAGAATGTCCTTCCACAAACCTTGAGACCAAAACTGCACACAATACTCCAGGGGTGGTCTCACTAGGGCCCTGTACAACTGCTGAAGGACCTCTTTTCTCCTGTAGTCAACAACAGGCCTTCATAACAAGAGGATTGTTATGAAGGCCAACATACTATTTGCTTTCTTCACTGCCTGCTTACTTCCATTGACTGATGAACAAGGACCCCCAGATCTTGTTGTACTTTCCCTTTTCCCAACTTGACACCATTTAGATAATAATTTGCCTTCCTGTTTTTGCCACCAAAGTGGATAACGTCACATGTATCTACATTAAACTGCATCTGTCACTCACCCAACCTGTCCAAGTCACCCTGCATCCTCATAGCATCTTCCTCACAGTTCACACTGTCACCCAGCTTTGCGTCATCAGCAAATTTGCTAATGTTACTTGTAATCCCTTCATTAATTTGAGAGTAAGGAGATTTTGGTGCAACCATGTAAACCATTATTTAAGCCACAACTGGAATAGTGTGCACAACTCTTCATGTTATAAGAAGGATGTGCTGCATTGTAATGATATGCGGAGAAGATTATTCAGCCATGATTGAATGGAGGAATAGATTTGATGGACCAAATGGCATAATTCTGCTCTCATGAAGTGAACGTGGCTTTTCTGAATCTCCCCTACCTGCTTCCACCCATATTTTTAATATCAACTAGACTAAGTGGGACCCGTTGGGAGGGCTGGCCCACCGAAGCAATATGTCACCTCTCCTTCCAATATTGCTGGCCAGAGGTGGGGGGAGGGGGGCTTTCTGGAGCACTAGCATGGTGTTGTTGTGGGTCTGGTTTCCATTGTGGGCCGAATGGATTCTTGGGCTGTGGCAGCTCAGTCACTGAGACCCCCACACACACACACAGGAATGGCTCAGAAGCAAATAGGACTGGAATAAATAAAAATGAGTGAAGATCTGCAATTTTTGATTTTGTTATATTATTGTTCAGAAATCTGCTTATTGATATTTCGGGTGAGCATTTGGGGTGATTGATCAAAGCTGATTCACTGCTTTGACCAGTGTATCAGTATTCCAATAAAAGAGGTGCATGTCACACTAACAATAGAGGGAGAGAAGTATTGTTAATGTTCCAGATCAATAAACCTTCATTAAAGTTCCAGCATTTGCAATTATTTTTTATTTTCAAATAATATTTCAATGAAAGTTAATGTTTGCCGCATTACCATTATCATCTCCAGAAAAGCATTTGGGATTATCATGCCTTAGCATTCAGAATAACTTTCCTGAAAATAAAATGTAATTGTACTTGTGTTTTATTGTTAGATCGGCCAGGGGGATCACAATGACCAGAATGTGAGTAGTAGAAATAAGTAATGTTTGACATGATATGTACAGGTAATTAAGTTCAGTGTTCAAGCTACAGTATAATAGCTTATGAAAGGTTTTCTGTGGTATAGGGTTGTGATGCTTTGGTTATAGAGTGGTGATAATCTGATATGGGGTGGCCAGTGTGAGGCCCACCGTAAATTGGAGGAGCAGCACCTCATATTCCTCTTGGGCAGTTTACACCCCAGCGGTATGAACATTGACTTCTCCAATTTCAGGTAGTCCCTGCTTTCTCCTCCGCTTCCCAGCTCTCCCTCCGCCCACTGTCTCCGCCTCGTCCTTTCTTCTTTCTGCCCCCCCCCCCCCCGTGACACCAGTCTGAAAAAGGGTCACGACCCGAAACGTCGCCTATTTCCTTCGCTCCATAGTTGTTGCCTCACCCGCTGAGTTTCTCCAGCATTTTTGTCTACCTTCGATTTTCCAGCATCTGCAGTTCCTTCTCAAACATGGTATAGGGCGGTGATACTTTGCAGAGTTGTTAAGTGAGGATTCAGTGTCCCGAATCATCAGGCTTTTGAGCCCCCTATCTCAGCACCGAACTACAATCGATTTTGCATCAGATTGTACTCTGTAATATGGCTTGCACTATTCTGGTCTGGTTTATAAGTACAACTATCCTGCTGTAGGAAAGATGTGGTCAAGCTGGAAAGAGTGCAGAGAAGATGTATGAGGATGTTGCCGGGAATTGAGGCCTGAGCTATAGGGAGAGGTTGGCAGGCTAGAACCTTTGGAGTTTAGGTGGATGAGGGGTGAACTTAGAGAGGTTATGTTATGAAGGGAATAGTTAGAGTAGATGCACAGTCTTTTACCCAGAGTAGGGGAATCAAGAACCAGAAGACATAGGTTTAAGGAGCGAGGGGAAAGATTTATGGGAATTTGAGCGGCAACTTTTTCATGCAGAGGCTGGTGGGTGTATGGAATAAGCTGCCAGAGGAGTTGCCAGTGGATAGTTGAGATGGGTACATGAAATGAGCTGCAGATGAGGTCGTTGAGGCAGATATTTTACCAACATTTAAAATACACTTGGACAAGTATATGGACATGAAAGGTTTAGATGGATATGGACCAAACATGGATAGGTGGGACTAATATAGATGGGGAAGCCTGGTCGGCATGGGCAAGTAGGGCCGAAGGGCCTGTTTCCTTACAGTATGATTGACTCTACAACTGAAAACTTATAGTATATTGATTTGTTACGATGTTGCACTTCCCTGTACCTGCAAAGCTGCAGCAAGTAAGAATTTCAATTATCTGGTACTGTGTAGATGGCAATTAAACACTCTTGACTCTTCAACATTGTTTGAACATTTAAACGTCAAGCCATTCCTGACATTTGTCAGTTGCAAAAAAAATACTCTACGTTTACAACTCCACTGCTTGATTGTTTGACAGTTTTCCAATGAAATTAGGTGAAAGAGTGGCAGAACGTGTCCCAACATTGGTCTCCATGGACTAATCACTGTCAACTGTTCAGATAAAGATCTGTCCATTCCCAGATTTTGCTTTCTGAGGGCCAACTGTTTTCTGTCCATGTCCTAAGTAGTATGCTTTAATTTTGCACAGTAATTCTTGTATGAGACCTTAACATAAAGTTCTCTGAAAGTCCAAATACACCGTTGCCACCAGTTCTCCCTTCTGTAGTGCTTTATCAAATGCATCTTTATCAAATCCCAGTAGACTTTTCAAGCAAGGTTTGCCTTTCACAAACCCATGCTGGCTTTGTCTGTTTATGTTGTTCATCTCTGAGTGAACTTTCTACCAAAATGCAACACCTCACATATTTTCACAGCAAATTTAATCTTCCACTCATCCACCTATCCCTACGCCAGTTTATATCCTACCTCAATTCATCATTATATTGAGATCACAATATGGCCACGTTTTGTATCAGCAGCAAATTTTGAAAATATGACTTTTATCTCATCCAGGTCAATAATGTGGATCAATGAATGAATTAATAAGTTTATTGGCCAAGTATTCACATACAAGGAATTTGTCTTGGTGCTCTGCCCACAAGTGACAACATGACATACAGTGACAGTTACGAATGATACATAAAACATTAATAATAAAACATTATCGTTTAAACATGTGAATTAAATAAAATACCAGAGCAAAAGGAAGCTACATATTATTGGTTATTGAGTAGAGCTACTAGTCTTGGAAAAAAGCTGTTTTTATGTCTGGCTGTGGCAGCTTTGACAGTCCGGAGTCGCCTTCCGGACTGTCCGGAAGTAGAAAGAACATTGATTACTGCAAATGCTAGCACTTACCATCTTCCATTCAGATGAACAATCATTCGCCACCACCCTCTGCTGTTTGCTACTGAGCCATTGTATCAATGTTCCTCTCTTTTACTTTGCTGAGAAAGCTCTCATGTGGCATCTTTTCAAGAACCACAATGACAGCATTCGCCACATTCAAAAATTCTATCAAATATAATTGAGTTCTAGCCCACAACGTTGCCAGTCCATTCCCTCCTCAAATGCTCCCTGACCCACTGAGTTCCTCCGGCACTCGGTGCTTTGCACATGATTTATCCTCAACAGGTAGACAAATGTGCTGGAGAAACTCAGCGGTGCGAAACTAGTCGGGAAACTAGGATGGGGAAAGCAAGGGTTACTTGAAGTTGGAGAAGTCAATAATCATACTGCTGGGGTGTAAGCGCCCCAATCTATGGAGCGAAGGAAATAGGCAACGTCTCGGGCCGAAACGTGTCTGTCTGTGCTGCTTTGCCTTAATTAACCCATTCACCGGCAGATGACTATTAATCCTGTCCCACTTTTTTCCAGTACCAAGGCTAATCGGTCTGGCCCGTACTTGCTGGCTTTTCCTTACTCCTTTTATTGGAAAATGAACTAACATTTGCCACTTTCAAGCACAAATCAAAAGAGCATTGCCGATTATAGTTAGTGCCCTCAATATTTTCTCCTGTACTTCCTGTTGCAGTTTAGAAGAATGAGGGGGTAATCTTATTAAAACAGGTAAGATCTTAAGGGGGTGGGACAGGATAGATGTTGAGATGTTTCCACCAGTTGGAGAGTCCCAAGAGAAAGGAGGCAGATATAAAACCAGGGGGCATCATTTAAAACAATGGGAATATCAACATGCACAGGGCAGTGAATTTCTGGAATAGTCTTCCCCAGAGGGATGTGTAAGCCGAGGAAAGGCTGGTCAGGCTGGGAATGGGTTGGAGAGTTAAAATGATTTGCAACTGGGTGCTTTAGATGGCTATTGTCGACAGAGCACATTGATGCTTGGAAAAATGGTTGCCCTACCCTGCGTTTGGTCTCACTCACAAACACTTGAACTCCCGCTCCCATTCCCACACTGACCTTTCTGTCCTGGGTCTCCTCCATTGTCAGAGTGAGGACCGGCGCAAATTGGAGGAACAGCACCTCATATTTCGCTTGGGGAGCTTACACCCCAGCAGTATGATTATTGACTTCTCCAACTTCAAGTAACCCTTGCTTTCCCCATCCTAGTTTCCTGACTAGTTTCACTCTCCTCCTGTTTAAATGCCTCATTATTACCTTCCCCATAGCTAACTATGATCCATTCTACATATTCCTTGCACATCATCCCCTTTGATCTTACGTTTTCACACCTTACTCTTCCATATCTGTATGCCTCCCTCTCCCCTGACTCTCAATCTGAAGAAGGGTCTTGAACTGAAATCTCTCCAGAGATGCTGCCTGTCACGCTGAATTACTTCAGTATTTTGTGTCTATTTTCGGTTTAAACCAGCATCTGCATGCACAATTCTTGACTCGAAACCTCACCTATTCCTTTTCTCCATAGATGCTGCCACACCCGCTGAGTTTCTCCCGCATTTTTTCTATATTTCGTTAACATCGTTTCGGAAAATTGGATGTATTGTTCTGTCTTCTCGGGTCTCTTCAAACACCACACTACAGTCTAAATCAGAGTTCCACCTTTCACATAGAGCAAGTTATAAACTTAACATTGTTCCAAGTCAAATTTATTGTCATGTGCACAAGTACATTGAGGTACAGGTACAATAAAAAATATTACTTCCAGCAGCATCACAAGCACATAGTCTCAGACAAATATACAGAAACAAATTATACATAGAATTTCAACAAAATCTGTGCAAAACATAATTAGAAAAAAGACAAGTGACAAAAAAAGATTGGGGGAAGAGAAAGACCGCAGTGTTCAGTTTTCTTGGTAAGTTTAGGGTGGTGTTGGTCATTTCAAGAAATGAATACTTGCAGGAAAGTAGTTGTTCCTGATGGTTTTCCAGCAGTGTGGGACTTCATGCTTTTGTACCCTTTGCCTGATTACAGCAGCAAAAAAAAGGGTGATGTGATGGTGGGGACCCTTAATAGATACCGCTTTAGGTGCTTTTGATGGTGGCGAAGGCTATGCCTGTGATGGGACATGCTGAGTCTATCACTCTCTGCAGTTTCTTGCATTCCTGTGCATTAGAATTGCCGTATCAGTATGCAGTATGCAACCACTCAGCATAGTTTCTACAGTAGTCTGCGGAAGGGTCTCGACCGGAAACGTCATTCATTCCTTCTCTCCAGAGATGCTGCCTGTCCCACTGAGATACTCCAGCATTTTGTGTCTAATTTCTATGGTAGATGTGCAGAAATGTGTTATAATACTTAGAGACAGTCACAGAGTGATACTTTGTGGAAATAGGCCCTTCAGCCCAAATTGACCAAGATGCTCCATCTACACTAGTCACACCTGCCTGTGTTTGGCCCATATGCCTCTAAACCTATCCTATCCATATACAGGGAATCTGTCTAAATGTATCTTAATTCTTGCAATAGTATCTATCTCAATTACCTCATATGGAAGCTTGTTCAATACACCCACCACCCTTTGTGTAAAAAGGTTACCTCTCAGGCTCCTATTAAATCTTTTCCCCCTCATCTTAAACCTATCTCCCCAGGTTCTCGATTCCCCTCTTCTGGGCAAAAGACTGTGCATTTACCAAATTTATTCCTCTCATGATTTTGTACAGCGCTATAAGATCTTCTCTCATCCTCCTGCTCTCCAAGGAATAAAGTCCTAGCCTGCCCAACAGCTCCCTATAGCTCAGGCCCTTGAGTCCTGGCTGCATCCTCATAAATCTTCTCTGCACCCTTTCCAGCTTGCCAATGTCTTTCCTATAACATGGTGCCCAAAACCGATAACCCTGGCCTCACCAACGTCTTTTATAACTGCTACATAACCTCCCCAACATCTGTACTCAATATTCTGACTGATGAAGGCCAATGTGCTGAAAGGCCTTTTGACCACCCTATCTACCAGTGACGCCACTTTCAAGGAATTATGTACCTGCACTCCTAGATCCCTCTGCTTCACAACATGTCCCAGAGTCCTACCATTCTGATCCTGGCCTTGATAGACCTCCTAAAATGTAATACCTCACATTTCTCTGTGTTAAACCATCACTCAGTCCACCTGCCCAACCAATCAAGATCCTGCTGCAATTTTTCAGATCAGTCTTCACTATCTACAACACCACCCACTTCAGTGTCATCTGCAAACGTACTAATCATGCCTTGTATCTTGTCATCCATCTTGTTGATATAGTGACCTCTTTAAACTTCTAAGAAAGTAAAGACATGGGCATGTCAATGCTTAGAGACTTGAAGCTCCTAATTCTCCACTGTGGCCCACTGACGAATACTGGTTCATAGTCTCAGACTTGCCATTTCTCAAGTCAGTGGCACACAGTGTTCTCAGATATATCTGATCAAACCTCTGAGAATTATCTCGCCTAATATTTTCTAAAATGTCCAGCACCTCCAGTAATGCAAACTATCCCCAAAACATCCTCATTCACTTTCCTGAGTTCCTTAGTCTTTATGTCTTTCTCCATGGTAGAAATAAAAGCTAAATATTAATTGAGGACCTCACCTATCTCCTCCGGCTCCACACATAGGTGTGCCATTTGGTCTTTGAGGGCCCTATTCGCTTTTTCAGTGAGTATATTTATAATGTTTCTTTAGTTCTCCTTCATCTTCTCTGCCAAAGCTATCTCATGCCCTTTTCTTGTCTCTTGATTTATTTTTTTGGTACATTCCTGCATACCCAATACTCCTCCATGGATTCACTTTATCCAAGATGCCTACACCTGACCCATGCTTCCTTTTCGTGCTTGGTGCTTCGAACTATTTGAAGCACTTCCCTCTGGAAGGCGACTCTGGACTGTCAAAGCCATCATAAAAACAACTTTTTTCCACGAGCAGTAGCCCTACTCAATAACCAAAAGTCTGAAGCCTCCTTTTGCTCTGGTATTTTAATTAATTCACATGTTTAAACTATAATGTTTTATTCTTAATGTTCTAATGTTTTATGTTTTATTGTTAATTGTTTACTGGATGTAGTGTTGTTACTTGCGAGCGAGCGGAGCACCAAGGCAAATTCCTTGTATGTGTACCTATTTGGCCAATAGACTTATTCATTCATTCATTATAATTGTCCTTCACCTTTGAGACACCTTCATCAAAAGTTCAAGAAAATGGCACAGCAGTAGAGTTGCTGCCTCACAATGTCAGTGTCCCTGTTGCAGGCATGACTCCAGGTGCTGCCTACACAGAGTTTGCACGTTCTCCCTGTGTGTGAGTTTAATCCGGGTGCTCCGGTTTCCTCCCACATTCCAAAGATGTGCAGGTTCGTAGGTTAATTGGTTTCTGTAAATTTCCCTAGTGTGCACAGTGGATCGATGGGCAGCGGGAACTCGTTGAGCCGAAGGACCCGTTTCCACGCTGTATTTCTGAACTAAACTAAATGGCTAAAGCAAAAATTAAAGAGTAAAGCAAAATTAAAGATCTTCAGCAACAGAAGAGTAAATTAATAACTTATTTCAGGTTCCTGTTGCTCACTGTTTCCTCACCAAAATCATCTACTCGTCAAGCTGGTGATGATATGCTGTGACAAGAATTGAAAGTTGTTCTCTTAATTAAAATATGAATTGATACCAGAAAGAAAGACTTATAAATTGAAGTGAGATCGTTTATTTTAAGAGCGCGGTGCAAATATTTTAAGAATGTGGAGCAAATCACCATTGAGGCTTGTCTTCCACCACTGAGTGCCGTAGGTATATAGATAATAACAACTACAAAAACAGACTATCTACCTCTTCATGTAAAGGTACACAGCAAATATAATAGATTTAATTTAATAGGATGGCCAACTGGCAAAATATTCCAACATTTTTATGTTTGAATACAGCAATGATACACATGTAATTTTACATATATATTTGTTGTGTTTGTTTCTAATACTTAAAGCTATTTTAAAAAATGAAACCATGAAGCTAATTTTAACTCTGTCCCATCTTACAGTCGGTTATGGAGCGATGTGACCATTCCCAGCCAGCCACTTTGATTTGCCTGGGTTCAGCGTTGAGAAGACCTCCTCCACCACTGTAGCAGCCGGACCGAACACCATTATTCCATTCTGATGAGCGAGACAACAGAGCTGATGACAGTGGGAATCCTGGACTCAAGAAACAAATAAAACACGTTGCAAACGTCAAATGTTCTTCTTGTCATTACCCTGGGATGCTCAGGGCCTTTTGTTTGGTTTCTTCCTGTCCCTTGAAGGCCTGTCTCACGGTGCGAGTTGACCCGGGTTTTCACTCGCGTTAATTACGTACAATTAACGTAGCGGGAACGTCGGAACTCGCGTGCGCAACTTAGCGACTCGTGGCGCTAACGGGCAGGTACCCGTGAAACTTGTTAACTCGTGAAAAAATTGAAACATGTTTGAGGTTTTTCCACGAGTCAAATTTACTATTCAAGTTAAAAATTGAAACATTTAAACTCATAATAACGTCATGGCCCGTGCGTTTACTTTAGTGATTCGTGAGTCTACCGTGGGCACTCTTTAACTCAGCGGGCAGGCAGCATCTCTGGAGCGAAGGAATGGGTGACGGGATGACTTTTCCAAATTTCTCCAGCCCCATGTGTTCAGTTTTTGTCAACCAACATATGCCCTTTCTTGTGTATGACATTATTTGTATCCGTGGAAGTTCATTGTCGCCCCTTCTGTTTCCCAGGGGGTCGGGACGGGACTGGAGTTGGGAGGGAAAGGTGGGTGGGGGGGGGGGTAGTGTTTCATAGAAACATAGAAACATAGAAAAATAGGTGCAGGAGTAGGCCATTCGGCCCTTCGAGCCTGCACCGCCATTCAATGTGATCATGGCTGATCATCCAACTCAGTATCCCGTACCTGCCTTCTCTCCATACCCCCTGATCCCTTTAGCCACAAGTGCCACATCTAACGCCCTCTTAAATATGTCAAACATAAGCATAATATCACTAAATGCTTTTAAAAAACTTTAAGTTATAGATTATGGACAATTTTAAGTTGAGTATGGACAAATCCAACAAACCACACTACATTATTCTTGAACAGATAACTTTGAATTCGTGATTTTTAAAAAAGGAACCAACATCTACAGTGCCTTGTGTCTTGGCAATTCATGATTCTTGGAATGTCACATTGGCGGCGCAGCAGTAGAGTTGCTGCCTTCACAGTGCCAGAGACCCCAGTTCAATCCTGACGACTGGTGCTGTCCATACAGAGTTTGCACGTTCTCCCAGTCACCACGTAGATTTTTTCTGGGTGCTCCAGTTTCCTCCCACATTCCAAAGACGTGCAGGTTTGTATGTTAATTGTCGTTTGTAAATTGCCCCGCAGTGTGTAGGATGGAACGGGTGATTGTGGTCAGCATGGGCTCGGTGGGCCAAAGGGCCTGTTTCCACACTGTATCTAAAACTAAACTAAAGGCCCTGAAGAAGAGTCTCGACCCGAAACGTCAACTATCCATTTTCTCCAGAGATGCTGCCTGACCCGTTGTGTTATTCCAACACTTTGTGATCTTTTGTGATAAGTTAATGCTTCAACCCTTTCTCGAGGAGTGGAAATTAGGGGAAGCAGTAGGAAATATGTTGCTTGGCATTTAAAATAAAAAGTCAAAGTTAGTTATGTAAGTGCAACTGCGGTAAAAGTGAGGAGAGGGGTGGGGTAATCAGGGGAACAAATGTATAATTAGCCGATCTGGAAAACGAGCAGAACGACTGGATGAGGGTTTGTTTGATGCCCAACACAAAATGCTGGAGTAACTTGGCGGGTCAGGCAGCAACTCTGGAGAGAAGGAATATGTGACTTTTCGGGTCGAGATCCTTCTTCAGAAGACGAGCCCTTATCCGAAACGTCACCTATCCACGTTCTCCAGAGATGTTACCTGGCCCGCGTTGTTACTCCAGCTTGTTGCGTCTGCCTTCTGTCTAAAACCTTGGGGTCGTCGCCGATGTGAAGACGGTGCAAACCCCCCCACGCCCGTGCCATGGGCGGGGAGCTAGAGAGGGGAGGGGAGGGGTCACACACATGGCCGGGAAGCAGAGGGGTGGGGGTGGGGGTGGCGACAGACAGGGCCAACAATGAGATGGAAAAAGACAGAAACACCGACGTGCAAAGGAGACCTACAATAGCGCATGATCTCTCTCGCGTTATGGCGGGTGATTGTCGCCTGCCCGCTGTTTCTGACCCTAAAGCCTTGGGATCGTTGCCCTTTGTGTTGGCGTGGAGGGGGAAGGGGGTATTGTGCTGTTTCATTGCCCCCTCCTATCCCAGGGACAGGGAGACACAGCGGCTTTTGAGACTGGTGGGCAATCACTACTAAAGTGTCTGCCCACACAGTCAGTACACCACTCCTACACATGTCTCCTGCACTAAGATCAACCCGCAGAGAATGTTCCCAGCCTAACCCAAGAGCCTTGTCACCCCAGACGGATTAATGATGCCCGCGCACCCCCCCCCCCCCCCCCCCCCCCCTCCCCTCCACCTCAACTTACGCCTGGGCACCAAAGCAGCTCAGGAGGCGAACCCTGAGCTCCGTCTCCCAACAATCTGATGTGCAACTGATGTGAAAGAACAGCGGCTGCGGCCGGCCGGCCGGCACCCGGCATGGACTTCTCACACCCTCACACCCTTACCTTCATTCACGGTTGGCTCAAGAGTAACTGGAGAGGAACTTGGTAACTCGGGAGAGGAACTTGGAACATCGCAGAAATGACATACCTGTGGGAACTCGGTTAAACACTTGATCATAAACTTGGAATCTCGTGCATAACCACGAGTCTGTTCTTTTTCTTTCACTTGGGGTCACTCGTGGGTGGACTCGCACCGTGAGACAGGGCTTTGACTAACAAATTACCAGTAGATGGCCTCAACCATACTTCGTGCGTAACTATTTTAAAACAAAAAAAGAACAACACAGCACAGAAACAGGGCCTTTGGTCCACAATGTCTTTGCTGAACATGATGTCGTTCAACCACTTCCTGCTGTCTGCACATGAAGCATATCCCTCCATTACCTGCATAGTCATGTATGTCAATTACTATTATTGTGTTACCTTCTATCACCATCCTAGCAGCGCATTCCAGGCATCTACCATCCTCTGTGCATCTCCTTTAAACTTTAACTATATATTTGTCTATTAACCTGCTTAATTCTACCTCTGCTCTACTTTTAACTCCTGGCTTTTCCATGGCAACGCATGGAATTAATCTTTAGTGTCCACTGAAAACACACAGACAAATTTCTAACGTGTAACACTATTAGGACAGTTATAGTTTTGATGACCTTGATGTGACTATGGGATTATGGTCTATCTATTATGGGCTATCTACAAAGAATGCAGAATTCCAACGCAGCTTCAGGAAAAGTTTATAACCAAGACCCAACAAGACTAACAAGCATTGAAGCCACAGACAGATGTGATTTTGGATTCAGTTTTGAAACACTAAATTGTGGTATTTTATGGTAGTCACCACTATTCCGTTAGATTGAGCAGAGTTATGAAAGAAGATAATGGTGAAATAGAGGTAAAGCACTGAAAATACAGTAGGTAACTAATTTTACTCATCCAAAAGCAATTGAACAAAAATACACTGGACAAATTGAAGGGAAATCAGGTTCAGAGCAATCAGAAGCATTTAAGATGGAGATTCAAAAGGTTCACGTTAAACATTCCCACAAAAAAAAGGTGGGATTGCCACATCTAGAACATGATTATGTGTGTGTGTGGGGGGGGGGGGGGAGTTGGGGGGTGGGGTGGGGGAAACTTTTAAAACATTTTCCCTGTAAGGAGGACCCGACCTTTTCCCTGTTGGGTCTCCGTTGCCGTTGGGCCCCTGCACCGTGAAGCGGCCTCCAACCAAACCTGGGGCTCCAGTCGCAGAGCCTGCGGACTACTCACTGTCGTGGAGCTGGCCGAGTTAGGAACGGGAGGAGCTGTGGTGGCGCGCTGCTGCTGCTGCCCAACCCCGGAGATTCGGAGGCTCCAGCTGCAGGCCGGTGGACGGTGACACCGGGAGCTCGTGGGTCCCTGGTGGGAGACCGCTTTTCGGAGCTCCAGCGGCGGCAACTTCTCCCGCCCGAGTTGCGGGGTTGAAAATGATCTGGAGCGGGGCCTTACATCGCCCGGCGCGGCTTTAACGGCCGCGGCACTTGCTAGCGCCTGCCAGGGGCTCCAACATCAAGACCCGGAATGCGGCCTTGCATCGCCCCGCGTGGCCTGAATGGCCGCGGGACTTATTTACCATCGGCTTTGACTCTGACATCGGGAGGAGAATGGGGAGTGCAGGGGAGAGATAAGACTTTGCCTTCCATCACAGTGAGGAGGAGATTCACTGTGATGGATGTTTGTGTGAATTGTGTTGTGTCTTGGTTCTTTTCTTGTTTGTATGACTGCAGAAACTAAATTTCGTTTGAACCTCAATGAGGTTCAAATGACACTAAACGGTATTGTATTGTATTGTGTATGATTAAGGTTCACTCAGGACAGGATAATACAAAAAAAAACCTAGAAACATAGAAACATAGAAAATAGGTGCAGGAGTAGGCCATTCGGCCCTTCGAGCCTGCACCACCATTCAATGTGATCATGGCTGATCATCCAACTCAGTATCCCGTACCTGCCTTCTCTCCATACCCCCTGATCCCTTTAGCCACAAGTGCCACATCTAACGCCCTCTTAAATATAGCCAATGAACTGGCCTCAACTACCTTCTGTGGCAGAGAATTCCAGAGACTCACCACTCTCTGTGTAAAGAATGTTTTCCTCATTTCGGTCCTAAAGGAATTCCCCCTTATCCTTAGACTGTGACCCCTTGTTCTGGACTCCCCCAACATCGGGAACAATCTTCCAGCATCTAGCTTGTCCAACCCCTTAAGAATTTTGTAAGTTTCTATAAGATCCCCCCTCAATCTTCTAAATTCCAGCGAGTACAAGCCGAGTCTATCCAATCTTTCCTCATATGAAAGTCCTGACATCCCAGGAATCAGTCTGGTGAATCTTCTCTGTACCCCCTCTATGGCAAGGATGTCTTTCCTCAGATTTGGAGACCAAAACTGTACGCAATACTCCAGGTGTGGCCTCACCAAAACCCTGTACAACTGCAGTAGAACCTCTCTGCTCCTATACTCAAATCCTTTCGCTATGAATGCTAACATACCATTTACTTTCTTCACTGCCTGCTGCACCTGCATGCCTACTTTCAATGACTGGTGTACCATGACACCCAGGTCTCGTTGCATCTCCCCCTTTCCTAATCTGCCACCATTCAGATAATAGTCTACCCTCATGTTTTTGCCACCAAAGTGGATAACCTCACATTTGTCCACATTATACTGCATCTGCTCATTCACTCAGCCTATCCAAATCACCCTGCAGCCTCCAAGCATCCTCCTCACACCTAACTATACCCCCCAGCTTGGTATCATCTGCAAATTTGGAGATGTTGCATTGAATTCCCTCGTCCAAATCATTAATATATATTGTAAATAGCTGGGGTCCCAGCACTGAGCCTTGCAGCACCCCACTAGTCACTGCCTGCCATTCTGAAAAGGACCCGTTTACTCCTACCCTTTGCCTCCTGTCTGCTAGCTAGTTCTCTATCCACATCAATACTGAACCCCCAATACCGTGTGCTTTAAGTTTGTATGCTAATCTCTTATGCGGGACCTTGTCGAAAGCCTTCTGAAAGTCTAGATATAACACATCCACGGGTTCTCCCTTATCCACTCTACTAGTTACATCCTCGAAAAATTCTATCAGATTTGTCAGACATGATTTACCTTTCGTAAATCCATGCTGACTTTGTCCAATGATTTCACCACTTTCCAAATGCGCTGCTATCCCATCTTTAATAACTGACTCTAGCAGTTTCCCCACTACCGATGTTAGACTAACTGGTCTGTAATTCCCCGCTTTCTCTCTCCCTCCTTTTTTAAAAAGTGGGGTTACATTAGCTACCCTCCAATCCTCAGGAACTACTCCAGAATCTAAGGAATTTTGAAAAATTATAACTAATGCATCCACTATTTCTGTGGCTACCTCCTTGAGTACTCTGGGATGCAGACTATCTGGCCCTGGGGATTTATCGGCCTTCAATCCGTTCAATTTACCCAACACCACCTCCCGGCTAACCTGGATTTCACTCAGTTTCTCCATCTTATTTGACCCCCGTTCCACTGCTATTTCCGGCAGATTATTTATGTCCTCCTTAGTGAAGACAGAACCAAAGTAGTTATTCAATTGGTCTGCCATGTCCTTGTTCCCCATGATCAATTCACCTGTTTCTGACTGCAAGGGACCAACATTTGTTTTAACTAGTCTCTTTCTCTTCACATATCTATAAAAACTTTTGCAGTCAGTTTTTATGTTCCCTGCCAGTTTCCTTTCATAATCTATTTTCCCTTTCCTAATTAAGCCCTTTGTCCTCCTCTGCTGGATTCTGAATTTCTCCCAGTCCTCCGGTAGGCTGCTTTTTCTGGCAAATTTGTATGCCTCATCTTTTGTTTTTATACTATCCCTGATTTCCCTTGTTATCCATGGATGCACCACCTTCCCCGATTTATTCTTTTGCCAAACTGGTATGAACAACTTTTGTACTTCATCCATGCAGTCTTTAAATACCTTCCATTGCACATCCACTGTCAACCCGTTAAGAATCACCTGCCAGTCTATCTTGGTCAATTCACATCTCATACTTTCAAAGTTACCTTTGTTCAAGTTCAGAACCCTTGTTTCTGACTTAATTTTGTCATTCTCCATCCTAATGAAGAACTCAACCATATTATGGTCACTCTTGCCCAAGGGGCCACGCACAACAAGACTGCTAACTAACCCTTCCTCATTACTCAATACCCAGTCTAGAATAGCCTGCTCTCTCGTTGGTTCCTCCACATGTTGGTTGAGAAAACTATCCCGCATACGTTCCAGGAAATCCTCTTCCTCAGCACCCCTGCCAATTTGATTCACCCAATCTACATGCAGATTGAAGTCACCCATTATAACCGTGTTACCCTTGTTGCACGCATTTCTAATTTCCTGTTTGATGCCATCCCCAACTCCAATACTACTGTTAGGTGGCCTGTATACAGCTCCCACTAGCGTTTTCTGCCCCTTAGAGTTTCACAGCTCTACCCATATCGATTCCACATCCTCCACGCTAATGTCCTTCCTTTCTATTGCATTAATCTCCTCTCTCTCCAGCAACGCTACCCCACCTCCTTTTCCTTTTCGTCTATCCCTCCTGAATATTGAATATCCCTGGATGTTCAGCTCCCAGCCTTGGTCATCCTGGAGCCATGTCTCCGTGATCCCAACTATAGCATAGTCATTAATCGCTATCTGCACCTTCAACTCATCCACCTTATTACGAATGCTCCTCGCATTGAGACACAAAGCCTTCAGGCTTGTTTTTACAACACTCTTACTCCTTATACAATTATGTTGACAAGTGGCCCCTTTCACATCGATCCCTATTACACTTGGCCATACTCTCCTATCCCTTTGTGAGCTTTCCTTTCCGTTAATTCTGGGGTCATTAACCATCCCTTTACTCTCTTTCCCTTTAACTCCGTCCTCGACTATCCCATTTGACACCCCACCCCCCTTATTCAGTTTAAAACCATCCGTGTAGCAGTGGCAAACCTGCCGGCCAGAATGCTGGTCCCCCACCTGTTAAGATGCAATCCGTCCCTTTTGTACAGTTCCCCCTTACTCCAAAACAGATCCCAGTAATCTAAGAATCTAAATCCCTGCCCCCTGCACCAGTTCCTCAGCCACACATTCAGGTCCCGTATCTCCCTGTTCCTGCTCTCGCCAGCACGAGGAACTGGAAGCAAACCGGAGATAACAACCCTGGAAGTCCTGCTTTTCAGCATTTTTCCAAGCTCTCTGAAGTCCCGCTACAAAATTTTCATCCCCTTCTTTCCAACATCATTTGTGCCAACATGCACGACCACTTCCGGCTGTTCACCTTCGCCCTTGAGGATTGTCTGCACTCTGTCCGTAACATCCTGGATCCTGGCACCAGGAAGGCAGCACACCATCCTGGAATCCCGTCTGTTGCCGCAAAAACCCCTGTCCGTACCTCTCACAATGGAGTCTCCAACTACAATGGCGTTGCCCGACTTTGGCCTCTTTGGTTTTGGCTCATCAGCCCTTTTCGTTTTGCAAGCCAGTCCGCCGCTCAGTGAGATACCGTCTTCTGTCCCGGCAGCTTCCACGTGGGTGAACCTGTTCACAAGAGGTACAACACCCGGGGACCTTTGCATTCCATGTTTTCCTCCCTTTCTCACCGTCACCCACCTTCTCTCTTCTAGTGCCTTGGGTGTAACAATCTCACTGAAGGACTTTTCGAGCAACGACTCAGTTTCTCGGATGAACCTGAGGTCATCCACTTGTTTCCCCAGTTCCCCAACTTCAGGAGCTGTACCTGGATGCACTTCTCACATTTGTAGCATCCAGAGGCACCAGCAGTGTCCTTGACCTCCCACATACTGCAAGCATCACACTGCATCAGCTTGCTTGACATCTCCTTCTTTTGCCTCGGTCTCTCCCTATCCAGTGTTTTGCGCAGCCTCCTCTCCGAAGACTCTCGAGCCAAAGACTCACACTTTACTCACAGGGCACTTCCCTCACAAGGCCGCTCCCCAAGAGCTGCCTTGCTTATATTGACTGTTCAATTGCCTAATTTACAAACCAAATTCCCCAGTTTTGAGGAACTGCTTTTCCCCCTCTGACTCACTGAGAACGCTCCTCCCACTTGGGCTAGAGTCAATCAGTGCTTTCTCCTGCTTCTCTTTGTTGCTGTTGCTTCAAAATCCACGGGAAGACATGCTGAACAGCAAGAGTTTGTACAAGAGGCACACCTAGAAGAGTTTAGAAACTATAGGGTGAAATTCAAATGTAAACTCAGAAAATAAAGGGAGGTCTGATAGGTAGCTGGTGAGGACAAGGGGAACCATATTCCTTCGCTGATTGGGAGGAGAATGAGCAAGCAGAAACACAGGAAGTGAGATAGATATGGTAGAGAGAGAGCTCTACCAACTGGTGTGGAAGGGGAACGCGTGACAAAGACATTTGGGAATGCTTGGTATGGAAAGTGTCATCTTCAGCAGGTGAAATAGAGTGTGCAGTAAATAAGTTTATTTTTGGTACTAAGTTAAAAAGACTAAAGGGCCTGTCTAATTTGCATGTCACGCAGGTGGCGTGCGAAGATTTCGTGAATCCCAAAATCCTGGGGCGCCACGCGCAACCGTGCATCACTGCCCACGTCACGATGCACCATGCGCACGTAATGCATGCCATGCGCGTCGTGACACGTAAATGATGTCGCGTAAATGATGCGCAAATGACCCCCAAGTGGGCCAGGCCCTTGAAGGCTGTATTTTTTTAATTGTAAAACAGAGTATTGTTGCACACCAGAATCGCTTGTTTGCTTATTTCAACAGCTACCTATGGTGAAACTGGCAGACTGTTTTTAGAGGCAATAGCGTCCAATTACTGTGTGGCAGTTACATGGAAACAGTTTTTTCCCCCCAAGACTTTCAGTTTCTGTGCTTGTCAATTTCCAATGTCACTTTTATGCGGTTCTCTAGTAGTTCCCAATTAGGCCAGTATAATATAAAACAATGTTCCCTAAATCATCAATCATGTTATATCCAATTTCCGGTATGGAATTATGTGCTATAGCAGAGCTACCTACATGTGAAAGTGAGCACTGGATGTAAAATAAAATGTGATGATCATTTCAAATTCCTTTTAAGAGCAGGGAGTCACATCAGTTCAGTCATCAAGGTAGCGGAAAGAGGTGAGAGAGGAAACCTAAGACAAGAACAGGAAGAATCTTTTCACTCCAGAGCCTCCACATTGTACGGATAATCATTCATAATTCTTGAGAACTCCATGATGTCACCATTAGACTCATCTTCTCCTCCCCTCACCTTCAGCCTTCCATAGGCGCCATCTCCTTCACAATGTTCACTCTTCCAACTCCACCTCCATTAGCTTCATTTCTCTCATGACATCTTACTCGCACGGTTGTAACAGATACAAAACTTGCTTTTTTGATTTCTGTAATTGTCTAAGGTCACAAAACCCTTTTCAGATGAAGCAGTGATTCATGTATCCTTCATCCAGTTCTATATAGAAGAGACCAAACAGGTTGGTGAGCAGGATATCTCCAATCTGTGAAGATGACCATGAAGCTTCAGTTGCCGGTGACTTTAACTCTTCATTCCACTCTCACTTTCAACATCCACTCCGTTTTCAGTGCATGGAAGATCATGTTTCGCCAATTCTTGAAAAGATGACCAAGGAAATTGATGAGGGTTTAGTGCAGTCGACATTCTCTACTTGAACTTTCCAAGGCTTGTGTCAAAGTTCCTTGGCTGATCCAGAAGATTAAAATGCATGGGTTCCAGTGTCTTGGTAGTTTGGATTCAGAATTAACTTACCCGGAGAAGATAGTAGAGGTGGAAGGATGTTATTCTGGCTGACACAGCCAACTTCACAACAGAACAGAACTTGCATGGAATGGAGAGATTGGGGGGTCACGTGCAAACAGAAGACAGTTTAACTTGGCATGTTTGGCATGGACATCGTGGGAAGAAAGGCCCGTCCTTGTGCTGTACTGTTCTAAGTTCTAAAACAGGCTTTCATTTCGGGAGTGGCAGAGGGTGGAAGGTCAGCTTTAAAGTGCAACAACAATACAAGACTTCCATTCAACACAGAGTGAGAAGAGGTGCATGAGCAACATGAATCCCTTGGAGGTCAGACAACTCTCCACATTAGATTTACACAGTTGGAAGTGAGAAGGTGCGTGCTGATGAAGATGATGGCTACTTGCCAGGCAGACAGCCCCTTCTTTCTCCCATCTTTTCCAGGACTGACAACAGGATTCCCCGTGCCGAATGTTTTTCCATTGGGGTGATACCACCCCATTGTATTTCTTGAGAAGAGCTGACAACTTGGCCACTCCCGGTGGCCATTCCCTTGCCTTGCATGTTGCAGAATGCAATAGAGAATGTTGCCAGCCCACTGTACAGGAGGTAGTGGGAGAGGTGAGGCAAAGACTCTGCACTGCCATGAGTCAACTCAGGGGCTCTTCATAGGAAACAGGGAAGGGTTTATTTGGGCTGGGTGGGCTTTACAATGTCATAGACTCATTCAGCACAAAAACAGGCCCTTCCGCACAACTTGCCCATGCCGACCTAGATGTCCACCTATACTTGTCCCACCTGCCCTTATTTGGTCCATATCCCTCTAAACCTTCCCTATCTTATCATCGGGTCAATTCCCAATAGCAAACATCAACCAAAAATAACTTTGGTTGAGGACAAAACAGAACATGATGACCTTCAAGTTTGATTACAGATTAGCATGTGCCAGTTTTATTGACTTTACAATGTGTGGTTGTGATTCTTTTGCTCTGTGTGCCACTTGTTATCTTGCATTATAGTTTCTACCAAATGAACAGCGGTTTCCCATCTTTCCTTGACATGTCCGCCAAGCAGTTAAGTAGCACCATGAGGTCAAGCACCAAATTGTGTGGAGCGTTCTCATGAATGATTTTCTGAAGATACTGTACATCATTGTAGGTGGCTAATAAAGTCGGGCACAGAGGCTTTTCCTTCAGGAATCCAAAGGCGTTGACCATATCCTCTGCAAATCTGGCGTGCTTTTGGATGCTATAGCCAAAGTTTCTCAGGCTCTGTATTAGTTCTCGGTAGCGATGGTTCATTGCATCCTGCTCCGCAGCGTGTTTACACATCTAAAGAGGAAACACTCCCATCAGACTTCAATATATTACACGCGAGCTTTCGCTCAAAAATCCGCCTGCACTATACACCAAGGTTCCTTACACCAAAAGAAAACAATATGATAGCATTGAAGGTGGTCCAAAGGCTATTCGCCAGGCTAGCTCCTGGGAGGAGAAGGTTGCTCTGCAAGACAGTGTCAGTATATGGATAGGAAGAGTTTGTTGGGATATGGGCAAATTCAGGCAAATGGGACTAGCCCAGAATGCCAATTGAGTTGGCGGAGACAGGCCCAAAGTGAAAGGGCCTGTTTCAGTACTGTCCAGCCCTATGGATTTCTTTCAGTTTAGAAGAATGAGAGGCAACTTCATGTCGATAGGATAGGTGGAGACACAAGAACTGTAGATGCTGGAATCTGGAGCAGAACACAAAGTGCTGGGGGAACTCAGTGTGTCAGGCAGCATCTGTGGATAGAATAGACAGGCAATGCCACAGATTGGGACTCTTCAGACTCTTTAGGGTAGATGTTGAGATACTTTCACCAATTGAAGAGTTTCAAATAGGAGACAGCTGCAAAATAAGAGGAGAGTTACTTAAAAGTGAGGTGAGTGAGGTGTTCTCTCAGAGAGCAGTGCATCTCTGGAATTCCATGCCACCCAGGGTGGTGGAGGCTGGAACATTAGATTTATTTAAGATGGCAATTAAAAAAATATTGAAAAGATCACGGTTTATATCCCTCCGTTCCCAGCATACCCATGTGTCTAACTAAAAGCCTCAAACACCACTATTGCATCTGCCTCCACCACCATCCCTTGCAGTGTGTACAAGGCACCCACCACTCTGTAAAAAAACAAAAATCCAGCACATCTCCTTTAAACTTTCCTCCTCTCACCTTAAAGCTATGTTATCTCGTATTTGACATTTCTACCCAGGGAAAATGGTTCTGACTGCCTATCCTGCCTCAATGGCCGTTCTCTTGGGTTGAAGCTGTCCAAGCAGAATTTAAGGTGCTGTTCTTCCAGTTTGCGTGTGGTCTCACTCTGACAATGGGGGAGGCCCAGGAAAGAAAGCCCGGTATGGGAATGGGAAGAAGGCTTAAAATGGTTAGCAACCGGGAGATCCAGCAGGCTTGAGCAGATCGAGCGCAGGTGCTTAGCGGAACAGTCACTGAGCCCAAGCTTGGTCTCACCAATATACAGGAGGCCACATCAGGATCACCAGATGCAGTCAGGATGGCTACTCCGTGATTGACCTAGATGGCTACTCCGGGATTGACCTAGATGATGCCCTGCACAGATTCCTACTTTTGTACTCAATTCCATGGTGCATGTGTCAACAAGCTGAGTCGTGGAATAGTGTTGGGTCATCATACATGTGACCTGAGCACTTGTTTAAGTTGTGGTAGTTCGGCAATTAACCGTCCAGCCTGAGAATCATAGAGCTATGGAGAAAAGAAAAAAAGCCCTTTGGCCCACCTTACCCATGCCGACCAAGTTGGTGGTTTGGGCTTAGCCCATTTGGCCCATTTCCTCTACATTTGGCCCATGGTCCTCTAAACCATTCCTATTCATATATCTGTCCAAATGTATTTAACATTTGTTATTTGTATCTGTTTCCTCTTTGTATATGTTCCTCTGGCAGATTATTCCTGATACAGACTGTGCTCTGAGTGAAAAAGTTGCCCCTGAGATCCCTCTTAATTCTTTCCACTCTCATCTTAATCCTAGTCATAGGTTTAAATCTTCTACCCTGGTAAAAGGACTGTGAGCGTTCACGTCATCCACGGCTATCATGATTTTGTAACTCCTCTACCTCCTACTCTCCAAAGAGAAAACTCCCAGCCTTTGTGGCATCTTTCCATAATTCTGCTTTTGTTGGAGGTTAGGTTGAACACTGTCCCTTTCAGACTCCATCCCTGAGGATGGAGAGATGCAAAGTATTAGAGGTACAGACCTGAGTGATCTCGGGGATGTTCAGCACTCTGAATCCATACATCCGGATTCCTGTATGGAAGACATGCGACAGGATCCTACGATCTAGCTGGAAGGCAATTTCTCCAATAATTCGTCGTGAGGTGTCATCTTCTGAAAAATAAACGTGACATTTCAGTTGACCTCCGGGAACTGACCTCTTCCAGGGTACTGATACCCGCTGCTCTGGTTAAGGGTATCTTTCAAGTTGATGTCAGCTTTGCAAACCACACTCACTGTCACCAACACATTTGATGCAGGAGCCACACCAAGCGAGAAAGGCCAGCCTGCCTGAGTTCCTCAGCTCCACTGGACACCATGCTAGCAATGTTTGACTATACACCCTGCTATATGAAGAGCAAATTGATTGATTGAAAACAGCTTGGAAACATGTCTTTCTGCCCACCAAGTCCACACCAGCCATCGATCACCTGCTCACACTAGTTCTATGTTATCCCATTTAAGGATCCACTCCCTGGGCAATTTACAGAGGCCAATTAACCTACAAATCCACACGCCTTTGGGATGTGGCAGGAAACCAGATCACCCAGAAGAAACTCATTCGGTTGCAGAAAAAACGTGCAAACTGCACACAGACAGCACCAGAGGTCAGGATTGAAACCTGGTTTCTGGTAACTAAAGTCATTAAGCCATACAGGATAGAGACAAGTCCCTTCAACCCAGTTGATCTAAACCAACCAAGTTACCCACCCAGTCCCATTTGGCTGTGTTTGCCACATATCTCTAATCATGTCCTGGTCTAAATGTCACAGAGTTATCGAGTGATACAGTGTGGAAACAGGCCCTTCGGCCCAACTTGCCCATGCAGGCCAACATGTCCCAGCTACACTAGTCTCACCTGCCTGCGCTTGGTCCATATCCCTCCAAACCAGTCCTATCCTTGTACCTGTCTAATTGTTTCTTAAACATTGGGATTGTCCCAGCCTCAACTACCTCCCCGGAAGCTTGTCTTTTAAACATTGTAATTGTATCCACTGTACAGCTTCCTCTGGTAGCTCATTTCACATACTCATCACCTTTTTCCCCCTGAGGTCTGATTTAAATCTCTCTCCTCTCACATTACACCTATGCCCTCTTGTTTTTGGCTTCCCCACCAGGAGTAAAAGACTGTGACCATTTATCTTATCAATGCCCCTGTAATAGTAAGATTAAACTAGAACTTACCAGTTTGAAGTTTGATCTTTATTTTATGAGGAGTTACGATGAGGGATTACCTGAAGAAGCCCCGCCAGGCGCATGCGCGTCATACTTCAAAGCAGCGGCGCAGAAAACACAGTAACTAGTCGGTGATATAGTAAGACTCAGAAGACTAGAACTACCAGATGATCTTTGCGATTATGAGGGTCGGGAGCGGAGGTTCATGCAACTCCTCATAAAATAAAGATCAAACTTCAAACTGGTAAGTTCTCGTTTAATCTTACTATTTTACTTCGGAGTCACGTGAGTGACTACGTGAAGATTTCAAAGCTCTGTGATTTCATGCCGTAGATCCATTCCATACGACACACTGCTTCAGTTGACACAAGAGTGAACACATAATGTATTGAACATTGCTCAAATTATTCAATAAACATTTTTTAATAATAAACAAAAACAGTAATAACCCCTCCATCCCAGGGGGAAATTACAAGTTAATTTTAGAAAAGAAATCAAACGTAACACAAAACAGCGTGCCCAAAACCTTGCACTACCAGGACAGGTCTTCAAAAATCTTGGAGACGGTCGCCTCCCAAGACCATCCTGTGACCCTGAGGATTTGATCTAGAGGCACGTCCTGTGCCTTCGCTGCAGATGTTGATACCGCCCTGGCGGAGTGAGATTTAAACACATGAGTGTTTACTCCAGCACAATCCAAAACCGGTTTCAACCATCTAGAAATAGTTTGTACTGACACCTTTTTATGAGGTTTTTTGTGGCTGATGAGCATTGCTGTTTCAGAGCCTCTGGGACTCTTCGTTATCTCGATATATTGACTCAGGTGCGTAACTACACATAGCCTTTGGTCAACGGGGTATGCTTTAAAGCTCACTTTGGTTCCGGCCATTCCTGGCCTGCTTTGTTTGATTAAATCATATACATAAAACGTAATGTTATCTACAGAAGTGTACATGCTATCTAGCCATAGCTTTTGCAATATTTGAACCCGTTGTGCTGATACTAGTGCCATGAGCATAACCACATTTAAGTGTTATTTTCTGAAAAGATAGTGACTTGATTGAAGCCCATTGCCGAAGCAGTGTGAGAACTATACTGACATCCCAGATTTCTGTATATCTAGGCTTAGGGGTTTTTTTGTTAAAGATACCTCTCATGAATCGGGGCACCAGCGGATGAGACCCGATAGATTGGTGTTCTGAGAACTGCCCTAAATAGGAGGACAAAGCACTCCGAGCACTATTAATGACACTATAGCTCAAGTGTTCATCAAAATGCAATGTAGCAAGGAACTCCAATACATCCGGTATGCTTGCAGTATGATAAGATATATCTGACTGCAAGCAAAACATCTCCCATTTCTTAATATGAGACACATATTGTTTTTTAGTGCTATCTCTCCAAGCCGCAGTAATCACATCCATGGTCCTACTCGACAGCAAGCCCTTGGAACGGTCTGGTCAGAACCTGCAGATTAACAGATTAATACGATCATGTAACGGATGACTTTCTCCTGTTACCGGATGAACCAACAAATTACTGCATTTGGGGATAGTCATGAATGGCTGAGTCATCATTCTCAGAACCAATGGGAACCATGGCTGTGTAGGCCAGTCAGGAACCACCAAAACGCCTGAGGTGGAGTCCTGCTCTATTTTGGTGAGACATTGCCTGATGAGGCAATGTGATCCCCGCCCCCACCAATTTGAGGACTCTCTGGAAACGGAGCTCCTGCCCCCTCATCAATGCGCTCATTTGTGCCCAGATAGCCGAGTTCACGCTGGGCACCTTGAGCGACGCACAGTTAACAGGTGTCTGGTAACGCGTGGTCGTCTGTTCCCTGATAGAATCCTGGAGCTGGTGTAAGGCCATGTAGTTTATATTGGAAGCCAGATTTTCCTCCATGGCTTCACCAGTACCCTCCGGAATGGCAACATTTCTAGCCACATCTGGGACACCTGGAGCATGGCTCATGTGCCTTGGTGTGCGCCCAAAAGCAGTGACACCAACATCAGGGTCAGACTCCTCCTGCCCTGGCTCTCCCGAGTCTTGCTCTAGGGTGGTCTCGACCAGCCCTCAACAAGGTGCTGGTGAGGGTGATTCCCATTGGAACTCATAGGCGTTCAAGTCCTCCTCGCCATACGGGCCTCTGCCTGAGGCTGTTCCAGGAAGTTGTTGGGGAATCCTAGGGGCATGCGATCCCAATTGGAACACTTCATGGCTCATCATGGTTTGAATCATTCGTTCCATTTTGTCCAGACATCCCCAGACCTTCTTGTTGGAAGGGGGGGGGGGGGGGGGGGGGGGGAGTCTTCATCGTCAGACTCATCAGAATAAACGGGCCTGACAGATTTTCGTTTGGCCTTTCTCCCTGCTGGAGTGGCCACAGCGCCCGGAGGCACCGGAGTTAATGGAGGCAGTTGAGCTGCCGGCGGTTCTACAGTCGGCATTGGAACCGGCGTTACCGCAGCCGGTATCTCCCTGCCCGATCTACGAGTACTAACCGCGGTCCCGCGAGTAAAGCTCTTACTATGAACGGCAGCCTTTTTTACAACTTTCTCCATCTTAAAAATACTCCCGCTGGCTCCTGAACCAGTCTTACGGAGTTCAAATACCCGCAGAGAGTTTAAAATCACTTACCTGCCGGTTCATTACTTACCGCTGGTGGTGCTGCGCTCTCCAGCCCATCGGTGCGCCATGCGTCGGACGTAATGACGCGCATGTGCCTGGCGGGGCTTCTTCACGTACTCACTCGAGTGACTCCGAAGTAAAATTGTATACAACTCTCTATAAGGTCACCTCTCAGCCTCCGAAACTCCAGGCAAAAAAGCCTGCCCATCCGGCATCTCCTTATAACCCAAAGCCCGCACCCTTTCCAGCTTATGCTTGCATGCTTCCTATAGCTCGGTGACCAGAACTGCACACTGTACACCAAGTGAAATCATAGTGTATTTACCTATCCTAATACTGGAAGTTTTCATAATATTAGAAACCAACAGCAGTTTCCTCCTCTCCACTTCACCACTACTCACTAAAGCAAAGGCAAGTGAGATTAGGGGCAAACACTCACTCCCTCTCCCTCCCTTTTCCACCTTGATGACCATGCCTCAGACAGGTGCAACTGGCTGGTGCTTGGCAGGGATCCTTGTTATAAAACACAAGGGTGGCACAGTGGCGCAGCGGTAGAGTTGCTGCCTTATTGCGCTTGAGACTCGGGTTCCATCCTGACTACGGGTGCTGTCCTGTACAGAGTATGTACGTTCTCCCCATGACCTGCGTGGCTTTACACCGGGAGCTCCGGTTTCCTCCTACACTCCAAAAACGTAGATTAATTGGCTTGGTAAAATTGTAAAATTGGCCCTCGTGTATGTAGGATAGTGTTAGTGTGCGGGGATCGCTGGTCGCTGCTGACTCGGTGGGCCGAAGGGTCTGTTTCCGCGCTGCATCACTAAGCTAAGCTAAACAAAGGTTAAAAACCAGTGGATGTGTGCTAACTGCACAAAGGCAACCTACCACACAAAGGGGCGGGGGGGGGGGGAAGTCACACACAGAGCAACAAAATAGCAGGACGTATTAATGATGTTTCCTCGGGAAAACTCCTTCCCGGCTTTTTGCTGAATCACCTGGCAAAAGCTGCAAGAATGCTCAAGAACGTAGTTACCCCTTCTCCCCGCTCCTGTTCTCAGACGATACAGAAGCTTTAAAGCCTTCACCACCAGAATCAGGGACAGCTTGTTCCTTGCTGCTATTCAGCTTGTGATTGGTACTACTGTATGTCAGGGTACTGTTCGATTCACCTCTACCCCATTGAGGACGTTGGACTTTATCTCTGGGGCTGGTGCACTACAATGCTGAGAACTATATTCTGCACTCTGTAAACTTTCCTTTTGCTCTACCTATTGTCCTCGAGTTTAACTTAATTTGATTCATCTATAGTAGCAAATCTGATTGGATAGCATGCAAAACAAAACCTTTCAGTTGACATAACAATAATAAACCTAAACATTGAATTCAGGCGGAAACTAGGAGAAGTGCACCATGGATCCCCATTCCCAACATCCCGAGCAGCTGGGAAGAGAACATGATACCAGAAGCCGCCTTTGTTTTGGAGCCGCCTTCGTTTGGGATAGTGGGCCTATCAACCGTACTGGTCCGGTGTTGCGGTCTTGACACACTAATTCCTGGTTGTTGTAGCGTCGATAATCCCCTTCTCTTCAAGTGGCGTCTTCTGGCTCTTTGTCCTGAAGCAATCGAGAAAGAAGAGAGAATGTCAAAGGTTCAGGGTATCCAACTACCAAAAACGACTATGTGTAAAACCTACGTGTAAAACATTGCCCCTCCAGGTAAGAACATGGCAAAAGCTGCAAGAATGCTCAAGAGCAGTCGCCCCTTCTCCCCGCTCCCGTTCTCAGGCGATACAGAAGCTTGAAAGCCTTCACCACCAGACTCAGGAACAGCTTGTTCCTTGCTGCTATTAGGCTTTTGAATGGTAGGATACTGTTTGATTCACCTCTACTAGCAATGTTACAACATTTTGAGATTTAAAAAATCCAAGTCTGCAATTTATCCCATCAGATAAAGCATAAAAATAAGTTTAATTTGACACCTAATTCACTTTCATATCTTCAGTATTAAAAAAGTTAGGGCCATTTTCATACTCGGAAATTAGCATCTTGCTTCCTATTGCTTTTCTATTGACTTGTCACAAAAGTTGTGATCGAGGACAGTCAAAAGCCCATAACTTCCTTAAAATTTAAGAGAACTGAAAGAAATTTTCAGTTATTATAGATTGAAGTATTCTGAAACAAATATGAAACAATCTTACTTCGATTACCTGAAATGAAAGCATATAATTAGTTAGTTACCCAATTGTAGCCAATTACAAAATTCACTTACTAGATCTAAACATTTATCAATGTCTTAAGAAAAAAATTTAAAGCCTCAGTGTCCAATTAACAGTCACACAATAATTCACAATATAACATGATTTTTAAATCTAATTGTCATTAATTTACAGGCCAAATTGAAGGAATTCAATGTTTAATGCCTGTAAATTAATGGGCATTTTAAACAGCTTGCGAGTGGGATTTTCTGGAACGCGATGCATTGGAACGTTGCGGTTGCGGTGAATTTAAACCCCATATCAGCAGGAAAAATTCTGACAGTTCATATGGGGACTAAATCACCGTTTCGCAACATGAAATATTGATTAAAGTCCCCTAAAAAAAGCAAGTTTATATGAAAAAATAAACAGCTTTCACTTACCTGTCCCCTACGTAAAATCGGTCCCCGTTGTCGGCGTTCACGGCATTAGGAGCTAATTTTTATTTTACTGCAGTGATGAAGTAGTCGGACGATTTATTTTAAAAAAACGGACTTACCGGCAGTCGGAACTAATCTCCAAAAATAGATCGCACTCCGAGAAAATAAAGCTCCGGATGGCAAGGGGAAAACCGCATTTCAACCCCGCCCCCCCCTTAAAGGCACCAAAGTCGCGCACACAACCAGCGGCAGAACTCCAGCACCGCTAAAGGTAAGTTTTGTAACAAACCTACCTCTACCCCTTGGGGAAGATACAGAGTGCAGAATATACAATGCTGAGAACGATATTCTGCACTCTGTATCTTTCCTTTTGCTCTACCTGTTGTACTTTAGTTTGGACGATTGGATTCATGTATAGTATCAAATCTGATTGGATAGCATGCAAAACAAATCCTTTCACAGAACCTCAGTTGACATAACAATAATAAACCTAAACGTTGAATTCAGGAAACCAGGAGAGGAGTTCAATCCAACGTCTGGTGCCATGAATCCCCATTCCCAATGTCCCGAGCAGCTGGGAAGAGAATATGATACCAGAAGCCGCCTTCGTTTTGGAGCCACAAGCTAAGAGGGAGAGTGGGCCTATCAACCGTACCGATCCGGCGATCCTGTCTTGACACACAAATTCCCGGTTGTTGTGGCGTCGATAATCCTCTTCTCTTGGGGATGCGTCTTCTGACTCTTTGTCCTGAAGCAATCAAGAAAGAAGAGAGAATGACAAAGGTTCAAGGTATCCAACTACCACAAACGACTGAATATCACCATCCAGAGTCAATATCGTTCCAATTATACTTTGTGTAGCAGCTTACAAGGAATAGGTGAAGCCGAACTTGAGGTATTGTGTTCAGTTCTGGTAACCCTGGTTATAGTGCACTGACTGGCGCATGTTCAGGGAGGCAGCAACCACCGGGGGCGCCACTGACTTGGAGGAGTACACAGCATCAGTGACTAGTTGCATCAGTAAGCGCATTAATGTTGTTACTGTCACCAACCTCATCGCCACAGGCCCCAACCGTAAGCCATGGATGACTGCAGAGGTACGTGCGCTGCTGAGAGCCTGAGACACGGCCTTCAGAGCAGGCGATAAGGAGGCCCTGAGACCAGTGAGGGCCAAACTGTCCCGGGCCATCAGGGAAGGAAAGCGAGGGCAAGCCCGGAAAATCCACGACCACTTCAGTGACAGTGGGGACACACGGCGGCTGTGGCAAGGCATCCAAGCCATCACCAACTACAGGACATCAACACCAGTCTGTGACAGCGACGCCTCTCTGCCTGATGCGCTGGATGTGTTCTACGCCCGGGTTGAAGCACAGAACGACGCGGTGGCGAGGAAGGCCACCCACCCCCCCTCCCCGACGACCGGGTGCTATGCCTGACCACGGCTGATGTGAAAAAATCACTGTGCAGAGTCAACCCACTGCGTAAGGCTGCTGGCCCAGACAATATCCCCGGCAGTGCTCGAGGGGTGAGCAGACCGACTGCCAGACATTCTCACGGCATAGCAACACCTCCAGCTCCACCACACTGAGCACATCCCCCCCCCCCCCCCCCCCCCCCCCCCCCAAAGGGCTGTGTGCTCAGCCCACTGCTGTTCACACTGCTGACTCACGACTGCACATTGCTGCACACCTCGAATCACATCATCAAGTTCGCCGATGATACGACTGTGGTAAAACATGGCCCCTCCGGTTCCTGTTATCGGGATATCGTTCCCGTTTGTCACCCCCTCCTCCCGCCCCGGCCCCGTCAGGGCAAGGAGCCACTCACCTGCAGGACGTCTCAGAGATGACCTCTGCTGTCCAGAAAACGGGATTGGCGCTGATGTACCTGCTGGGAAGAGCGAGAACAGAAGGAGGTTGAAGCTGAGGTAACTCCAACTCCACATCCCAACCCCCGAGAGGGTCACTGCACCATCTGGCTCCGTCTCACCACCGAGGCTTCATCGCCCACCCAAAGTAGCAGATGGAGGGGGGGGGGGGGGGGGGGGTGGAGGCACTGAGGGTCAGTGCAAAGTGAGCACAGCACACCCACCTACCCAAAACATGGCAGCTATCCCAGAAAACCCTTTCCAATCCTGCATAGTGTACATTTGGAATAGACGGGGCCCACTGTAAGTCATCCACCAGGTTAAGTCAATTATTAGTTTGGTTGACATTGCTGAAGGTGCAACTTGGCAAAAGCTGCCAAGATGCTCAAGAGCAGTCGCCCCTTCTCCCTGCTCACATTCGGCAGACGATACAGAACCTTGAAAGCTTTCATCACCAGGCACAGGAACAGCTTGTTCCTTGCTCCTATTAGGCTTCTGAATGGTAGGGTACTGTTCGAGTCACCTCTTGACTCGAAAAGTCCAGAGTTGGACTTTGTCTCTGGAGCTGATGCACTACAATGTTGAGAACTATATTCTGCACTCTGTATCTTCCCTTTTGCTCTTCCTATTGTCCTTGAGTTTAACTTGATTGGGTTCATGTATGGTATCAAATCTGATTGAATAGCATGCAAAACAAAACCTTTCACCGAACCTCAGTTGACATAACAATAATAAACCTAAACATTGAAGTTGTGAAACCAGGAGAGGAGTTCAACCCAACGTCTGGTGCCATGGATCCCCATTCCCAACGTCCCGAGCAGCTGGGAAGAGAATATGATACCAGAAGCCGCCTTTGTTTTGGAGCCACAAGCTAAGAGGGAGAGTGGGCCTATCAACCGTACCGATCCGGCGATCCGGTCTTGACACACAAATTCCTGGTTGTTGTAGCGTAGATAATCCTCTTCTCTTGGGGATGCGTCTTCTGACTCTTTGTCCTGAAGCAATCAAGAAAGAAGAGAGAATGACAAAGGATCAGGAAATCCAACTACCAGAAACGGCTGAATATCACCATCCAGAGTCAATATCGCTCCAATTATACTTTGTGTAGCAGCTTACAAGGAATTGGTGAGGCTGAACTTGAGGTATTAACATAGAAACATAGAAATTAGGTGCAGGAGTAGGCCATTCGGCCCTTCGAGCCTGCACCGCCATTCAACATGATCATGGCTGATCATTCAACTCAGTATCCTGTAACTGCCTTCTCTCCATACCCTCTGATCCCCTTAGCCACAAGGGCCACATCTAACTCCTCTTAAATATAGCCAATGAACTGGCCTCAACTACCCCCTTGGCAGAGAGATCCAGAGACCCACCACTCTCTGTGTGAAAAAAGTCCTTCTCATCTCGGTCCTAAAGGATTTCCCCCTTATCCTTAAGCTGTGACCCCTTGTCCTGGACCTCCCCGACATTGGGAACAATCTTCCTGCATCTAGCCTGTCCAACCCCTTAAGAATTTTGTGTTCAGTTCTGGTCACCCTGTTATAGGAAGGATGTAATTGAGCTGGAAAAAGTTCAAGAAACTTTACAAGGTTGTCAGGATTCAAGGGCCTAGACTGTAGGGCAGTAGAGAAGTTGGGCAGGCTAGGACCTTATTCCTTGAAGTGCAAGAGGATGATGTGTGATCATATAGTGGTGTATAAAATCATGAGGGGAATAGATAGGGTAAATGTTGTAAAAGTACCTGCCACAAGCAACTCCTCTGGCATCTCATTTCATATTCCCACTACCCTCCGTGTAAAACATGGCCCCTCCGGTTCCTGTTATCGGGATGTCGTGCCCGTTTGTCACCCCCTCCTCCCGCCCCGGCCCCATTAGGGCAAGGAGCCACTCACCTGCAGGACGTCTCAGAGGAGACCTCTGCTGTCCAGAAAACGGGATTGGCGCTGATGTACCTGCTGGGAAGAGCGAGAACAGGAGGAGGTTGAAGCTGAGGTAACTCCAACTCCACATCCCAACCCCCGAGAGGGTCACTGCACCGTCTGGCTCCGTCTCACCCTGAGGCTTCGTCACCCACCCAAAGTAGCAGATGGAGGGGGGGTGGGGGGAGGCACTGAGGGTCAGTGCAAAGTGAGCACAGCACACCCACCTACCCAAAACATGACAGCTACCCAGAAAACCCTTTCCAATCCTGCATAGTGTACAATTTGGAATAGACTCCAAGTCATCCACCAGGTTAAGTCAATTATTAGTTTGGTTTACATTGCTCAGGGCGCAACTTGGCAAAAGCTCAAAGGGCAAGGAGCCACTCACCTGCAGGGTGTCTCGGAGAAGACTTCTGCTGTGCGGCAAACGGTTTTGGCGCTAGTACACCTGCTGAGAGAGAGCAAGAACAGAAGGAGGTTGGAGCTGCCATCGACGTCGAGCTGTGGCTCCCAACCTCCCAACCCCCGAGAGGGTCACTGCACTGTCGGGCTCCGTCTCCCCACCGAGGCTTCGTCACCAAGTGCCCGTTGGGTGGGGGGGAGGCACAGAGGCTCAGCACACCTACTCATCCAAAACATGGCAGCTATCCCAGAAAACCTATCCAATCCTGTACAATGTATATTTGGAATAGACGGGGCCCACTGTACGCCACCCACCAGGTTAAGTCAATTATTATGTTGGTTCACATTGCTGAGGGCGCACTCGGAATATTGCGCTCAGATTTGGTTACTTGCTACAGGGAAGATGTCATTACGTTGGAAAGAGAAGATTTCAGGTGCTCCCTGTTGACCACACTGACCAAGCAGGGGAGGCCACAACAAAAGCTGCTGACCTGGTCTTGCTAATCACAGAGAGAGACAGACAGAGAGACACAGAGAGACAGACAGAGAGACAGAGAGACAGAGGCAGAGAGACAGAGACAGAGACAGAGAGAGAGAGAGAGAGACAGAGAGAGAGAGAGAGAGACAGAGAGAGAGAGAGAGAGACAGAGAGAGAGAGAGAGACAGAGAGAGAGACAGAGAGAGACAGACAGAGAGAGAGAGACAGAGAGAGAGAGACACAGAGAGAGAGACCAGAGAGAGAGAGACAGAGAGAGAGAGACAGAGAGAGAGAGAGACAGAGAGAGAGAGACAGAGAGAGAGAGAGACAGAGAGAGAGAGACAGAGAGAGAGAGACAGAGAGAGAGAGACAGAGAGTGAGACAGAGAGACAGAGAGACACAGAGACACAGAGACACAGAGACACAGAGACACAGAGAGAGACAGACAGAGAGACAGACAGAGAGACAGACAGAGACACAGAGACACAGAGAGACACAGAGAGAGACACAGAGAGAGACAGAGAGAGAGACAGAGAGAGACAGAGAGAGACAGAGAGAGACAGAGAGAGACAGAGAGAGACAGAGAGAGACAGAGAGAGACAGAGAGAGGCGCCGGTTGCTCGTGGAGTCTGTCGAGGACTGAAGCTCACCTGTCTGCTCACTCACCTGCACATTGAGACAGCTGGACCTGCTGTGGAGTGAACCTGGTGCCCAGAGGTGGAGCAGCTGCCAAGGAGACAGGGAGTGGAAATCAGTAACAACCCACAGCAATTCATCAAATAGACGTTGGCGAGCAGGAAGGTGGCGTTACTGTGGGCGAGGGGGGACTGTACATTGGGAAGTGGATGGAGACGGACAATATATGGGGTGTTTGGTGTGTGAGTGCCGGATGGGGGAAACTGTTGATGGGGAAAGACATTTTATCCCCCAGGTTCTCCTCTCCTGGCTCCACGCTCATGTCTGCTCAATCTCATTATCCTTCGCAGATGTTCTGTAACAAACATCTTTTATTTTTGACCCCAGTATCATCCCTCTTTACTTTCTCTCTCCCTATACCGTTGTTAACAGAGTGGTCACATCTCCAATCCACAGGAACCACCCAGGACAACGGGAGATGACGACCAGACCTCTCCATCTCTCAAACCACCTGCTGCACCGCTCGCCCACAGGGGATGGGGGGGGGGGGGGGGGGGGGGGGAGGGGGGAAGGGGGGAGGGGGGAGTCAAGTGTGAATGGAGGGAGGCAATGTTGAGAAAGTCTATCAGCTCCCAAGAGCGAGAGAGAGAGAGAGAGAGAGAGAGAGAGAGAGGGGGAAGTGATACCTGCGATAATCCACAGGCCAGAAGAAGCAAGGAGCTGGAACCAAGGCCAATCCAAATAGCCCACAGACCAGGCACTGTGAAAGGTTGAACAAGTTGGGGTCTTTATTCTTTGGAGCGCAGAAGGTTAAGGGGGGACTTGATTGAGGTCTTTAAAATGATGAAAGGGATAGACGTGTGATAAGCTTTTCCCATTGAGGGTAGGGAAGATTCAAACAAGAGGGCATGACATGAGAATTAAGGGACAGAAGTTTAGGGGTAACATGAGGGGGAACTTCTTTTACTCAGAGAGTGGTGGCTGTGTGGAATGATCTTCTAGCAGAAGTGGTGGAGGCAGGATCGATTTTAACATTTAAAAGTAAAGTGGATAGGTATATGGACGGGATGGGAATGGAGGGGTATGGTCTGAGTGCAGGTAGATGGGACTAGGGGAAAATAAATGGTCGGCACGGACTGGAAGGGCCGAGAAGGCCTGTTTCCTTGCTGTAATTGTTATATGGTTATACTGACCCATCCTGTAGGTAGGCAAAAGTGCTGGAGAAACTCAGCGGGTGCGGCAGCATCTACAGAGCGAAGGAAATAGGCAACGTTTCATGCCCAAACCTTTCTTTCTTCCCGAGAAGTTGCCTATTTCCTTCGCTCCACAGATCCTGCCGCACCCGCTGAGTTTCACCAGCACTTTTGCCTACAGTTGTTTGGGTGAGTCACCTGCACTGAACGGCTGGTCAGCTCTGCTGCCAATATTACTTGGACACGTTCCTGTTGCCGGAGGAGGCGTGTGGGGAGAGAACGGCAGGCCGGGCGCAGACGAAACATTCGGCACATTTGTAATAGGCTGCCCCATTGCTGGTCTTGCTGGTCTTGGACCTGCAAATAAGTTAAACAAACTCCAGCATTAAAGTGTAGAAAGGGGGAACTGCAGAACGTGGTTTGCAAAAAAAAAGTAAAAATTGCTGGAGTAACTCAACGGGTCAGATGACTGGTACTGATGGAGATCAGTCAGCGAGGGTCCCACAGAACTCCCATCAGAGAGTGGAGGAGAAATTCTTCAAATGTCAAGTCAGAGAATGGTGAACTCGGTCCGATCCATCACGGGAACAGCCCTCCCCCATCACAGAAAGCATTGGAAGGGGACTACATGGGGTGCTACACGTACAGTAGAAACTATCCTGACTGGTTGTATCAGGGCCTGGTACATCAACTCTAATGCACGGTAACATAAGAGGCTGCAGGGAGTGGTGGATTCAGCCCCGTCCATCACGGGCACAGCCCACTCCACCATCGCAAGCATCAAAAGGGGAATAGACAGGATGAGTACACAAGGTCTTTTACCCAGTGTAGGAAAATCACAAACCGGAGGGCATAGGTTTCATGTGGGAGTGGACCATTTTTATAGCAACCTGTAGGGTAACCTTTTGTGGTGGGTATATGGAACAAGCTGCCATCGTTGGTAAACATAGAAAATAGGTGCTGGAGTAGGTGCCCTTCGAGCCTGCACCGCCATTCAATATGATCATGGCTGATCATCCAACTCAGTATCCCGTACCTGCCTTCTCTCCATACCCCCTGATCCTCTTAGCCACAAGGGCCACATCTAAATCCCTCTTAAATATAGCCAATGAGCTGGCCTCAACTACCCTCTGTGGCAGAGAGTTCCAGAGATTCACCACTCTCTGTGCGAAAAATGTTTTTCTCATCTCGGTCCTAAAAGACTTCCCCCTTATCCTTAAACTGTGACCCCTTGTTCTGGACTTCCCCAACATTGGGAACAATCTTCCTGCATCTAGCCTGTTCAACCCCTTAAGAATTTTGTACGTTTCTATAAGTCTATAAGGGATTATAAAAGCATTTAAAAGACACTACCACAGGTGCATATGTGGGGAGGATTTTGCGGGTTTCGAGCCAAACATGGCCAAATGGCACTGGCTTAGATGGGGCATTTTGGTCAGCATGGATGAGTTCAGCCAAAGGGCCTGTTTCCATGCTGTATGATTCTACACAAGACGCTGCCTACATGAGGATTTGTTGAATGGTTCGAGCTTTGGCTCTGGATCAACGGTGTGGATCTCGAGTTGTGTTCTGGCCCGAAGCATTGATTCTGCTCCTCCCCACCACCCGCTCCTGCTGGACCTGGTGAGAGTTTGCTCCCTATCTCTGGGGACTTTGACTTCCCACCATCCCCAGAGCGGACCTCTCTGGCAATCCCTACTTCCACACGTTTGACCTCCTCCCTGCCCCCAACCCCCCTCCCCTCCCCTGCTCCCTGCTCCCACTCTTCTCCCTCCTCGCTCCACGCTTCAGTTCGACCTGGGCACAGTTGTTTGGGTGAGTCACCTGCACTGAACGGCTGGTCAGCTCTGCTGCCAATATTACTTGGATACGTTCCTGCTGACAGAGAAGGCGTGTGGGGAGAGAATGGCAGGCCGGGCGCAGACAAAACATTCGGCACATTTG